>CAWUFW010009815.1:0-600000 GCA_963921515.1 Calotriton arnoldi | reverse complement strand
CTCCTGGCACGTGCCGCGTTCAATAGGAAATGCAGAAGACAGAACGCTATGAACACAGACCCGAGCGGTCAGGGCATGGTAGAGAAGACGGATCATACAGCGGAACCCCTCTCCTATCCTGACCCACTGAAGGACCCTATCTATAAAAACCCATGACACTGTATCAAAAGCCTTAGTGAAATCGACTAATAAGAGGGCCAGTGTGCCGCCAAGGTCCTGTGCCCGGGGTAGCGCCGCATGGACCCTCCTAATACAATGACGCACGCTACGACCAGGCCTGAATCCACATTGATCCAAATGGATCAAATACGGTAACACCCAGACCAACCGAGTCGCTAGCACTTTCGTGTAGATCTTGATGACGAAGTTAATTAGGGAAACCGGGTGAGAATTGGAACACTGGTCTCCAGGGAGACCCTCCTTAGGCAAGACCACAAATGTGTCACCGTTTGAGTTAGATGGAAAGGACCCTTGCTGCAGTGCAGCTGCATAGAAATTCAGAAGATGGGGATATAGGATGTCACAAAAGCATTTGTAATATTCAATCGGATACCCATCGGGGCTAGCCGTCTTCCCGGCTTGTAGTCCCGACACCGCTGAATTCACATCCTCTAGCGTAAGGTCCTGGTCCAATTCACAGGCCAAAGCAGTGGGTATGGATGGCAGTGGATTGCTATCCAGAAGAGGGTTTGCGACCTCTGCGGGCAGTGGGGGATGCTGTGAGTACAACCCCTGGTAAGAATCAGTGAACGCCTGAGTGATAGCTGGGAGTCGAGGAATCCCAAATCACCGGGATCACCCAGTCAGAAAAACCACGAGTCGCAGACCAATACAGTAATTTACCCCACTTATCAGCATGCACATACACCCTCTGCATAGAGGCTATCCAACAGTGTTTGGCCTCTTCAAGCGATACCTGTCTCAGTTCTGTACGAGCTTTGGCCAGGACCCGACGAGTGTTTTCAGTGTCCCGACGATGCAAGGTGGCATCTAGGCGCAGTATTTGACATTCAAGTTCAGTCAGCCCCCCATACAGTGTGCCTCAGCCCGACGAACATAGCCTTTAAGACTGCCTCTTAAGGAAGGCTTACTAGATGCCCAGAGTGTCGCTGTCAATGAAACTGAACCTACATTAAGCTTAAAGAACTCCTGCAGCTCCTCTTCAACATACGGAGCACACTCAGTGCTTTGTAGGTGCCAGGCATTGAACCTCCAAGCAGGGCGTAGGACGGCGGGTTGGGCTCCCCAAAACAATGAAAGCGGAGCATGATCGGAAATTCTCCGCGGGAGAATGCACACATATTGGACCGAAAAGATATTTGCCGCCGGCTACCACAGCAAATCTATGCGGGATTCCACTCTGTACGCCGCCGAGTGGTGGGTATAGGCACGCTGGGCAGGATTCCAGGAGTGCCATACATCGCAGAGGCCCAGCAAGTCAGCCCACAAGGACAGACAGGTCGACCGGGAACACCTACCAGGGTATGGGACAGTTGATCCAGATCAGGATTGGTGACTGCATTAAAATCTCCCCCAACCACCGTAAAGCCCTTAGGGAGAGTCAAGAGGAAGTATTGCAGTGATTGCAGAGAGGGCTGAAGCAAGGGAGTCGGGACATAACAGTACACAAAGTTGTAATACCTTGATTCCAGGTGGCCCTTAATACCCACATAACATCCCTGGGTGTCCGTATGCTGTGCCGTGACTGCCAGGGGGAGGGATTTGTGCAGAAATGTGGCAACTCCTCTGTAGCCACACGTAAAGCAGGAGTGGTAAACCCTGCCATAGTCGAAACAGCCCAAAAAGGGGCAGCCTGTGATTAACAAATGGGTCTCCTGCAAGACGACGACTGCTGGCCTGTGTCGCTTGATATACCGTAATACTGCAGAACGTTTAATCCGGTCCAGCAGGCTGTTCACATTCCAGGAGAACACTGTCAGTTTAGGGGGGGTTCATGAAATAGACGGTAATCATGAGGCGAGCCCTGCTGAAAAGTAGGGTCAGACATGATAGCTTGGGAACCTACAGTGCTATGCCATATGTATATGACGGTAGTAATGTGTGTGCTTCCCTTAAACAACCTGAAAGGAAAGAACATTGTTAAGACAAAACAGTAAAAAGAACAAACCAGACTTGTAAGCCTAGCTAACGTACCACCTCCAACACCCCCCCCATGCTTCACCCTAGGAAGCATCTGTCACCTTAAACAAATTACCCATAACAGCAAAAATTTCTCTGACCTATAAGCGCCCACATGTGAGGATCTAGTACCTAACAACGTATTTTAACGCATTTCATTATATGTAAGTGACATTGTAGTGAGGAACACAACTGAAGCAACTCGAGGGCCAAGACAGGGCAGCAATCACTATGGCCCCCCCAAATGAGGAGGCAATGTCAGCCAGCACGACAGTCAGATTCACTCGGCTAGCCTGCCACAACAAAAACAGCAACCGGAGAAAATATGTAACAGTTGAGTCATGGCTTTGCGGAAAGTTGAGAGGACAAACCCACGTGCACCTGAACAGAATGAAAGATCATGGGGGTATTCAAAAGGTGCTTGGCCGCTGTAGGCGAGGAAGTATCCTCTGAAGCCGAGCCGGAGCCCTCCACATCAGCCCCCCGCTCATTCTAGGATTTCCGAGAGCGCAAACGGCCACCCCTCTGCGGACGGCGGGGCAGCGACCGGGCACGCTCCACTGCACCACCCAACTCATGCAGTTCAAGAGGTGGTCTCCGCAGCTAGGTTGCTCACTCCCAGGCCTGTTCCGGTGTGTCAAAAAAGAGAGTACTGGACTGGAAGAAGCCCTTAAGATGAGCGGGATACAGAAGCATGTAGCACAGATCAAGTGCGCGGAGTTTCTGATTCACTTGGGCAAAGGAGCGCCCCCGCTGCTGCACCGCCCTCGTATAATCAGGAAACAGGGGAACCTTAGAATTGTCAAACCGCAGGTCTTTGCAGGCGCGGGCCTCCTGCAGGATAACTTCCTGATCTTTGAAATTAAGCACCCTCAGAATCACAGGCTGCGGAGGTGCCCCCCCATGCGGGGCCTCGGTGCCAGGAAGTGGTGTGCTTTTTCAATGACAAAGAAAGCAGACAGTTTGTTTACAGGTATCCATGTTTTAAACCAGTCCTCCATTACCCCAGCGAGGCCCTGCTGCTCCAAGGACTCAGGCAGACCAATAAGGCGAAGATTATTACGCTGCAATCTATTTTCTGCATCCTCCGCTCTGTCCATGAGCGATGACACCAAAGCAGACAGCTTAGACATCTGGCTATTAAGGGAGGTGATCTCGTCTTCAGCACTGGATACTCGTGTCTCCACCTCCGTAGTTCTGTCCACCACATTCCAGAGATTCTGGCGCAGCAGGGAGAAATCCACACAGAGGCCGTCCTCCTTAGACTCCACTGCATCTCTGGAGTCTTGTATGGCCTTAAGGCCCACATCTAAATCTTCTGCTCCCCGCTGCGCCAAGGCGGTCGCTCAGTCTTCCAGGCCCTCCACCGTCTCATGGGGGTCAGTCGGCGGGACCGTATATTGGTCCATTTTCGCCTGGACCAGGGTTTGCGGCGGTACTTTCCCCTGTCCCATTCTTCAGAGCCAGGGATCCAGGTGTCTGGCAGGGAGGGGAGAAAAGCACAGTCCCAAGCGAGGGTTCCAGGGTGGCTCGGGGTGGGGCACAGTCAACCCAAGGCCCAGCAGGCAGCAAGTCTCCAGTAAGCAGGCAGGGGCGGAGCCAGGAGAGGACAAGATGTTGAGCACAAGCAAGGATGTTAAAAAGGGCGGCCCCTGCCGCTGCCCACCGTCCGCAGGGGCACTGTGTCACCCCAAGGCACTCAGTGGTAAAGTCTCAATCCCTTGCTGTTCTTCAACGCCCGGATACAGCCTCGGGGGGGTTCCAACCCACTGTGCGGGCGGGAGGCTGGTCCACACACACCCCACGGCCCTTCACCACCAAGGGCCTGGTAGGGGACGCTGCAGCTGAGGGCCCAGGGAGCTACACCCAGGTTCCAGTGAGCTCACCACCACTGCACCAGGTCCAACCAGGTAGGGTGCTGACACCTCCCCCGGCTCCCGGGAATGTTATTGTGGCACCCCGCTGGGCACCACCACAGTCACCAATGGCTCTCGCCGCCTCCAACTCCCAAGGTCGCTCCATTGCTGGCCACAGTAGATTCACGGCCTCAGCCCCAAGGGCCAGGCTGGGTAGAATGCCACTGCCTCCTTCGCATGCAATACTCCTCAGTCTGCTGCACCGGTCGCACCACAGCATCCCTGCACCTCCAAGACCCTGTAAAGAAGAAAGAGCAAAGAAAGGGTGGGGCCCTCTGCCCAGCCGAATTGCGGAGCGGCCCTCAGCTCCTTGGCTCCAGCAACGCGCCCCTCCACCTCGGCCTGGCCACAGCAAGGAGCACCACAGACCAGGCACCACCGGGCAGATTCAGGAGCCTCCGGGAGCGGACGGACGAGGGAGAAGGCCCGCCCCCACAGGCCCGGGCCTCAGCATTCAGGAACCCTCGAGGTGCGGCCGCAGCCAGTACGGAGCGGCCACTCGCACCGAAGGCCGCCACCAGGACTCGTCAGTGACCGGGAGGGCAGGGCTCGCTCCCAGGCTGATTTCCTCTCCTCTGTCCTCCAGTTGCCCGAGCAGGTCGGAAGACCGCCACGGGTCGATGGCACCGCAGAGCTTGGTGCATCAGCGGCAGTGCGCCACCGTTCCAGCGGCTTGACTCTCCGGCAGGTCCCTGCGCCGCAGCTTGCCCAACAGGAGCACCTCACAGGCCTGGAAGGGGCCTCCTCATCACCGAAGGGCACCGCGATGCGTCCCGGTGCCCCACCAAGCAAGACGGTCAGCGTTGTCAGGTAGGATGGCAGCTGGCCACGCCCCCGATTGTTCCAATATGTAAGAAAAATTTAGGACGGATCTGTCCAATTATTGCCCATTATCATTATTAGATGGTGCAGGTAAGATTCATGGAAGCGCACTTTCTAACTGCATGCAAGATTGGGCTAAAACTACGACTGAAACTAGGAAAGTACTACCATATAATCAAGCAGACTTTAGGGGTATTGAAACAATTGATCAGGCCTTGTGCCTATACTCAATTTGCGTAAAGTATATTAGGCAAAGAGGCGTTCCTCTTAGTCTAGTAAAGAACAACAAACATTAAACAAACTTCAAGTTATAAAGGGCTAATTTGGGAAAAGAAGCTTCAGATGCGCCTTAAGACTTGGGAAAGGTTGAAACAAGAGGCTAGTGATAAAAACTCTAGAAATTTTTGGTAACTTATTACATGGGGGTAAAATCAGTGTATGGATAAATGGATTATGTACATGGGGGCGCAGGAGTGGATTTCACATTTAACTAAGCTTTATGCCACTGATATGTCGGGAAACAGTCCCCAACAAATAGCCTTTGACTTGGTCGATAGAGACCTGTTATGGCTGGCGTTGCAGCCCCAGGGATTGGATCAGTGCCTGTTAATATCCTTGCAAAGTCTACATAAAGATACAACACCTCAGGTATGTTATTTAACCAAAGGGGAAAGTACGAAGAGTTTCACGATTACCACAGGTGTGTGCCAAGGGTGTGTTCTGGCCCCCTTGCTATTCTCCCTTTTACTGACTGATGTAGGTTCATACTTGGATAACCTGAACTCATGATAATGAAACCAAAGACTATGCTAAGATGCTCCTTCTCTGTTAACCAGACCCTGTAACAGGTAAACAGATTAGATTACCTTGGCCTATGTTATGATTTCAAACTGACTTGGAGCCATCACAGGGTAAAGGCAGCAGCTATATTAAATCAAGCTGCTGCTGCAGTTATTAAATGTAAGCAAAGGTTAGGGGACAGTCATTGAACATGCTATTACATGTATACAGAACAAAGGAAGCATGCACATTATATATATAGTGATATATGGAGCAGACATCTGGGGCTATATAGAAGTTTCCACAATCCAGAAAATTGAGAACATGGTTCTAAGATCAATACTGTCCCCGAGGCAGGTTATGCCACTAGTTGCCTTTTATCTGGAGTTGGATATTGAACCAATTTTGCTCATCATTACCCATGCTCTGATACATTATTGGGTTTGGCTACACAGGAATCGGTGTGCAGGTATATACCTGGAATCCATGAAAGAGTTTGTTTTTTCTCCCTGGAATGTCTTGGTGGAATCATGTCCAAAGCATTCTAAAACCACTCAAAATGGAGATTATTTTTAGGTTCCCTCTGTCATTAAAGGTGATACACTCACAAGGATTAATGAGGCCCATTGGAGGAATAGAATTAAAAATGCTTATAACTCTGGTAGGAGTGGTTCCCCAGTACAGGAATGCCTAAAGCATAAAGCTCTTGTTGGCTTTCGACCCTATATAGATAACATTTACCCTGAGATACGGCGTTTGTTATATGTGAAGTTTCGCCTGGGTACACTTCCAATAAAAACATGTGTAGCGAGATGGAGCAATGCTAAGGGTAATGATGAATTATGTGACTGTGCTAGGGGAAATAAAGTAAACATATGCCATTTTATGCTTGCCTACCTAAAACATTGATACCTGTATGGAATAGCTTACTCCCTACTCCGGAGATTACAATAAATTGAATGAGGCAGATGCTTTAGCCCTGTGCTATTGGGCGGACCACCCACTGATGTATTGGACAGTTTCCATGCTTATCTGGAGTGCTTGGATCATGATTGGGCAGTTAAATAATATGGGGAAATCAGGCAGATCTAACTGTGTTTAATATTGATACAGTGTATTACGCATTATGCTGTTTGTTTTTACATAATTATGCTCAATTTATCACTTCCTATTACACCCTTTCAATTGTATATTTTTTGACATGTACTACTATTTACAATATCTATGAACCTTTGAATGTATTCATATCATTCCTTAAGTTATATTATTATTACCTTGAAGATTTTTGTATATCAATAGTATTCTTAAATATCTTTTTCTGTTTACTATGCATCGGTAAATGATTGCCTGTATGAAGTATTGTTTTTTTTTGTAATTACTTTAATCTCTAAATAAACCTTTACTTGAACGAGAAAAAATAATGCTAGTCAAGTAGAATTGACTGTTCATGAACAAGAGTGTGGTTTGGACTCTATTTTATCCTTGTTATTTGACGAATAGATGCCTTTTTATCGATTTTATTGTGGCTTAGTGTTGGCCTGCATTTATGTAACTTGTTATAATATATTATTGGGATTTTATTGTTGTATGATGTACATTGTTTAGGTAAATGTTGAGAACACTAAATGAATGAAATAATCTGATTTCCTGCCATATCTTTGTATGTACATTAACATATGTCAAATAAACCTTTTGCTATCTACTTAAATGCTCTTTTAACTCAAGCCCATTCCATTGTTCATCTTCTGTGACAATGCACTAAATAACTTTATCTGCCATACCCACACACTACCCTTTAATCAGGTAATATTTCTATATTTACTCTAGCCTAACAAAAATAGGAATTCCGTTCCTTCATGAACCAATTAAATTATGGTTACTCACATATGTGTTCCTATTTCTTATTTTCCTGAAGAGAACTCTGCATTCCTAAAGAGTTGGAAATGTCATTGACACCAAAGTACACTAATTATCACTGGCTTAAAAGAATTCTTCATTTTCATTGATTCACATATGTGTGCATTTATAAACACATATTGAAAGTTGTTGCCTCTAAATAAAATTGTCACCAGTTTATGTGTTTTTTCACCTTGGGACACAGCGCACATTGTTGATTTGTCTGCTCATTGCACCATATATGTGACATTTGTTCAATTGTTACGTGGTCTACAAATTAATACACTATAGGTGTAGATACTATACTTTTTTGGTTTAATTAAAAGCACCCATAAGGCTATAGTGTAACTGGTTTTACTACAATAATTGTATGTTTCGACTATATTTATTTCGTTATCTACAAAGTTCTTATGAATGAATTCAAGGTGAAACATTGTTTTGAGTATTTACTGGCATAAGGACTGCTCCTGTCATATACAGCATACTAAGTGCGGATTCTTTAAACGTGAGAGCTTAATATACTCTTACCTCCTGAGATGAGTACTTTCTTGTTTTTGCTTTAAACATTGTGACCAAGTCCCTACTCTAGGCAGTGAAAGAAGACGGGCCCCACTTACACAGAAAAATATATAATTAGGGTTATGAGTGGCCTCTCACTGTTACTGGCTAAGAAACCGGCCGGTGTAGATTCCAAAGATGGTACACTTGAAAAATGCAAAAAATGTAAAAAACGTATGTGAGAACAGAACTACATTGATGCATACTTACAGAGATTTTAAAAGTAGCCATTATTCCCCTAAGTCTCCGTGTCTAAAATGTCTCAGGGATTTTTTCGGGAGGATACAAAAATTAAAGGTGGCCTCAGCAATATCACTACTACCAGCTTTCAAGGAATTGGATGTTGCTTGGGATCAAGACAGCTCTCGAACACAGTAAGAAAGAGTTTGAAAAGATAGCAGAACTAGAGAAACTGCAAGTAAAAACTGATTACATGTATTAAGCTCAACAGACGCTTGATAACTTGAATAAGCATTGAATACTTCTGAAATCAAAAGGAAGGTTGAAAAGGTACAGAAAGACATAAGAAAAGATAATAAAGAGAGAACATATACGGACCTGTAAGAAGATTTCTACACCCAGAGTCAGAATTTCAATATTTGTCGAACCTGGGGCAGATTTAAGAACAACAAACCTGCGACCTTCTTGGAGTCCTCAGGTAGCTCTGACCCGCAAGAAAGCTCAAGCGCAGGTAATCACGCCTCAGGACAATCTTTCTTGTCCAGAGGTGGGAGAAGCAAGAGAGGCAAGGGGGGCGCAGAACCAAAACCTGGAGGAAATATTACAGATGGGGAATATAGTGGGCCATAGATGATCTGACAATACCCATTTTCAATCTGTCAAAACACACCCTGACCAACTCAAAAACACAAATTCTAAGCAGATGCCTTTTTCTTTTATGGTGGCAGAAAGAACAAACTTTGTTCAACTTCAGACTGAGTTCCAGAAATCCTTTCGCCAAGTATGACTCATGTTCCTCTTCTCCACTAATAACAAGCACCTCTCACTCAGCAAAATCAGTCAACTCAGTCAACTTTGTTCCTCACACTAGCAGTATGTCAGTGGAAGTTCTTACCTTTGGGAATCTTGTTCTCAAAGATTTATCCCACATGAAAGAAAAAAGGTACTACACTACCAACAATATTAGCCTACAGGAAAGACATGTCCTCAACAGCTAGAAACCATTGGCCTGTTTTATTCATAATTTATTTTATTCCCAGTAACCATACCAAAATCTCGCCTCTCTCACCTGGTCACTTAAGATAATTGCTATATCTCTCACCTTGTCACATGAGGTAATTGCCATTGTACCATAATATAAAAGAATATAAAAGAATTGCAGTGAGAAATGTACGCTGTCCTTTTTATCTATATCCTAATACAGGTTCTAGAGTTGTGTAGAGTGGCAGCAAATGAGTCTTGGTATTGAGAGATGTAGCATATGGTGAAAACACAAATTTAGATTTGGATCGTCAGTCAGCTGTGGTTTATCACAATATTTCAGATGTCATGGTTGTTATCTATAAATGCTTTACAAAAATGAGGTTTCTAATATTGCCTCAGTGCATTTACCAATATCAGGACCAGAATATTTCCAACAGTGGACTTTTCCATCTGTAGAATATACTGAATGGTAGTGGTAGTGTTGCACAAGAGGATTTCTCTGCAATGCAGAAGAAACACACAAAAAAAAAAAACAGTCAAGAGGCATTCTGCATTCTTTCAATCAATTTACGCGGTAGATCATGTCCACATTTCAATCATTTGGTTTGTTATTAAAAGAAGTTCATAGCATTTGAAGGTCCTCACTACCTTATAGTGGGGTCCTCCAGCATGAATATCATTTAAGTCAAGATATTAATATGCATTAGATTCTGGTGCTCATGATAGTTGATCAAAGATATTTCATCACCACTAAGGCTTGACAATGCCTGTTTTAGATGCTCGTGTTAACAAAATGTCCTCAGAGAAAATGACTGCCCTTGAGGCTGGAATGGTTTGTCTTAATTTAGAGAGATTGGCTTACTTTCTGATGGAGGGAAGCTCATTTAACTTGTTCCCCTGCATTCTGTATGTGGGAATCTGATACTCAAGCTGGATTGTTGTTGAGGATACTCTGGGTTTTCATAGCTCCATACCACTTCCAAAAAGGCCCCAATACCTTGAATGGTTCAGAGTACTCTTCCATTTCACCTGCTACTTGGCTTGTAGTTCGCATTTACAGATAGTAACCTAGTGCCGAAATCTAGACCTCTCATCCTCTTGTGTGTAATTTTCACCCAAGACACTTGCTCAAATGTTGCCCTGATAGCATAAACCTACAGAAAAATGTTCTCTGAGTTGGGGACTGAGCCACTGCCTAGCAAGGTATAAGATACATTTTTATTAGTATTGAATGGATGTCAGATGAGGTAGACAAGTAGAAGAGGAAGGTTGCAGTACCTGATGTATTGAAATGGGACTATAAATCTGAATAGCTCTATTTTTTATTCTTTCAAACCAACCAAGAAATGTTTTATGAATGCTAATTTGTTGAAAACTACTGAATTGATTTACACCAAATCAAGCAAGGACATTTCCTTGAGTGAAGTTCTGCTTTCATGCAAAGTTTTGTGTAATTCTGTTCATTGGTTTTTTTCTGTATCACAGAGCAAATAGTATTCAGGGAATTAAAATTGAAAAACTCACTTTTTGAGACCCCCTTTTTTTGCACTACTAGGAAGAAGAGAGGCGGCGCGACGCGACGCTGGAGGCGGCCGGCGGCTAAAGGTGAGTTTTTTAAAAATCTATTATTTCTAACACCCCCCCGCGCAACCCCCCATCCCCGTGCTTCCCCTCCCGCGTTCCCTCCACCTGCCCCACCACCCTTTATTTATGGCGGCCACCACTGGATTTCAGTGGTGCAGCAGGTGCAGTGACACCAGGACCAAAAGCTCTAGTCACCCCACTAAACACCTAAAATTGCTATATTTTACTACAATACAGGCAGTCACAAGTGCAGTTTTGATTTGAATGGTGCAGCAGGTGCAGTGGTACCGGGCCCAAAAGTTGTCAGAACTCCTCTAAACACCTAATATTGCTATATTTTACTACTAAACAGGCAGCCACAAGTGCAGTTGCCTTGCAGACAATAGGGTCATTATTTGAATGGTGCAGCAGGTGTAGTGGCACAGGGCCCAAAAGTTGTCAGAACTCCTCTAAACACCTAATATTATTTTTTTTTGTCCTCATTTATGCGAATTTCATGGTTATGGCAAACAAGGTCACCTTGTGTTAAAGGAGTGGGGGCCGTCCTTGGATAACGAGGTAAGCCCATGTCTTGAGAACCTTCAAATTCTTTGAGTTTATCCATCACAGGTCCACCATGATGATTCACTCGAATTTGTTAGATCGCATTGATTGGAATCATTGAACATCCCTTCCTACCCTGCCACAAAATTCTTGTCCCAAAATTCCCAATACTTAGTTCGTTTACTTTTCCCTCTAGATTTATCCAATTTCCTGACCTTATCTACTGAACGAAGCCAATATGCCACCTTAGGAGGAGATGGAAGAATCCAGTTTATGCACACCTCACGTCTGGCTAATAAAATTAAAATAAACAATAAGTATTTCTGGTTTTTACTTAAAACAATAATAGGTTCATTAGTGTCCAGAATGCCAAATATAACAGTAAAGGTGCTTACCTTAATGTTCGTTTCTAGAGCTTTATCAATGATCTTACCAATTTCAATCCAATAAGTATCAAGATGAGCACACAGGTGGAACATGTGATATTGTTCGCCTTTGGCTCACCGCATTTTGGACACTTTTTCGTCACCTGGTTATTCATTTTTGATAATTTTTCAGGCGTCCAATAGGACCTGTGTAAAGTAAAGAGATGGTTTTTCCTAAGGGGTGCAGAAACTATAATATGCCATAGAAAGGTGCAGGATACTTGCCATTGCTGTTGCAAGTCTTGAGCCGGAAAGATATTCTTTCAAGTGTCACCTGGCGTGATGAATTCATCATCATCTTTCTGAGTCAGGTACCAGTACCATTTCGA
The DNA here is from genome assembly GCA_963921515.1 of Calotriton arnoldi. Taxonomy (NCBI): domain Eukaryota; kingdom Metazoa; phylum Chordata; class Amphibia; order Caudata; family Salamandridae; genus Calotriton; species Calotriton arnoldi. The sequence continues at coordinate 587,844 of CAWUFW010009815.1, read as the reverse complement.
TATTTCTTTTCGGGCTGGATCTTTTTGTATTTCTTCCTCCAATTTTCCGGTGTGTTCTGGGTTTGTCTCTTGTTCTTTTGACCAGCTAGCCAGCTGATAATATTTAAACTTTGAGATTTCCGCGTAGGTTCTTTCGGATAGTAGGTCCCAGCTCTTTAAGTTACCGAACTCAAAAAGTTCTCCCCGTTTCATTATTCCTGATTTTTTTAATGGGCCTGCTAGGGAGTCTTTTAGGCATTCAGGTGTTCCAGGTGAGTTCCATATTGGTGCTAAAGGGCTGTAATACGAAATCTTCCATAGTCTTCTTATCTCGTACCATAGTTTGTACGCTGATCCCAATACCTTTAATTTGACTTTTTTAAAATACTTCGGGTGGCCAAACTTATAAAGACAGTAATCGTATTCAGTTGCTGCTTTCCAATAGGAAGAATAAAATTCGTGTTTTCTAAAAAGACCTCTGATGTTCTTAAAATGGAAGGCTCTGTAGTACGCCATAAAATCTGGGCTGGCTATACCCCCTCCGTTTTTCTTCTGGTAAAGCTTTTTCCAGGCTATCCTTACTCCTTTGGAGGCCCAAATAAAAGCATTAATTTCACTTTGAATCTTTCTTATCCATTGAGGCTTAAACTCCAGAGGAATAGCATTAAATAAGAATGTAAACTTAGGCAGAATCGCCATTTTAATGACATTGGCTCTCTCCAAAAAAGTAAGAGAAAGACAGCTCCATGATCTTAATAGCTTCCTCATTTCTTTTACTTTTAAATTCAAATTTACTTGGACAATTTCGTCGATGTTTTTTAGGACTTCTATCCCCAGATATTTGATTTTATTATTAGATCTAGTCACCGGCAAGTTCATGTTCCAATGCATGGTCTCAGTCTTCTGATGGTTAACTTGGTAGCCGGAGATACTCCCAAAATCTGTTAGTAATCTTGTTATAATTGTTGAGAGACTTATTTAGATCGCTTGTATAGATCATTAAATCATCAGCATATAGTGCCACTTTAAAGACCCATCCTTTATATTTAAAAGGAATAATTTCATGAGACCTCCTAATCGTATTAGCTAGGGGTTCTATGTATAGGTTGAAAAGGTGGGGGGAAAGTGGGCATCCCTGTCTCGTACCTCTTTTGATCTGGAATCCTTTCGATAAACTACCATTAATAAGTATTTTTGCTACAGGAGCTGAATATATGTTCGCTATAGCTCTAGAGAAATTATCCCCTAGGCCGTAATGAGAAATGGCCGCCTGCAAAAATGACCAATTTACACGGTCGAATGCTTTTGCAGCATCGAAGGTGAGAACTGCAAGAGGGGACTTTTCCTGGGTGGCAATATCGATAGCTCCGATAAGTTGGTGAGTGAGATCGTGTAACTGTCTCCCCCTGATAAAGCCTTTTTGGTCATTATGGATAAGTATATCTGATATAGTACCAAGTCTTGTTGCTAAAATCTGCGTAAAGATTTTATAATCGTTGTTCAAAAGGGATATGGGCCTGTACAACTCACATTTAAGGGGATCTTTACCGGGTTTTAGAATCAAACTAATGGTTGCTTCATTCCATGATTTTGGAAGCGGAGAACCTTCTAAGTAGATAGTATTGAAAAGGTCCACTAATCTAGGGGCCAGGGATTCTTTTAAGGCAAAGTAAAGCTCATTTGGGATAGCGTCTGGGCCAGCAGCCTTTCCTTTTTTCAATCTTTCAATCACCTTCATAACCTCTTCTGTGGTGATTGCTGCGTTTAGTGAATCACAAGAGTCTACATCCAACTTGGGAATTTGTGAGTCTCTTAAGTAGAGATCCACTGTTGAACCTAAGGGTGATAGGTCTTCCTTGTACAATGACTGAAAAAAGTCTACGAAGGCTTCTTCTATGCCTGACCTATCTTCTACTTTTCCCCCGTCCCTGCCCTTGTAAACTGCCATAATTTTATTTCTATTTGAGTCAGTTTTAAGCTTCCATGCTAGGAGTTTCCCGCTGTTTTCCCCATACTCATAATGTGACAGACAACTGGCCTCCCACCTCTTCCTTACCCTATCCTCCAAATAGAGTGTCAGATCCTGTTTCTTTTTTAATATTTCTTCCATTGCTCTTTTTTGTTCTTCCTCCGAGGTTGCGGCTTCACACCTCACCTGTTTATCTAATATGTCAGCCTCTAACTGACCGATTTTGTGCCTTCTCTCCTTATTCCTTCTTACTGCTAGACCAATCAAAACCCCTCTAAATCACGGCTTTATAAGCATCCCAGGCTACATGGCTGGATGTTTCTCCATTAATATTATCTTTAAAATAATTCACTGTTGCGTCACTCAGTGTTCCGGTAAGTTGTTGATCTAGCAAGAGTGAGGTCTAGTGTCCACCTTGTCTCGCCCTGCAAAAGGTTATGGCTTATGTCCATCTGGACTGAAGAGTGGTCGGAGAGATGTGCAGGCACGTGGGACACTTTCTTTACATTTTTACTTAATAATTTATCTATTAAAAAGAAGTCAATTCTAGAGGCATGACCATATTTATGATTCCTATAGGTATATCTATTACTTTGATCCCCTTTGGTCTTCCAGATATCAACCAACCCCAGATCCTCTTTAAGTCTATTCAGCCATTCTCTCATTTTAGGGAGATTCGAGGCTCTGCCAAGCGGGTGTCTGTCATTTTTAGGATCTGGTAATATGTTAAAATCACCACCTAGGATAATTGGTGTGGATGTTGTAATTAACTGAGCATATAGGGATTGAAGTGGTGTGGGGTCGTCTATGTTAGGGCCATACTATCCGACCACAGAGAAAGAGCTATCTCCCAATTTGATCTTTACAAAAGCCCATCTGCCTTTTGAATCGGCACATTCCTCTAGAATTGTTATTTTCGATGATTTTTTAACAATTATTGCCACTTCTTGATACAACAAGATTGATTAGTGCAAACACTATTTTCAACCCATTTTTTGTGTTTTATAATTTCGGACCACTCTGCCTTAAGGAGGTGGGTTTCCTGCAATATTATAATGTCGCTCTTTATTAGTTTAAGATATTCAAAAAAAATTGTCGCCTTCTCTTTATTCTAAGCCCATTTACATTCCAAGTTGTGATTTTTAGCTCGCCTATCTTAGTAAAGTATTGTTTATTCTACATTTTACCATGACCATGGTTACCCTAAGTTTTACATATCGGACAAATATTTTTTGTTTTTTTTCCCTAATGCTCCCCACCCAAAAGAAAAAATTTAAATTGTGCTCAAAAGAAGTAAAAAAACCTGCACCTCTAATCCCACCCTGGAGAACCCTCCCTACTGTCATTGGACAAACCTAATTGCCCTATTTGAGTTCCGCTGTCGTGAGAATTTATTATATTGTTGTTGGCTCTTGCTTTTTACTTATTACTTATTTGTTTTCATTCGTTCTAGGAATATCTCCACTTCTTTCGGCTCCCTGATGTTGTAGGTCTGATTATTCCACATGATCCTCAAGAGGGCTGGGAATTTCATTTGAACCGTTGCCCCTTCTGCTCTCAGGTCTTGCATATAGTTCCCTAGGGCCCACTGTCTATCCGAAGTTGCCCTAGAGATGTCGGAGCGAATTTTATAGTTGTAGCCATCTTTGGAAAGGGTGCCCATTTTTAAAGCCTTATTTAGAATACATTCTTTTAAAGTGTAAGTTTTAAAATTAACAAGTATTCTTCGCGGATTTTTCCTTAGTTTATTCGGCCTAAAAGGGTCCCTATGCACCCTTTGAATGTCTTCATCTAAGGTTTTTTCATCGAGCTCTGGGGTGAATTCTTTTAGCAGTTTAACTATGAAGCTCTTTATGTTCTGCCCTTCCGAGCCTTCTGGGATGTTCAGCAGTCGTAGATTTCAGCCTGCGCGGATGTTTCCGAACCCAGGTCATTATTTGGCATATTTTGGTGTAAGTTATCTTCACTCTCCGGTACCTCCTCTACATCTAAGCCATTTTCATCCACAGGGTCTTTTGACATAAGGATTTGGAATGGATTAGGGGTTTCCATTATTGTTAAAATGGGGGAGGACATTAACTTTTGTGTAGCTGGGGACCCTCTATTGACACTCCCTTCTTTCAATAATCCGTTATTAGATGTTAATTTCTCCTGCACCTTGAAAAAGGAGCGAAGAGAAGGAGTAACTTTTAAATTAGATCCCTTTTTAACTGCTCTTTTTAGCTGTTTTGGCGGCTCTGGTTGAGACCACCGCCGTGATCCACCCTTTGTTCTTTGGCCCCTTTGTTTTTTGTTAATATATTTTACTGTGTTATCTTTCAAAGATGTCGCTTGTTCTTGTTCTCTCTCTCTATCTCTGTCAATGATGAAAGAGCTGCGTCGTCATCTTTAGGGGCCTGTTCTGAATTCCTATTCCTTAATGCATAGCGTACATCTTGAATACTGCTTTCTGTGATCTCTTTCCTTTCAGGATCTCTTAATTCTATCTTACCCTTTTTAGAAGAGTCCTGCACTTGGGGTGTTGCTACAATTGGGTCCGGTAAGTCTCCCTGCGACAAATTTACCACGGAGTTAGAGGTAGACAGACCCCCTCGCTTGCCCCTTCCTCTCCTCTTAACTGAATTCATACATACAGTCTGTTTAATACTTCCTTTACCTATATTTTCTTTGCTTCCCCCGTTAATGTTAATGTCATTCGTCTTATGAGCTTGTACTTGGCTAATGCTGGAAATCCCAATATATGCCTGCGGGCTGCTTGGGGGGGCCTCTAAAACTCACTTTTAATGTTGCTCTCTTCTGCCGTTGCAATCCCTCCACGGCAGCCGCCCAGACGTCTCCCGCACTTCCAAGGGCTCTCGGAAGGCTGGGACGCGGCCTCCGTCTAGGTCCCGCCTCCACTTCAGTCCTTGCCTCCGTGTTGCCGATCTCCAAACGCCGCGTACACCGGAGTCCTGATTCCCGGTATTTTTACCCGGAATCGAGCTCAAGACACCCTCCGCAGTCGAGATGAGCGATTCTCAGCCTTTTCCCAGGGAATCCTTAGTTGCGAAAAGCCGCAAGAGCCAGTTGCATTTCGTCTGCGCGTCTCACTCGGCGGAGCTCGCGGCCTGAGCTCCTAGCCGGCCGCCATGTTCTCCCAAATCCCCTCAGTGATCCTAAACACCTAATATTGCTATATTTTACAACTAAACAGGCAGTCACAAGTGCAGTTATCGAGCAAGAACCAGGGTCATGATTTCAATAGTGCAGCAGGTGCAGTGGCACCGGTACCAAAAGCTCCAGGCAACCCACTAAACACCGAATATTGCTATATTTTACTACTAAACAGGCAGTCACAATTGCAGTTACCTTGCAGCTGGAAGGGGCTTGATTTAAATGGTGGAGCATGTGCAGTGGCACCGGGACCAAAAGTTGTCTTAACTCCACAAAAACCCAATAATGGCTATATTTTACTATTAAACAGGCAGTCACAAGTGCAGTTATCTTTCAAGCACTAGGTGTTTGAATGGTGAAGCAGGTGCAGTAGCACCAGGACAAAAAGCTCTAGGCATCCTACTAAACACCTAATATTGCTATATTTACTACTAAACAGGCAGTCACAAGTGCAGTTACCTTGCAGACATGATTTGAATGGTGCAACAGGTGCAGTGGCACCGGGCCCATAAGTTGGCAGAACTCCTCTAAACACCAAATATTGCTATATTTTACTACGATACAGGCAGACACAATTGCAGTTATCTTGCAGTTAAAAGGGACTTGATTTGAATTGTGCAGCGACACCAGTGCCAAAATCTCTAGGGACCCCGCTAAACGCAGGATATTGCTACATTTTACTACTAAACAGGCAGCCACAAGTGCAGTTATCTAGCAGGCACTAGGGCCATGATTTCAATGGTGCTGCAGGAGCAGTGGCACTGGGGCCCAAAACTCTAGGAACCCCTCCAAACACCAAATATTGCAATATTTTATTTCTAAACAGGCAGTCACAAGGGCAGTTACCTTACAGGCAATAGGGTCGTGATGTGAATGGTGCAGCAGGTGCAGTGGCACCAGGGCCAAAAGTTGTCAGAACTCCTCTAACACCAAATATTGCTATGTTTAACTACTAAATAAGCAGTCACAAGTGCAGATACCTTGCAGGCACTAGAGTAATGATTTCAATGGTGCAGCAGGCACAGTGACACCGGGTCCCAGAGTTCTACGAACCCCTCTAAACACCAAATATTGCAATATTTTATTACTAAACAGGCAGTCACAAGTGCAGTTACCTTACAGGCAATAGGGCCACCCATTAGAACGACGCAGTGGTATAGGGGAGGATGAAGGGTTGTTGGAGGGGGTCGGCTGCATGGCGAAGGCCATGTGCAGCATGGAGTTGGCTGCCTGTGAGGGGTTGGCTCAACTTAGAATAATAAAATATTACTTTACATTAAGAAAACCTACAAATTCACTAAACAAAACTATAACTCGCGCCCCCATGCACTGCTAATTACCCCACATATTACATCACTCATGACATCTTCTGTGACATCATTGATAATATCGCTGCAACATTTGCAATGAAATTATTGATGAGAAAATAGTGCCTGGCGGGGCGCAGGTTTTAGTTACCTTAGGGTACAAGTTATAGTTACTTGAAATAACTATAACTTGTGAATTTCTATGGTTTTTAGAGTTTATAACGTTACATTGTTACTGAACATTTCACCTAACTATAACGTTACTTTAACCTTTGTTTTTTACAGTGAACTACATATATATAATATATATTATGAGTAGTTAGGGCCTATGTAATATGGACCTACATTGCCTTCAAAGAGTCCTGGTGATGTTTAAAAGCAATTAGGCCGAAGCCGGTTTTAGTACTGTTTACTACTCTTTAGAAAGATTTGGATCATTTAAACATCATCAATTTAGCTTTCTGTTTTCCTGAGAATCCAGATATGGCTGTCAATGTTATCAGGAAAGTGTTTTTTTATTGGGGAAAATGTGCTAATATTTAAAAAGTGTTTTATGCAACAATGTGTAATATTTTAAGTCAAATTTTAAATGTAAAGCATATTGTAAGAAAATTAGAAACCTATTCCAAAATTTACTTTTTTTCTATAGTATACTAACACTATAGAGTAGGTTTAACAAGGCATATATAAAGACAGAAAATAAAAATGCAATGTGGAACAGTAGAACTTTTTACTGACAGGGTTCTGTGTTCACAATTTTTACTTTCACACACTAGAGAGGATTCATTGGTAAATGCTTGTGTCAAGGATAGGAAGGGTGACCTTGTCAGGTGTTCTGATTAAAGGTCTATGACAGTGGTTCTTAACCTGTGGTCCACGGACATCTGGGAGTCTGCGAAGCCTAGTTAGGGGGTCTGTGTCTGGTTAGAATATTAAATAGTATTGACAGATTACTAAAGTGTATATGAAAAAAAAGCATAATGTTCAAGTGAAAATTTTAAAAATGATCTGTCAACATGAAGAAATTTTAAATTGGAGAATAAAAATTAAGTTAGTATCCTTGGACTGATTCGTGGGAGCAGTGCAAGTGCATCAAACATAATATAGTGTGGACTCAATTGAATTTAGAAAAGCTCCAAACTTCCTTTTAATGTTTGTTTGCAATTTAAATAACATTTTTAATCATTTGCCTATTTGTTTGATGAATGTATGTTTCTGTGTTGTTTTACAGTTCAAATCATCGAAGTTGGTTAGGCGGGGTTTCGGCATCCAGTAATGACACAGTGGAGGTCCCCGGGTTCCAGTAATGATTAAATGGGGGTCCACGGAAGTTAAAAGGTTGAGAACCACTGGTCTAAGAGCAGCCCCTTCATTGTAAAATTCAGCACTGTGAATTGTGGAAAATAATTCAGTTAGACGCATTTTGTGTGAAATACGAGCAAATATTCAATGAGAAGGCTTACCCATGATATGTGTGGGTGTGTGTATATATATATATATATCCAAACAAACACCCCTCCAGTTCAGAAAAGGTAAGAGGCCACGCGGGGAATACAAATTGGAAGCCTTTTAATAGGACTGATAGGCACAATGCATTTCGGCGTTCACCGCCTTCGTCAGATGCCTCTGCATTCAAGGCGCTACTCCACCCACACCTTTGAATGTCCTGCCAAGCTCCCATAGGTTAGAGAGCTGAGCCCGATGATCACCTATTGGCACGCCCCCATGTAGTTTACGTTCTTGACCACAGGTCCCAGAGTTCACTTCTTCGGGATGGGCTGTGCGTGGGGGATGACAAAATCCATGTCCAAATTGCCGGCACAAAGGTGAGAATTATACTAATGGAAGGCCTTGAATTTGGAATACTGTCCTCCGGCTTCCTGAGTCCCCGTGACATCCAAGCCCCTCATGCAGATTTACGGACGCATTTTGTGTGAAATACGAGCAAATATTCAATGAGAAGGCTTACCCATGATATGTGTGGGTGTGTGTATATATATATATATATATATATATATATATATTTTATTTTTTTCAGTGAATATTTTTTTCCCCAGAGTTTTATATAGCGCAAACTCAACCTGAAGGTATCCGAGCGCTTTACATGAGGACCAGTTGCATTACAGACAGACCGACACATTGATTTTTTGTTAGCTACGGGGAGATTAGGTGATTTGCCAAGAATCACAGGGTGTTGAGCGTCCCTGCCGAGACTCGAACCCAGTTCCCCAGCTTGGAGGGGGGACCCTCTAGCCCTTAGGCCACCTCCTCTCCTCTAAGAGAGAGCGATATATATATATATATATATATATATATATATATATATATATATATATATATATATATATATATATATATATATATATATAAATTCACTAAAAAACCATAGGTTTCAGGGGTGTTATAGTTAGTTGGACATTTCACTCGTACAAAACCATAGAAATTCCCCCGTTATAGTTAGTTCAGCTAACTATAACTCGCGCGCCCGCAATGCACTGCTGATGACGTCACATATTACATCACTCATGACATGGTCAGTGACATCACTCATGACATCTCAAATGACATCACTGATGACATCACTGATGACATCATCCTTGTGATAGAGTGGCAGACCTCCTCTCACCCTAATATAACCTTTGATACACACACTCAAAAATGCAAACTAACATTTTCAAAACAATGGACATACCAATACCAGTTACAACACACCTATTCAGTAATTCCAAGATCTACACACTGATCCACTCATTCACCAACAGTCCCTATACAGTCACTCATACATGTACTCACTCATCATATGTACTCATACACCTATACATCCTGTTACACACCGCCACTCATCCATAGAGTTACTCACACACATAGTCACACATGCAAACAAAGTATCAAACATCCATTTACTTGCATATACAGTTATACACACACTACCACACTTACTTCTACAGAAACTTTCACATACTTACTCTCTTAAACAATCACTTATAGAAACACCTACTTATTTGTACAGGAACTCTTCCAATCTCTCACTCTCACATATACTCACTTATATATACCAATACTCACATATACTAGTTTAAAACATATGTAGTTACTCATAAAGACACTATTGAGACAGTCATTCACTCACTAACACACCCATACACATACTCATCCACCTATACAGTCCTGCACACATGCTGTCTTCAACACATACAAACAGTGAGTCACTCATTCATGCATCTAATAATACCCCCCACCCAACCATACAGACACTCAGACACTCATACTGATACTCAAAAAACCAACTAATAACCCATATAGACACTCATGTAGCTACTCACCAACCCATGCAGCCACTTATACACAAAGTGAGAGACTGATACAGATATTTTCATATTTAAACATTACTCACTAACCCATGTATTCACTAAGATACACTTAGTCAGTTATACAATCAATTTTACAAAACAAAATCATCCATTTAGACACTTATATACCCATTTATTCTTCCATCGACCTTGAGATATACATATATAAAACATATTTAATTTTCAGAAAAACACACATTCACTGGATGATGTCATCAGTGATGTCATCAGTGATGTCATTTGAGATGTCATCAGTGATGTCATGAGTGATGTCACTGACCATGTCATGAGTGATGTAATATGTGACGTCATCACCAGTGCATTGCGGGCGCATGCGAGTTATAGTTAGCTGAACTAACTATAACGGGGGAATTTCTATGGTTTTGTACGAGTGAAATGTCCAACTAACTATAACACCCCTGAAACCTATGGTTTTTTAGTGAATTTCTAAGGTTTTTTAAATGCTAATTTCTAACTATAACGTGCCTGAAACCTATGGTTTTTTCAGTGAATTTCTAAGGTTTTTTAAATGCTAATTTCTAACTATAACGTGCCTGAAAACTATGGTTTTTTCAGTGAATATATATATATTTATTATACTATGTATACATGTGAAAATGTCTCGGTCCCCTGTTTGCCTCGGTGGCACGGAAAAAATGGGTTGAACTGACGTCAGCACGCCGACGAGGTTCTCTTATGGCTCCGATGACGTCATACGGTGTCGCGAGCGGAGCCGTGCTATTATGACGTCCTCGTTGACATGGGAGAGCTAGGAAAGAATTTCCGTGGAATGCTGGTGCAGGGGATATTCACCTAAGTGTTCAGGCTAGTCCTTTGGGAGCAACTGTTTATGTTGCCACTCCAGAAACCGAAACCAGTGATCCGAGGGCAGAGGCCCTGCAGATGGCACACGAGGTGGGGTGCCCAGTCGTGTGCACCGGCGGGGCAGCGAAGTGACAAGCACCACAACCCACAAAAAAGGTAACGAGGGCACTGAATAACACAGGATCTTCTCTTTGTATCTGGCAGGAACAACAAAGTTAAAATGCCCTAGTACCAAAATGTAGAATTAGTGCTACAACAGTCTTCAAGAGTACCTGCGATGCCGCTTCTGCCTCCCGTACCCTGGAGGTGGCACATGGGTCACGCGGTACGGTCATACTGCGGTGGGACGCACACTCGTTGACCTCTCATGGCACTGCTCCACACTTCAGGGAGGACGCTTTCCATTAGCTATGTTTTCTGATGACATGTCGCGCCGGCTCCGTCCAACAACAGAACTCCTTTAGATCCAAACAGACTCTTCCACTCTCTCACCGGAAGTGAAACCAGGCCACGCGGACACTTTCACAATACAACAGCCGGGAATGCACTTTTCGGTAAAAAAAACACATTCCTTCCTCCTAATTAATCAAATAAACGTCTCACTGAAGAACAGGGGCCAGCTTTGATCGGTAAACAGCCGTTACAACGACTTTTTACTTTGCGATACCATTACAATGCATGCATTACCACGCATGCGTTGTACATCACGAAGACATTACTACGCATTTTTTTAGAACGCATGGTCATTTACCACGCATGCCTTTACAACGAATTTTGTTGTAAAGGTATGTATGGTAAATGACCATGCGTTCTAAAAACATGTAGACGATCCATGTCGTTGTAAGGAAACAGAGGCTGTTCCGTTTCCTCACAACGACGTGCACCGCCCCTCAGAGACGACGTGAAGCAGGAACCACGAGGAGAGAGGAACCACGAGGAGTGAGAGGTAAGGGGGATTGGGCATGGGGTGGGGGTTTCTTTTCTAGGGTTTAGGGTAGTGAAGTGGTGTTTGGGTGGTGTAGGGGTCGTGCTGGGGGTAGTGTTTTAGGGTTTAGGGTAGTGCAGTGGTGTTTGGGTAGTGTAGGGGTCGTGCTGGTGGTAGTGTTTTAGGTTTAGGGTAGTGCAGTGGTGTTTGTGTAGTGTAGGGGGTCATGCTGGGGGTAGTGTTTTATGGTTTAGGGTAGTGCAGTGGTGTTTGGGTAGTGTAGGGGGTCGTGCTGGGGGTAGATTTAGGGTTTAGGGTAGTGCAGTGGTGTTTGGGTAGTGTAGGGAGTCGTGCTGGGGGTAGTGTTTTAGGGTTTAGGGTAGTGCAGTGGTGTTTGTGTAGTGTAGGGGGTTGTGCTGGGGGTAGTGTTTTAGGGTTTATGTTAGTGCAGTGGTGTTTGGGTAGTGTAGGGGGTAGTGCTGGGGTAGTGTTTTAGGGTTTAGGGTAGTGCAGTGGTGTTTGTGTAGTGTAGGGGGTAGTGCTGGGGGTAGTGTTTTAAGGTTTAGGATAGTGCAGTGGTGTTTGGGTAGTGTAGGGGTTCATGCTGGGGGTAGTGTTTTAGGTTTAGGGTATGGCAGTGGTGTTTGGGTAGTGTAGGGGGTCGTGCTGAGGGTCGATTTAGGGTTTAGGGTAGTGCAGTGGTGTTTGTGTTGTGAGGGGGTCGTGCTGGGGGTAGTGTTTTAGGGTTTAGAGTAATGCAGTGGTGTTTGTATAGTGTAGGGGGTTTAGGGTAGTGCAGTGGTGTTTGTGTAGTGTAGGGGGTCGTGCTGGGGGTTGTAGTTTAGGGTAGGGCAGTGGTGTTTGTGTAGTGTAGGGGGTAGTGTTTTAGGGTTTAGGGTAGTGCAGTGGTGTTTGTGTAGTGTAGGGGGTCATGCTGTGGGTAGTGTTTTAGGGTTTAGGGTAGTGCAGTTGTGTTTGTGTAGTGTACGGGGTCGTGTTTTAGGGTATAGGGTAGTGCAGTGGTGTTTGGGTAGTGTAGGGGGTCATGCTGGGGTAGTGTTTTAGGGTTTAGGGTAGTGCAGTGGTGTTTGTGTAGTGTGGGAGGTCATGCTGGGGGTAGATTTAGGGTTTAGTGTAGTGCAGTGGTGTTTAGGTAGTGTAGGGAGTCGTGCTGGGGTAGTGTTTTTGAGTTTAGGGTAGTGCAGTTGTGTTTGGGTAGTGAAGGGGGTCGTGCTGGGGTAGTGTTTTAGGGTTTAGGGTAGTGCAGTGGTGTTTGGGTAGTGTAGGGGTCAACCAACATGAATTTGTCCTTGTGTGATGTAACCAATGCTCATGTAAAGCACTCCAATACCTGACCAGTCTGCACTATATAAAACTGCAAAAAAACAAAAATAAAAAGTGTTTTGCACACTTCTGTCATTGGGCTATACGTGGGCTACCTCTGGGTGATATTTGTGCTACATTTGGGCTCTTTTTTCTCTGGTGGCCATCTTGGGAGACTTATTTGTTATGAAGTTTCCTAATTTCCTCATTTACTACAGTCTCCTCAGTAGGAAATGCTTTCAGTTTTTTACTTTGATTCCATCAAGAAGGCATTCAGATGTGTCACACATTTGCCATAAATTCAGAATGTTAGCACTCTAGCTGTTCATTAGATCACTGTAGTAAAGCTACTGCTCACCAAGGAGTTAACTGGAAGTCTACTGCTGGTATTGAAAGTGATTGTTTCAGTCTGCATGTCAGAATTTTCTAATGAAATAGAAGAGGATTTGAGATCTCACTTAAAACATGCCCTAAATTTTCTTTTGCAGCACTAACCATAATTTCTATGGCAAAATGAACCCCTCATTTTGTTCCTTTTTAAATTAAATGTTTTAAGTGTTACCAGTTTATTCCAATCAAGATGGTTTCAGGTGTGCCATACTTTTGTCATAAGTAAGGCTGTTAGCACTCTAGTTGTTCTTTAGAACACTCTGGGAAGTTGCAGTAGAACACAAAGGCATCAACTGACAGGCTGCTCCTGTTGAAATATAACAGGAAGATATTTGAGATCTCACTTAAAACATGTCCTAATTTTTCTTTCTACAGCACTAACCATAATTTCTATGGCAAAATGAACCCCTCATTTTGTTCCTTTTTAAATTAAATGTTTTAAGTGTTACCAGTTTATTCCAATCAAGATGGCTTCAGGTGTGCCATACTTTTGTCATAAGTAAGACTGTTAGCGCTCTAGTTGTTCTTTTGAACACTCTGGGAAGCTGCAGTAGAACACAAAGGCATCAACTGACAGGCTGCTCCTGTTGAAATATAACAGGAAGATATTTGAGATCACACTTGAAACATGTCCTAATTTTTCTTTCTACAGCACTAACCATAATTTCTATGACAAAATGAACCCCATCATTTTGTTCCTTTTTAAATTAAATGTTTTAAGTGTTACCAGTTTATTCCAATCAAGATGGCTTCAGGTGTGCCATACTTTTGTCATAAGTAAGGCTGTTAGCACTCTAGTTGTTCTTTAGAACACTCTGGGAAGCTGCAGTAGAACACAAAGGAATCAACTGACAGTCTCTGCCATTGTTGGATGTACATGTTTTACTGAGAATGTCAGACTTCATTCTCACATGACTGAGAAAGATAATGTGAATTTACAGAAAATATGCTCTCATTTTAGCTTCTGGAGCACCTTCCAAAACTGTATGGGACAAGCATGTGAAAATAGTTTTCTCTCAAACATGATTCATGATATCCCAGCAGAAGGTTTTTCACAGGGTAAAATCACCTTAGAACACACCACAATTCCTGAAATTAGTATGGTACCATCAACAAATGAATTCTAATGTAACTAAAGTCTGTTATCACCCTTTATAGTTCTCCTTTTGGTAACCCTCAAAATCTTCGTTTCACTACAATGCATTTCAATGGGGTACTATCATTTATATTGGTCCCAAGATGGCTGCCAGCAATTCCAGGATGAAGTGCTGACAGCCAATCAGATCTCACGATGACATGTGTGGTTAGGCTCCGCCCAGATATATATGTGTTTTTACTTTTGATTTTCTCAGCAACTACTGAACGGATTTACACCATTTAACAAAAAGGGTTCTTTCTGAACCAAGAACTACCTCTTTGCCAAATTTGGTGTAATTCCGTTCAGCAGTTCGAGCTGTAGCCTTGCATAAAGTTTCCTATGGGAAATTGATTTTTTGACACTTATTTTTTAATTTCTCCGCAACTACTGAACGGATTTACACCATTTAACAAAATGGGTTCTTTCTGAACCAAGAACTACCTCTTTGCCAAATTTTGTGTAATTCCGTTCAGCAGTTCGGGCTGTAGCCGTGGCTAAAGTTTCCTATGGGAAAATGAATGGGGAAAACACGTTTTGGGACCCCCTTTTTCTCGGCCGCCGCTTGACGAATCACCCCGAAACTTTCAGGGTAGGAGCGGACCGGAGCGGGCCATAAAGTTTGAAAATTTCGCGAATATTCGTCAACCGACGCAAGAGTTATTTCAAATAGAATGTTGCGGATTTCCTATGGAAAATAGGTCCTAACTATAACTATCTACTGGCGACCGCCAGTAGATAATATATGTATATATATATATGTATATATATGTCTTTTTTTAAAGTAAGTCGTGTTGTGGCTCTGCATTCTCTGTTGCTGCTGTGAATTCCTCCAGGATCTCCATTCTTGACAGCAGAGCCCGCCCTGCAGGGTCGGAGGCCCCCGGTAAAATGGAGTCTTTGCTTGATGTTACTGAGGGGGCATGACCCGCGCATCCCACGTTCCAGCCACCGGATTTCCATGGGCATTTGGCAGTGTGGGTGAGCGAAAGGGAGACAAGGGAGGTGCTCCTCTCTTTGTTAAAACACGCTTTCCAAATACTTACCAGGACAATGCAAGCATATGCACTTTGCCAAAACGGAAAAGTATGCACCTTTATGTTGGACACTGTTTTTTAACTGTGCACATGACATTGGAAACAAAACGCTATTATGCTAAATGGAATTATGTCTGTGCTGTGAACGAAAACAACTGTGTCAGTGCATTCTGGGGCCCGTAGTTGGTATCACGGGCCATGTGACTACTTGACTCATACTCTACTCACCTGTGATCAAGGCGATTTCCCGCCGAAACGCGTAAGGACACGGAGTACAAATGCTGCACAGACGAATAAAGTCTTTTTTGAAAGTAAGTCGTGTCGTGGCTCTGCATTCTCTGTTGCTGCTGTGAATTCCTCCAGGATCTCCATTCCTGACAGCAGAGCCCGCCCTGCAGGGTCGGAGGCCCCCGGTAAAATGGAGTCTTTGCTTGATGTTACTGAGGGGGCATGACCCACGCATCCCACGTTCCAGCCACTGGATTTCCATGGGCATTTGGCAGTGTGGGTGAGCGAAAGGGAGACAAGGGAGGTGCTTTCCTCTCTTTGTTAAAACACGCTTTCCAAATACTTACCAGGACAATGCAAGCATATGCACTTTGCCAAAACGGAAAAGTATGCACCTTTATTTTGGACACTGTTTTTTAACTGTGCACATGACATTGGAAACAAAACGCTATTATGCTAAAAGGAATTATGTCTGTGCTGTGAACGAAAACAACTGTGTCAGTGCATTCTGGGGCCCGTAGTTGGTATCACGGGCCATGTGACTACTTGACTCATACTCTACTCACCTGTGATCAAGGCGATTTCCCGCCGAAACGCGTAAGGACACTGAGTACAAATGCTGCACAGACGAATAAAGTCTTTTTGAAAGTAAGTCGTGTTGTGGCTCTGCATTCTCTGTTGCTGCTGTGAATTCCTCCAGGATCTCCATTCCTGACAGCAGAGCCCGCCCTGCAGGGTCGGAGGCCCCGGTAAAATGGAGTCTTTGCTTGATGTTACTGAGGGGGCATGACCCGCGCATCCCACGTTCCAGCCACCGGATTTCCATGGGCATTTGGCAGTGTGGGTGAGCGAAAGGGAGACAAGGGAGGTGCTTTCCTCTCTTTGTTAAAACACGCTTTCCAAATACTTACCAGGACAATGCAAGCATATGCACTTTGCCAAAACGGAAAAGTATGCACCTTTATTTTGGACACTGTTTTTTAACTGTGCACATGACATTGGAAACAAAACGCTATTATGCTAAAAGGAATTATGTCTGTGCTGTGAACGAAAACAACTGTGTCAGTGCATTCTGGGGCCCGCAGTTGGTATCACGGGCCATGTGACTACTTGACTCATACTCTACTCACCTGTGATCAAGGCGATTTCCCGCCGAAACGCGTAAGGACACTGAGTACAAATGCTGCACAGACGAATAAAGTCTTTTTTGAAAGTAAGTCTTGTTGTGGCTCTGCATTCTCTGTTGCTGCTGTGAATTCCTCCAGGATCTCCATTCCTGACAGCAGAGCCCGCCCTGCAGGGTCGGAGCCCCCGGTAAAATGGAGTCTTTGCTTGATATATATATATATATATATATATAATCTACTGGCGGTCGCCAGTAGATAGTTATAGTTAGGACCTATTTTCCATAGGAAATCCGCAACATTCTATTTGAAATAACTCTTGCGCCGGTTGACGAATCTTCGCAAAATTTTCAAACTTTATGGCCCGCTCCGGTCGGCTCCTATCCTGAAAGTCTCGGTTTGATTCGCCAAGCGGGGGCTGAGATAAAAGGGGTCCCAAAACGTGTTTTCCCCATTCATTTTCCCATAGGAAACTTTAGCCACGGCTACAGCCCGAACTGCTGAACGGAATTACACCAAATTTGGCAAAGAGGTAGTTCTTGGTTCAGAAAGAACCCTTTTGTTAAATGGTGTAAATCCGTTCAGTAGTTCCTGAGAAAATCAAAAGGAAAATCACATATATATCTATGGCCGCGTAGGGTCCGCGCACCCTCCCGATCACGAGCTGCATGCTAATTGGCTGTCAACACTCCAAACCGGGAAGTGTAGGCAGCCATCTTGTTCCTCGGTACAACCGAGGAACAAGAAAAGAGAAAAACAAGTGCGCAAAGCACAAAAAGGGGGCAGGGTAGAAACACCCTGACCCCCTAGGCCTGCTCAGGGGGTCCTACAAGGACCCCCAGGGCCCCAAAACATTTTTTTTTTTTTTTTAAATCGGCAAAAACGCGCTGGGTGCGCGGATCCTGCCGATAAAAAAAAAAAACGTTGTTGTTAATTGGCCCCCGGGTGGGCCAAGTCCTGGGGGCATGCGGGGTTTATTTATAATATGTGGGGGGGCCTCTAAGGCCCCCCCAAGCCCCGGGGACCACCACCCCCGGGGCTTTAAAAACAAATGGTGCGGGAGGGCTCTCGGCCATCCCGCAGCCCCGGGACCCCCACCCCCGGGGCTTCTTTTTAAATTAAAATTGCCTGTGTGGGGGCTCCAGCCCCCCCACACGCCCCGGGGACCGCCACCTCCCCGGGGCACTAAAGATTTAAATATGGGGGTCCGTTACAGACCCCCAGAGCCCCGGGGACCACCACCTCCCCGGGGCTTTGAATAAGTTGGGAGGGGGGCCACGCGGCCCCCCTCCTGGAGCCCTCCATGGCCCTGGGGACCGCCACCCCCCAGGGCCGGCTCCTGCAGTGTCCCGGGGTGCCTACCCCCGGGACACTGTAGTTTGCTATGACAGGGCGGGAGCCTCGCGGCTCCCGCCCTGTCATTGCAAACTGCTTTGGATATTGGAAGAGAGAGCAGGAAACCTGCTCTCTCTTCCAATACCCAAAGCACATTGCTTTTCCACACGGGGAGCTGCATCTTAGCAGCTCCCCATGTGGAAAAGCAATACTGGCTCCCGCAGGACGCGGGGAGCCGGCAGGGTCCGTGGGGGAGTTGGGGTCCCCATCACGGACCCCAAAGGATAGGGCCAGCCCCGGGGGATGGGGTCCCCGGGGCAAGTAGTGGTCCGGGAGGGGGCCACGCGGCCCCCTCCGCAAAAATAATAAAAAATAAAAATAAAAAGGCCGGCCCCGGGGATGGGGTCCCCGGGGCCAATAGAAGCCTTAGGAGGGGGCCACGCAGCCCCCTCCTCCAAAATTATTTTTTTAAAGTGGCCATGCCCCAGGGATGGGGTGCCCGGGGCCGGAGTAGGCCACGGGAGGGGGGCCACGCGGCCCCCTTCCCCTACAGTATTTTTTTTTTTTTAAAGTGAAAAGGCATCAGGCCCTGGGGGATGGGGTCCCCAGGGCCCCAAAAAGTAAAAAAAGAAGGGGGGCCACACAGCCCCCTTCAAAAAAATAAAAAGAAAGAAAAGACGCGATCGAGCGTCAGGCCCCGCCCCTCCCTTAACCACTCTGCAAACGAGCGCTGTGGCGCGTTTTAAATTGGGGAAATAATTCCCATTCAATACTGGGGGTCCCTGGGGCCAACTAGCCCACCAGGTACCTCCAGTAAGCGCCACAGGGCTGGGTTGCAGAGAGGTGGTCCAGGCCACGCCCCTTTTTATACCTCTCTGCAACGCAGCTCTGTGGCGCTTACTGTAGGTACTTGGTGGGCTAGTTGGTCCCCAGGGACCCTCAGGATTCAGGGGACTTAATCCCCCAACTTAAAATGCGCCACGGGCGCGCTTGCACAGTGGTGAAGGGAGGGGCGGGGCTTCAGGTGACATGTGTGCAAACAGGCTCGTGGCGCGTTTTAAGATGAGGATTTAAATCCCCTTCAATCACTGAGGGTCCTGGGAGCCAACTAGCCCACCAGGTACCTCCAGTAGCGCCAAGGAGCTGTGTTGCAGAGTGTTGTAAAAAGGGGCGTGGCCTCTGAACACCTCTCTGCAACGCAGCTCTCTGGTGCATACTGGAGGTACCTGGTGGGCTAGTTGGCCCCTAGGGACCCTCGGGATTGAGGAGGAATTAATTCTCCAACTTAAAACGCGCCACAGGGCGTGTTTGCAGACATGTCACCTCAGGCCCCACCCCCTTCCTTCACCATTGTGCAAATATTCCTCTAAAATCAGCCGAACTACGAATTCCGATTTACTCACCTGTTATCAGGAGAGACCTCAGTGCTGCATCTTTGAGCCCAGTACTGATCCTGAAAAGTAATTTTAACCGTACTTACCAGTAACTTGAATTTCCTTCCATAGGCTAACATTGACTGGTTTCACTTGGAAATTCTTCTAAGTGTGGAGTTTTGGAACTTTATAATATTCCTCTAAAATCAACCGAACTACGAATTCCGATTTACTCACCTGTTATCAGGAGAGAACCCAGTGCTGCATCTTTGAGCCCAGTACTGATCCTGAAAAGTAATTTTAACCGTACTTACCAGTAACTTGAATTTCCTTCCATAGGATATCATTGCCTGCTTTTTGCTGAAAAAGTTTCTAAGTGTCGATTTTTGAAACATACAAATATTCCTCTAAAATCAGCAGAACTACGAATTCCGATTTACTCACCTGTTATCAGGAGAGACCTCAGTGCTGCATCTTTGAGCCCAGTACTGATCCTGAAAAGTAATTCTAACCGTACTTACCAGTAACTTGAATTTCCTTCCATAGGCTAACATTGACTGGTTTCACTTGGAAATTATTCTAAGTGTGGAGTTTTGGAACTTTATAATATTCCTCTAAAATCAGCCGAACTACGAATTCCGATTTACTCACCTGTTATCAGGAGAAAACCCAGTGCTGCATCTTTGAGCCCAGTACTGATCCTGAAAAGTAATTTTAACCGTACTTACCAGTAACTTGAATTTCCTTCCATAGGATATCCTTGCCTGCTTTTTGCTGAAAAAGTTTCTAAGTGTCGATTTTTGAAACATACACATATTCCTATAAAATCAGCAGAACTACGAATTCCGATTTACTCACCTGTTATCAGGAGAGACCTCAGTGCTGCATCTTTGAGCCCAGTACAGATCCTGAAAAGTAATTCTAACCGTACTTACCAGTAACTTGAATTTCCTTTTATAGGCTAACATTGACTGGTTTCACTTGGAAATTCTTCTAAGTGTGGAGTTTTGGAACTTTATAATATTCCTCTAAAATCAGCAAAACTACGAATTCCGATTTACTCACCTGTTATCAGGAGAGAACCCAGTGCTGCATCTTTTAGCCCAGCACTGACCCTGAAAAGTAATTCTAACTGTACTTACCAGTAACTTGTATTTCCTTCCATAGGAATCCATTGTCTGGTTTTCAGCAGAAGAGTTTCAAAGTGTCGATTTTCACAAATAACAAATATTCCTTAAAAATCGCCTCTATGACTTAAACGCATTCTTCCAACTGTTTACAGGAGATGCACCAGTGCTGGATTCAGGATCCACCACTGAGTAAGAAAAAGTAACGATAACACTACTTACCTGCTAAGTGAATTTCCTCCCATAGGATAACATTGGTGATTCTATGTGAAAAAGTTTCTGTGTCAACTTTTAAAATACAATAATATTCCTTAAAAATCACTACTGTAACCAAAACGCTTTTACTCAACTGTTTGCAGGAGATGTCCCAGGACTGAATCTAGGATCCAGGCCTGTGGTTAGAAAAAGTAATCCATAAAGTAACTAATTGCATTTAACTAGAAATTCACATTGATCTCAATGTTGCATTGTGTTTGAAATTGTGTTGCCCATTGCAACAACTGTAACTACTGTACTTAAAAGTCTATTGCCTATTTGCAAAGTATTTAAACTAAAGTAATTCATTCTGAGAAAGTATATTTTGTAATGTAATGTATAATGTAATTATAATGTAATTTAAAAAATAAAATATCTAAAAATAGTTTTAAAAATGTAGTAAATCAGTATCAAATAAATATAACAATTAATACATTTAAAAATTGTCATTTACAAAACCTTTGAAATTCACTGAAAAAAACCATAGGTTTCAGACATGTTATAGTTAGGAATTAGCATTTAAAAACCTTTGAAATTCACTGAAAAAACGATAGGTTTTAGGGACAGTTATAGTTAGTTGGACATTGCACTCGTACAAAACCCGTGAAATTCCCCGTTATAGTTAGTTCAGCTAACTATAACTTGCGCCCGCAATGCACTGCTGATGACGTCACATATTACATCACTCATGACATGGTCAGTGACATCACTGATGACATCACTGATGACATCTCAAATGACATCACTGATGACATCACTGAAGACATCATCCACGTGATAATCAGATGCACCTCCTCACACCCTAATATAACCTTTGATACACCCACTCTAAATTACAGACTGCCATTCGCAAAACCATAGACACTCCAACACCAATAACTACATACCCACTCACTGATTCTTAGGTCTACACACACATCCACTCACTCACCCGTACAGTCACTCATACTTACGGTCACTCAGTACAGGACTATCATATGCAGTCATACTCCTATATAGACACTCAAACACCGCCACTCATCCATAGAGGTACTCACACACCTAGTCAGTCATGCAAATAATTAAACACACTGCCATTTTCTCACCTATACAGTTATACACACACCAGCTCACTTACTCATACAAATACTAGCACATTCTTACGCTCTTATACGATCACTGATACAAGCACACACTCATCCATACAGTCACTCTCACAATCACACACTCTCGCTTATAGCTATTTATATACTCCAACACACATATATACTGCCTTTCACATATGTAGTTACTCACACATGTACCACTGGGACATACATTCACTCACTAGCACACTCTTACACACACTTACCCACCCATACAGTCTATCACAGATGCACTCTTGAAACCATCCACCCAGTGAATCACCCACTCACACATCTATGCACAGAGTTGCACACACCCCACCCACACAAACACTCAGGCACCCATACAGATACTCAGAAAACCAATCAATAACTCATATAGACACTCATGTAGCTATTCACAAACCCATGCAGCCACTTACACAGCAACAGACAGACGGATACAGACATTCACCCAGTTTAGTCACTAACCCATGCATTCAGTAAAATACGTTTAATCACTCACTTATAGAGTTAGTCACGCATCTACTAAATCATCCATTCAGACACTTATACACCCACTCATTCTTCAATACGCCTTTCCCTATATAAATTAAACATATTTAAACTTTACAGAAACACACAGTCACTGGATGATGTCATCAGTGATGTCATTTGAGATGTCATCAGTGATGTCACTGACCATGTCATGAGTGATGTAATATGTGATGTCATCAGCAGTGCATTGCGGGCGCGAGTTATAGTTAGCTGAACTAACTATAACGGGGAATTTCACGGGTTTTGTACGAGTGCAATGTCCAACTAACTATAACTGTCCCTAAAACCTATGGTTTTTCAGTGAATATATATATATATACATATATATATATATACACACTACTGTAATACTGTAAGTATGGTAGTTCGAACAGCAATATAGCGGCTAGAGAAGACACCATACAAAGACCCTTGACAAAGACGAAAGAAGCTGTT
The DNA here is from genome assembly GCA_963921515.1 of Calotriton arnoldi. NCBI lineage: Eukaryota > Metazoa > Chordata > Amphibia > Caudata > Salamandridae > Calotriton > Calotriton arnoldi. Next base: position 564,934 of record CAWUFW010009815.1, on the reverse strand, counting down.
GCTTCCTCTGATCACAATACAGAGTGCTGCAGATTACAAATCCAAGACTCGCTTCAATTATCACACACGACAAGCGGCCACTGGCAGCTTTGTGGGCACCTTAAAGACGGGCAAAGAAAAACAAATGAAAAACAGCATACCCGGGCTTGGGTAAGTGCTGGCAATTGGTCTGATTCTGTTATGTTCTCCCAAAACACCCATTAACAGCTCGATAAGACCAGCTGCCAGCACATAATCTGACTGAAGTTCCTTGTCCCATACAGATATATATATGATAGAGCGAAATGTTCTTGTGAATTGTAGGGGTGCATCATAATCACTGATAGGCCGCACCCATTTGTATTCAGACATATATCCGTATATTCAGTTTCATATTCATGTATGTTTAGCAAAGAATGAATAGTTCACTGAGACGAAGTGAACTCAGCAGTATAATGGTGTTAGGATAATGATGTAATGTAATGCTTTTTGAATTGTGTGAACAAAATGCATAGAGGAATTAGTTCGTGTGTGTAATGTAATTGCAGTAGTTTAAACGTGCACCATATTAAAGTTGCACATGTAATTCATTGTTTGCATAATGAATCGTAATGAATATGCTTATAGGGAAAAGTAAGATGTGTGTTTAAAGGTTATATGTAAGGGCCTGACTACATATATGCTTAAGGAAGGCCTGGTATATTCTTATGTTAGCTTATAAATGTAGGCCGAAAAGGGTTTCTCTTGGAAAGGCTCTCTGGGCACAAACGGTAGATTTAATTAGCACAGTAGAAGGTTTCTGTTGAACGTATCTTTTGTTGCAGGTGCAAGGACACATGTCTCGTTAGTAAAGACTAACTCTTTGTTTTCAAAAGTTAGAGAGATGGGAGGCATGGTACGGGGAGTGCAATGGAATTTAGGGATGATACTTTCAGCGGAGAAGGCGCCTGGGACTCAAGGTCAACGAAACCGTCCAGGATGAAGTCACCGTTTCAATGGAAAAGCACAAGAAAGAAGACCTGGCCAAGAGGGCGTAAACAAGGCGTGTACCTTTGTAGTATGGTTTTGTATTAGGGATAGTGCCCTGAGGGAGGAGGCCAGAGAAGCGGTAGGGGAGACCTGAGAGAAGGACAGAGCTGAGCTTAGGTATATAGTGATTGCACTTCTTAGGAAGTCTTCACAGCTGACACCTTTTATTCTTTTTTGCCTGGGAAAATCGTTATGCAGGGATGTCACTTAGCGTTAGTGTAGGGACAGCAATTGATTTTAAGCTTGTTTAGGCCCATGAAGAGCAACTTAGAAATAGGAGCAATCATAGTCTGGTTGGTCCTCCTAGAACTTTCTATTCTTCTTATTCTGAGTCGGATGAGACTCCTGCGTAGATTATTATTTGTATTAGTGCCCATCTATTTCTTTAACCTCGTGTTGAGGTGCTTGCACGTTCAGTTATTTTTGGCGATAATAAATTCTCAAACTTGAATTCGGAGTCCGTGGTCCTTTCAGACAAAATGAATGTTGATATCTAACCTGATGAGATTCTCTCCTTTACACTATTCAACAGGTAAAAAGATCTTGGCGGCCAGAAGGTTCTTATAGATAATTAGATAAGAATCGGCGTTATCAGTTGGTAGCAGAGTAGGATGGTTACCTTTGATGGTAAGGGGAGATCTAGAGCAAGATAGGAGACTAAGTTGCCCCATAGAGCCCGAGTGACACAGATCCAGAGAACCGCGAGAGACGGATGTCGGAGGTCGTGGAAAACTGACGGAGAGTGACGGTGCGGCGGAAGTAGCAGTTCGTAGTAGAGTGAGTATGAAAAGAGTGATGTTTGGTAGATTGCGGTGTTATATTGTTGTGTGATGTCTTGCGGAGTTGGAACGAAAGTTGTGTGATTGAGAAACGGACCGTGAGCGCGCGCGGGACCGGGAGATTTATTGTGGTGTAGAATACACCCAGAGTTGAGAACGTTGACCAGAGTTGTGGGGGTCACGAGACGTCATTGACAGACCCACAGAAGATAGGGACACATGTGTGAGTGTGTGAATAACCAACGCAGGTCGTAGGTTATGGTGTGCAGAACATCGAGTGATTGAATCCTATCGAGTGTATTAGAGGCGATTGTCCGGTCGTTCGTGGACAGACGGTTGCCAGATTGAGGTCAACAAGCTCAAGAGACTGATCGGTCATTGGTAAGACTGACGGTCAGAGAGGTAATTGTTCGGTAGGACGGACATTATTTCAGAGTATAATTGGGACGAATGCGAGTGAGAACAAGTGAATTAGAAAGGAGGGGAACTGCTGCGAGCGGAGGAAACGTGACGTCAGACTAGTGCCGCGCTGCGATAGGCCGGTTGGTGTGAACCGCGCTGGGATTGGAGGATTGAAATCAGGAAGTAAAAGCGGACATTTTGAGTACGAATAACAAAGTTGATTCATCATGAAATGTTTTAAAGCTTTACGAGAACTTTGTAGAGGTGATAGACATGTGGTTGTTCGGGAGGGAGAGGAAGCTCCTCCTGAGGACACACCAGCACATTATATGGCAAAGAATGTAGGATTGCATACTATAATTTGGCTCGAGAATTGGCATAAAATGACAGAAACAGAGGGAGATTTGTCGTTCCCTCGATATGGTACTTTCAGGTTAGAGGTGCTGTACCAGCTCAAGAGTGTAATGGCTTCATTACGACCACTACCTAGACCAACACAGTTTGAGGCACTACATGCGTGGATAAGGGCAGCGTATGATAGGAAGAAGGACAGATGCCAGGAAAGGGTGAAGAAATCGGTCAGGGCATTTCAAGATGCAAAATGGGATGCCTTGGAGAAACGGTGGAGAGCAGACACGATCGAAGGAGATAAGTTATACCCACTGCTGATACAAAATGGAAAGATTACAAGAATCGATGAGGATGACAGTGATTTAGATGACAGTCTGTTGGATAGGATGTTGGCGGAGAGGCCACCACCATTTAACCCAGATTCAGAAGAGGGAAAGACAACCCCGGCAGTGGCAATAGTTGATGAGAGTCAGAACCAGACTAGCATGAGAGTAGTGGGAAGAATTTCCACAGGAACGGAGGGGCTACGGCGTCTATGATAACACAGCCTCCTGCGGGGAACACAAGATTACCGGACTCCTTGACAGTACCGGTTACCATTGGCCCTATAGTACCGGTATATGACCCAGACCGAGTGAGAGAAGGGAGCTCCGTGCCGATGAGAAGGGAAGAAGGAAATAGTGAGAGTGGGAATGGGTTTGGAGTAAGGGTGGTTCATTTCCCAAGACCAATGGAGTCAAGTACGCCGTTACCGGCTACAGCAGACTCTTCCTTCAGGAGAGAAGAGGAGGGACCAGAAAGACCGAGGTCTTTACGGGAATCTAAGTCAGCTTTGAGGGAGTGGACACCAACAGTAACGAACCAAGAGGATAGGATGCAAAGAGATAGGGCACAAAATGTCTCGGAAGACAGACCAGGTTCCAGGAATATGGAAGGGAATAGGTCACAAGGACAGAATAGTGACTGTGATGAGCGGGACGGCTCAGGTTGTCGAGATGTACTGAGGAGTGCAGTACAGGCAAGGTTGCTAGACGTAGTGAGGCTGAAAGCAGAGGTAGACGAAATGATCAGTGGGGGTCTGCCTCTGGAAAGGATAGAAATCTATGGATCAGATGAGCTGCTGTTTGTAGCAAAAGATGTGACTCGAAAAGCTAGAATGGCACATGATAGGTTGAGGGATTTGGCCAAAAGATATGAGGTGGACCTGAATAAAACTAAAGCGTTACAGGGACCACACAGATTGCATTACAGTGATCAGGAGTTGGAGGAGAAAAGAATCACAGGGTTAAAGACGCACACCAGAGACCTGATCATAGGAATGAGAATATGGATTTTGTTGGACAAATGGGAAGAAAGGTGGTCCAAAAAGAAACTAACAAAGAGAGCAGAAGGGGAAACGCCGCCGCCAGGAGGGGGGGCGACGGGTGTAGGAAATTTTCCTTTACGGGAAGTACAGAATGGAGGGTACGTGCATGTGCCGTGGAATAGAGGTGATTTGGCTGCATTTACAAATGATTTTCCTCGGCTGAGGGAAAAACCGGTGGAGTGGTACAACCAGGTTGAGCGGTTTGTGAAAATTTCAAAAGTATTGTGGATTGATTTGAACACTTTGTTTGACATAGTGGTACCAGGAGATTTGTGGACAGCATGTAAAGTCGCTATTGAGTGGCCGACTTCGGAACCGAAAAGAGAGGCGGTTACAAATGGTCCATCACCTGATGTCATGAAAAAGTATGAGCAGGTGATTACATGGTTGAAGTCGAAGATTTCACCTCAGGATATAGATTGGGTTAAGATAGATCGGACTGTACAAGAACCCAAGGAAACGGTGCATGAATACTATGAAAGACTTCTGCAAGTTTTTAAACAGTATAGTGGGTTAGATGTTTTGGACCCTAAGGATATGGGACAGTTTGTCTCAAAGTTTGTAACGGGTCTGAGAGTGGAAATCAGCCTCATGATACAGCACCATTTGATCTGCTGGCAGAACAAGCCACTAGATGAAATTCTGCGGTACGCGAGATACTGTAGTGATGAGGTGGATTCGAAACACCGAAAGCTAAAAGACAAATTGATGCTTGTCCAGATGCAGACAGCACAGAGTCAGCCTAGTGGAGGGACCTTAGGAAGAAAGCAAGGAAATTTCCAGGGAAACCAGAATGGGCAGGTACAGGGAAAGGGAAAACCAGTAGACCCCAAGACAGGAGTGGACGTGGCTACACTAAAGAAGACCACTGCGTGTCATCTTTGTCGTCAGGTCGGACATTGGAAACGCGAGTGTCCTTTGAACCCAGCTAATCAGGTACAGGAAGAGGAAGAGGGGGCTCAGGCACCCGCGCAAGAGGTGGTTAACACAATAACGAGACCTAGAACGATGAAAGGGGGTTTACAATTCTCATGCTCAGATTCCCCAAGCTCCAAAGTTTTCACAAGGAACACGAACGTACCAACAGATGCCCCTGTTCGAACGCTATGCTGAGGATAGCTTAGACCCTTTATCCTGACGGTGCCTGAGGGGGAGGAAGACTGCACACTTGGAGCGGTCTTGGAGGTAGACCAGAGAGGACCTTTTGTAGAGGCAGAGATTGAGGGCAATCCTGCAACACTTTTGGTTGATACTGGAGCTACCCGGTCTACTGTAAGATCTGCAGTAGTCCCTAACCTACCCCTCTCGGGACAATCGATCCAGGTTGTTGGAGTAGCGAACAAGAAGATGAGCAGCCCATTGACAGAACCGATCTTAGTAAAGATAGGTACTTTCCAAACTAGACATCAGTTTGTAGTATGTGACACGAGTCCAGTTTGTCTTTTGGGAAGAGATCTGTTGTGCAAGTTGAACTGCACGATTTATTGTACACCACGAGGAGTGGAGGTCCAGACGAGAGATGATGATGCTGACTTTAAGATTGCCAATCAGCATCTGTGTATAGATCTGTACCCAATGGTGACTGTGGAAGAACTTCCACATGATCTGAGAGACGCAGTGTCGCCTGTGGTGTGGGATTTCGCAGGAGACGAAATAGGTTTAATCAGAGGGGTTGAACCAGTGCGGATTGAGGTGAAACAGAATGTTGATTTCCCTAGAACACCTCAATACAATTTATCGATAGAAACGATTGCAGGAATAAAACCTGTGATCGAGACTTTCATTGAGAAGGGTATTTTGAAGGAGATCAGAGGTAGTCCCTGTAATTCACCCATAATGGGACTACAGAAACCGAGCGGGAAATACAGGATCGTGCAAGACCTGCGAAAGGTCAACATGATAGTTGTCCCTTGTTGTCCAGTGGTACCGAATCCTTCAGTAATACTGTTCCAGATCCCATGTGAAGCCGAGTGGTTTACGGTTATCGATTTGTGTCAAGCCTTCTTTTCGATACCGCTCCACGAGGAAAGCCAATTTCTTTTTGCGTTCAGGCTAGAGAATCGCGTGTTAACATGGTGTCGTATCCCTCAAGGGTATACGGAAAGTCCATCGATCTTTAACCAGATCCTGAAGAAGAACCTTGAGAGTCTTGTGTTGCCGCAGAACTCAGTTCTCGTGCAGTACATATATGACTTGCTCATTGCCTCAGAAACAGAAGATGCTTGCAGAATCGACACAGTAGCCTTGTTGAACCACTTAGCAGAGAATGGACATAAGGTGTCCCCGAACAAGCTGCAGTACTGTTTGAATGAGGTACAGTACTTGGGACACAGATTAGAAAAAGGCAAGAGGAAGGTGTCACCAGATCGAATTGAGGCAATAATGAGCATGGCGGTACCCACTACACAGAGGGAAGTTAGGATGTTTCTGGGAATGGTTGGCTATTGTCGACAGTGGATTCCTAGTTTCTCCTTGAGAGCAAAGCCTCTGCAGAGGCTTACGCACAAGGATGTGAGTGATCCGGTACCATGGGACGAGGAGTGCTTGATGTCATTCCTGCAATTGCGAGATGATTTGTGCAGGGCTCCCGCACTGGGAATGCCTGACTACAACAAGGCCTTTTCATTGTTTTGTTGCGAGAGAGGAGGATGTGCATTAGCAGTGTTAGCTCAGAACCATGGAGGTGTCCGTAGACCAGTTGCTTATTTTTCAGCTACTTTAGATCCAGTAGCTTCTGCGTTGCCCGGATGTCTAAGATCCGTTGCTGCAACAGGTGTCAGCATTGAAAGATGTGAAAGCATTGTAATGGGACATCCATTGACTGTACATGTACCACATTCGGTTGAGTTATTAATGACCAGGACCAAGACCCAGCACCTAACGAACAATAGGTTAACAAGGTACGAGCAAGTCATACTTGCCGCAGAGAATGTGACTCTGAAAAGGTGCTCCATCTTGAACCCTGCGACATTGATGCCTATACCGAACACAGATGATGAAGATTGTGAGGACCATGATTGTCTCGATGTGACCGAACTTTGCACCAAACCGAGACCTGACATTGTCGATGAGCCATTGGCCGACCCAGATGAAATTTTCTTTGTCGATGGTTCATGCTTAAGAGACAGTGTGGGGCAATTAAGAGCAGCGTTTGCTGTATGTACCATTTCAGGAGTGGTCGATGCCGCTTGCCTAGAAGGAGTACGCTCCGCGCAGGTAGCTGAGATCATTGCCTTGACCCGTGCCTGTTTGGCCGCTGATCGAATTCGAATCACGATTTACACAGATAGCCAATACGGCTTTGGCGTGGTGCATGACTTCGGGCAGTTATGGTCTCAGAGGGGATTTTTGACATCATCTGGCTCACCCATTCGTAATGGAGAATATGTAAGAAAATTGTTAGAAGCATTACAGCACCCGAAAGAAATTGCTGTGGTAAAGTGTTCAGCCCATGGGAAGGGGGAGGACTTTGTATCCTTGGGTAATAACTACGCAGATGAGGTAGCCCGCTTCTGCGCAGAACAAGGATGCATATACACAGGCAGGGAGATAGAAGAGAGCCAAGAGGGAACCGATCTCAGCATAATGTTGGCCATGGCAGACACTTGGGAAGAGCTTAAGAGATTGCAAGATGAAGTCTCAACCAAGGAAAGAGAGGGCTGGATCAAAGCTGGGTGCGAGAGAGGAGAAGTGGATGTGTGGGTATCCAACGATGGGAGAGCTGTGTTGCCAGAAGAATTGTTGAGTCCGATGGCTAGATTGATACATGGACAGGCACACCTGGGTAGAGACGCAATGATGAGAGTGTTCAGACAGACGTGGTATAACCCACGTTTCCGAGCAATGGCTGAGACGGTATGTCAGAGGTGTGTTACATGTCAACAGATGAATGCTGGAAAGAAAACTGTAGTTACACTGAGTCATATTGGAAGGTCAGGAGGGCCCTTCAATAGACTACAGCTGGATTTCGTGGAGATGCCTAGGTGCAATGGCTTGAGGTACATTCTAGTGATAGTATGTATATTCTCACGGTGGGTGGAGGCATACCCCACACGCAGGTGTGACACTCTGACAGTGGCTAAATTACTGTTGAGGGAGCTTATCCCTAGATTCGGGATCCCGACCTCTTTGGAATCAGATAGAGGTGGGCACTTCCATAGCGAAATCATGAAGTTACTTTGTGCAGCATTGAACATTGACCAGAGACTCCACTGTAGCTACAGACCAGAGGCTTCTGGGATGGTGGAACAAGTTAATGGAACTTTGAAAGCCCGGATGGCAAAAATGTGTTCTTCAACATCCCTGAAATGGCCCGACGCCTTGCCACTGGTGCTCATGAGCATGCGAAGTGTCCCAGACAGAAAGACCGGGTTGTCCCCCCATGAAATAATAATGGGGAGGGCAATGAGACTGCCAGCAGTACCAACTACAGCCTTGATAAACATCACTGATGATTTGATTCTCGATTATTGTAAGGGACTCTCTGATGTGGTCCGTTCTGTATCCCAGCAGGTGCAAGCAGCTGTGGTTCCAGCCTCGAGTGATCTGTGCCACGACTTGTGTCCCGGTGACTGGGTGCTCGTCCGGAAGCACGTGAGGAAGAGTTGTTTGGATGCCCGTTGGCGTGGCCCGTATCAGGTGATACTTATCACGAACACAGCAGTAAAGTGTGGAGGATTGCCGAACTGGGTACATGCTTCCCATACCCGCAGAGTTCCAGCACCCTTGGAAGAAACAGCTCCTCTCGCAAATGAAAATCCAGCTGATGTGGCAGGGCCACATGAGAGGACAAGCCAAGCTGTAAGGGTCGCTGACACAGCTGGTGGTGCACTAGAGCAAGCAGAAGGGGGTTTCCACATCTCGAACCCTGACTCAGGCACCGAAGAAAGAGAAGGTGCAGTGGGCGGAGAAGAGTCAAATGCAGCAGAAAGAGGAAATAGTGCACTGGGTATAGAAGGGGAAGGCAGACGAACGAACAGAAGTGCTGAAAGTTGGCCTGAAAGACAGAGGCGACTGAACCTGAGGTTAGCACCTGAGAGAGACCTTGCTCCGGTGTCCGAAGTATCTGAAACCGAAGCAAGCGACGAAGACCAAGCACAAGACAGTCGGCGAAGGTCCAAGAGAACAAGAGTGCCTTGTCGCAGATACTCTACCCCTGAGTGGACTTACACTGTGTTTGATGCAGGGGGTGGTGAATACAGGGAGACTGAGGTCAGTGGAAGTGTTCAGTCGGAGCCCGAAACTGGTGGTGAAGGTGGTGCTGCGGATGCCAGGGTTCGAGATAGACGGAACACTGACACTCACGATTCCGAATCCCCCACTTCTGAGTGAAGTCCGAAACTTGCTTTTGCATCGGGTCGAATTCCCGCCTTTTGGAGCTGAGCCGTTTTCACACGAAGTGCTGCTTTTGCGTCTTGAACTTTTGTATCACGTTCTGGTCGTGCTTAATGAGGATCTCATTATGGATCAGTAATGAACTGTAAATAAAAGTCTAAAAGAAGAAGATAACCTAGGTCCGAGTGGAAGAAGAATAAACTTAGGGACTTTCCACAAGAAGAGGAACGAAAACTAGGGAAGTCTTTTTCTGGACTGTGTAAATAAGTTGTGATCGGAAAAGGGAAAGCCCGGAGATTTCATGGTTGCTCGAGCTGGTTAAGCAAGTCATAAATAAAGGACAGAGACTTTTCTGAGTTCTTTGCGATAACCAAGACTTTTTGAGAACTTTCGAAATCATGGAGCCGGGAAATCCCAATCGTAGAGCAAAGTGGATTATAGGCATTCTTATAAGTAGTGTGATAATTTCTATAATCATAGTAGTTGTAGTCTCATATATTGGTTCGTATGAGCCAGAAGTAGAGGCAGTGACAGGGACACCCACACCTATCACACCTAGTCAGAAGGGGGTAGACAGGGCAGCTGATAGAGCTATGATTTTAGAAGAAAGTCGTAGATTGCATGTAGATTTGTCTAAGGGTGATTTTAAGCTTAATGCGTATGCTAAGTTGTTGTATGAGTATGTTGACGTGATGGATGCGAAAGATTGTTATGTGTATGCAGTTGCCTACTTCGGTGGATGAGGGTATTAGGTATCATCATCTTCCACTGACTTATGGTATTTCTTGTAGTCTTTTGCTTAGTTTGTTTTATGAGAGAGAGCAGTTCGAGTATTTCTTTTCCAATTTCGACGCAGTGCTTCCTGAAGTCCCAGCTTACAAGCATTTGAATAAGTATGATTATTACAAAACCGAGGACAGACTGAGGAAGTACTTCATACCGAGTTTGGAATTGGATACAGCATTCGCACACAGACACAATCTGACTTGCTTGATGTCGGATGTAGAGAGAAAGTTTGTAGATCAGGTTGAAGATAGGTATAGAAAGCTGACTGAATCCCGAGATTTAGGGCATCACAGGACAGATTGGACAGAGGAGGAACGGTTGCATAAGACCAAGGGAAGCTATGGTCCTATAGCGTTAGATAAGGAGCAGAGGGGTAAGTTGTGTATAAGGCGTTATCAGACTTACTACGAAAAGGTTCCAGTGGGACAGAGTACTTGTGATCACGTTTTCACCATGGCAGATGAGGCAAAAGATTTTCTCCAAGGTCCTGTACAAGTGATACCTACGGTGTATTACGTATGTGGGAAGAATGCTTACGTGAGGTTGCCTGCAAATTGGTATGGAACTTGTTATTTGTCAATAATATTTCCAAAGATTTACCATACAGAAGACTTAAATCTTCTGGAGGGTGGAGAGCATTCAAGAACGAGAAGAGCTGCAAGTGCAGGAATCGTTGTGGGGGATATCTTTGGAGCTATGATACCTAGTCTAGGAGTAGTCTTGAATGATGTGAAGATCCGGAGGTTAGCGACTGTGGTGGATGAATTTTCGATGAACACAGCAAAATCGTTGGTGTTGGTGGAAGGAGAGATGTTGTCGATAAGGGGAATGGTTTTGCAGAATCGCCTTGCTTTGGATGTTCTATTGGCAAAAGAGGGCGGAGTCTGTAAAATGCTGAAGGTTCAAGAGTGCTGCACTTATATACCAGACCGTAGCAAGGATCTGGAGAAATATATAAGTAACATCACTATGGTCCACACAAAGATAGCGGATTTGACCGAGGAAGGGGCCTGGGAAAAGGTCGGAAAAGGTTTTGGTCAAGTGGGAGGTTGGTTTGCAAACCTAGGAAAGGGATTCCTTGGGTACTTCCTGAGACCACTCCTTATCTTGGTGGTTTGTGTGGCTGGCTTGTGGATTATGATCAAGGCCTACAAATGGTATCGAGCAGGCAGAGTCAAGAGAGCTTTGAGGGAAAATGACATGAGATTGGCAAGACTGCAGGACAATCAGTATCAAAGGCTCAAGAGCATGGAGAATTTCAGATCAGGGAAGATGGGAACAAGTTCTGTTTAGGTCGGTTCCTTCTCCGAGGGAGTAGAATGAGATGTGATGACAGGAGTCATCAAAGGGGGAACTGATAGAGCGAAATGTTCTTGTGAATTGTAGGGGTGCATCATAATCACTGATAGGCCGCACCCATTTGTATTCAGACATATATCCGTATATTCAGTTTCATATTCATGTATGTTTAGCAAAGAATGAATAGTTCACTGAGACGAAGTGAACTCAGCAGTATAATGGTGTTAGGATAATGATGTAATGTAATGCTTTTTGAATTGTGTGAACAAAATGCATAGAGGAATTAGTTCGTGTGTGTAATGTAATTGCAGTAGTTTAAACGTGCACCATATTAAAGTTGCACATGTAATTCATTGTTTGCATAATGAATCGTAATGAATATGCTTATAGGGAAAAGTAAGATGTGTGTTTAAAGGTTATATGTAAGGGCCTGACTACATATATGCTTAAGGAAGGCCTGGTATATTCTTATGTTAGCTTATAAATGTAGGCCGAAAAGGGTTTCTCTTGGAAAGGCTCTCTGGGCACAAACGGTAGATTTAATTAGCACAGTAGAAGGTTTCTGTTGAACGTATCTTTTGTTGCAGGTGCAAGGACACATGTCTCGTTAGTAAAGACTAACTCTTTGTTTTCAAAAGTTAGAGAGATGGGAGGCATGGTACGGGGAGTGCAATGGAATTTAGGGATGATACTTTCAGCGGAGAAGGCGCCTGGGACTCAAGGTCAACGAAACCGTCCAGGATGAAGTCACCGTTTCAATGGAAAAGCACAAGAAAGAAGACCTGGCCAAGAGGGCGTAAACAAGGCGTGTACCTTTGTAGTATGGTTTTGTATTAGGGATAGTGCCCTGAGGGAGGAGGCCAGAGAAGCGGTAGGGGAGACCTGAGAGAAGGACAGAGCTGAGCTTAGGTATATAGTGATTGCACTTCTTAGGAAGTCTTCACAGCTGACACCTTTTATTCTTTTTTGCCTGGGAAAATCGTTATGCAGGGATGTCACTTAGCGTTAGTGTAGGGACAGCAATTGATTTTAAGCTTGTTTAGGCCCATGAAGAGCAACTTAGAAATAGGAGCAATCATAGTCTGGTTGGTCCTCCTAGAACTTTCTATTCTTCTTATTCTGAGTCGGATGAGACTCCTGCGTAGATTATTATTTGTATTAGTGCCCATCTATTTCTTTAACCTCGTGTTGAGGTGCTTGCACGTTCAGTTATTTTTGGCGATAATAAATTCTCAAACTTGAATTCGGAGTCCGTGGTCCTTTCAGACAAAATGAATGTTGATATCTAACCTGATGAGATTCTCTCCTTTACACTATTCAACAGGTAAAAAGATCTTGGCGGCCAGAAGGTTCTTATAGATAATTAGATAAGAATCGGCGTTATCATATATTCCCTCTCGTCTCGCCGACGACAGTACAGAGGCTTCCGACGCTCCCTCATCAAGGGCAACCTAAACACTGTTTCCATTTCTTTTCGGTTTTGTGACCATCCATCGGCGCATGAAGCTGTATCGTAAACCTGTTTACTTGTTGATAATGTACCATATATTTTCCTTCTGCAAACCCAGAGCCCCGCCCTCCCACCCACTGCCCTACCAAACGCCCGGACAAAAAACATGATTTTACCTGCAGAAGGTAAACAGAAGGCGAGGTAGCAGAGCGCCAGGGGTGCCAGGGTTACTGTGCCCCAGCGCCCCCTGAGCAGCGACGACAGAAGACGCGCCATCTCAGGCCGCTGGGTCTAGGTCCCGAGTGAGAAGAACTTTGCCCAGGACCTTGGCACCTTGTTTCACTTTCTGTTTTGCGCCCGTCGCTGCTTGAGATAACTGGAACCCTGTAAGGTGGCATTCTGACCGCGTCCGCCGGCAACGCCCAGAACAGGTAAGGTGGCATTCTGACAGCCTCTGTGCGAAACCACCTCACACGCAGCAGCTGATTACTTTTGTCCGACGGGTCCATTATGGTTCAATCTCCTCGTGTATCAGGACTACGGTGGATCAGAAGGGGGCTTACAAATATCGAGCAGTGCAGAGCGTTGGGCACGCTTTAATTCTGGCGTTAGCCAAGACCTTTTGATTTTACAAAAGTTAAATGCATAATATAGTTACTTAAATGCCAACCGACCCGATCGATTCACTCGGGATACGACCGATTTTTTAAAGCAAAAAAATGGCTTTATTTTGGCTGTCTCTTGCCTGAAATTGCCTCTGCTTTAAATAGAAGGTTAATGGGGAAGTGCATTTCCGGATTTTTTTTTTTTAAATCTCTTGCTTTTCTGTTTTTCAAATGTTGGCATGCATTTTAAAGGGGCTTTCAGCCAGCTCTCTGCATTCATTGGTCAAGTGCCCACTACAGCATACAGCAAGGGTCAGTGGATCAGCCTACTTTCGACACTGGCTAACTTCACTTTGAGTGACTGCATTTTGCTCTTTCACAGGGAACACACCCACACAAAAGGTAGTTCCCGTCAATGGCAGTGTTTTTGTTGGTACTTTATTATTACTTTAGTGCTGTCTTTGTGTTTAGTACCTGATGTGATAGCAGGAAGCTTTCTCTTCACAGTACAGGGGACATTCCATCTATATCAGTTCCTGCCTCCTGCTAAATGATGTTGTAAGTTCCTCCTGGACCTGCCTTCTTTTAAGTCTGGCGTTAGCCAATATCTTTTGATTTTACCAAAGTTATATGTATAATATACTTATGTAAAGGGGCTTTCTGCCTCCTCTGTTCATCCATTAGGCTATTCTTGTGTCATTTACATTTTACTTCCACCGACTATAGCATAGAGCAGCGGAATCCCATCTGTGCGCCGCTGCACTGCAGTGCGCCTTCAGAACTAGCATGGGGCATCGCGAACAGATGCGCACCAAGCCGTTTCTTCTTTCCTTTCTTTCTTGCCTTCCTCTTTTCCTCTTTCTTCCCTTCTTTTTTCCTTTTCTTTCCTTTCCCACTTTCTTTCCTTCCTTCACCCACAGCCCACTTCAACTGTAGTCTGACTTCACTGTGAGTTACAACATGCTTCCCTTTCATAAGGAGCAAAATCAGCTTACAGAGTAGTGCAAGGGACTGTTTTGGCAAAGTACGCCTTTTTGAACCCCAAAAATATTTTTTCATTTACTCAATGTTATTTAGATTAATGCGGGTCCGGCAGCTACTCCAACAATAACGTTTTGAAAAAACTGTGACAGAACAAAACAAGAATTGCCAAAGTAAAAAAAAAGGCTGTCCGCCAACAGCAGGCCTTTTGACTTTGCCAATGCTGGTTTCATCAAGTTATCCTCGCAGCTGTTGTAGTATTTTATCGGAAATACAATGTAAAGTCAAGCAGGAGATTTTTTTAAAACATTGTGGTTTCTGTCACTGGTTGTAACTTATGTTTGCCTCCGTAACCTTTTTCTGCTAATACATGGCTAATGGCTCACGGCAGCCTCTGCTCTAGATAGTCTTTATTCAGGATGTCTAGCTCTGCTCTTGGTGCCCGTCTTCACTTTCTGGCCGCACCAGTTTTGTTTGCTGAGCAGGACAGAACTCTAATTCCATTTTGTTCCCAAATGATGGCTGTTATGGGTCTTCCATCATTACCTTCTTTCTCTGTCTTTCCTATACTTTGACCTATTATCATCCATTTTAATTTTCATTGTCCAGTTCAGGCCGAGTTCTTTATTTATATGTTGTTTCCCCTTTCAACTTCAGCATTTACGAATAAAATCTCCAACTGTTTTATAGCTGCCTAATCCTGCATAACCTCCTATTGTAATCTTGCCTACCTCTACAGTTTAAGAATGTCTCTCTCAAAGTTAATTACATTTCCAAGTTGTTGTCAAACACTTTGATTTCCTGTCACTCTTTCTCCATCCATCTCTCTTCAGTTGCCTACTGTTAAAGGTAGCAGTCGTAAATCTGCAAGACATGGACATTCCCAGCCTTCCATTCCACAAACGTCTTAATCCTTTTATCTTCTCGAGCCTTTAATGACTGTTATTTCCTACTTCTCGCCCTCCCCGCTTATTCTACGCCGGCCCCTTTCCACTTTATATTCGTATTTGATTGTCTCTCTATTGTTTTTAAAATTATTCATGGTCAGAGCCACCATATTTCTTTATCCTTGTTTCTGTTCATGGTCCTCATGTTTGGTTTTCTTCGACCAGTCTTGCTTCTCCTGTTCTCCATAGTGCTCAATTATACTTCTGTTTTTTTTCATCTTCCTGTTCTCAAACACTGGAACACCGGCATTCTCTCTATCTGACTTACCTTTGTTCTGTGCTTCTTTTAATGCGATCTCACAGAACACCCACTACAGCGCGTAGTTTTGTGACATTTATTTACCACTGTTTAACAAAAGTGACATCATTTCAAAAAATGAAATTGAATAAAAAAGTAATTCAATTAAATTCATTGGGAACTCCTGAAAAAAATAAATAGTCTCCTTTTGGGATTTCAGGAGAACCAAGACCCCAGGTTGTCCAACTCACAAGTACATGCAGTCCAGCTGAAGCTGCAACTTCGGCTGGCCAAGGGTTTCACCTCGGGACTATAAATGCATTATTCAGGACAAATGTGCCAAGTGCATCGAATAGGCAGGAAGTGTGTATCGAACCTATGGCATTGCAATAAAGTCATTTGGTGCTTAGTGAAGCATTTATATGAAAATGTCGTTATTCACTGACATTAAATGCTTGACGTAGAATGCCGTCCCTATGCTTCTGTACATTGGGTCATAGTTACAAAGGTGAATTTGGTTAAAAATATACGTTTATGACTGACTATGTTTTTTATGTCTCCCAGTTCACAAAGAGATTCCTGGCAGGTGTAAACCCATTTACGCATGCATTGACCCATGCGACAAGTGCAGAGATCTCTGCAGGCGTAAATCTCACTTAAGGGTTGGGAAAACGGGCATTCCAAGGTGTGGTTTGCCATGGATGGTCGAGAAAGCCCACAAACTTATGTTAGTGAGTATTCCTAAACTTATCTCCCATCTCTTTCCACCCTCCCCAGATTCTGGCAATGGAAAGTGGGATGGCAGTCCCTCAGATCATAACTACATTTTGAAGAATTGGATTATTAGCTGGAGGGGAATGGTAGTCTCTTCAAGTAATAATGACACTATTCCTTACTAGGCCCAGTTAGGTCTGAATAATTTAAACCTGAGCTTAACCATTGGTAGATCTAGCAAAGAGCAGGATGATATAACTTAGGAGAAATGTGTAAAGCATTCGTCAGTATCAAAACAGTTATTTAAAAAAAGTAGAAAGCATCGCACAAAAATTCCTACTCCAATTTATAAAAATAGAGTGGAACTTAATAAACAAAGTGACACTACAGACAAAAAAATTGGATGAAGGGAACTGCAGATATCATTTTTCAACGTTTTGGGTGTTTCTAAAGCCAAAAAGTGCAAAGCTCCAACTGCAGGTATCTGGTTAGCCTTGACTGGGTCAAAGTCAAAAGTTAAGGCTGACCGTGCTGGAGCACGGGTCGCATACAGGGACTTGGTTATTCCTGGTGGAAAGTTTACCTTCTAACTTAGTCTTTTTCCTGGAGAAAATCCTCATCGATGAGGTCAGGTTGCCAACTGTGTCAGAAAGTGAGTTGTCAACAGCGTGCGGCTGTGATGCGGGATCTTGGTGGGTACTTCAGCGTTGGCAGGAAGTTTGAGGCTCTCGACTTTGACAGTGGGAAGACTCCGAGCAGACAAAGACTGAAGATCCGGGCCAGGAAGATGTTATAGTCTGCGGGGTCCTGTTGAAGTCATCTGCATTTGGACATAGAAACTTTTCTGGAATTCATGATCCTTTCAACGGGGTGAAACAGCAAGTTGAATCTAATCAGCTCCCCGACTTGGCGGCAGTCCGGTGGTAGCCTTTGTTTTGTTTTTCTTTTGCAGAAAGTTTGGAAAAAGTTTCTAAGAGTCCGTTTTTGCAGTTTTTGGGCACCCCTTGGAGGTTAGGACTCAATATACCAGAAGCCACCAGCAAGGTCCAGGGCAAATCCAGTTAGAACTAGTCAGTCGGCTCAGCAGTCCTGGGCTTCTTGCAGCTTTTATTTTCCTTGAGCTTAACAGGAGGCTAGCCAACCAGCCCTTGGAGTTCACGTTTCAGTCCTCAATACCAGTAGGTGCAGTTTCAGCCTTTGGATTTCCTCTCCACAGGTTCAACAGCAGGTGTAGTCCTTCTTCTGTTTTCCACATGTCCAGAGAACCTCCCTGTAATAAAAGGAAAAGGTTCTCAGGGGCAATCCTACCCATTTTTATATTGTTTCCAGAGGGTTTGACCCTAAACAATCTCACAGTGCCTGCTCTGATCAGAAGAAGGTGTGGTCCTTCTTCTGTTTTCCACATGTCCAGAGATGCTCTTATCCCTGACACAGTTTGTGGGTAGATGAACCTCCCTGTAATAAAAGGAAAAGGTTGTCAGGGGCAATCCTACCCATTTTTACATTGTTTCCAGAGGGTTTGACCCTAAACAATCTCACAGTGCCTGCTCTGACCAGAAGAAGAAATGTTCTACCATGTTGAATTTTGACAGAGATTTAGGCACACCCCTGAGGTGTCTAGGAAAATCAAGAACTCCCACTGCAAACCAGTTCAAAAATAGTTTTCCCCATATTGGGATTAGTGCAACTCTGGCTAACTGAACAATGGCAGGCCTTGGTGTGAGTTACATTTGCTTGTGACTGGGAATGTCCCTTTGAAGCTTGTGCAGTTGTTTGGCACATCCCCAGGCCATCCTGTCAGGAGGTCCTCTAAACCAAAGCCTTTAGTTCCCTTTACTGGGAGCCATTCACACTTCCACGGCGGGGGCCAGCAGGCTGTCAGGTGACTGTTGTGGATTAACGCTGAAAAGGCTACCAGAGGCTTTAGGAAGGAGAATACCAACTTTCTAAAAGTATACAAAAAGTGATAGATAGATGAATGCGTGAATTGATCTCAGTCACTGGTAATTACTCGGGTCTCATCCCAGTCCATCGTTATTTTGTACACCATGCCACCTCAGTTTGGACCAAGCTGTAAACAATTCCGTCTTGACCCTGCTCCAATGGGAACAATTCAGCCGAAACTGCCAAGCCAGGTCCTCCCTGAACTGGAACACAAGCAACCCAGGACCAGTCTCACCCTTGTTATGGGCTCATCAGCCTGGCATAGCTTGCTTCTAGTGACACAGTGTGCAAAATGGAATGCTTCAATTAATCTCAGCCACTGGTAATATCCCGGACAGCATCCCAGTCCATCGTTATTTTACACACCATACTACCTCAGTTTGGACCCAGCTATATGCAATTGTCTGCACTGGAACTCAAACTATCTACAGCAGGCTGGGTAGATCTGGGGGGGGGGGGGGGTTGATGAGATGTCTCTTTAGAAATGGAGGGAAGGGATAGAGAGATGATCAAACAGCAGGTTCTTCTCATACTATATCACACACACACACACGCGTGCACACACACACACACACACCCCGCCCCCCTCCCCACCAGGGCCTCTGCAATCTAGGTGAGAAAACAGAGATTTGTTGGTAACGCCCTCCTTAATGATACAATAGCTAGTTTTTATACATTAGCATCACTATACTCCTACATATAACCATACCCCAGCACTCCCTTAGTCCCTGTTGGCAAAAATGCTCTCTCTTTAAACTCAAATTCTTATAGCGTAGCCCCTGAAAGGAAGAAAGGGCAGGATTAATTATCACAAAAGCTTATATAATCTTTTCTGCTTAACCCCGTCTCTCCCACTCTTTAAGTTATACCTTCAAATAGGAGTCTTGTCTTATTCAAGAAATACGTCCTTCCTGTTAGGATAGGATAGGATGGTATTTATAGAGCGCACTAAAACCAAAAGGTGTCAAGGCGCTAGGCGAGCAGAAAAGAAGAAAGACTAGCAACAGCCAGCTAGGAGGTAAAGAGCCAGGTCTTCAGAAGTTTCCTGAAGACCGGAAGCGAGTCAGCTGTGGTGATAGAAGGGGGCAGAGAGTTCCAAAGTTTAGTGGCCGCCACAGAGAATGAGCAGCCACCCCATTTGGACCTGCGAAATCTGGGAGAAACAAGTTTTTTAAGAGTGGAAGATCTCAAGGCTTTCCCTTGAGTGTACCACTGAAACATGGTTTTAAGGTGTGGTGAGCCTTTGCTATGCATAGCTTTGTACACCAAGTTCAGAACCTTGAAGGAGATGCGCTTCCTGATGGGAAGCCAGTGCAAGGCACGGATTCCTTCCCTGGCAGACTGATGTTTTGGGATGTTAAGAATCGGCCTTGCCGCCATGTTTGCACCACCTGGAGCTTGTTCAGGGAACCTGTGCTTATATTAAGGTACATAGCATTGCAGTAGTCTAACTGGGAGGTGACTAGTGCAATGATGGTGGGCCGATATAGCTCCGAAGGGATATACGGCAAAACTTTCTTCAAAATTTTGAGGATGTAAAAACAGGTACTGACTGTTCGGTTCACCTGGGCGTCAAAAGACAGGCCCTTGTCAAAGAGGACCCCCAGATTTTTAGCCATTTTGACCGGAACAGGAAGGGGACCGCAGTCTGCGGGCCACCAGGCAGCAGACCAAATAGGGGTCTGAGGTCCAAAGACCAGAACCTCTGATTTGTCCGTATTGATTTTTAATGAGTTGTCCTTCATCCAGCATATGATGATGGACATATACTGATTGAACTTTTGGGCAACTGATTGCAAATCATTAGAGATGGAAATTATGATTTGTGTGTCATCCGCATAGGAGAACACCTGAAAACCGAATGATCTTACCAATGTAGCCACGGGGGTCACATAAAGATTAAAAAGAGTGGGGCTGAGCGAGGAGCCCTGGGGGACCCCACACGGAAGGCCAAAGGCCTTGGCTTTGAAACCACCACAGCTGACGACATTGGTTCTACCGTTCATAAATGAGTGTAGAAGCTGCAGGGCCCTCCCGGTGACTCCTGCTTCCCACAGTCGCTGAATCATGCGAGCTGGGGAGATGGTATCAAATGGCACCGAGAGGTCGAGCAGAATCAACACCGCAGATCCGCCTTGGTCAACCTGCATGCGGATGCAGTCAGAGGCTGCTACCAAGGCAGATTCTGTGCTATGACCTGCCCGAAAACTGTTCTGAGAGCTGTCAAGGACGTTGTGAGATTCAATATGTTTCATAAGCTCGACATTAATGAATTTTTCCAGCATCTTGGTAGGGGCAGGGAGGAGGAAGATAGGCCAAAAGTTCATCAACTCTGAGGGATCGGCGTTGGGATTCTTAAGGAGCAGTGAGACAATAGCTTCCTTCCAGATGATCGGATATTGCCCGGACAAAAGTATGTTATTAAAGACCTTGCACAGGAAGTTAGCTATTGGGTCGGGAGCAAGTCTGAGCGTGGACAGCATGCAGGGATCAGTGAGAGCTCCCGACTTAAGGCCTAGTAAGAGTTCCTTGATACGAGGAACTGTGATAGGAGGGAAGGACGACAGAGCAAGCATCTCAGGAGCCTGGCTGGGCTTTCCCTTAGGTAGGGCTGTGTTTTCCCCTTCGGCTGCCTCTGTGACGGGGACAACTTCCTTGGTCGAGGAGAACTCGTGAAAGATTTTAAGGACTTTCTCCTGGAAGTAGAGTGCTATTTTATCACAGAAGTCTTGGGAGGGGTTCAGGCGCTTTGATCCCGGGGGCTCAGCAATCTCCTTGATGACTTTGAAGAGCATGCTGGAGGAATTGTCAGCAGACACTATCTTATCAGTGAAATACTGAGATTTGGCCTGGAAGATGGCGAGTTTATAGTTCCGCAAGAGATATTTCTGCTTGGCTTTTTCCGAAGGCAAGGATTCGCACGCCATCTCCGTTCTTGCTTGCGGCATAGGCGTCTGAGAGCCATGAGCTCTTCTGAGAACCACGGAGCTGAGGGTTTAGCTCTTTTAATGGCACAACGTTTGACTGGAGCTACAATGTCCAGGGCCTTGGTAATCCAGTTGCGGAAGCCCTCTGCCGTGGGGGGGTGAGTGGTGTGGTTACCGGCCGAGACTGAGACCAAGGCAGCCTTCCAGTTCATGGCAGTGACCTTGTTCAGTCTTCTACATTGTATAATTTTGGGGGGGAGACCTGATTTGGTTTTTATGGGGGGATGGAGAGTGATATTGAACTCGCCCAGCCAGTGGTCAACCCAGCTGAGAGGCTGAACTGCCTCAATCTTAAGACTACTATGGTTAGCAAAGATGCCGTCCAGGGTGTGACCAGCCCTATGGGTGGGAGAGTGAACAAGTTGTTCAAATCCCATGGAGGTCATAAGGTCAAGAAGGTGAACAGAGTCATGGTCCTGTTTGCATTCAAGATGGAAATTACAATCCCCAAAGATTGTGTAGTGTGCCGTGGTGACAAAGGGTTCAAGAGTCTGGCCCCATGTCTCAAGAAATCTGGCCCTGGGCCCTGGTGGACGGCATACCAAAAGGCCAGAGAAGTTACGGTTTTCGGCTAACTTAATTCCAAACGTGGCTGCTTCCAGAAGAGGGCCGGGGGCACCTTTCAAAGGGGTAAGGGTGCAGCTGAGGGAGTCCCTACCCACCAGGGCTAGGCCGCCTCCTATTCTACCAGGGCGGTCGCATCTAAGGATAGTATAGCCTGGGGGGACGGCGTCTGTCAAGTCAGGACCCGAGTGCTCCTTCGCCCAGGTCTCAGTAATAAAAAGGCAGTCCAAATTAAGAGTCTTGATGGTAAGTGCGATTTAAATCTTGTGCTTGATCATGGAGTGCACGTTAATCAATGCTCCCTTAAAGGGGGTGGGTCCGCAGGCATCCAGGGATTTGTATTCGTAAATCTTTCCTTCTCCTGGCCCCTGGAGCCCTGCCATGGGACCCGAGATGGAGGCCCGACCATTAATGGGGCAGAAGTTACATTCCCAGCAATGGTCTGCCTCCCCTGTAACAAGATTAATCCCAACTGCACACCCCCTGTGCAGAACTTTGGGACGCAGCTCGAGAAGGTGCGACCTAGAGTAAGCTATGTTCTGGGGCTTGTTGTTGTCGGAGACAGAATGGGCAGCATGCCTGGCCCCTGGCGCTGTCCAGGCGTGGACGGGCGCAGATGGGCTTGCTTTGGCGCGCCTTTGGCGCGCCAGCGGCACGCCCGCTGCGCACGTCCGCTGCACTCTCGGGGATGCACCTGCTTAATATGCCCCCCGTGTCTGGAACCGGAAGTGCGAACCGAAAGAGTGAAAACGAGCTGGACCGCTAACCGCAGTAATGGCGGCCGGCTCAAAAGACAGGAGAGAGTGAAAACAGAGAACTCTTTCGGCTCAAATGGGGGAGCCTCGCGGCGGACCGAAGAGTCCAAGAGAAGAGATGAGGAGAAGCTGAGAGTGCTCACCGGAACACTCTCACAAGGTAAAAAGAATAAAACTGCAGAGAGGGTAGAATAAAAAAGTTAAAACCAGGCTAGGTTAAAAGTAGGCGTTGCGTATAAATAGGCTAACATATACAGGCTAACAAGAAGGAATGGTGCACGTCTTACTTCTTAGAGTGCCCACTGCGCGCTCGGGAATGCATCTGCTTAATATGCCCCCCATGTCCGGAACCGGAAGAGTGAAAACGAGCTGGACCGCTAACCGCAGTAATGGCGGCCGGCTCAAAGGACAGGAGAGAGTGGAAATAGAGAACTCTTTCCGCTCAAACGGGGGAGCACCGCGGCAGACCGAAGAGTCCAAGAGAAGAGATGAGGAGGAGCTGAGAGTGCTCACCGGAACACTCTCACAAGGTAAAAAGAATAAAACTGCAGAAAGGGTAGAATAAAAAAGTTAAAACCAGGCTAGGTTAAAAGTAGGCGTTGCGCATAAACAGGCTAACATATACAGGCTAACAAGAAGGAATGGTGCGCGTCTTACTTCTTAGAGTGCCCACTGCGCGCTCGGGAATGCATCTGCTTAATATGCCCCCCATGTCCGGAACCTGAAGTGCGAACCGGAAGAGTGAAAACGAGCTGGACCGCTAACCGCAGTAATGGCGGCCGGCTCAAAGGACAGGAGAGAGTGGAAATAGAGAACTCTTTCCGCTCAAACGGGGGAGCACCGCAGCGGACCGAAGAGTCCAAGAGAAGAGATGAGGAGGAGCTGAGAGTGCTCACCGGAACACTCTCACAAGGTAAAAAGAATAAAACTGCAGAAAGGGTAGAATAAAAAAGTTAAAACCAGGCTAGGTTAAAAGTAGGCGTTGCGCATAAACAGGCTAACATATACAGGCTAACAAGAAGGAATGGTGCGCGTCTTACTTCTTAGAGTGCCCGCTTGTTGAAGTTATCCAACTTCAACAAGTTCCAAGAGAATTTTACAAATGTTCATTCAATAGTTCATGTAATTCAGATTTACATTGTCTCTGATACAAAGTGTACGTCTTTCATAGTCTTTCTCTGAACACCTATATACATTAAAGTCTTCTCTTGTATCTTTCCTCCTTGTAGGTTTCCAACCACTGAACACAACAATGCTGAGAGGAGGACTTACCACCCACTGCGGATGTTACTAGTCCATTCAGAACGGTAAGTTCCTTTTATTAACTATAATAACATGCACCTTACCAGATTAGTTGAATAGTTTGCTGTTGTTCAAAATTTCTTTTTGTGTTGTTTCTTTTCAGGACCTACAAGCATATCGCCTCCTGGATTCCATGGATAGGCAAAGCCTTCTCAGGGAGAATCAGGTGAGTGAAATCCCAGAAAAGAATCAAACAAAAAGCTGTATTGGTTTCTGCAACAAAAAACGCCATCACAGCCTCTGTTATCCAGGAAGGACAGGGGAAAACAAATTAAAATCAAGGATCAAGTTTCCATAAATATTAGTGAAATGGTGCAGAATGATCCAAAAAGCGGAAAGGCCGAAAACGCGTACAGAAACGCTGCACAAATACTTCCTTCATTGCTGGTAACTGTGTTGGCTCCCAGGTGCATCCTAAATCACGTCTGGAGCCGAACTGTGAGGGTAGGGGTCGGGCTGCCTGCGTGAGGTCAACAAAACACTAGACTGCTCTCCTTGGCTCCCAGAGGCACACACTGGAAGCCTTTTTGGAGCTGGCGTGCGCCCAATATTGGGACGTGCGGCGGCAACTGCCACAGTAACTCAGTCTTGACCTTGCTCCAAAGGGAAAAATCCAGCCCGAATTTAGCATATAGCTGTGTCCAAACTGAGGTGGCATGGTGTGCAAAATTACAATGGAATAGGATGCTGCCCCAAGTATTTACCAGTGGCTGAGATTAATTCAAGCATTCCATTCATCACCTTTTGTATACTTTAACTTTCTAACAGTGGCATGTTCAATATAGTAATTGAAAATCCAAGTGTATAGTAAGTTGGATTTTAAATTACTATTAATTTGAATCCTTGAACCATGGTTCCAGGTATTCCCAAACTGAATTTATGGATTATATGGTGTTATAACGCAACCCAATACTATTCTATGATAAAGCCAGACTTTGAAGATTTTTCACTGCCAGGACATGTAAAACTTAAGTGCACATGTCCTACATTTTAAATACCATACACCCTGCTCTATGGGTGTTTAGGGCCTACCTTAGGGATGACTTTCAAGTATTAAAAGGAAGGTTTAAGCCTATCAAAAGGTTTATTTTGCTTGGTCGAATTTCCAGTTTTAATGCTGCCCACTCAGGGTGAAGGGGTAGGCCTGAAGAGAAGACATTCTTTGTCTTGCCACTTTAGTGGTGGCACAATAGGTGCGGCAGTCCAATAGTGACATTTAACCTACAGGCCCTGGGCACAATGGGTACCGTATACTAGGGACTTATAGCTAAGTTAAACGTGCCAAACAGGATTTCTAGCAAATTGGACACGTTTTTAGGCATCAGAGCACATGCACCGGGGGCCTAGTTAGCAGGGTCCCAGTGTACAGAGTCTAAAAACCAACAGCATCAGTCCCAAAAATTGGGGGGGGGGAGGCGCAGGGTTGATCATGCAAAAAAGAGGCATTTTCTGATATTTTTTTAAAACACATTTTATTAAGCATTTTTTGTTAACGCTGGTACAAGATTAATTACATCTATGTTAACATATATGTTTTGTTGATACATGTAAAATTGCTAGTATATAGTACAGGAAAATAGAAGTCCTCGGAAGCAACGCATGAGATATCCAATATAAGCAAGTATGCATAAACATACAAAAGATAAGAGAAACAATCCCCACCCAAAAAAAATAAACTCCCTAGCCCTCCCTCCAGAACCAGTTTGGGTGTTCTAGTTGTAGTTGAGGTTACCATCAATAGGGGGGTACTTGAAGGGCCCATGTGGCATATGAGACAATTCAGTGCCTAAAAAGATACAAAACGTCTAGGATACAATAATACTCTACTATATACTTAATGCTTCAGATATATATACACGGAACTGTTCCAGCAGGATAGCCCAATCCACCGAAATTGGTTTCTTGCGAAGCCCCCTATATTCCTCACGTTGCAGTGCCTCGCCTTCCACAGAGGCCCAGTGCAGCACCTCCTGTCCCCAGGACCCCACCCTATGAGCTCGGGGCGACTTCCAGTGTTGTGTTATTAATCTTTTTGCCAGAAGTAACGAGAGGTCAACAAAGTGTTGCATCACCTTAGCCGTTTTTGGCAGTGGGGACAAACCCAAAATGCAGCAGTCTAACGATGACCAGGCATGTACTCCTGTCAGGTGAGCAAGCCCCTCTGAGACTTCCCCCATATACCCCATTACAGAGGGGCAGGACCCAATCATAATTATAAGTTCGGCATTTGTTGAGTGACAACACGGGCATTCCGAGGAGACTGAAGGATACATGCACGAGGCATTTTCTTACATACATTATATTTTTAAATCTTACTGTGTAGAACCTGGACAGTGTGGGGCAGATTTACAAGCCCCTTGCGTGACTTTTGCGCTGCAGTTGCGTCACTTTTTTGACGCAACAGCGGCGCAAACAATGCGGCCTATTTACAACGTGAAGCATCTAGGGAGATGCGTCACGTTGTAAAGCTCATGCGTCACATTATACCTGCGTCAGGTATAATGTATGCAGGGTGGGCGTTCCCACGCAGGAAGGCCTTGTAAAAGTGACTCAGTGAAATCTACAAGATTTCACTGCGCCACTTTTAGGAAGCCACTGCGTCAAAACCTTACACCTGCTTGAAGCAGGCGTAAGTAGTGACGCAGTGTAGTGGGAATAGGCCTCAACACGCATTGCTGGAGTTGCGTCATGCTTGCGACACGACCCCAGCAATGCGTGACTTTTCCGCCAACAGATGCGTCAGAATTTCTGATGCATCTGTCAATCCTTGCGCCATAGTGCGCCGTATTGTAAATACGGCGCATCTATGGTGGCGCAAGGGTTTCTAAGGGTGGCGCAGGGAAAGTGACGCATCTGTACAGATCCGTCACTGTCTTGTAAATCTGCCCCTTAGTGTCTAGACAATGGAGCAGATTTACAAGGTCTGGCGCATCTCTGCAAATCAGCAGGGATGCGCCAGAAAACTTGCGACACGCAAAACTACCCGTGCGCCACCACGGATGCGCCGCATTTACAATGCGGCGCGCCGTGGCGCAGGGATAGGCAGATGCGTGTCGTATCTGCCGGCGTAAGGTTGGCGCAGTGCTAGAGTCGTGTCATGGGCGCAATGCAACTCCAGCACTGTTCCAACCGGGCCTATCTCTAACATGTTGCGTCATGCCTTACGCCTGCTTCAAGCAGGCGCAAGGTTTTGACGCAGCGGCGTCGGAAAAGTGACTGAGTGAAATCTTGTAGATTTCACACAGGCACTTTTCTGAGGCTTTCCTGTGATGGACCGCCCATACTGCGACGGTACGCCCACATTATACCCGACGCAGGTATAATGTGGCATAGGGGTTTACGGCGTGACGCATCTCCCTAGATGCGTCACGTTGTAAATCCGTCGCAGCATGGCGCTTGCTTTACGCCGCTGCTGCGTCACAGAAGTGACTCAGCGGCGGCGCAAATGCATCACAAGTGCCTTGTAAATCTGCCCCAATGTGTCTTACTTAAACAGGTGTGGATGCACACTGCTTTAGATACCCTGTACACTTCCCTAGGAATAACACACCAATATATGATTTCCTGCTATGCTCAACAGGAGCATGGTAACCAGAATGTAATAGCTGGTATCTTTCTGACTTCACATCAGGACTGATTTAATTTAGTATATGCTCGACAGAGAAGAGATGGAGAGCTGTCTATAACGAGGAAAAAAAAAGCAAAATACAAGCGCTGCTAAGCAACTTATAAATCTCTTATTATTAAGGAAGAGACCTCCTAATTCACAAGGAAGATAGATGAAGCAAAAAAATTCCACCAAAGAGCTCTTTCGTACAGCAACTAAACTGACAACTAACATCACAAAAAAAGTACTGATGCAAGTCAAACCTTCTGTGATACTTTGGCCAACTTTTTTCTACAAAAAGTACAAATGGTGTACAATAATTTCTCCTCATCTACCTTGTCTACCACGAGTGATACATATACGGTTTCTTCCCTTATGGAACGGAACACACTAAGTGAGTTCACCGTGCCCTCTTCTGAGGAAGTCACAAAAATACTTAGATCCTTGACTTCAGGATCCACACAGGATCCCTGTCCCCCTACTGTGGCAAAGCCAGCAGCGGAGATTATTGCCACAAAGTTTCGACCATCTTTCAAATGATATTTAAGACTGGTGTTTTTCCAACGATATGGAAGAAAGCCTCTGTGGTTCCACTTCTTAAAAAAACACCTTAGATCCTAAAGATCCAAATAGCTACCGCCTCATATCCAGCCTCCTCTGCCAGCGAAGATTGCTGAAAAACCTATCAACAACCAACTCGTGAAAGACATCCAATCCAATAACCTTTTAGATGTTACTCAATTTGGATTACGCAATTGTCATAGCACTGAGACAGCGCTGACCAAGGCAACCAAAGAGATCAGGCAGGCATTAGACCATGGCAGAGGGTCTGCCCTCATCCTGGTTGATCTCTCGGCTGCTTTTGATACTGTTAGCCACGGATTGCTGTTGGAACAGTTGGCCAATGTTGGGATTACTGGCCTAGCCTGGGATTTGCTCAAATCCTTTCTCCAGGATCGAGAACAGGCTGTTCGACTGGACGACTATGTCTCTCACACTTTCTCCCTTCCTTGCGGGGTCCCTTAGGGGGCCTCGCTCAGTTCAACACTTTTTAACATTTATGTCACTCCCTTAGAGAGCCTAATAAAGACCTTCGGCATTTCCTTGACTTCAGAAGCAGAAGACACCCAAATCATTGTATCTCTGGAAAACGCGAGATTAGCACAGGGTCTAGATTCTACGAGTGTATGCAGGCAACCAATACATGGATGGATACAAATTGTCTGAAA
This sequence comes from Calotriton arnoldi, assembly GCA_963921515.1. NCBI lineage: Eukaryota > Metazoa > Chordata > Amphibia > Caudata > Salamandridae > Calotriton > Calotriton arnoldi. The sequence goes on along the minus strand of CAWUFW010009815.1, from coordinate 536,286 downwards.
CTCAATTCGGGTAAAAATGAAGACATATTGTTTGGAGCCCAATCCTCCTTCTGGACCCTGACCTCCTGGCCAGAGGAGATAGGCCCCCTACCGACACCAGTGAGGAAGGCCCGCAACCTGGGAGTGCTTATTGATGATAAGTTAATTTTCACTGATCAAGTGAATGTGGTCACATCCTTGGCCTTTTTTACACTTGGGGCCATCAAAAAGAAACTGCCTTTTATCCCTGTCAATCTCCAGAAAACTCTTGTCACTTCTCTGGTGATGGCTAAATTAGATTATTGCAATGGCTAGTTTCTCACTGCTCATCAATTCATATTAAACAATCTACAAGTCTTACAAAACGCGGCGGCCAGACCTCTATTAAAAATCCCAAAATACCATCCAGTCTCTAATTCACTAAAGAAACTGCATTGGCTCCCCATCAGACAAAGAGTCACTTTCAAAGCACTTTGTATAGCTTACAAAGCCCTTCATGATCTTGGTCCAGACTTTCTCAAATACAGCTTTAAATGGTATACCCCAAACAGAAGCCTATGATCGGCCAGCGACAAATTCTTAGTTGTACCCAGGTTCAAGCAAACCACTTGGGGTGTCAGAAGCTTCATTCTGGGAGCCACCAAGGCATGGAATGCACTGCCACTCCCCATCAAAGAGGCGTCCAATCTTCTCGCATTTAGGAAAGCCCCGAAAACTTGGCTATTTAGCACTCTGTGGGCTTTTTTCCTGGGATTTTTCTTTTGTCTGTAATGCCAGCCCCAAGACACCTCCGGGTATTTGAGCGATTTAGAAATTTTATTAACATAACATAACATCCTTGGCATGGTAGTCTCCCAAACATTTTGCCTTCACTCCCTTGTTTTTCGTGAACTCGTTTTTAGTGGTATTAAGACTCAGTGCATTTTACCCCTCCCATTCAGAGGTAGAGTGCTTGTGCTTTCTCCCTAAAACACAGTAAAATTAGCCTAGACCTCCTTTAACTTACTTATAACTCATTATTAATTGTACTACATGTACACAGGGCCTGTAAATTAAATGCTACAAGAGAGCTGCAGCCCTCATTGTGTCCCCCACTAATGTAGCACTGTAAAACATGTCTCAGGCCTGTCACTGCAGCTTGTAGTGCAGGTTTAAAACTGCAATTTCGACCTGGCAAAATAAACCTTTTGCCAGGCCTAAACCTTCTCTTTTAATACTCATCAGTCACATTTAAGGTAGGCCCTAGCAGCTCATAGCGGAGGGTGCATGGTATTTTAAAAGTAGGACATGTATATTTCATGTTTTACATGTCCTGGCAGTCAAACACCCCCAAAGTCGTTTTTCACTACAGCAATGCTAGCTCTTCAATAGACTACCATTAAAGAGGATTTTAAATTACAATTAAAATGAGTGTAAGAAGTATTTTTGTAGCTGCTAAAGTCGGATTTTTAATTACTATTTTGAAAATGCCACTTTTAAAAAGTTGGCAGTATTCTGCCTTAACCAAATGTGCCTTTCTGCCAGTGTTCAGGGTCCCAAGACTGTTAATGGTTCTCCTTTGGTGTGATGTGTATTCCTTCCAGACAGTGGACAAAAAGGCCTTGGGTGTGGGGATGGGTGTTCCTCTCCTGACTAGGTTGTCCTTGGGGTTGTACCCAGCCCCTTCTCGAGCTTCAACGGGTAGGCTGGGGGCTGTACCCAGCCCCTTCCTGACTTCAGAAGATGTCTGCCCTGTCACTGGCAAATGTAGCTCACACCTAAACCAGCCTGCCCCTTGTTTCACTAGCCAGGGTCAAGCCAGACCCGGATAAAGGGAAGAACTGACCAGAACCAGTTTAGAGTTACACAAAGAGCGTGTCCCCCAACCACAAACTGGCACTGGGCAAACCCCACAACCTCTCATCAGAAGACTCCTGGACCTGTGGAGACTCAGGAGGAGGACTACCCAGCTGTCTGAAGCCTGAAGAAGACTGGACCTGCTTTCCTTGAACCAAGGACCCTTAGAAATGACTCCAAGGGTGAGTTAGCTGACAACCTGTGAGCAGAGGGACACACCAAGCTTCCAGAGACCATCTTCTGTAACATTCCTGCTTTTCCTACTGACAAGTTCCAACCGGAACTGCATTGGACCCTGCTACTGGCCTCTGCTGGAGATTGTCCTAACCCCAAAGAGGTGCCCCACAGGTTCCTGTACCCTTGGCTGGTAAGAGTGTACTCATCTTGTCCAAAGGCTGCAAAACTGAACCCTCAAACTTTCCCCCAAAAGAACCAGAGGCTCATACTGGGACCCCACTAACACCACAGCTGCCGTCAACGAAACGCCAGTCTGGCTCATCAGGCCAGATGACCTGTGCAGAGTTCCTCATGTGAACAGCAACCATCGCCAGTCTCCTAGCTAATAGAATTCACAGAGGCCAATCCGAAAACTGTATCTGACTGTTGCCAAGACCTTCCCAGATACAGCCTCCAGACTTCGCCCACAGGGAGCTCTTCACGCTGACAACAACCGCTCTGTTGTACCCTGCCAATGCAAAGTTCCGTCTGAGAAGCAGGACTTCAGCAGTCCATCGTCGACGAGCCCCTTTACAAGTCCAGTCTGCAGCCTGATCAGTCGACGACCTAATCAACTATGACTTTTCTCCACAAAAGTTTCTAAGAGCAAACGTAAACTTTCCACCGGGACAAACCTATTTCCCTGTATCCAACCCGCACTCAATCATGGTCAGCCCTAACTTTTGACGTTGACACGGTCTAGCACAGCCAGATAACTGTGGTAATCACTTTGTGCTTTTTGGCGCTATTTTTACTTCAAACGTTAAAAATTCATATCTCTTGTTCTACTTATTGCATTTTTGTAATTTTGGTGTCATTTTATTTAATTTTCTCTACACATTGCCTCTAATGGTAAAGTGCAAGCACAATACAATTTAGACTCAAAGTTAAGCCTGACTGCTTTTGTGCCAAGCTACAAGATGGTTAAGCACAGATTTATTTATTGACTTTTGTGGTTCACACTGACGAGGATTGTGTTTATTACTTGAGCGGGGTCCTCCCCCCTTGCAACTAATAACCCAATTTCTGATAGAGACTTCTGGCCACAGATTTCTCACCTTTTGAAAGTTCCCCAGGCATCGGACTGGATCCGTAAACTTTTCAGCAGTACCTCAGCATGCCATCAGGTGGTGCCATCGGGCTCCGCGGAACCTATATGGACACCACCCCCGGTGTGCTAACATTCGTTCCTTTCTTTCAACACCTCCAGATGCAGATCGGAGCTCCCTTCATGTCTTTCAGAAACATTTACCCCAAAAGCTTTCTTCAGTGTTCAAGAGATTTCATGCCCAAAAACAACAAGTTTTAGGCCGTGTAAGGACAGTCGCAAACAAATGTCAGTGACAGATCCCCACCAGATATGCCTGTGGGGTCTGGGGTCGAATCAAGACTCCAAGGCCTCTAGCAGCAGCGCATTGATGAACTCAAAGACCATAAGGAACTGCGAGGCGAAGCTTTATATCACCTAGCAAGAAAACTCCTGGCTGGGGCTGCTTCAAGTCACGGTCCATGTCAAAAGGTCAATCCTAGGCCTGTTCCCGAAGCTGGTCAAGAGGCTGGTGTTCCTCACGGTCCAAATCCTCCGGTAAGTCAAAAAAGAGGCAGAAGAAATTGAAGCGGGTTCTGACTCTTGCGCCGCTTTCTGCCTGAACAGGTGCTGGGGCGGCGCCACAACTCTCGAACTTGCTCCAGAAGTCGGACGACTTTAGAGCCAATCCAACAGTTGGATTCGGCACAATCAGTGTTTAATTTAAGCCAGTGAGGGTCATCGGCACATATTTTTGGGCACCAGCATTTATTTTTCTGCATCAGATATTTGCTCAGTGCAACAGAGGGGAAACACACAGATCAGAAAGACAGAGGAAGAGAACGACGACAAAACCTTCACCAAAGGAGGAAGCAGGAATGGGTAAGAGTGAGATAAAGGGGCAGGGAGTGTCTAGTAGTGGATTAAAGAGCACTGAGGTTAATTTAAGATGACCAGGCTTGGTATTCTGCATGCTGAGTTTCATTTGCCCCAGCTGAGAGCAGCTGAGCAGAGCTTCGGGCACCAGCACTCTTTCTTTTATAAATTAAGCACTGGGTACATAACAATTTCCCGGGCCATATCAGATTGAAGAGTTCTGCACAGCTATGGTCTGGCTTTTTGGAACCCTACCGACTCCCTCTGGCATGATCTTGGGCACCAAGAACGCCAGAGACCCTCCATCTGGAGCACCGTCCGCAGATTCGCCATGAGTGCCATTTGGACTCTCTGAGCCCCTCTTGGCTCCGGCTCCAGTTCCAACCCTGCTTCTGAGACCACGACATAAGCTGGCTGCAGGCACTTCAAGGCTGATGCTGAGTGCCATGACACCAGAGGAGGAGGTCCACAGAGTTCTCTCCACTGCTGAATTGACACTGGCCCAACCTCAACCGAAGTTGCACCCAATATCACCTGAGGCGCCACTTCCCCCACCTGAATTACTACCTTCATGAGGGAGAATGCAAACACTACATTCTCTTTTTTGTACAGACTCAGACATCGACTATGATCTGGGTGACGAGATCGCTCAACACCACCAGAAAGATAATGAGCACAATGACATTACAGTAGGCTAGTGGTCTCTATACCTTCTGGGAAACTGGCCTACTCCCATCCCCTGGACCAGTGACAATGGAATCTACTTCCTACGCCATGATCATGCATTGGTAGGGTGGCCGAAGTGCTCGATCTCCAGCTACCTACCTTGGAAGATAAGATCAACATTACATAACATTATATATGTATTTGTAAAGCGCACGTTCACCCAGAAGGATATCTTGGCGCTGATTAACAGATGTTTATTGTTATCCAACTCATTGTATTAACAGAAGTCCTCAAACCGGGGAAAACATCTTCTGAGCCCCTTGTCCCATTTAATGAGGTACTGATGGATACTTTATTGGGATCTTAGGCTAAACTTTGTTCTACCCCCGCCCTCCAGTCATTCGAAAAATTGCCAGGCTCCACCGCTCATCTGCAGGAGACTCTTCTTTTCTCTCACAGCACCCTTCCCCCAAAAGTCTAGTAGTGCAAGCTTACACAATACCTAATACCTTCCTTCCCACTCCTCCTGACAGGGAATCTAGACAGGTGTTTGGGCAGCAAGTGATTTCTTCTACCAGTCTGGCACTCTAATTAGTTAATGCCAGCTGCTTGTTCGTAAGCTAATCCCATGCCCTTTGGGATTCTGTGGCACAAGTCCTCTCTGATGTGCACAAAAATCTCCAGCCTATTCTCACTCAGGCGATTGAAGAGGGTCATGATGCGGCCAAGTTCAAGATTCATTGTGGCTTGGACCCCATCAATTCCATCGGACTGCCCATCGGCACCAGTGTTGCCATTCACCGCCATGCATGGCTGCAATCAACTGGGTTCTTCAGCGATGTTCAGTCCTCCCTGATTGACATGCCTGCCGTTGAGACTTGTCTGTTTGCCTGCCAACTTGGGAAGAATCGGTTGCTTCTGCCTCCCACCGGGTGGCTGTGCTCCTGTACGGATACGCTAAAAAACATCGGATAGGTGGGTCCTACAGATCATTTGCAGGGGAAACATCTTACTCTTCCTCTCTTCCCCGCTGCACCTTCCAACGTCCCACCAGCGACTAACGGAGGACAGTCTCTCCACTTTGTGGCAGGAATGCAAGCCATTTTGGCCAAAGGGGCTGTCGAGAGTGTGCCAGAACTAGAAGTAGGATGTGGTTGTTATCCCTTCTACTTTCTGGTGCACTCAAAAGATGGGGGCCTGCTGCCTATTTTTGATATTTTGCCTCCTCAATACCTTCCTCTGGAAGGAGAAATTCAGAATGCTCACCCTAGCCCAGCTCTTATCTGCCCTCGACCCTGGAGACTGGATGGTGGCACTGGACCTGCAGGATGCCTATTTCCATATACCAATCCGGCCAGCCCACCATTGCTACCTGTGGTTTGTAGTGGGATAGGATAATTTTCAGTTTACAGTGCCCCCCTTTGGTCTAACAAGTGCACCTCTGGTTTTCACGAAAGTGGTAATGGCACACCTTTGGATGTCAAATGTGCCAGTCTTCCCCTAACTCGACAATTGGCTGTAAAAGACGCCCTTGCCCCAGGCAGTCTTCAACAACCTCCAGACTACGGCAAACTTCCTATCATCCTTGGGGTTCACCATCAACATCCCACCTGGCTACTTCTCAGACTGCACTTTCATCTGAGCTGTTCTGGACACAGTTCGGTATTGAGCCTCTCCCTGGGAAAGAGAATCCATGACATTCAGGTCATAATCCCAATCTTTCAGCCTTGGTCCAGGATTTCTGTGAGCTCGACTTTGAGACTGCTGGGCTTTTGGCCTCCTGCTGTTCGAGCATGCCAGGTGACTCATGCAGATTCTGCAGTGGGATCTGAAGCCCCAGTGGGCTCAACATCAAGGGGAACACTCCTGCTCTGAAATATGAACGTGGTAGACTAAGAAAGACCTGCAGTGGTGGTTGCTGGAATGTGATTGGGCCAGTAGCAGATTCCTCTCTCTACCCCACCGAGAACCAACAGTGGTGACCAATGCATCGCTTCAGGATTGGGGTGGCTATGTGAGAGACATGGAGATCAGAGGCCTCTGGATTCCAGTGGAGACCTGGCTCCACATCAATCTTCTGAAGCCAGGGACTGTCCACTGGCGCTAAAAGCCTTCCTTCAGTCCATCAAGGGTCAGCTGATTAAGGTGCTCATGGACAACACCACCACCATGTGGTATTCCAACAAACAGGGCAGGGTGGGGTCTTGATCCCTGTGCCAGGAGGCACTGCACCTATGGAAATGGTTGGAGCACCAGGGAATTTTCCAGGTGGCGAACCACCTGACAGGCTCTTTGAATGCCAGAGCAGACAAACTCAGCCATTGGCGCCTAGCGGTTTATGAGCGGCAATTACATCCAGAGGTGGTGCAAGGCCTGTTTCCCTCACAGGGAGAACTATTGGTCAATCTATTTGGCACTGCCGAGAATGCACAATGTCAGCGCTTCTGTGCACTGGAGTTTCCAAGCCCTTTCTCTATCAAAGACGCATTCCCCCTCAAGTGGAATGTGGGACTCTTGTATGCCTTTCCACCGATACCACTCCTGCACCGAATTCTCAAGAAGATTAGGACCTACCAGGCCCAAGTCATTCGAGTGGCTCTGGATTGGGCATGAAGAGTATGGTATCCAGAACTCCTGGGCTTGAGCATACATTCTATGATCAGGCTGACCCTCTGTGAGGACCTGCTGTGGCAGCAACACAGCAGGGTTCAGCACCCGACCTTCACAATCTCCACCTTCATGCTTTGAGATTGAGCGGAGACAGCTGAACACCTTCGACTTCCTCTAGAGGTAGGTGATGTCATCTTGGCAGCCAGGCATGCCTTGCCGAAAACTCTACATGCCTGTTGTTGGGTCACATTTGGGGTTTGGTGCTGCACATAGCAGATTGACCCCCTTCAGGCCAAGTTATCTGACGTACAGTTGTTTGTTTTGTCTCTTGTCCTGCAAGGCTTTGGTTGGGGCACAGTTAAGGTTATCTTTTGGCCTCCTTAGAGTTGCCAGATCAGCCCTCATTGTTTATGTCATGAGGTTTGATGTGGTGTTTAAAAGCGCTGCATCACAAGACCCCCCTCCCTTTGTAATACAACAATGGAACCTTAATATGGTCCTCACTTATTTTATGTGCACTCCATTCGAGCCACTTTACAGCTGTCCCTTACGGCTCTTTTCTATTAAGTCAGTGCTCCTCATCGCCATCACCTTGGCATGGAGGGTGAACTTCAGGCTCTGTGTGCCAATCCACCGTACACTACCTTCTTCCCTGGCAAATTGTTTCTGCAGACGCGAGCATCATTTCTATCAAATGTTGAGACACCATTCCATATTTGTAAAACTATCGCCCTGCCGGCGTTCTATGCTCCACCATACTCCTCTAAGGAGTAGGGGCTCCATCGCTTAGATCCCAAAAGACCATTCAGTTTTTACATTGATTGTACCAAGGAACAGCAGGTGGACGAATACCTACTTGTGAGATTCTATGGAGTGAAAAATGGCAGGGTGTGCAGAAGAGAACCATCTCTCGCTGGATCAGGCTCTGCATTAAGATCTGCTACAGATTGGCCAAAGAGCAGACTCCGGAAGGACAACGTGCTCATTCTCATTCCAGGGCCAAAGCCGGTACCATTGTGTTTTGTTTATGTTGATTGCCCAGCTTCCTACTAGTCTAAGGGCTGCTCTTGTTCTATGTACACAGTAGGGGTGGGCGGAATTTGCGTAGTCGCGCTACGCAAAGCTCAGCGAAATGGTAAAAAATCTCCGCGAGCACGCAAAAGTTCCGCGAACATGCGGAATTGCTTGTTCCGCCCGTTCGCGATGCTTTTTCCTGTTCGCGAACGCTGTTTGCGTGCTCGGGGAGAAATATCTCGCGAACACGCATTTTGAAAGCGCGAACAAGCAAAAAACTCCGCGAAGTCGCGGATCGCGGAATTTTTGGCAATTTCGCGTTCTCCGCGGAACGCGAAATTACCCAAATTCTGCAAATTCCGCGAGCGGAACGGAATTTACCGCCCAGGCCTAGTACACAGCATACGTCTAGGACAGGGACTCCTCCTGCTAACACAAAGGTTCATTCATTTATCTTAATATATACAATTATGAATCGGCAAAGTTGTATTCAGAGCATTCATTAAATAAATGCAATATAAGGAAACAGTTCACCCAATATTTATTTTTATATATTTTATAATTTACTATAAATATGTTTTTATCCCTATGTAAACAGGATACATAAACGTGCGGTTTGGCAGGTGCGGCGGACTGTCACGGGCAGTGCTGACAGTGATGGTCCGCCGCACCTGTCAGACTGCCCACCGTACCATTATGCGTGGCTGATCGAACCACTACATGGACACGTTATGGGTGACTGAAGCTGTGATCCCTTCCGGATTCTACACCCCACGAGGTTTCTCGAAGGCGCTGAATTTGTATTGAATCCACGGCAGATCATTTTCGGCTGACTTTGTGCTTCCTCACCTATTTTGGAAGCAAACAACAGATACCGTTTCTAAGATTCAGTTGGTAATCCTCCCAACTGAGTGAATAAACCTTCTTTTCCTCACGTTGTGGTGATTTTTATGTGGTGAGCTAATCTTTATGCTCTCTTCCAGGTTTTCATTAGCACCTTGCCTATGGCTACTCTGAGACCATCATAGATTGTGTGGTCCTGGTACCCCAGGTTGCTTGTACCTAACAGTCCCGAAGAGAGCTCCATTCTTCAAATGAGTTTGAAACGTCGTCGGCAACATAGCACACTAATTGTTAAGAGCTGCAATGAATTGCCACCATATAATTTGCTCATATGTGTGTTTTGGAGATATATACTTGAAAGAGAGTTGTTTTAATAGCATGATCTACTTCAATCATTTTCTCTTTACTCTGACACTGGGCTCTTTAACTTATATGTTGCTAGTCTTTTATTTATACACTGGCTATAAATTTTAGATCCTGTTTCCTTAGGGATTGCACATATCTACAGTAAATTATAAAATAAATACTGGGCAAGGTGTTTCCTCCTATTGCATTTAATGAGTTCTCTGAATACAATTTTGCTGATTCATAATTGCATATATTAAAGGTTCACTTGGTTCATCTTGTGTTTTATCTAGACATATGCCAGATAGCTACGTGGGCGTCCCTCCATATATTCACAAATCACTTATGTCTGGACAGTCAGGTTCACTGAGACGGGCATTTCGCCAGCTCAGTCCTGCTGGACTTTCTGGTCTCAGTCCATTCACAGACAAGTTGAGAAATCTGTGGCTAAAAGTCTTGATCAGAATAAAAACGTACCTTCGGTAATGCTCTTTCTGGTACTCTATCTAGCCACAGATTCTTCACCAACCCTCCCTTCCTCCCCGTTCCGTGACTGTACTCTATCCATTAATAAGTATCCAAGGTGATGCTGAAAAGTTTCTGGATCCAGTCTGACGTCTGGTGAATATTCAAAGGAGGAGAAATCTGTTGCTAGATGGAGTTCCAGAAAGAGCGTTACTGAAGGTAAGAAACTTGCTCTTCTTACAACAATCTTGCAAAAACATCAAATGTGTGCCAGTGCCAGAAGTAGGACGTGGTTGTTATTCGTGCTACTTTCTGGTGCCCACAAAAGATGGAGGCCTGCTGCTTATTTTAGACTTGTGCCTCTGTCTGTCTGTCATGTCGTCTCGAAATTAAGAATACTCGCCCTAGCCTAGGTCTTATACGCCCTCGACCCTGAGACCGGATGATAATGTTGGACATCTGAGAGCCTACACATATTTTACCCTCTGAAGGCACGCAAGCCTGGGGTGTTCTCAAGACTGTAAGATATACTTATTTAGGAGACTTACTCCTCCCTCATCCCATCCTCTTTAATAAAAAGGGTTTTGTCAGGGTGAAAGAGGGGTTTAGGGAGAGACGTCAGTCACCCACACAAGAGTAATCCAATTGCATTACTCTGGGAATGGAGACATGTAACTTACATTTTAGTAGTAAGTTAATGCTCTGAGCTTGTTGTAAGTTTATTACTTTTGACATTCACAAAGTGTAAACTTACTACTAAAGTGTAAACTAACTTAAAAATGTAACTTATCTTTGGGACTCAGACTTTGCTTGTAAAATGTCTGCTAGCAGTTCATGTAAGAGCAGTGTGTGAATTTTGTCCAATGTTTCTCATAGTACCTGGGAGTCATTAATTCATACAAGGGTATAACTCACTCAGCATAATAATAAACTCCTCCAAAGTTAATAAACACCATCAGGATTTATATCTTAAATTGTTGGGATGTAGTAAAGTAGCACAGTTCTGTAGGAAGTCAGGTGCAGACTCTCATTGGACAAATGATATCCAAGGAAAATCACATCAAGATATGCACTATAGATTTTTTTAAATGTATTTTATACCCATGTCAGGCTAAAAGTGTCACTATCCTCTCCACCCTATCAAGGTGCTCAGTCAAGTCATCATCTGTAATATAAATTTATGATAGTGTATCTGGATCTTCTTGAAGATCTCCATTATTCTTGCTGCAATAAGCCCACAGCTATTATTATACCCCGGAGTTAATCTTGTATAGGCTAACTGAAATCCGTCTTATAAAAAAGTTGTTGGATAGTGAGAGGTGCTACTTTTTGACTAAATAATCCATTTGAAACATTCAATGTGGTATTGTATTTTTTACTAACCAAAATCGTCAGTAGTCCAGTGTTATGAGCGTTTGCATCTCAAGTATGTGTGCATTTAAATTCCTAAAGTCTCAGACTATTATCTATGAATTGTCTGTTTTCAGTACCAGAACAGGAGGACTAATCATGGTTGATAACAACACACAAATACTCCTTCATACTGTAATTGATCTAATATAGCTTTTATATTTCACTTAGCTTCACCCTTTAAAGGATACTGAGCCGGAACCTGGGGCTCACGCCTTAAGGGAATCACATGTGGAGCATATTCTTTGCCCCCTCCCCCCCTCCCCCGGTTTCTATACAATGCTGGGCCCTATTTTAAAGCCCATTCAAGTGCATATTTTTCACTGAGATATTCAGATAATAAGGAGGAATGTGCTTCCATTATTTCCTCCTTACCTCGAGGTGCATCTCTTACAAATGATAGCGGGCAATCATCCTCCACCAGAATTATTATAACATAGGCATCTGACAAATGAGACCAGGATACAGTTTTTCTTTGCACAATATTTTCCCCTCAATTTGTATTTCTACATCATAATCCCTGTCTGGAGGGTTTAAGTGTCCATTATGTGTTTCAATCTGCATATATTCTTTAGTTTGAGTCACCACCAGTGGCTCTTTGAGAGTCTGGCGAACTATTAGCGCTTCTTGACAGGGCAGCAGAAGTGATATCATCTAACTTCCATTCCCAGACGTATTCACAATTTCTGAGGCACATATTTTCTAAACCAGCTGTTTTCTTTATTTAAAAATGAGCTTTTGAGGCTGTACCTTTCGCTTCTTTCTTCATGCTAACCTCAATATCACATACCAGTTCTCTTTCAGTTTACTGTCTGATGTATTCATCCCTTCTGTGATGCTCAGTCCGCCCATTCCGCCTCTCTGTCCTTTTACTGTCCCAAGAGTCCTGCAAAAAAGGTAAAAAAGGTTATCAGTATACTGGCTTTCTGATTTTATCACTGTCACTCAAATGATATCCACCTCTACTGGACTCCTGCTGTGGCAGAGATCCAACCCTGGCTTTCGGTTTAGCCTTATGCTTCGTCTTAGTCTCTGGTACAGCCTTTTCCCAACCAGAGCCCTCAAACTTGTTTTTGTTGTCAAATGTAATTTTGTGGCTCAAGAACCTAAGGTATCCCAACCCAGAGAGCTGTAGACTCCTGAAATAATTTTAAGAAGCTTCTGTTAGCGGTCTTGAACTGGAACTGCAGCTAAACACTGACACACTGCTTTGGAACTGCAGCTAAACACTGACACACTGCTTTGGAACTGCAGCTAAACACTGACACACTGCTTTGGAACTGCAGCTAAACACTGACACACTGCTTTGGAACTGCAGCTAAACACTGACACACTGCTGGAACACCACTTCTCCTTGAATGTTACTCAAAACTATCGCAGAAACTGTTTCAAATTTCCCTATTAATTCCATCTCTCAATGAAGAGCAGGTGCACTCCATGCTCATTCTGTATTTGTTTTAACACCTTCTGTATGTAACACTGATAATGAGTGTGTATGCGTAATAGTGTAAATACTATGTTTATTCTGGGGTGTTGTGTGAGGATAGACAGCTTCAAATGATCTAAAAACAATCCAAAATGGACTCTTGTCTTGCTTTGTGGGTGCTTTGCCCAGGATATCAGTAATAGTCTGTGGACTGATTGTCTGCACCTCATGATGCGTTTATTGTGCAGGGCCAGGAAGTATTGCCACAGTTGCCATTGATTGTAAAGCGAACTATCTAAGTTGCCCATAGATAGCCACTAACCGATTTGATAGGTGTCTTAACTCTGGAACTTGTACATTTACTGTGTCTGGATGTGGTGTTCACCCAGCTAAAAGAGGCTGGCAGCCCCTCTTTGTTCAAGGGGCCAACTCTGATATTTGAACTACATGAGGTAGCTGTCAACCAAACCATTCATGGTGATATTGCTATCTTAGCAGGATTTCGAAATCACAGGAGTAAACTTCAGGGTACCACTTACACAACATCTCTTGTCAAAGGGTTTTCCTAACACAGGGCAGGGTAACTTGTGTTGTAAATGCACGTTACATACTCCCTTTGAACTATTTTACTCGTGGGCGAAGATTCATCCTGTAGGTCACACAGCAGGGAGTCACCGTCAACAATCCACGCTGTCGAGCCACGTACGATTTTACGGTCACGCATTCAGAACATCCAACTTTGACTCAAAAGTTTGGGTACCAAAAGAACGGAACGAATACGATAATACTCAGCTGATAGGTGACTTGGATATAACCACTTACTTAAATCAATTTTTGGAAAACAATTCAGTAGGATATTCCTAAACTGTGGACACAAATATCAACATAAAACACCCTTATAAGAATCAGTTGAAAAAATATATTAGGAACGAACATATCCAGTATTGACAAAAGAAAATATTGGCGACAATCACTACTGGCCCTGTATGGTTGATCTACACACTTCTCCTTATTGTACAAAAAATAGTTTTCCCTGATTGCCCTGGTGTGTGTTTTCTTGTTGTCTGGCTAAAGGTCCTGATGAAGGTGGTGCCATCACTTCTTCAGCCACCGAAACGCGCGTCGACGAATGCTGTTTAGACCTTACTGTTCGCAGTTCACGTTATTGGTCATAGAGACTAAGTCATCAGTTGTCTCATACCTTCCAGATATATTTTAAAATATAGTATGTATGAGTATGTATGGGATTGTATGTGTATAGTACAGTATGAAAGAAAGTTTCCTTCTTCTTCTTTTTTCTCTTTTATGAACTTGTATTCAGGGGTATCAATTCAAATATGCTTTGTATCTAATATTTTATGAAATTGTTATGCTTAGTTGTATGTAAATGTTTGAAATAATTTCTTCATATTTTCAAAAAAATAATTTATTATAAAAAAGTAAAGAAAGTTTTGATATTGAAATGAACTAAATAAATAAAAATTCAAATGTATTCATGTTTTTGATATTTTGTTGTTACTCAAGCACATTTTGTTAGCCCATGTTAAAGTATAGCTAGATTGGACATAATAAGTAGGTCACGAGGGAGCTTCTTCATAATGGGCCAGGAAGTATTGCCACAGTTGCCATTGATTGTAAAGCGAACTATCTAAGTTGCCCATAGATAGCCACTAACCGATTTGATAGGTGTCTTAACTCTGGAACTTGTACATTTACTGTGTCTGGATGTGGTGTTCACCCAGCTAAAAAAGGCTGGCAGCCCCTCTTTGTTCAAGGGGCCAACTCTGATATTTGAACTACATGAGGTAGCTGTCAACCAAACCATTCATGGTGATATTGCTATCTTAGCAGGATTTCGAAATCACAGAAGTAAACTTCAGGGTACCACTTACACAACATCTCTTGTCAAAGGGTTTTCCTAACACAGGTCGGGGTAACTTGTGTTGTAAATGCACGTTACATACTCCCTTTGAACTATTTTACTCGTGGGCGAAGATTCATCCTGTAGGTCACACAGCAGGGAGCTTTCATATAAACAGAGCAGTTGCACTACTTGCTAATTATGAACCCTACTATCTTAATCGGCTGCACCATTGCAAAAACAAATACAAAAAACAAAATCAAAGTGGAGAAATACCTTTTACTAGTCAAGCACCTGACAAACCCACAACAGATAGGGCAACCTGTCTGGAGTGAGGGAGGAAACCAATGTTATAAGGGGAGTCTCTTCTATTAATAATACATGGTAAAATCTTGCCTGTCATTCAAGATTACTTAAAGATCCGTCCCATATTCGGTGCCAAATAAACATTTTCTGGAACCTCTTCAGAATAGGGCATGAGATATGGATATCGTAGACCCGCTGGTAGTGCGGACTTAGTCTACTTTTGTGCCTCATGTTGGTATGTTGACCATTGCCCATGCAACACACTCACCATTACATCAGAAAAGTGCATTTTGTCAACGATCAGTCCTATGAGAGTGACAGGAAAATTTGTTATTAGTAGGCTCCATACCACCTCACAAAGAATAGACACGCTCAGGAATGCACACAAGGAATATACTTTTATGACTATTAAAATCAAAAACCTATCCTAGTGCATACAATATGCATAGTGGTTACTATGAAGACAGTCCGTATCGTTGTCACTATCTTGTTTAACAAAAAGAACAGTAAGAAATACTGCAACATTGCACTGGTAACTCAGAATTTCTCGGCATCAATTCTTCAACCCCTCCTCTCCTTTCTCTAACTATGCTTATCCTAGCACCAGAAGAAGCATGGGCCAGTTTCTTATATGGCCTTACTCTCACCAGGGCCTGTAACCACTGGAAGTGTTGTAAGGGCCAAGCCAGTCTATATTTCTGCCTGGCCCGCTAAATGTGGGCCCCCTATGTTATGTGCTGTTGAAAGGTTTTATACTTTGAACTATTGTTCTTTGTTAGAATACATTTTGAATGATTTATACCGAGTTATTCTTTAATTTTTGTTAGGATTCATGCTGAGTTGTTTTGTGCTTTATTTTATTTAATTGCATTGTGGCTTGTCGGCCTTGAGCTGTGGTTTGAAAATGTTCGATGGTAGCAGCTTTCTTGATAAGCAGAAGAAAACTTGTCTGAGTCCTGTGACAAGTCTGCTGCCTAAACCTTTGTAAACCGCGTGGTGCTATGCCTCTATACAAGGCAATATGCAACAGCAGTGAGGCCAGTGTGGCTGAATGGCTCTTCACTGCATGCCCATTTCCTGCTCACCTCAATGTCGCTTAAACCCAGCTAATGCATCCAAGCCTGTGCCCTCATATCAATACAAGAACTCAACTGGCACTAGATTGTCTCAACTACCCTTCTTGTTCCTGTTAAAACCAGCAGTAAAGTTTCATAATGAATGTGCATTACATAGTAAAAACCTAAACTGAAGGAATGAAATTCCTACAAAGAGACACAATCTCGGTTAAATGTATTCTTTCCTGTAGGCATTTAAAAGTAAGCACATTTTGCTGCCATTGCTGGCCTACTGTCCTATCAGCACAAGGATAGCAATAGAGACATTTGCCATTTAAAACTTTTCTCTCTGAGTGCGACTACTTTCAGTCAGTGCTTAATTTGCCAGGTAGGTCGCTCCCCCACCACACAGCTCCGCCTGTGCTGTCCACCCGCTGCTGCTTCTGGTAAGCTCGCCCCTCCGCTTGTGGCCTCGGTGCCCGTATTTGTTCTGTTTTGCCGCCCACTTTGCCTTCTGTGCCCCCACTGCCCCACTGTACTGTGCCCGTATTTGTTCTGTTTTGCCGCCCACTTTGCCTTCTGTGCCCCCGCTGCCCCACTGTACTGTGCCCGTATTTGTTCTGTTTTGCCGTCCACTTTGCCTTCTGTGCCCCCGCTGCCCCACTGTACTGTGCCCGTATTTGTTCTGTTTTGCCGCCCACTTTGCCTTCTGTGCCCCCGCTGCCCCACTGTACTGTGCCCGTATTTGTTCTGTTTTGCCGTCCATTTTGCCTTCTGTGCCCCTCGCTGCCTCTCTCCATTCCCGCCGCTGCGTCCCTGCGGCCCCGCCCCCTGACTGCCCATTCGCTGCCCCTGCCTCCCAGCTGCTCCTCCCTCCCACCTCCCCATATATGGCGGCCGCTGCGTGGTGAGGAGAGCGACCCTTGACCTTGCCAGGTAGGTCGCTCCCCCACCACACAGCTCCGCCTGTGCTGTCCACCCGCTGCTGCTTCTGGTAAGCTCGCCCCTCCGCTTGTGGCCTCGGTGCCCGTATTTGTTGTTTTGCCGCCCACTTTGCCTTCTGTGCCCCCGCTGCCCCACTGTATTGTGCCCGTATTTGTTCTGTTTTGCCGCCCACTTTGCCTTCTGTGCCCCCGCTGCCTCACTGTACTGTGCCCGTATTTGTTCTGTTTTGCCGTCCACTTTGCCTTCTGTGCCCCCGCTGCCCCACTGTACTGTGCCCGTATTTGTTCTGTTTTGCCGTCCACTTTGCCTTCTGTGCCCCCGCTGCCCCACTGTACTGTGCCCATATTTGTTCTGTTTTGCCGTCCACTTTGCCTTCTGTGCCCCCGCTGCCCCACTGTACTGTGCCCGTATTAGTTCTGTTTTGCTGCCCACTTTGCCTTCTGTGCCCCCGCTGCCCCACTGTACTGTGCCCGTATTTGTTCTGTTTTGCCGTCCACTTTGCCTTCTGTGCCCCCGCTGCCCCACTGTACTGTGCCCGTATTAGTTCTGTTTTGCCACCCACTTTGCCTTCTGTGCCCCCGCTGCCCCACTGTACTGTGCCCGTATTTGTTCTGTTTTGCCGTCCATTTTGCCTTCTGTGCCCCTCGCTGCCTCTCTCCATTCCCGCCGCTGCGTCCCCTGCGGCCCCGCCCCCTGACTGCCCATTTGCTGCCCCTGCCTCCCAGCTGCTCCTCCCTCCCACCTCCCCATATATGGCGGCCGCTGTGCGGTGAGGAGAGCGACCCTTGAACTTGCCAGGTAGGTCGCTCCCCCACCACACAGCTCCGCCTGTGCTGTCCACCCGCTGCTGCTTCTGGTAAGCTCGCCCCTCCGCTTGTGGCCTCGGTGCCCGTATTTGTTCTGTTTTGCCGCCCACTTTGCCTTCTGTGCCCCCGCTGCCCCATTGTACTGTGCCCGTATTTGTTCTGTTTTCCTGCCCACTTTGCCTTCTGTGCCCCCGCTGCCCCACTGTACTGTGCCCGTATTTGTTCTGTTTTGCCGTCCACTTTGCCTTCTGTGCCCCCGCTGCCCCACTGTACTGTGCCCGTATTTGTTCTGTTTTGCCGCCCACTTTGCCTTCTGTGCCCCCGCTGCCCCACTGTACTGTGCCCGTATTTGTTCTGTTTTGCCATCCACTTTGCCTTCTGTGCCCCCGCTGCCCCACTGTACTGTGCCCGTATTTGTTCTGTTTTGCCGCCCACTTTGCCTTCTGTGCACCCGCTGCCCCACTGTACTGTGCCCGTATTTGTTCTGTTTTGCCGTCCATTTTGCCTTCTGTGCCCCTCGCTGCCTCTCTCCATTCCCGCGGCTGCGTCCCCTGCGGCCCCGCCCCCCTGACTGCCCATTCGCTGCCCCTGCCTCCCAGCTGCTCCTCCCTCCCACCTCCCCATATATGGCGGCCGCTGTGCGGCCGCGCCGCTGGCGCGCCAAAGGCGCGCCTAAGGCAAGCCCGTCTGCGCCCGTCCGCGACCGGACCGCGCCCAGCGCCAGAACCCCTGGGCCACGCGCCCCCCGCTCCAGCCCCGAGGACCGACGCCGATACGATGCCACCACACTCCACGCTCTCAACCCCGGACGGACGCACAACTGCTTCAAGGCCGCCCCGAAACGCACCCATGGTCCCTACACCTGCCGGAACTGCAGCTACACCAGCCTCAGAGCCACCGAGGCGCCCGCCAAGAAGGACCTCAACCACCTCCGGTGCATCCTACTGAACACCCGCTCCGCACGCAAACACGCCGTCGAGCTCTGGGACCTGCTCGACACATCATCACCAGACGTCGCCTTCCTGACTGAGACCTGGATGAACGACTCCTCCGCCCCCGACATCGCCATAGCCATCCCAGACGGCTATAAGATCACCCGCAGAGACCGCATCAACGCAGTAGGAGGAGGAATCGCCATCGTCCACAAGAACACCATCAGGGTCTCGACCAGCACCGACGACACTCTCAGCACCGCCGAACACATGCACTTCCAGATCCACACGGACCCCAACACCACCCTTAGAGGCACCCTTGTCTACAGACCCCCTGGGCCCCGACCCCAGTTCAGCGACTCCATCGCCGACTTCATCAGCACGCACGCCCTGACCTCTACCGACTACATCCTCCTCGGAGACCTGAACTTTCACCTGGAGAACAACAACGACAGCAACTCCACCACCCTGATCGACAGCCTCGCCAACCTCGGCCTGAGCCAGCTCGTCACAACACCGACCCACTCCGCCGGCCACACGCTTGACCCCATCTTCTCCTCAAGCTCCCACGTCTCCTTCAGCCACACCACGGAACTCCTCTGGACCGACCACCGCTGCATCCATTTCACCTTCCAGAAACCCACCACACACCACCGCACCCAACAGATCCCACGCCGCTGCTGGAGCAAAGTCACCGAAGACCAACTCCGGGCAACCTCGCTCTCAGCCCTCCCCCCGACCCATCCAACACCGACGACGCTGCCTGCAACCTCAGACGATGGATGGACGACTGTGCCAACACCCTCGCCCCGCTGAAAAAGCTCACCTACAGCGACACCACCAAAAGAGCCAGCTGGTTCACCTCGGAACTCCTAGCTTCCAAGCGTACCTGCCGGAAACTAGAGAAGAAATGGCACAGTGATAAGACACCGGACAGCCACACAGCCCACAAAGACGCCATCCGTAACCACCACCACCTCATCAGGTCCGCCAAGAGAATCTCCTTCAAAGACCGCCTCGACAACAACGCACACAACAGCAAGGAGCTTTTCAACATCATGAAGGAACTCTCCAATCCCAGCTCCAACACCAACGACATCCCGCCGTCGCAACCCCTGTGCGATTCCCTCGCCACCTTCTTTCACCGCAAGATCGCCGACATCCACGACAGCTTCAACACCCAGACAGCCCCAACTAAGATCGATGCACCAGACCCGCCACACACCATCGACCACGACCCCCTGCCAGCCTGGGCCAGCGTGAACATCGAGGACACCATCAAGACCATGAGCACAATACACTCCGGCTCCCCGTCAGACCCTTTCCCGCACCACATCTTCAACAAAGCCAGCAGCTCCATTGCACCCCACCTGTGCAACATCATCAATCTCTCCTTCGAGACCGCGACCTTCCCAGAGAGCTGGAAACACGCAGAGATCAACGCCCTACTCAAAAAACCCAAGGCGGACCCGAGAGACCTCAAGAACTTCCGGCCCATCTCTCTGCTTCCGTTCCCAGCCAAGGTCATCGAGAAGATCGTCAACAAAGAGCTAACCCGATACCTCGAAGAAAACAGCATCCTGGACCCATCCCAATAAGGGTTCCGCAGCAACCACAGCACTGAGACTGCCCTCATCGCCGCCACCGACGACATCAGGATCCTGCTGGACAATGGTGAGACCGCAGCCCTCATCCTGCTGGACCTCTCCGCCGCCTTCGACACTGTCTGCCACCGCACTCTACGCGCACGCCTCCACGACGCAGGGATCCGAGACAAGGCCCTGGAATGGACCACCTCCTTCCTCGACGGCAGAACCCAGAGAGTCAGCCTCCCACCTTTCCGATCCGAAGCCTCCGAGATCATCTGCGGCGTACCCCAGGGATCGTCCCTCAGCCCAACACTGTTCAACATCTACATGGCCCCGCTCGCACGCATCGCCAGACAGCACGACCTCAACATTATCTCCTACGCCGACGACACTCAACTGATCCTCTCCTCACCAAGGACCCCCCGCCGCCAAAGCCAATCTCCATGAAGGAATGAAGGCCGTCACCGATTGGATGAAGATCAGCCGACTAAAGCTGAACACGGACAAAACGGAGGTCCTCATCCTCGGCTCCAACCCCTCAGCCTGGGGCGACTCCTGGTGGCCAACGACGCTGGGAGCACCCCCGACACCCACCGACCACGCACGCAACCTGGGAGTCATCCTCGACTCAACGCTCTCCATGGCCAAGCAAGTCAACGCAGTCTCCTCCTCCTGCTTCAACACCCTCCGCATGCTTCGCAAGATCTACAGGTGGATCCCGACAGACACAAGAAGAACAGTCACCCAGGCCCTCGTCAGTAGCAGACTTGACTATGGGAACGCCCTCTACGCGGGAGCCCCGGCCAAGCTCATCAAGCGACTGCAACGCATACAAAACGCCTCTGCACGCCTGATCCTCGACGTACCACGCCACAGCCACATCACCCCCCACCTGAGGAACCTGCACTGGCTCCCCGTCGACAGGAGGATCACCTTCAAACTCCTCATCCACGCACACAAGGCACTCCACAAAACTGGCCCAGCCTACATCAACAGACGACTCTTCTTCTACGTCCCCAACCGCCAGCTCCGCTCCGCCGACCTCTCCCTCGCCAGCGTCCCTCGCATTCGAAGAACAACCACCGGCGGCAGATCCTTCTCACACCTCGCCGCCAAGACCTGGAACACCCTTCCACTAAGCCTACGGCAGACCCAAGACCTGCTGACCTTCAGGAGGCTACTCAAGACCTGGCTGTTCGACCAGTAGCAGCACCACCCCCTTCCCTCTCCCCAGCGCCTTGAGACCCTCGCGGGTAAGTAGTGCGCTCTACAAATTCTGTGATTGATTAATTGATTGATTGATTGAATTTGTTAAAAACATTTTTTTTAAAATACCAGGTCCCTTGTGAGCAGGCCGCTGAGGCTTGCACCACCCATTGCCCCTGCCATCCTGCCAAGGTGCCAATGACATTACCAACACAACTACTAACCATCAAACTCTTACAAATGTGACAATTCAAACATTTCCAGGCCCCCAAAGCTTTAATAATGGCTTGAGTAGCAGGTATTAATCATTTATAATTAGGGCTCCCGGTTTTATGGTATTTATTTTTTTAACAGTTTCGTATGTATTTATCCACATTTATTTTTGGGCCATCTTATTGGTAGTTATCTATTTTTATTTAGCGATCTGAGAATTCATGTAGTCGTAAAAGGGTATATTTCCATATTTATTTAACTAATAAACATGCACTCAAACGTTGATGCCTGTCACATGTTAGCAAATTAGGCAGTCAAATATAACAAAACACTACACCCATAGATAAATATTAGCATAATACTTCAAAAATATGTTAACGTAAGCCTGTATTTAAGGAAATATCATCCTGTTAGTAACTCCCCAAGCTAGCTATGTGCTCAGCGGTTGGCCTGGAATTCATAAAGGACAACATGGAGAGTCTCTCACAAAAGGACAATTTTTTTGTATTTTTCTGCTTTTAAAAATAAATACAGACAGTAAACGCACTACACTGGTTTCTGTCTGTATTTATCTGTAAAAATCAGTAAAAATGGAAAACTGGGAGCATTATTTATAATGTGTAAAAAATTAATAAACAACTGTTATCTTACTCGTCTCTGTATTAGACAACAGTGCCACCTAGTGGAAGAATGTAATCGCTGGTGCTAACAAATAAGTGCTGGTGCCGAGCACTGGAAACCACTGGCTCAAATGAAGTACTGCTTTCAGTTTGGAAGTGCACTTGCCAGTTTATATTTCCAAATGTACATTTGACTATATTTGAGCAAGATCAGGTTTAAAAGGAACACACAACTACAAACCCCAGAATGCAATGTGAGACCATGTGTGCCCTGCTCGTCATTTTGATTCTGGGTTGCTGAAGTATGGCATTGTTGCCTTTCTTTTGGTTAATGAGGGTGTGCAGTTAGCTGTTTGAGAGACGTAATTATACCATGGCAAGTTTGTTTCAGAGTGGTGGGTTAGTGCGCCCAGGACATCACTTTCTGTTAGGAGGCATGCTCATCATAATCAAGAGAACACAGTGAGAGGTTGTGTGTTTTCCAAAGTCTTCCTCATTAACAAGCAAAAGCATTGTATTGCTTTCAGAGCTAACAGCAATACTGTTATTCATTAGAGACTAGTGAGAACTTTCACAGTCTATTGGCATCTTCTTTACACCTTCATTGGAAGGCGTCATAGACCAGCAGATTTGCATCATAGAGGATACAGCAGCTCCAGCGAAAGGTAAAGCGAGAAAGTCCAAACATTCGGATAAGTACTCATAGTATCCTAAAGTCTTCTGGCCATCATTCATGTAAGACTCCTATCCAGATCCAGCTGATACACCCCACCATAGGATTCATATAGATATATATCCGACAAAATGAACGCTGCATCAATTTACATTTATATGGACGGATCACCGTCTGTGAGTCGGAGTCCGAGCACAGTTGCTTCAGTCTTGAGACTAAAGAGAGATCCCCACCCAAGCTGACCTTTGGAATCTGGGAGAAGATAAACCTCACCATCATAGGACTGGCTGTTTTACAGGGATTAAGGAAAGCTTTGAGATTGGCTGATAGATTAATCAACTGCAAGAAACCTGCAGAGTTGGAGAAGACTGCACTATAATATGTTGCAAGTCTTCAGTATTTACCCAACATTATTTGGTTGTTTGGGTAAGGTATATATATGACAGTGTCAGTGTAACACACAGGGAGGACTCTTTGCTCAGGCTCTGCTATGAACCTGACGATCCCTCCTTTTAAGAGGAATACTTGGGGAGGGAAGAGCTTTTACAGGACGACAGGTGTCCTCTGGAACGGCCTACCACTGACACTAAAAGCTGCCCCCTCCTTACTCGATTTCAGAAAGGCCCTGAAGACATGGCTCTTCTCCCAGGACTAGGAGTCATCGGGGCACCGGCCATAACTCGTATCAGCTCTGCAGTTACAATCGTTTCTATGGCGCCAAGACGCCCTCGGACATGACATGCGCTTTACAAATTACAAATCAAATCAAATCATAAGTTGTTAAACTGGTAACCAGTGAAGTTTCTTGATGGCCCCTTTTGCGGATTAAAATTTGGGGATTTTAAAAAGGAAGCGAGCTGCCGCATTCTGCAGGGTCTGAAGCTTCTTCAGGGACCCTACTGATAATTAAGGTATAGGCTATTGCATTAGTCAAGTCTTGTAAGTACAAGAGGATGACTACTGTCTTCAAGAGGTCAAAAGGCAGAAATGTTTCAATCTTCTTAACTAGCCTCAGAGAACAGAAGGAGGTGGATTAACCTTGTTAACTTGATATTTGAGCTTCAGCTCCTCATCTAGCAGGACTCCTACATTTTTAACTTTAGTCACTGGTTTCGGCAGGGAGCCCAGTTCTGAGGGTCACCATCCCGGTGCCCAAAAAGATGGGTTATTGCCGAATAAAATAACCTCAGTTTTTGCTGATTTTAGTTTCAGCCAGTTTTTTGTTTTTTAAAATGTTATTGTGGTTTTAAATCAATCAGGATCTCAAACAGTGCACTTACAGCAGAGTCACAGTACAGTGGTATCGTCCGGAATCACAATACAGCATAGACATATCAATATGCTCATTTACAAATAATCTCAGAAAAGAGAACCATTTAAAGAAGCAAGACAATCCTGTCAAAAAAGGACACAATAACTTTTGAAATCTGCGTTAGTACATATAGCACTGCTATCAGCTTCGAACAAGTGGTGCACAAAAAAAACAGAACAAAACACTAAATTCCTAACTTAATCCACCCACCCTCCACCTGGGTCACGGACATAAGACCTGTCCCCTTCCGCCATGTATCAGTTGTCTAGCACTATCTTTTGTCAGGTGTTCTACACTGTTCCGGAGCTAGGATTGCCCTCCACCCTCTTCCTCCCATCCGATCCATCTCTGTCAGGTGAAATTCCCTCCGACCTTTGCGTGGTGGGGACCTCCCCTATAGGGATCTCCGAGATCATTAGATACCCTGCCCTCGCATCATCCTCTAATTTTTCATCCCTACGGACTCGTTTCATTCGGATTAATTCCACTGTTGCCCATTCCCTTAAGTCCTTGGCCCAATGTTCCACCGCGGGGGGCTTGGAACCCATCCAACTAATTGCGATCCTTCTCTTGGCTAAAATGGAGGAACCTGCGTGTGAACTTTTTCCCTTTGGGGCGGGGAAGGAGATCCAAGAGTATTTCCCTAATACAGCGGTTCCCAAAGTGTGCGCCGCGGCACCCCGGTGCGCCATCAGTACTAGCCGGGGGCGCCGCAAACAGATGAGCAAAAATTATATAATTCCATTATATTTAGATCATGTTTTACCATAGCGGCCCATTCTCCCAACAACCACACGGGGGAGCTGGTGACCGCACTATCATCTCCTGACGGTCACATTCTCTCTGATTCCTCCTGCCTTGTTTTATTAAGTTTTCTTTTAAGTTCACCGCTGTAACTAACCCTGTAGGTAGGGACCACCCTCCATACCTGCTGTGACATTTCTCACACTGATCCAACCGGCCCCGACATTCTTTGAAGTGAAAATAAATTAAACTTAATTGTACCCCGGGACATGGCCTAACAGTGAATGTGTCCCCAGCTCTCCAGCCAAACGTACTTTAAATGATCTACACGGTTAGCCTTTTGCAAAAAACTTGGGCAAAGTGGGGTCAACATTGTGACAATTAATAGCCCAAATCGTTTCAAATAACAGAAAGACTGCCATTATCGATTTTCTGTGTGTGTTTGCTCTTTATTCAAATGTATGTTCGGAGGTTTCACTTTGCATTGATCAAGTTATTTTGTGTCCATTCTCAGCTCTCCCTATTTTTTACTTCACAATTGCTGAAAAAAATCTAAATATTTCCGTTCTAATGATGTCACTACTTTGCAAAAGATGTTATATGACACACAGATTCCACAGGTGCGTTCCTTACTTTTTACCATCCTCGTTACCGGGGCTGTGGAGGGACACCAAAGCAGAGCGAGGAAGGAATCAGGCGACCGGCTGGGCGCTGAAATCAAGAGATTCCTCTTTTTGTTACATCGCTCTCAGCTCATGTCATGACGTTATGAGGCTTGTGATAAAATCGGGAGTTACAGGGATCAGCTTTTGTTTGTATGCTTGTTACTTTACTTTTACCTCTTGTCTGGCCTAAAAACAAGTATTGGGGACTTTAAAGGGACATGAGAGGAGAGGGGGGGCACTGTCACATCCAAGAGGGAGCACTTCCACACCCTGTTAGAAGCTTCTGTGAATTGCTGTGTGCAACTTTATTGTGATGTGAATCTATACAAAGTGCACCCACCTTCTTTGTTTGGGAACCACTGCCTTAATACTATCCTCACACACCCATATCTCTTCTTAATTGCAACTATTTCCCCATAACTGTGGTGGTGACACTTCACTCTCGATCCACTGCCACCTGTCTGTGGTGCTTCTCCAGACTCCATGCTATCACCAGTGGTGCTTAACCCCTGTATGACTCCTCACACTGTGGTCCTAAACTCCACTGGTTTATGATATCATATGATATCATATGTATGCTGCTGACTCCCAGCCACATCTCAAGGTTCATGAGAATCCTGGCCACTCACTGAAAGTTTCACACTGTCCATCCCAGGTTAGTCGTTGGGGCAGAGAGAGTGGTTATGCCTGAGTAGTGATAAACCACAAGTCCTGCTCTTGGGGTTGGTATCGCTGACCTACAGATCAGTCTTCTGGCCTGAGTCCATAACCACCCCCTCCCCACAGCCAGTGATAGAAGTCTGCAATTTGTGTACAATGTTCGATGGCGAATCTCTCCTTTGTATCTGAAATCAAAGCGGTCTCCATTAGCATCTACTAAAAGGTGTACTTTGATTCTGACACCTCTCCCTGAGTATTTTAATCACCCTCACAGTGGTGATCTCCTAGAAGCACCAACATACGTGAATGCGCACACTGCTGGCACTGTGGGGCCTGCAGGCAATAGGAAGCCGTATGTTTATATTACCTTCATTGGCTTCATCCCAGTCATTTTCAGGGAGAAAAATTGAAGTACTCCATAGGCCAAGCTTACATCCCCCACCTGCTGAAAAAAAGTAACATAATGGGGAGCCACGGCCAATGGCCAATAGGTCAAGGGAGCCGTGGGTCGAAAAAGTTTGGGAACCACTGCCCTAATAGATTGAGGAAGCATCAACTTCGTTACTTGTCGTAGGCGCTCCAGTATCGACCCCCAAAAAAGTCGTAGCTCCGAGCAATCCCATATCATATGTAAGAATTGAGCCTCATTAGAACCACATTTGGGGCAGTGTGCGGAGCGATCCGGGTACATTGGGTACATTTTATGAAGTACTCGTGGAGTCAGATAGGTCTGATGGACAATATTAAACTGGGTTAGTCTGAAACTGGTGTTGGTACTAATCTGCTTAACCCCTTCGTGCACCCTTTTCCATTCAGAGTCCGTTAGAGGTTCCTCCAGTATTGCATCCCATTTGGCCTGAACCGGGAGTGGGTGCGTGTCCATATCCTCCCGCAGTGCCCTGTAAATGTGAGACACCAGCCTGCGACCCCCGACAAAGTCACGAGAGCCTGAAGGGTGGCAGTAGTGGGCGGTTCCTCCGGGAACGCCGGCCACAGCTCACGCGCCACTGCCGAAAACTTAGTGTATTGAAGGTATTGCCCTCTACCCAACTCGAACATTGACTCCGCCTCCTCGCTGTCCCGAGTACAGGTCCCCCATTGTGTGACAGCCCCCCTCCATCCATCTGGTAGTGGACATAGTTCGGCTTATTTGTTTGAACGGTACCACAGCCCAAAGCGGGGCCTCGGGGGCATGGGGTGCACGGTCACCGCGATTTTGATTGCCGATTCCCAGGTTGAGGCCACATGTCTGATAATATATGGAAATCGTTTGGGAACCCGCGATCCCAACATGAGAAGGTCAGGGAGCGCGGCCCCCCGTGAGTGCCCAGCAACAGCCTCTTCTCCCAATTATCATTCCTCGAGCCACTGTACTGCATGTTGCAGCTGTGTCGCCATATAATAAAAGTCCAGTCGAGGGACCTCAAGTCCTCCCCGCGCCCAGGTCCTCTGTAATGTATCCAATTTCACCCTTTTCCTTTTGTTCCCCCACAGTAGCTCAACAAGTAGACGATCCAACTGGTGGAAGTATGTCCATGGTATGCGGTAAAGGGAGTTCTGCATAACATATAAACACCGCGGCAGGACCACCATTTTTATCAGGGCAACCCGCCCCATCAGGGATAAGGGCAGATCTCGCCAGAACTCAACTGACTTACGGATGCCCTCCACACATTTTCCCATATTCCATTCCAAATAGGCCACCGGCGTATGTGCCAGCCTAACCCCCAAGTACCGCATTGTATCTCTAATTCAGGCCATCCCCACACTGGGTTACTCACCCACCTCAATGTCTTTCAGGCTACCCATAGGAAAGAGTTTAGACTTTCCCGGGTTAAGGCAGAGCCCCGATATCTCGCCAAAGCCAGTCAGCTCCTCGAGGAGTACCGGAACTGCCTCTCCAGGATGATGAAGGTACACCAGGGTATCATCGGCATACATCAACACCACATGTTCCGTTGGACCCAACTGAATGCCCCACCGCCCCATCCTACCTCTTAGTGTAATTGCCAAAGGTTCCATCGCAAGAGCAAAAAGGAGCGGCGACAGGGGGCAGCCCTGCCGAGTACCTCTCTGAAGCTCCAAACTATCAGATACCTGGTTGCGCAGGCGGACACGAGCACTTGGTTTAACGTAAAGCAGTTTCAACCAGCTCAGATATTTGTCCCATTCGCGCAACTACCTCCCAGATGTATTCCCATTCAACAGAGTCGAAGGCCTGTCAGATGTCTAAAAGACACAAGGCCCAATCCGCCTCCTGTAATTCCGGTGCATGCCATACGTGCGCTAGTCGTCGTAAGTTATGTGTGATGTTTTGACCGGGAATAAACCCAGCCTGGTCCGGATGAACCAAACGGGTCATGTATGGGAGGAGTCGTGCCACCAGCACTCCGCTCAGTATTTTCTCATCGATATTTAGAAGAGAGATGGGCCGATAGGAGCCCGGGGCCAGGGGATCCCTGTCTGGCTTAAGGATCATGGACACTAGCGCCTCCATCTTGGTGCCAGGAAGCTCCTTTCTGGACAGAGCCTCATTAAACACCTCTAAGAGGTGATCCACCAGCTGAGTGGCAATCGTTTTATAAAATTCGGCTGGGAGGCCGTCACTCCCCGGACATTTCTCCGACTTCAGTTTCTTAATTGCTGCTATTACTTATTCTCTAGTCAGTGGTCTCCCCAGGGTCTCAGCGTCCTCTTCCTCGAGGTTGGGAAGTGTTATGTCGTTAAAATAGTCTTGTAGTATATGTGGTCCGACGTGAGTGTTAGTCGAGCATGTCTGTTGTAGGTGAGTCGCAAATTCTGCTATAATTGCATCTTGTGTATGCAGGACATCCCCCTTATTGTTACGAAGCTGTAACACCGGTGCCTGTTCTGTCTCCGTGCGAATCAATCGAGCCAAGAGCGCTCCCGACCTGTCCCCCTCCATATATAGCCTCTGCCTGTTAGTAGTATATTGGTGTTTCTCTAAACGAGACCAGGCCTTGAGTAGCTCCCCTCGAACCCGCGCCCACTCAGCCCCATCGGCCGGAGTCTTATGGAGTGTGCTCTCCAGGGTCTTTAGCCGCTTTTCTAAGGTATCAATGTCAGCGTGTAGTTGCTGTTGGACACCGTGGGTGGTTCTCATGCAAACCCCCCGGATAACGACTTTAATAGCCTCCCACTCAGTGGATCTAGTGGCTGTGGACCCCCAGTTTTCAGCGAAGTAATGTTGTAGGGCCTCCGTCACAGTCTGTACATATGGGGGGTCCGCAAGGGCCTCCGCACGGAGCCGCCGAAGTGGAATGGACGGCCGTCTCAGTCCGCTGATCAGAGTCAGCAGCAACGGCGCATGGTCGGACAGGTAGCGTGGTAAATAAGAAATGGCCTCTGTTGCGGCCGAAAGGCCGGGCGAGAGGTAACAACGGTCAGTTCGGGAGAAGGTGTTAGCTGCGGGGGTAAAGCAAGAGAACTCTCTTTTGGCAGGGTTACGCACTCTCCACTCATCCCTCAGCTACATCCCCTGTAAGATACCCGTGAGGGAGTTCACCATACTGGGTTTTGTATGCTCTCTAGGGGGCTCTCTTTCCAGTGTCCCATCAGATATACAATTAAAGTCTCCGAAAAGAAGGATCTCAGCCCCCATGTACGGTGTTGCCGCTTTCAAGACTGCCGGGTAAAAGTCGGGACAATCCAAATTGGGTGCGTAAACATTGATTATGCATAGTTCCCTTCCTTCCCATCTCCCAAACAGTATAACATACCGACCCTCAGGGTCCAAAACATGGTGAACGTGTTGGAATGGGACCCCCCGCACCACCCACACTAGGGCCCCTCGTGCAAAACCGGAATATGAAGTGGGGTATATCTGTCCCCTCCAGCGTTTGCGTAAGCTCGTTATTGAGTTCCCCCATATGTGTGTCTCTTGCAATCCTGCAATTGCAATCCTATATCTCTTCAGAAAGGCATGTATTCTGCGGCGCTTATCTAGAGCCGCCATCCCTCGGACATTCCAGTTAAGAAACTTTAACGTTTGTACTGCCATGGCAATGTATCCGTGAGTGTTCGGTGTATGCCCCTCCCACTTCAGTGTATCTCCCCTGTCTGTTCCAGAATCTGTGCATCATGGCGTGACCCTTTGTGACCCCAAAACTTCCCCGATTAACAAACCAAGTTCTAACAACTAGACTATAACTTACCCTTCCCCCACCCTCGGGCAGCGGTATAGATCTGTATATGCATCCTGCAAGTCCTATAAGAAACCATACATACTGCCCCGTACCCCCACCCCCCTCCCTCAAGCTCTCCAATGTCCGGGCATCAGACCAAGGGACGCGGCCCGATCTAGTCCTGTCTGAAATGCCAATGGGGATATTCATGGAGTGCTGTGCAAGAGAGCAGGTAACGTCAGGGCGCAAGATTGCTCTCAAGCTTCCTGGACAGACCTGGTCTCTAGTGGGGGCGTCTCTAGTCCAGCGACCGCCCTTGCTCCCAAACCACAAATGTATTAATATGTCTCTTGACCCACAGTACAATTCAAGTCTAGGATAAAACAAGAAAAAAATCCCATACTTCGGAGGTCAGGAAACCACACCCTCAATCAGGAGTATGGGCCTCCCAGGAACCCCAACAGTGATTACTCAAACCAGGTTCTGGAAACCCCGTTCCACCAATCGCAAAAATGACAACTTATCTGTAAAGTTCAGCCTTTAGTGTTCAACAAATAAAGTCATTCATGGCCACTGCCTGGTCCACCATCCTCCTGTGTCATGTCCGGCGTCGCCTCCACTGAATCCGGGACTACCTCAGAATCTGAAGTCTGTAATGTGCCATCATGAAGGACTGTAATCCGACCCAGGCTCATTGTTCTCTTCTGCTGCTTTTGCTGTGTAAGCTGTCTGCGGCCCCTCACAAAGGATTGCGAGGAAGGCTTCCCGGTGGAACTCGTGGAAGGGACTAGGAGTCTCCCATCCGGAGCTCTGGCATCCAACCAGTCTCGTGCTTCCTCCTCAGAGAAAAAAAACAAGGCACGGCCTTCACTCTCCACCCGGAGCTTCGCCGGGAACATAAGGCTATATTTTAAGTTCAAGTCTCTGAGCCACCATTTTACTGCGATGAAGGACTTCCTCTGTTCCTGGACCCTTTGTGTATAATCCGTATACACTGTGATGGAGTGTCCTTCAAAGAAGAACCGTCGTCCGCTGCGAGAAAGCTGGAGCAAAAGGTCCCTGTCTCTAAAGTTAAATAACTATGCAATGATAGCTCGAGGGGGTGCCCTGTGTGCTCACTCAATGCTAAAGAACTTCGATAACTGTTGAGGACCCATTTCCCGGGTGATCCAGTCTTCCAAAAACAGGTCCACAGAGGGGCCCTCCACTTTTTCTGGAAATCCGACGAATCTGTGATTCCCCCTTCGCGACCGACCTTCTGAATCCTCCGCTCGGTCATCAAGTTTAATCACCTGACGCTTCAGTTCCACCACCAAAGCGCTAAGGTTCTTGACTTCTTCTTTCAATGCTGCGGTGTCTTTCTCTGTGGCTGTCACTCTGTCGGAGACCTTCCTGAGATCACATCTCAGTAAATTGACATCTATGGCCACTGCATCAATCTTCCTAACCATCTCGTCCCTTGTCGACTGTACAGCACAAATTACATCTAACAGCATCGGGGTATCTTCCACCGCTCCCTCTGGTATGCTCTTGTCCATTGCTTGGTCCTCATTTCTGTTCTCTAGGCCGTGGGGTAGCGGCTGGGCATAATTCGATATTTTATTAGATTGCGGTTTCGTCGGTTGGCCTTTCCCCATATTGCCCAACTAACTGCGACAAAGTGTGTCCTGTTTGCCCCACTCCATCAGGAGAATGCCAGAAGTGTCTCTCCCCAGCAACTGTAAGTCTGGTAGGGGGGCAGCCTCCCCTAGCATGTGGGGACCTCCCTCGCAGCCCAGATATGCAGGGGGCTTCCAGTCTTAACCCAGACCACATACGCCTTGGGCAGGATCTGTCACGTTTCCCCAGAGCTCCAACTCTCAGCCAATCTGTTCCAACAGCCACCTGTGATCTCTGAGGAGTTAATCTTCCCTCCTACCTCCAAGCACAGTCTTGGGCCTCGAATCGTCTCCTTTCTCTCGGGATCTACGTATGCCAGATACCGCTTCCCTCAGCTGGGTCTGCCACGCCAGTCAAGCACAGCCATGCTGATCTCGTTCCGGGTCCCCGCAGCAGCTCTCACCTCCGACAAGGCAGTCACGTCTCAGGCAGTATGAGGCCTGCCCCTCCTCAGAACAATGCGGGCCGCCTCCTCACCAGCTCCGGCGTGTTCCGGATCCCGCAGTGGACGGCCAGCAGCCTCGGTAATGCAGCGGGGGCTCGACGAGGCTCCCAGCCCCTCGGCTCACCCCAGTAGAATCTCAGGGCGCGGTCTGCTTCCCGAACTGGGGCCACTCCACAGGCAACGCGAGTCCGTTTGTCATTACGGCTCCCTGTCCCAGGCCGTCTCCTCCGTCGCCAGGGTGTAATCAGTTATTCCCCCATTCGGCAGGGAACCGAGAGCTCGTCAGGCCCGGCGTCTCCTCCAACCTCGCCAGGCCGAATGCAAGATGGCGCCGGAGTGTCTCCCGGTGCAGAGCTCCGGTTCCGCCGTCGCAGGGGCTCGCGTCTCACCTCTGTGATAATGTGACTGCGGGTAGGCTCACGGGTCCGAGGAGGTCATTTGGTGCACGCAGGATCTTGATTTATTGTGGGCCGCCGCACGGAGCTCTTTCAGAGCACGTCTACGCGGCCATGTTTCCAAGCCATGCCCCCTCCTAGTTTCAGCCAGTTATTATCCATCTACTTACTGACCTCGCTCATACATGCCCTAAAGGGAGCACCCGGATTGGTCTCATCTTTAGACAATGACACCACAATTTGCGTGTCATCTGCGTAACCAGGTAGAGAAAAATCAAACGATTTAATGAGCTTTGCTAACGGTGTGACATATAGGTTGAACAGCGTCGGGCTCAGCGAGGAACCCTGTGGATTTTCACAGGGCAAGGAGAAAGATTTGGAAATGAACTTACCAAGCGCTACTCTCTGTTGCCTGTTCATAAGGAAAGATTGTAGGAAATCAAGTGCAGGGTCCTCTATCCCCAACCTCCGCATACAATTAACCAAAATATCGTAGTTGACCGTATCAAGAGCCGCAGAGAGATCCAGCAGGACCAGAGCTGCATTCCCTCCTCTATCTAGGGTTTCTCAGATTTCCTCCATGGCTACCACCAGCGCGGATTCAGTACTATGATTTCTTCTGAACCCGAATTGGGTGTCATCCAACAAGTGATTATCTAGGAATGCGGCTAGCTGTTCATTCATCACTTTCTCCACCAACTTGGCACCAACTTGGTGGTAAATGTGAGCCTGGAAATGGAACGGTAGTTGTTCAGGTCTAGGGCATTGAGGTTAGCCGTTTATAGGAGGGGCAGAACAGAGGCGGATCCCCAGTGCAGGGGGAAAACTCCCACTTTGAACATTATAGGAAAGATCTCCGAGAGGTGTTGTACCAACTGCACTGGAGCCATATGCATTATTTTGGGTGGACACGGGTCATGGGGGTACTAGATTTCACCAGGGAGATGAGCCTTTTAAGGTGCTCTTCAGTTGGGGCCTTAAAGACCGAGAGCTTGGCCTGACATGTCTCTAAGTTTGAGTCTCTGATTCTTCAATTGTCCTGCCAGCGGATAATTTGTTAAAGATCTTTTCAACCTTCTCCTGAAAGAAACCGACAAGGGCGTCACAAAGGTCCTGGCTATTAACTGCCGAAATGTGATTAACGGGGAAT
Organism: Calotriton arnoldi; assembly: GCA_963921515.1. Classification (NCBI taxonomy): domain Eukaryota; kingdom Metazoa; phylum Chordata; class Amphibia; order Caudata; family Salamandridae; genus Calotriton; species Calotriton arnoldi. The sequence continues at coordinate 502,192 of CAWUFW010009815.1, read as the reverse complement.
ACAAGTTTTTCAATGACTTGGAATAGAGTTTTGTTAGCATCACATGCTGATTTTATCTGCTCCGAGTAGTAGAGCGTTTTTGCTACTATTATACATTTTTTATGTTTGGCTAATTTGTTTGTAATTAATTTTTTCCTCGATCTCGCATCTTTTCCTCCATTTCTGTTCTTGCCTGCGACATTCTTGTCTGGAGGCTTTAAGGGTCTCATTATACCAGGGCTGGGAAGCCTTTTTAATACAGATTTTTGTTTAACTGGGGCCAGGATATCTATAGCCGAACCTATCCAGCTGGAAAAGTTTTCTACTCTGTGCTCTAAATTGCGGGCTGGTTGCCAGGGTCAGGACATAAGTAGGGATTTGAAGTCTGCTGGCTGAATTCTATGCCAGGCTCTCCCTGGAGCCAATTGCATTGCAGGTGTGCGTGATACTTTATCCTGGACTCTTAGCTGCCACTTCACTGCCCAGTGGTCTGACCATGTTAGGGGAAGGGAAGATGTTGATAAGTGGATTTTTGGAAAAGATTCCATCTGGCATATGTCCCACTCCGTGAGTAGGTCCTCTGGTTATTAGGGACAATCCGAGGCCATTCATTATATTGATCAATTTTATGGAGTCTGAGTCTGATTCCTTTGCCAGATGAAAATTGAAATCACCCAGAACTGACAAATTGGAACTGAGAATGGATGATTCAAGGAGCATGCTGAGCTGATCAGCAAAGCCACATCTCGGTCCGGCGGGAGGGGACCGGGGGGGGGGGGGGTAAGTTAACATACCCTTAATAGACTGTGATTGGACGGTTCCTCAGAGAGAACTAGGGCCTCAAAATCAGTCCCTGTGAGTGGCGTAAAGATGGCCTTGAAATGATTTTGATATAGGACCACCAACACCCCTCTCTTCTTTCTGTCTGTCCAGATGATAAACATTGTATCTTGGGGGAGTAGCGGCAATGATTTCTGGGCCCGAGTTCGAATCCACCCACGTTTCAGTGCCAAACAATGTCTACAAGGTGCGCCGGGACTAATTCGTGAAATTGTAGCTGGTGTTTCACTAAGAACCTTGTGTTCAGAAGCATGCACTCAATATCTGTATGGGTAGAAGGGCCCTCTTTGTTGTGCTGCTGATCTAATGTAGCAGTTTCTTCTCTGCCTGCTGCCGGTCTGAGCCTCGGTCGTCTAAGACGCGTGTTGTTGCATTTTATATGGTAGGAGTCAGTCAGAGAAGAGGCGCCTACTGTTGTACTCGGAGGGCACTTACCATGAGGTCTAAGAGCTAATAGTGCCTCGGGTGAGTAAATTCAGCTCCGCGTCTGTTCTCTGGTTGTTTGACCGGGGGGACGGGCACTGGGCATGGTCCGGGCACATACGGGTTTGCAATGTTTGTTACTGAGCAATGTTTGTTTAATCTTTTGGCAGACAAACAATTGCTAGTACTATTAATTAGAACTAGTTTATTTAGTGGCTCATACTACATTTCTGTTATCGAAGCACTATAAATAACAGGTGTTTCTATTACCCAATTTAATAGTAATACACTTAATGATCTTGGAAGGATAGAAGGCTAAGTCAGTCTTCACGGGTTTTTGAAATCATGACTGCTACAGTGTTTGTTTTGCTTGGTTAGAAGACTGTGTTTAGAGTTGCAGTGTCATTTTGAGAGTATCACTATTGTGTCACAGTGAAATTGCAGATGTACTGGAGTGTGGAGTGAAGCAGAGAGGAGTAGGGTACAGATGCATAAGCCGATACACACAGTGTGTTTAGTTGTTTGTGTGTGTTTATAGTGTTGCATCTGTAGGAATACTGTAGATGTATTGTATAAGGCCTTGAGGGATTCACCTATCATGTTGCAGCAACCTTCTAGCTCACCTAATCATGGTTTGTAGCAAAGGTGGTGGGAGATATTCACAAGTCCTTAGATATATAATTTTTGTATAGGTAACTGATTCATAATTCATGGAAGTAGACAGGGTCTGACACCGGTTCTGTACAATTTACAGGGAGAGAGACATCTGTTTGGAAACAGTCAGGCCTTTACAGCCTTTTTGAATTAAAGGTGATTGTCAAAGCTTCATCACTTGGCAGTAAGTTCTAGAATTCACTGTCTGAACAGACAAGGATGCACCACAGATGTGCCTTATTTTTAAGGATGGGCCTGACGGTGGTGACAATCATGAGCAACTAAGTCTCAATTTTTGCATGTATCACCAAATCCTTACTTGTATGAAGGAAGATCTGATTTCCTGGATGGCCTTGTGGGCAAAGCAGAGGATTTTGAAGGATGTTGGTTTTACCAATGGAGTGGTTGCATGATTTGAGTCAAGTGATTACATACAGGTGCTGTAGTTGTCTAGCTAGCACATTTTGAATTCTCTGTAATCTTCTTAAGAGGTACAGTGGGGCTACAAGGTAAAGTTTGTTTGCATAGTCAAGGTAACATTTTATAAGGTATGGATTTTCTAAGCAGAACCTGAAGGTGGGAAGATGTTGCACACAAATCTTAGGCTGAGTATGGTGCTTATTATCCAATTGCTTCACCTGGGGCACTATAGATAGTTTGAAGTTTATGACCACTCCCAAGTCTCTTATTTGTCTTCGCAGGTGGACTTGGTGACATGCGCTTATTGGATCAAGATTGAATAGTTTATGGCCTGGAGGCAATAGTCTAGGCCAGAAAATACAGATCTACCATATGTTTGACGTTCCATCTGCATAGTTGTAACTGGTTAAATTTAAGGACACGTTGAGGTCAGTATTCGGCTGAGGTAATCAGTGAAGAGAAGTAGAAAAACGGTGGATCAATGTGGGATGCCAGAATTTATAAAAGAAAGGAGTTGGAAAAATATAGTGGTCATCCAGTGATGCTTCAAAGTGGTAAAACTAGAGCCAATTTCAGATTGTTCCTTGAATGATAAGATTTTGTCTCCATCGCAGAGTGTGGTGATGGACTGTAGCAAAAATGGTTCACAGGTCCAGTAGTAATAGTAACCCCATTTCTGCCCACTGTGGTCTTCAGGCTGTGCCAGATGGAGAAGAGGGTGGATTTGGTTACTTTGCCAGGTCCGATACCAACTTAGTGATTGGAGAATATGTTATTTTGTCTCAAGATGTTGGAGATCTTGGTGAAGGCTGATCTTTTATAGACTCGCTATCTGTTGGAGATTGGTAATTGGCCGAATTAGCTGCATAAGCGTCTTGTTTCTTCATGACCGGCCTTACGTAGGAGGTCTTGAAATCATGCCGAAGGATGCCTGAGGTTCATCTATGCATTGGAATGTGACTCGGTTGTCTACAGTATCAGATTGAAGCAATGTAATATGTATGTGTGTAAAATAAAAATGTAGAACATTCAGACCCTAATATGTATTAAAGGAGTACTACACTACATTCACTGTCTTAAAAAAATCACTATGTTTGTCACTATGGTTTACTCTATTTAGTGAAAAACCATGTTTGTTATTATTTCTAATACTTCTTGTCTACAGAGCTTTGATGTACCCACATTGCATACACATAGAGGCCTAACTCATATACATCCGCCATATGTAGGCCTTTGGCATGTGTACAGTATGCATGTCACAAATATAAGCCCAATATGGGAGTCTCAAATAGTGTACTGTATGGGGTCGATGACAATTTGCGTTGTAATTACAGGAAAATAACTATGCCCAGAAATTAATGGTACCAGGTGGTATCTGCCCCTGTTGGATGGTGGGTCGGAAATAAGGCTAGAAGGCTTCTTGAGTAATTGTTTTGCGATGGTGATTTCTTTGATTAAAGTGCATTTTTTCCATTGTCATGATTGAACACAATCTCCTTAGTTCCTTAGTCACTAAGAGATATAGTCCAAAAAAACAAAAACATAGGGGCTTCCGTTTATCTTCATAATCTCCTTTTCCTCATCTTTTTCAGGTGCTTTTCTTCAGGACCCTGCTGACATACACTTGGAAAGAGACATGTATATCCAGGTAAGTCATGAGAAAACTAGAATTCCCCGATATCTCTTAGCATTTTCCCATACACCATTGGCGTTATTCTTTACCCTTGAGGTTTCTTTTGTTTTGTCTCCTGTACCCTGATCTGTAGCCTCACAGGGTCAGTGTGGTCGCTTATACCTCAAAGAGCAGTCCTCAAAATGTATTTCAAATACACCCACAGTGAGAGCCCCCACCACAGTGGTTAGTTACATCTAGTGGAGTTTCTCAATACTAGAACCCTGTCTCTAGTCGAGGTGAACAGCAAAGGTAAAGAAGGGGGAAAAGCAATGAAGAGAGAGGGGTAAAAACAAATAACAGCAGAAGGTATTACTTCCTAAGAGCACAAGTGGTTCCTTCACCTCTTTAGCCCCATTTTAACCGCCTCCCACCCTTCACTTAAAGTCACTCTCGCTTGCCTGGTTGGCAACAGCCCTCCAGGACTGTGGCAGGTCATCACACTTCTGCAGGACAGGGACCACCATTCCTTACACCACACATCCTAATAATTCCTGCTGTCCTCGGTGCTGGCCTCGCCCTTTGCCTCCTGCTCTGTGGGATTCAGTCTGTTCTCTGAATTCAGTTCCTGGGCCGTTATTCCTAGTGCCTCCTCCTCTTGCTTCTTCCCCTGATTAAAGGTTAAGTTCTTTTTTACCCAGAGCAAAACAATGACAGTAATGACCTACCTTTACCGCACCAGTGAAAATTCAGAAGTCAAACAAAATTAATTTAACAAAACCAAATGTCCCAAGTGCTACAACCGTAAGGTTCCACTGTCAAGAGACCCTGCATAGAACTCCAATGAACACAATGCATAGGGGCGCACCTTCAAAGTGTAAAGTCTATGTGTATGACTTAAATGTTCAGAAATCCAAGAAGTAGACAACAATGGAGGTCCGTCATATATTCATGATTCAATTCAATTCCTCATTCAGTCCATTCAAAATACTTAAGCCAATGTTCGTTTTTCATAACAGTTTTTATTCTTCATATAGAAAATTCTCAGCTCAGACCAACGCGTTTCATCCAAAAATGGATTTTATCAGGGATTCTTTGGTAGTAATGAAGATATCATGGGTCTTGATCTTGTTATATCAATCATTAAACGTCGCCCACTATTTTTAAATCCCAATAACGATACCTGAAACCGCAGTAACACAGGTACAGTATTGTTTTAAAGGATGATTAGTATTAAAAAAAATTACGAGATCAGTAAGGGGCACTGCAAACTCAGAAAACCTAGATCTAAAGCCCCAAGAAGGTTCTGAGATCTCTTTGGTTATAGGGCAAGGTACCTTATTTATAGCAGCAACCTTTTCTTCTTGAGGTCTAATAAATCCCATCCCCAATAAATATCCCAGGTATTTCACTTGTCTAGAGGTTAGCTTGCTCTTTTTCAGATTTACTTTTAAGCCAGCTTGTTCTAATGTTTTCAGGAATGCCAACAGATGGGTTAAGTGTCCAACTAGAGCTAAAGATAATAATATCATCGATCTAGGCGGCCGCATAGTCCTGAGGGCGCAATAGAGTATTCATCATCATTTGAAAGGTTGAGGGCCCTATGCCGCTCAAGAGGTAAAATGTAGAACTGAAATAACCCACTTGGAGTGGAGAAGGCTGTTTTTTCTTTATCTAGGGGATAAGGAGCACTTGCCAATAGCCCTTACAAATGTCCAGAGTGCTGATATATTGAGCCTCCCCTAACATCTCAACCATCCCTTCTATTCTTGGGATCAGATATGTATTGAGTTTGGATATCTTATTAACTTCCCAGAGTTGATACAAAACCAGGCTGTGCTATCTGTCTTTTGGACTAACACTACTGGTGAATTCCATTAGCTATGGAAGAGTTCAATAACCCCAAGATTTAACATTTTCCTTACTTCCTCACTTATAGCTGTTCGTCTTGCCTCAAGGATTTGGTGGGATTTTCATCTTACTATTTTCCCAGGCTCAGTTGGTATATTATGTTGTATTATATTAATTCTGCCAGTGTAATGGAAAAGACAGTGGAGGAGCGTTTCAAATCTGACTCTACTTTCTCCCCTTCTAACTGGTCATCAATGCATCCTCTCTCAATTTCGGGCTGGCATTATATAGGTTTATTATATAACTCTGAGGCAGGCCCTTCCCATTTCTTTAATAGAGTCACATGGTAAATCTGGGATTCCTTACAATCTTTATTTAATTCTATACTGTATGTTACGGGGTTATTTCTTTAATCACCCTAAAGGGTTCTTGCCACTGACTCAACATTTTATTATCTGAAGTAGGAAGTAATAAAAGGACTTAAACCACTGGTTGGAAAGTTCTCAATTTAGCTTTTTGGTTACAACAAGTGTTCGGCTCATTGTCCTCTCTCCAAATTTTAAGTGAAAATTTCCCTTAATTTCCCCCATTTCTTCTGTAATTTAGTAACATAGTCTAAAAGGGGTTTGGTGGTATCCTTTTCTGCTTTCGATGATGCGCTTGCATATCCAGCAAAAATCTTCCGAAAAGTAAATGAAAAAAGGTGAAATGCCTTGTCGACTTTTGTTACTGACATCTTATGGTGAATGATGTTAATGACAACATTTGATTCCAGTCCTGAGTCTCTAATCCAAGTAATTTATTTAGGATAATTTTTAGAGTATAATTATACCTTTCCACCAGCCTATCCGCCTGTGGATGGTATGCTGAGGTGTAGATCTGCTTTATCCCTAGGTTTGCAAAAATGTGGGACATCACGCGTGATACAAAGGAGGCTCCTTGGTCAGTTATTGTTTCTTGAGGGAAGCCTAACCTGGGGAAAACATCAATCATCACATTTGATATTTGTATAGTTTTAGGTTGCTTTAATGGTCTGGCTTTAGGGTATGGAGTTGCATAATCTGCCATAACTAGTACAAGTCAATAACCTTTTTTTTAGAAGGAAAAAGAGTACCCATAATTCCATCCCCACCCTTTTAAAGGGCATAGTGGAGCCCTACGGAGCTTATAGCGACTCAACATCTAGCACATCTCACACTCTTGGCAATACTTCTTAAGCTTAGAAAATATCACAGGCCAATAAAACTTCCTGAGAATCGTTTTCTTAGTTTTCTCTTGGCCAAAATGACCTGCTAACAAGGGCTATGTGACAAGAATAAAATCTTTTCCCAGAAAGGTTGCAGGACAAATCATTTTGTGGGAAGAGCTTTGCCTCCTCTTCTATATAACAAACCATTTATTTTTTCTCCTTAGCCTTATCCCATGCTTCTTGTAGGAGGGGATCTTCTCTTTGAACGGTTCAAAGGTCTTGATCCCATTCCCAAGCCTCTGTCACAGATAATATGTCTATTCATGTGGGGGCCCTGGTATTTGTCCCTTCTTCTCTCCTTTCTACTTTTTCACTCTTTTAGGCACACTTCCTCCAATTCTTCTGCTACAAATGGGGCTTCAGCTAACCACCCCTCATCCGTTCCCATTTGCTTTTTTAATGTGCCGAACTTGGGGAAATCGGTTCCTAGAATAAGAAATTCCAATAATTCTGGAATCAGGCCAACTTTAAACGTAATTGGTTCCTGATTTTTATCTTGAATCCTCATCCAAACTAAAGGATATACTCTCTGTTCCCCATGTACACATCTTTTTTTTAATGGTGAAGGCTGCTGGTTTTTGCCCTATCAGTCATGTCTTCCCTTCCCACTTTGTTCTCTTGAGCAATAGAAGAGGCTAGAGTAATGTTGTCCATTGACATCTGCAAGATGTCCATTGGCGGCATCCTGATTTTAGGATACTTTCTCCAACTGCTTTGATTGGGATTGGAGAGCCTTCTGAAATGTTTCCCTCTCCTGTGGGGAGGTAGGCATAAATGTTCCTGTAGCCCATTCTAGTTTCTGCTGGCCTTCCGCCAATTTTGCAATAAAAGCCTTCATTTCCTACGATCCCACTTCTGACATCACTTGTTGCAGAGTGGGTCAGAAATAAGGTTTAGGAGGTTTCTTGAGTAGACCTTAGCAATGGTGATTTATGTTCAATCATAAAAAGGGAAAAACACACACTTTAACAAATCTCTTTAGTTCCTCAGTCACTATGAGATATGTATATCATAGGGTCTTCAGTTTTCCTTGATAGTCTCATTATCCTTTTCCAGTTTTCCTTGATAAACTCCTTTTCCGCCTTATCTTTTTCAGGTGCTTTTCTTCTGGATCCCACCAACATACCCTCGGAAGAAGACATGTATATCCAAGTAAGTCATGAGTAAGCTTGAATTAATAGTTTCCCACATGCCTTTGGGGTTATTCTTTACCCATTAGGTTTCTGTTGTTTTGTCTGCTATACCCAGATTTGTAATGTGAGTGGGTTGGTGGGGTTGCTGATGGCGAGTGAGAAGGAGTTGCCTGTTGAAACCCGGGTCATGCAGATATGTTTGAATTTTCTACCTCGTTAACTTCACAGCCCTCTTATGACACAGTACAATACAATACGCCGTTCTCCTACGCAGCCGACACACAATTACTCCTGTCCTTCGATAAGGACACGGAGTTCGTCGATCAGCGCTTTGCTAATAGCATGTCTGCCATAGCAGAATGGATGACTGAACACTTTCTGCAGTTAAATGCGCCAAAACTGAGATCCTTCTGTTTGGTGCTGCATCAACTTCCTGGTCCCCTGAGTGGTGGCCGACAGTGCTAAGCCCCGCCCCTCTACCAACTTCGGTGGCAAAAAATCTAGGGGTCAGGTTGGATGCACATCTATCGATGAAGGATCAAGTTATGACCACTGCCGGGACCTGTTATCATACCTTGAGCCTGCTGCGCAGAGTGTTCAGGTGGCTACCCCTAACTGTACGCAGAACCTTAATTCAGGCTTTGATTATAGGTCGCCTGGACTATTGTAATGCTTTATTGGCATCGGCAAACGAGTCTTCTCTTAGCAGACTGCAGATCGTCCACAATGTGGCTGCACGCCTAACTCTTAACAAACCACCCCGCACCTCCCCCGGGCCTTTATTGAAAACTCTCCATTGGCTCCCAATTCGCCAGAGAGTAAAGTTTAAGCTCTGTTGTTTTGCTCACAGAGCTCTCTATGGCACTAGCCCGAGTTATATGGCGGAGAAGTTCAAAGTGTACTGCCCGAATCGGTGTCTCAGATCGGAAGGCAAAAAGTTATTGGTGGTCCCTCGTTTTAAGAAAAAACGATCCGGAGGCAAAACTGTGGCCTATCTGGCGCCAATATACTGGAATTCTCTGCCAGAGGATTTACGCAAATGTCCTAGTCTTCCCCGTTTCAGAAAACTCCTGAAGACGGAATTATTCAAGGCTTGAGCTATGGGAATCTGTGCCTGACTGACCTGTTTCTATGTTTAGCGCGGAGATACCCCTTCGGGGGTGATTCCTGCGCTCTATAAATACTATACATACATACATTTATAGAGCACACAGCTGCCTAAAAAGGTGTCCCGGCGCTAACGGTAAGGGAGGCCACTGAGTTCAGGGGCTGAGACCTGCTCAAGAGGGAATTATTAAAGAGTTGAAGAGAAGTGTTTTAATCTTTTTCCTGAAGACCATTTCGGATGGACAGCTTCTCAAAGCCACAGGTAAGGCGTTCCACAGTCTAGCTGTCAGATAGGTAAAGGAACGACCACCTCTTCCTGATTTTAAAATAAGAGGGGTTTGAAACAGCTTAAAATTATTAGAGCAAAGGGATCGCACCTGGCAAGAGAGTTTGAACTGCCGCCTAAGATATAGAGGACCCCTGCGTTTATAAATCTTGAAGGCAAAATTAAGGGCCTTAAACTGAATCCTTTTACCAATCGGCAACCAGTGAAATGGCGCAGGTGATTAGAGATGGGGCCCCAAGGAGGAAGATTAAGAATCAGTCGGGCAGCAGCATTTTGAATTATCTGCAGATGATGTATAAGAAAGGAAGGGAGTCCAAGATATGAGCTATTGGAATAGACTAGTTTGGAAGTGATCAAAGCATGTACGATGGTCCTCTGCTAAACTACAGGGATAAAATGCATCATATGTCTCAGAGATCTAAGACTCAAGAAACAAGAACTTGAGAGAGATTTAATCTGATATTCAAAGGTGAGCTCTGCATCACATTTAACCCCCAGATTTCTGACCACAGGAGAGGGACAAGGAGGATTGCCCAGTTCAGATGGCCACCAAAGGTTGGAGTCAGGTATGGTTTTATGGCCAAAAAATAGAACTTCGGTCTGCCTGAGTTCAATTTCAAAACGTTGTTATTCATCCAAACTAGTATTGATTTGAGACGTGATTTAAAAGACATCAATGTGGAGGGAGCATTTTCATGAAAGGCCAAGAATAGCGAAGTATCATCAGCGCAGAAGATCACTCTACTTTTACAGGACTCCACAATATTGGCCAATGGTGCCATGTATATATTAAAAAGGGTAGGACTGAGAGCCGAACCCTGAGGAACACCACAGTTTAAAGGCTTAGCTTCAGATGTAAAAGGCGGGAGAAAGACAGTCTGTTTGCGGTTACAGATAATAGATCTAAACCAAGACAAAGCATGATCTGTAATACCTATGCCTTCCAGTCTCTCATGCAAGGTAGCATGAGATGCTGTATCGAAAGCCATGCCATGGCATTACAAGATAATGACCAAAATACGGTAAATAACATGCAGTATTGGACTTATCACCCGTTTCCACATGTCTTACCCCATTACTGGGTTATTTTCCAGCAATGAGTTCCACCTGCTTTTGACAGAGGGACTCAACCATGGTTTCATCGCACCCAGTATTTTCCAGTTTGAGAAATATCACAGTAAAATATACACTGCTCTCATACTACAGACTTGCATACTGTGCATGCACCAGAGGATGTGCATACCTTGCATCTGCCTTAGACATGCAGAGCACATTGTGCATTTTTACTGTCAATATATACTGGAGAATTTATATACCTGCATACATCCAAGGCATGCATACTATGCATATATTCAAATCCTTTGTGCATTCTGTGCATATGTGGCTGTGTACAAAGCCTGTACATACTATGTAGGTTAACAGAATTCCTATTGGCTACCCGTTCAATGACAGCAAAGATGTCCCCTCTATAAAAGGGTGAATCAGGAAGTGGGATGACTGGTCACTTACCGAAGTTTTAGGAGTTTACTTACATGCCAACATTTCGTAAACCTCACAAGTGATATTTTTAGGGAGAAAAGGAAACTGTATTCGTCTATTGACTTGCAGTGATGGATAATTAAAGACGGAGACAGTAAAAGTAAACATTCATGCTAAGCATTTGACAAAGCACAAACATAGCTCCACGGAGAAGCCGAGTTCTTATCAGAGAACATTTCTATATTACAGACGCATCTGAAAAATGAGGCGGTCTTGCATTTGATTTCCAGATGAGGCCAGACTAAAGAGACCCAGATTTAATGACAGGGAGAGGAAGTGGGATATTATAATTTGAATTGTGCCCAGTGCAGCTCTAATATATATATATTTTTTTTTTGCCGACCTCACCTACACATCCCCTTCCTGACCCCTCTCCACCCGGCTTCCCTCCTCTCCACATCCTAACATTCCCCCATCCACCCCTCTCACGCGCCCAACCCCTCCCGCTTTATTCCGACCACTGAGCCTACCCCCTATGTACTGTATTATAATTTGTAACTACATCTTTCTCATGCTGTTTGTTAACTGGCCTTTCTTTCCTTTTTCTCTCCACTTAGTCTATATTACTCAATATGCTCTTTTAGTCCACCATGTATGAATGCTGCATTTGAAACAACTGTTCTGTATTCCTTTAATATCATCATACTAATGTAAAGCGCTATGATACCCCTGGGTGGAGCCAGCACTATATAAAACTTCTTAAATAAATAATATTCATATTTTAAATTACCCATTGCTATACACTTAAAATGTAAGTCACATGAAGGAAACGTTATTCTCCAGAACCACACAATTAATTTGATCACATGCCAACTAGACAATCCACTAAAACCTCTTTAAACTGCATTGTGAGCACATTAAAACCTAACCGCACTTAGCGGCATTGAACAGCACCCCAGCAGGCATAATGTATAAACCCCATGACCGCAAGCGCCCTTGCCTATGAACCCTTTGAGTATTGCGTTTATGTTGTAGTTATCTGCGGGGGGGGGTAGCAGGGCAAGACACCCCAAAACCCATCCTCCCGACTACAGCCCTGGCTCTCACCTGCATACCTTAGTGGAACAACAGAGGTATTGTTCTGGTAGAAGACATCTGTTGTTTCTTTCTCTGCACTCAGCAGCTATGCTTTTTTACAGCCTTCGTCTGTGCGATACTCCGCTTGTGTTAACCTGGAAGTGGAGATTTCTTTCTCCCACAACAACATTCTACTGCAGCTTATATACTTTACTTAAATTTTGATTATTTTAATAATTAATATTCGAGTCATAGTGCTCTTTTCCCAACATATATTCCTGTGAAACCTTGGTGTTTAGAAAAAACAACTTGAATATTAAAATATCAGATTATATTGAAACAAACATTAAACAATATATCCAAGCAAGCTGAATTATCATTTTCCAATGAAACAATCATAAAAAATATGGACTACTGTGCATTTAAAATGTAAAGAATGCAGTTTGCGGTTTTCCTTTTTTTTCTCCCCCTGCCTGCCCAAACCAATAGCAATTAGTACGTTTTATTGGGGTATTTTTCTTTTTTTAATGTATTATGTTATGTTATTAGAATTTGTATAGTGCTTGATTACACAACGTGGGTAGTGTAAATTAAAAAACAGGGCACGCATCTTTGATTAAAAAGAAACATTTCCAGTTTTTTCCTAAATGAAAAGAGAGCAACATTTGTGCAAGGTTCTTCTCGGGGTTTGTTCCACGCTCCTGCTACCGCTACAGAGAAGGCTCTGTCCCCAAATCAGACCTAATTACTTTTTGGTATTTCCAGAAGGAACTGTCCTACAGACCAAATGGTCTGTATGAGTGAGTAGAGCTTAAATTATGAGACCATGAAAGGAGAGTAGTTGCGAACAATCTTGTTCCCTGTAACCATTGCTTTTTTTTTCTTTACCGAGAGCCGGTGAAGAGCTATGAGAATAGGAGTAATATGATCTCTGCGCCTCGGCCCTGTAACTAGTCGGGCAGTGTTTTGCACTAATTCTAATGTTTAGGGATTTCGCAGACAATTCTTGATCGAAAGCATTCCCATAATGCAGCCTGGATTGGATTAGGTTTGTCACAGCCAAAGCATGGAATTCCTGTGAAATGTAGGGTAAGATTTTCTCAAGTGCATGCTTTTTGACAATTAAAACATTTGTTACTTTTCAAATTTGGGTTTCCGAGGAGAGTTCTGAATTGATGATAAAACCTTGATTAAGGACTGTTGTTGCCAGTTGGGTAGGGTGTTCAGTACTTTAGCCCAGCAAGGTGATTTAATGTATCTAGCTTTTTGGAATTAATAGTTTTGTCTTCGATTGTTTTAATTTGAGGAAATCACTGGCCATCTATTTCGGAATGTGATGAGAGACTTTGTTAGATCTTCCCGTGTGAGCCCAGCAAAAAGTGGATTTGTCTTCCAGGTTAACAATGTAAATAGTAATTGTGTGTCATCAGCACACATATAGAGTTGTACTCCCCTTGACTGCAGGAGAGTTGTCAATGGGACTCTGTACATTTTAAAGGGCAGTGGTGACAGTACCGATCCCTGTGGCACTTCAAAAGCAAAGTGCTTTGGTACAGACTTGATAGGCAGAAGGTATACAGTGTGAGAACTCTTTGCAAGGAATGACTATATTATTTTAAATGCAACCACAACAAGGTGACGGATGGAATGCTTGAATTAATCTCAGCCACTGGCAATCACTTGAGCCACATCCTAATCCATTGTTTTTCACCCACCATGCCACCTCAGTTTGAACCCAGCCATATGCAAATTAGTCTTGACCCTGGTACAATGGGAACAGTCCAACCCGAACTGCAAGCCAGGTCCACCCTAAACTAGAATACAAGAAACCCAGGACCAGGTTCACCGTTATAATGGGCTCTTCAGCCAGGTATAGATTGATTCTAGTGGCACAGTGAGCATGAGACCCACGTCTGGGCATACCTGTCGCACTTAGGGCGTCAACTGCAACAACAAGGTGATGGATGGAATGCTTGAATTAATCTCAGCCATGGGCAATCGCTCGGGCCGCATCCCAATCCATCGTTTTTCACCCACAAGCAGGAATTGGTTTGTGAAAGGCATCGCTGTAAAGGGGAGACTCTCCCCTTTCCAATGATGCCTCCCATAAACCAGTGTTGGCCAGTGGCTGATAGATGCACTGGAGAGAGAATGCAGGCACAAACCATTGGCTGACACCTGCGCATGTTCCTTGAACATGAAAAACCTTGAAAAAACAAGAGACAAGAGGGGATAGGTCAATGCCCTCCAACTACCGACCAATCAGCCTGATCGATTGTGCCCAAAAAGTCTTCTGCTGCTCGCTCCTGGTTAAAATCCAGGATTGGATGGATGTGTATAATATTCTCTCTCCACTCCAGGCAGGCTTTCGGAGGAGGACCGGCCCAATCGATCAGGTGTTTCGTCTTGTCACACTATATTGGAAAGTTGTTGTGTTGGGCAAAGGTATTTTATATCTTGCCTTTATTGACCTAAACACAGCCTTCGACCTCGTCCCCAGGGACTCGCTTTGGCAGGTACTCAGGGACATGGGAATGCCGTTAGCAATTATAGAGATCTTAATTAGTTTGCCTGAGGGAAACTTTGCCCGTGTAAGATGGGGGGACCAGGGCCATACCACTGAGCCTTTTATGATCCAGCGGGGGGTCCGACAGGGGTGCGTTTTAGCCCCCACACTTTTTTCTCTGTATGTCAATCAGGTAGCCGATCTCCTGTGCTCCACACCCGCTGACGCCCCAACTTTGGCGAATAACAAGATTCCAACCATGTTATTCGCCGATGACACCTTACTGATATCCAAAACTCCCATGGGCCTTCAGAAATTGTTAATTCAATTTAAGGCCTTTTTTGATGAAAGGGGCTTGGTTATCAATACTACCAAAACCAAGCTAATGATGCTGAACCCTCACAAAACCTTTATGGGTACCTTGTCGCTGGACAATGTTCAGCTTGAGAGGGTCAGCTCATTTGATTATTTGGGTGTTAAGTTATCCGAGGGTATGGCTTGGAAGAATCACCTAGGAAGGGTATTGTTGAGATTTTCACAGCTTACGGGGGCACTGAGGCGGGAGCACTGTCAATCTTTCACCAAACCAGTGGCACCTGTTCTTAAGTTGTACAGCTGCAAGGCCGTGAGCAGTGCCCTCTATGGGGCCGAGTTGTGGGGCACCGTACCTGCTGGCAACCTTGCAGTCGTGGAAAATAAGTTTCTCAGGAACATAATATTCCTTCCTCAAAGTACCCCTCTACTTCCCCTCAAGTTAGACTTGGGTATCAAGTCTATTAATGACCTCGCGAAGCTCCGTCCCTTGCTGTTTTGGCATAGATTGACTACCACACCTGAATTGGCACTCTACGCCGCAGCTTTGAGTGAGGTCATAAATCTAGATACCTCAAGAAAAATCAGCTGGATAAAACAGGTGGCAGGCGTATTTCACAGCATTGGGTTACCGGGGCAGGCTAATGGCCAACCACCATCATTTACTAAGGGCCAACTGAAAGTTAGGTATTGGGCATGGGTGGAAGAGAATATTGTCTTGAATAGGCATCATGGTAGGCTGACAGATTGATTTGAAAAATATCTGTCGCTTGGAGAGCTATTTTGACATAATTAAAGTGCCAGCAGAAAGAAAACTATATACACAGTTTAGGCATGGCACTTTGCCTATTAATTCTTTCACCAACTCTTGCCAGAGTACTAAAACTAAAACCATGGGGTGTCCCTCTTGTCCAAGCCCACAGGAAACCGTAGGCCATGTTCTTTTTGCCTGCCCAGCCTACGTCAACCCAAGGAGAAAATGGTTAACACCTGTGTGCAGGCAATTAGGGACCCGAACCTCCCAAGAAGCCCTACGAATCTTAAAATCGGATGCTAAACCCATCTTTGTGTGTGCAACAGCCAAATTCCTGGGCCAGCTTTGGTCAATAAGGAGGAGAGCTCAGCTAGCAATGCTGTCATTACCCAATCTGGAAAGTGAAGCTGGCTCCGAACAGCAAAGTGCGTTTTAATTATGTTCGAGATGATAATTGTTATTAACTTGTTTTTATTGTATTTATATGGTTTTAAAAAAAGAAGAAACAAGAGCTAATACATTTTTGTGCTTGAGAGCGTATTCTGATAGATATCTTTTGGCATTGAATTAACTACGTTTATATAGCATTGGCTCTCTTAGTCTATTTATCTCCCATCTTTTATCTGAATGCTCTTTTATTCTATTATGTGTTATTATTTTCTTGTGAGGTTGCTTCTTTTATGGTTCTTTGTAACCGAAATAAAGAAATTTGAAGAGACAAGAGGCGTTTGGCAAAACAGGAACAGTTTGTTTAATTAAACACAGCAACCGGGAGAACAACTCAGGCATAGAGTGTGAGGACTGTTTCAATTTACAATCGATCAGAGATGAGCTTTTACACAATTTGTTGAATGCCATAAACGGTTCCAAAAATCCTTGTATGGTAAGGAATGTGAGTTTCTGCCTTTGGAGTCGTAAATTAATTTATTAGATGGGAAATCCAGGTGAGCCTCGACCTTGCGTGGACGCAATGCGGCCAGTGGGTAATGTGTCCAGATGTCCAGCATGGGGAGCGCATAATCACTTTGTGTATTGTGTCCTGATTGGCTATTTGTTCCTAACTTATGTGGCATCTGACTTTATGGCATTTTGGAAGCGCGCATACCCCTACGGCCATGTGTGCTTTATTGGGGCCAATCTCCCGGGACCATTGTGGTGTCGCTGCGCCTATCGGTGGGATTGATCTGGGATTTCTTGTTCGTGAATTTGTCTGCCAGCTACGTGTCGCCCCGTCTGTGGCCTGTCAATCATTGACCTCAGGCCTAGGTCTTAGAGCCTGCCTGACTACGTATTTCTGAGTCAGGGTTGACGTGGAGTTCATAACGAGTGAATTCATTAATAAAGATGTGATCTCGTTTTTATACATAAATGTACTGTTCTTCAAATTGACATCAACTTTCTCAATATTAACACACATATGGGGTTAATCACAAAATTATGAATCTGGTTATCAACTTTAGGGACAAGAGCGCAACATTGACATAAGCGAAGCATGTGGCAGACTCCACCCTCTTTTGTAAGTAACACGTCTAATGCAAGGCGATTATGCATTAACATGACTCTCATCGCAACCAATTCCTTATTAATAGGAGTTAAGGCACATGCAGTGTTAATAGCAAGCCTAGAAAGCGTAGTTGATATTCTTCACAACATTTAAGGCTACTCCAACTTTAGACATTAGAGTACCAAATATATCTCCAAGTATCTTTTCGGAGCTACATGTATTTCTTCTTAATCTGGTTGAATTCCCTTCATTCAGATTATTAGTATGATATATTCTTAGAAAGACTTGAGATACAAAGCAACTCCCCACCCAATTAGGTGGTAGCTACAAATATGCAGATTTACTGCAACCATAATATCTTCCACTAATATGGGCTTCATGTCCTATAAATGCTTGATCCTTCATCAAATAATTCTGGTCACAGTCACTACACTCCACCATTTCTTCAGTCTCATTCCCTTCTCTTTCAAGAATGAAACATAGTTTCCCCCTTTTTGCCAATCCAAGTTGCACCTCAGAATAATTTGTGTCTCTTCAGCCTTTTCTTTCCTTTGTCTTGATTTACCCTTCGGTCTTCTACCCAAACCTTCCTTCTTCTTCCTCATCCTACATTATGTTTGTCTATAAAAATCCTTCCATCATGGTTAATTTTACACAAAAGCTCACATGCACTTGAGTTAGTAAAATTAGGGTTAATATGGGGTTTGAATACCGCCCCATGTACTCCCTTCTTCTCAGCCTTCTATATGCTTTTGAGTATCTGGAAATAAGGTTTGTCATCCTGATAACACAATATAGGAGAAGAAATAAGACAATAGTAAGTGAAAGTAAGTGGATCTCTCAGCTGTAGAGGCAAGCAAATAAGAGGAAACAAAAACTTTTCGACTTTCATAAGCCTTATATATTCAGCTAGCCTTTGATAATAAACATTGTAACCAATGGATTTAGCACTAGGTATTAATCTCCCTTCCAATTTTTCTTTCAAATTTACTGATGTTTGATTTACTTTTATAGTTAGGTGAGGCATATTCATCCAGAAAATAGAGGTCTAACAGCCCATCAACTAAAGGAAATTGCCAAAACTACTAGGAAAATGTTACAGCACACTTGTGCCTTAAACGCAATGTCAATCTCTTTCAAATACAAGTTTTTACTTTTCTGCCTTGAACTGTAGGCTTGTTGACGTCAGTGTTGCTTCAGTACTTTTATTTCGTTAACCCAACCCACACTTCTACACTACTATCCCTATCCTTTCTCAATATCTAAAGTGACCTCTGTCTTCTTCAGCTGGATACCTACAGGCTCTAAATTCCTCAAACCGTTGGTCTAAGGTAAACCAGAAAAATCATCTCTCCCTTCAATAACTTTCTGCACTTTCAAAAATCACCTGCCAAAATTCTTTCTCCTTGACTACGGTCTCTGCATTTAATTGGGCTCATCAACATAAGTCTGGAAGTTATTTAAGTCAAGGTCACTTTTCACAAAGTAAGGCCTGAGTACTTCTTATTTGGTTTTCTGAATCATCTTGGCCTCGTGACTTCGGTTGCTTACGGTCACTATCACTAAACCCTACCTGCTCCATATCAGCTTGTTCTTCTAACTCTCTTTCTCTCTAATGGTATTTGGCCTTCTTGCCTTTTGTCAGCGCTTTCCTTTTAGCTTTTTCATTATTTGTCCATTTATCTCAATGATGCACATTTTCCTTCGAAGTGCTGGTCACTTCCAGTTCACTGAGCACATTTTCATCCTCTGAGTTTTTTCTCCTATTGCTTCTTCCGTATCTCCATCAACTGGCTGCACCCTGGTTCTTGCTTGATCATTTTCTGTTCTCCAGAGTTCGCCAGGAGCTCAGCAAATGCGGAGCTTCACCCCTGGTCTCTGCTCTTCTTCTCGAGCTGGAGAGTCTGTCCCTTCTCTCGAGCTCTGCTCTGGCTGCTGTTCAGGCAGGTGGTGCTGTGGACTCTCAAGTATGACCTCTTTTCCATCTTCCTATGACGCCTCAGAAAATTCAGATCAAGTTATATTTGAAAAATCGGTGGGTGTTGTCCCCACCCACTTTTTCTTCTGCTCGTCTCACTCTCTTCGTATATGAGGCATATGTCCAGTTCAGTTGGCCTGCACATTTCAAGGCAGTGTTGGTCACAAGGATTACTTTATGAGGATTCCTCCAGTAGGTTTCTAGACAAGACTTGTGCATGTGCTTCTTCATGAGCACCCAATCACTTGGGTTCAAATCATGACAAAGTTTAAGTCTCACTGCTTGAGTAGCCAAATCAACCTGATGAGAGAGATAACACACCACATAAGGTAGATCTTTGTAATAGTTAAGAACAAAATCAACTGTAATATTCTCAAGCACAGCCGCAGAAGAGATATGAAGGCACATGCTAAGCTTGCCAGCTTAGCTTTATTTGTCCATTGACCCTTTCTACAACTCTTTTAAAAAATAAAATAAAATATGTTTGTTTTATTGCATTTAAACATTAACAAACTTCAATTGCAGTCGCATGGAGCCACACAATGCCACAGTAGAGAAGAGCAACGTTTCCATGATGCCCTCTAGATGTTTTTCACTTTTAGCCAGGAACATTTTAAAAACATTCTTATGCAATTTCCCCCTTTTCTTCTCTTAAAGTTCAGTGTTGCCTTCCCCAATATTCACAGTAAGAATTCCCCTCAATGTCTTTTGTACATCAATGTACATTGTATTTCATTCAGAACATATCTGGTCTATGTCCACTTTTACATCCAACCCATAATATTTCCTCCATTTGCCCCATACCTTGTGGAATTTTTTCAGGCACACTCTAGTCTTGTATGTGACCCTCTCTGCTGCCATGTACATGTCCATTCCCGTTCTCCATTCTCGGATCGTTGGCACGGTTGTCATCTCCCCATCGTCTCGCCACCACTAATCCTAGTGTGCTGAATATCAGTTGTGATCTGTCTATGTCGTTCGAGATTCATAATAATGTAAATTTGGGGCCTGGGGGGATATCCAACTGCAATATTTTATTAAGTTCCGTTATGACAGCCTTCCAGTATACCTGTATATGTGCACACTCCCATATGGTATGGTAGAAATTCCCCTCCTCCCGTCTACATCGGTCACAAATTGGATCCATTGCACTTATCCGTTGTCTTATGCAGTCTGGCCTGGTCGTAGTAGGCCCTATGCAATATTTTGTATTGGATTAGAAGGAGACAGGATTTGATTGCAACCTCCCTGTGGTGCATCAGTGCGGCCTCCCAGTCCACCTCCTATATTGTGCCTATGTCTTTTTCCCATGTGGCACTCAATTTGCCTAGTCTGTCTGGAGCATTGTTATTTAGGGTCTTGTAGGTGACAGATACTGCCTTTGTAGTGAGGTGTTCTTGGATTAATCTCCCTTCTAGTGGTGCACAGTCTGGCAGGGGGTATCGTCTATGTTTTCTGCATGCCATGCATGTTTTAGCTGGGCATACTCAAGGAACTGGTTCGGTTGTAGTGAAAATTCAGTCTTAAGCGTGCCAAAACTCTTGAGAGTACCTTTGTCGATAATGTCTCCAATCGTAGAAATGCCTATGGTGTCTCACTCCTTAAACCCTCTCAGTATTTTAGCTCTTTCAACCAATTTCCGTGCCACAGGGGCGTTTCTTTGATGAGTTTATGGTCCCACCCCATTGTTTTAGTTGCCCTTCCCCAAGCCTCTATCATAACTTGCGTGGATGGGAGCAGTTCCAGGACCCCTTGCCGCCATATCGCTAATGGAGGAATGTTCACTGTTGCATAGTGTCTCTCTCTAGTCTATATGTTGGGTGGTCGCCCGGCGTGTGTATCCAATTGTTTATTGGTGTTAGATGTTCAGTTCAGTAGTAGGCTTCCATGTCGGGCAGTGATATCCCTCCGTTATACTGATTGCGTTGCAGTGTGTGTAATGCTATACAAGGTTGTTTCCCTAACCACAAGAGTGAGCGTACTTCAGCATCTATTTCTCGAAATATTGATCGTGGGAGGGGAGTAGTATGTGTTTTACAAGGCGTAAAGAAATTGCGGGAGGGTTATCATTTTAAACATGGCCGCTTGACCCAGTAGAGTGAGCGGTAATGTTTTCCATCGTTGTGTGTCCTCCTCAAATTTCGTCAGTATACGTTTAATATCTGTCCGTAGTAAGGAAGATTCCGAAGTATGTGAACCCGTTGTGTGCTACTTGGAGATCTCTGGGGAGTATGGGCCATGCCATCACTCCTCCAGGGCTATAGATCACGCATTTATGCCAATTTATTTTATAGCCTGAGTTTTGTCCGTATGTGTCTATTGTGTGGAATAAAATGGGAATCGTTGTGTCGGGTTGAGTGACATATAAGAGGATATCATCTGCGTATAGAGATATCTTTTCTTCCATGCAGTCCTCTGAATTAACTTGGAAACAATGTATCTCTGGATGGTGGCGGACCAGACAGGCTAATGTCTCTACCGTCAGAGCAAAGAGCAGGGGGGATAGAGGGCATCCTTGCCTCGTCCCACGCCCTATGGGGAATTCCCGGGAGGTTTGCCCATTCACCCGAATATTCGCCCTCGGATCCTTGTATAATAGTCCCACCCATTTCCTGAATTTTGGGCCTAGGCCGAATTTTATCAGGACAGCCTCCAGGAAGGGCCAATAAAAGGCGTCAAACGCCTTTTCTGCGTCTAAGGATATTAGGAAATGCGGGATGTCGCAATTGTTCACCTTCATCATCCAGTTATGGGTTCTCTGTAGGTTCTATCTGGTAGCCCGGACCGGCATGAATCCCAATTGATCACAGTGTATCAGGGTAGTTATAACCTGGCATAGTCTTGTCGATAGTATAGTTGCCAATATCTTTACCTCCATGTTAAGAAGGGATATTGGGCAGTAGGATTCACATTTGTCTTTTGGTTTCCCCTGTTTTTAATTCAGGACTAATGTGGCCATACAGAGATCTGAAGGAAGGATTCCCTAGTCATATGCATCTGTAAAGAGAGTCAATAGATGGAACCTGGATGAGTAGCTGGGTTCTTTCGGATGTTTGGCGGGAACGTCACCCTCGCTCCAGGGTATACTCGTTCTATTCCCCAGTCCATAAGCTGCACGTACGCCTCGATCGTATCCTTACGTCCGCTGCCCTCCTCCCCTTAATACAGACGATTGATTATCTAGGCTGGACACACTCGGATCATAATCCCTTGGTGATGCGCTTGGCCTGGGAACCACAACCCCCTCCGGTCCCGACCTGGCGCCTGCAGACCGCGGCTTTGGAGGATCCCCTTTTCCGCGGTTCACTGGAATCGGCGGTAGCTAGCTATTTCGCACTTAACGCTGGTTCCACGGACTCAGCGGTCACTGAATGGGAGGCTTTTAAGGTGGTGGTTCGGGGGCATTGTCTTGGGCAGACTTGGAGTATCCGCAGACAATTGGACACCTCGCTGGCGCATATTGAGGGACGGCTGCTGTCGCTCGAGGCACAGGTTGTCTCCAACCCGGCCGGACGACGACGCCTAGATACGGCCCATACCGAACGGGAGGCACTGCTGGAAAGGCTACGATGCCATAATTATCTGGCGCATTCGATTCGTTCTCACTCTGCCGCGGACCGAGCCGGGAAGCTGCTGGCTTACTTGATCAGGCAGGAGCATCCCCAGCGCCCCACACATTTCTTACTCGACGACCTCGGTCGAGAGCGCAGTACCCAGAGAGACATCCACGCACTGATGACTGAACACTACACTGACTTATATGAGACTCTCCTGACGGACAACACCCGAGACGTGGGGTCCTTTCTGGCACAGTGGAGTTGCCGACTCTCACGATAGACCAGTTCCTGGAGCTGGACTCCCCACTAGTCGAAGACGAAGTGTGTGACGCATTGCGCTCTTTGTCCTCTGGTAAAACCCCGGGACCTGACGGCCTCCCGACGGAGTTTTTTAAAACGTACGCGGAATACTTGGTGCCACATCTCCACTCGATGTACACGGAGGCGGTCTCGGAGGGGACTCTGCCCCCAACCATGCGCACCGCTAATGTGGTATCCTTGTTAAAACCTGGTAAGGACCCCACATCCCCTGGCTCCTATCGGCCGATTACAATCCTGAACACGGACTATAAGATTCTGGCGAAAGTCTTGGCTAACCAGCTGGCCCCGTTGGTCCCTGACCTAGTGCATTCTGACCAGAATGGCTTTGTCCCACAGCGCAATACGTCCCTGAATATACGTCGCTACTTTCGCGTGGCGGAATATGCCCCGATCAACTGGCCACGCTCCGGTTGCATGGTATTGGACCTTGAGAAGGCCTTCGACTCGCTGACCTGGAACTTCCTTTTTGCTACCCTAGCTCGTTTTGGGGTTGGTCCCTACTTCCTGGGGTTGGTGCAGCTACTGTATCGTGAACCCTCGGTTCGGGTTCGAACAGGCCCTTATGTCTCGGCTTCGATTCGGGTGCGGCGTGGAACCCGACAGGGATGCCCATTGTCCCCGCTCTTGTTTGCGTTGGCGGTGGAGCCGCTGGCGGCCCACATCCGCGCACATGTCGATATGGGGATTGCATTAGGCGACGGCACTCACACCATCTCGCTCTATGCAGACGACCTGCTGCTCTATGCTCGGGACCTTCACGACATTCCCCCCTCTCTTGATCAGGCCCTTAACCATTTTGCGCGTGCCTCGGGATTGCGAGTGAATCCGGCAAAATCCATACTATCGCCATTCTCGGGGACGTTCTTGATCCGGGCTACACACTAGGGGGACTACCGGTGACCTGGCACATCGGCCCCTTCCGCTACTTGGGGGTCCGAGTTTATCGCACTAAAGCCGATCTCCTCGATGGGAACGTGCTCCGGGCTGCCACGGCGATTCGGTCTCAGATGGGCTTCTGGAAGACTCTCCCATTGGCGATCACTGGTAGGATCGCCCTGGTCAAAATGGTGGTACTTCCCCGTCTCCTCTATTATTTTGCCACTCTGCCCCTTGTCATCTCTCCCTCCTTCTTCAAGCAATGGGAAAAGGTGGTTCGGGATTTCATATGGGGGGCGTCACGCCATAGAGTATCCATGGGAAAACTTTATTTGCCTACCGAACTGGGCGGCCTTGCAGTACCCAACTTTGAGCATTATTACCTGGCCTCCCAACTGCAATAGATCGCCAGGTGGCTGTCCTCCCGCTACTTACCAGACACAGCCTCTGCGCAGCCTCCACTACCGCTGAAAACCCTTTTAAAAATTTGCCATCCCTGCTCCAAACTCAGACCTCCCGATACTCTTCTCCTTACTGTAGCATACAAATGCTTCCGTAGGTGCCTCTTCCTCACTAGAACCACCGTCACCTACGCACCAGCTATCCCACTGCTGGGAACTCCACGGGGGAACGCCTACACAACGGCAGCTGAGTTACATCACTGGACCTCTGAGGGGATACAGGACGTGGGGGACCTTTTTCAGGAGGGCACTCTTATCCCGTTCCGGGAACTCGTAGCGGAGGAGAACTTACACCCTGGGCAGTTTCTTTTACACAGAACACTCATAGCTTCATTGTCATCCGTGTGGGGTCCGCTTGATCAAGAACCTCCCATGCACCACACTTTACAATACCTTCACGTGATGGGGAAGGGACGGCATCTCACACGCTGGTTCGCATCTTCACTTCGACAACACACAGAGGTAGACCTCACCCGAGCCTTGGGGAGGGCGTTCATGGATAAGGAGTGGGCGACCGCCCGAGGCAGCCCGACCCACATCCCCCGTAACCAGCGTTTTAAGCAGATACCATTTTTTATACTACATCAGGCCTACCTTACCCCTGACTGAATCAATAGGTATTTCCTCCGCATAGACGCGGCCTGTCCCCGCTGTAGGCACTTAGATGCCGACATACTTCATATGCTGTGGGGTTGTTCGGTTCTGACCGACTACTGGAGCGCTGTGATGGTCACTCTAACCTCCTGCACCTCCTGCACCATCCCCCAGATGTGGGAAGCTCATATATTACACCTCTTCCGCAGAAACAAGAAATATAGAGCTGCCATACGGTTCCTGGACCTGGGTCTCCTCACAGCCAAACGCTTGATCACCAAGCGCTGGAAATCCCCCCAATCACCCCACCCACTTGCTTGGCGCCGCTCCCTGCTTAACTGGGCAAGGGCGGAGAGTGCGGCGCTACACAGGGAGGACCTCCTTGGCATTCGTATGTTCCCCCTGGCACCTCAATGGGACGCAATGACCTCCACACTCCAAGAGATGGGCACTGACACAGGGAACCCGACTACATCGCAGAGGGTTATTACACAGGGTATATCTCCCACTGATGTGATTGCGGACTGAAACCAACGCCTGCACTGAGTTCGCTCCTCTGCCTCGGTGCCCCACTGCCCCCGGCTCCTAGTGGCCCCCTGGCCCCCCCAACTACACTAGATGCAGCAACAGGTCTTGAAGCGATTCTCCCTTACCCTTCCTTCACTTATGTTGTCCTCATTTTGTTGTACCCTATGTCCCTGGTTTGAACTGCACCATACCTGCGCTACTCCCATGCTACCGGATGCTATGGACTTTGACAGCACTGCTCTGCCTTTGTTAGGATATTGCCTCCCGGTCTGGTGTGCTCATCATGTCTTTCATCCCTGTTTCCTGATACTGTTGGTTACTGTACATCATGCTACTGGCGATCTCATTTCTCTTCTTTCATACCCGCTATATGAGCACTGAGCTGAATGTATGCTTCCCTACTGATGTGCAAAAGAAAAATGTTAATAAAAATGATTTAAACAAAAAAAAGAGAGTCAATAGATGGGGGCTAAGGAGGTCTGCACATTTCTTATAAAACTCAGCCGGTAGGCCCTGGGGTCTTCTGTGGGAGTAGTCTAGCTATGGGGGCCCTCACCTCCTCGATCGAGATGTCTCCCTCCAGTCCCATTCTGTCAATGTCATCAAGTGTTGGGGTATGCACCTTTGCCAAGTATTCTTCAATGGCAGGCGGATTTCCTTCAGAGAAGTCCCTGTAATATAGTGCAAAGTTCTGCATAATCTGATCACCTTTGACATGCGTAACTCCCTGTGCATCGGTTATACACTCTACCCATCTGGCTTCTACTTCTTTTTTACTAAGCCAGGCCGGAGTTTCCCTGACTTGCCCCCTACGTCATATAATCTATGGAGGGTTGCTAAGGCCTGCGCCTTAGCAGCCTGGCATGCCATATCCTTGCATTCATGTTGTGCATCTTGTAGTTGCCTAAGTAGTACGGGACTTTTCTGCATGATGTGCTGTTTCTCTAGGGCTAAGATACGTTTTTCTAATTTTATTAGGTCTTCCTGATCTTTCTTTTTCTCCCACGCTATGCAATTTAGGGCTCTGTCTCATAGAACTGTTTTATATGTTTCCCACATTATGACTCCAGATTCGACCGAGCCTAAATTTTCTTAAAAAAAGACTTCCGAGTCAGCCCTCAGGCCTCCTAATATGGTCTTATCCTGCAGGTCCCATGCGTTTAGTCTCCATTGCTTATGTATATCTTGCTGTCAGCCACCTATTTGTACGTAGAGTGGAGAATGGTCCGTCAGGCCTCTAGCCAAATATTCTGCTTCATTTAGCTCCCCTAATTCCCCTTTCGGGAGGAAGACATTCCAGTCTCGAGTAGACTTTATGTGCTCCTGAGTAGTATGAGTACTGCCTCACACCTTTGTTAATATGTCTCCACGCATCTATTAGTCTGAGGGTGTCTGCGAGGCGTGCCAGTGGTGTAATTATAGGCTTCGGGTTTTGCCCCTCTCGTATGTTATGTTATTTAAGCTTGTATAGCGCACGGTTACCCTAGGGTGTCCTGGCGCTGGGCAGGCCTGCTGGTCATCTGTGAGCGGACATTACTGTGAGAAAAGCCAGGTTTTCAGCCTCTTTCTGAAGGAGAGGAGATCTGCTGCGTTCCTCAAATGGAAAGGAAGCTCATTCCATGCCTTGGAGGTACATGTGATGAAGCTTCTGCCCCCCCAGCTAGCTCTTTTGATCCGAGGAACTGGGACTTGTTTCGCTCTCGAGGACCGAAGGTTTCTAGCGGGGACATACCATTTGAACTTTAGTCTCAAATGGTTGGGGCCAATTCCATTGAGGGCCTTAAAAGCTACGCTAAAGGGCCTTAAAGCGTGCCCTTAGCTTCACGGGGAGCCAATGTAGTTGTTTTAACTCCTTCTTTACAGAGACAAATTTGGGAGTGCTAGTAAGCAGTCTGGCTGCGGCATTCTGTACAATTTGCAGCCTGTTAACGTGCTGTTTTTGGGCGTTTAAGTATAGACTGTTACAGTAGTCGATTCGAGACATAATAAGGGCCGTGACCACTGTCCTGAGGCTGTTATCAGGGAGGAAAAACTTAATTTTCCTTATGATTCTCGTATGGTCCGTGGGCGTGTGCATAACATCATTAAAGTCACCCCCTATTATGTGGAGCGAGGCCAGGGAGTGTAATAGGATCTCTGTCAATTTATTTAGTGTGCAGGCTTGTAGTTTTGGCACGGTGTGTACGGAAATGAGGGTCAAATTGTGTCTTCCCCACTTCCCGGTCACCCCCACATACGTGCCCTGTGGATCTGTCCATGTGCGCGTGGGGTGAAAAGGTGGTGATTTTTTAATCAGGATCGCCACTCCCCTAGAGCCGGATGTGTATCCTGCATGAGCCAGGACCGTGTATGTTCCCCTGCCAAGGAATCCGCATTTCGTGCCCTTCATGTGTGTTTCCTGTAGCAACACTACATCTGGATGCACTCTTTTGATATATCTGTTCACTAAACCCCTTATCATCTTGTCCCTAAGACCATTAACGTTTCATGTTAAGATGGAGAGAGGGGGCCCGATTCACAAAAGTAATCTGAGACAAAATCCTAACTTTACTACCTTCGGTATTCACAAAAGGCATTTAGGAGTAGTAAAGTTAAGATTTTGTCTTAAGTTTTGGTCTTAAGACAAAATTCTAACTTAAGTTAAACTTAAGTTAAACTTAAGTTAGGATTTTGTCTTAAGACCAAAACTTAAGACAAACTTAAGACAAAATCCTAACTTTACCACTCCTAAATGCCTTTTGTGAATACTGAAAGTCGTAAAGTTAGGATTTTGTCTCAGATTACTTTTGTGAATCGGGCCCAGGGTCATTATCTAACGTCGTCATCTTGGTTTGGGGGGTGTTTGGCTGTATGTCTGTGATGTGTCGAACGTTGCGTTCTGGCTCGGTGTCTTTGTCGTGGTGTGCATTCTGTATGTATCCTGCGACTGAACTTAAACACTAACTCAATTTGTCTAATCCCCTCCCAACCAACCCCCCTCCCCACTTCCCATCTCCCCCTCTTCACACTCATCCCCATGGACCCTTTCCAGTTCCTGTGTTTAAGGGGAAGGAGAGGTCTGTCGCCCGCCCCCGTATGAACTTACACTATGAGTTCAAACTCCCACAGCGTTAAAAACTTACAGTGCAGAGAGAAAACTAAGATGTAGTGCAGAAAAGAAGAACAAAAAAAAGTAGAAAAAAGAGAGATTGTTGCAGGCCTCCTCAGGCCGGTCACCTTCACTTGGTCTTGGGGCCTCTGTCCAGTAGAGTTCCAAGGAGGCGATGGGGGGTGGCCACATAGTCTTTTGCTCCTACGGTCGAATTTTATAGCAGTTCCTTATTTCATTTTTATCTCAAATCGGGTGCACCTTCTTGTGTTGGGGGTTGTCCTACTTCCATGTCTTGTTCCAGTGCCGTTATTGCTGTCACTAATGGGTGTTGATTTCCTTCTTCTTCTTCTTCCGATGTGACTTCCCTACTTTCTGAGTCTGTCCGGGATTCCTTCTGGCTGGCAATGTGCGTACTTTGGGAGTCTTTTCCACTTCCAGATTCCTTTGAGACCGGTGTCTTCCTTCGAAATCTTCCTGCTCCTCTGAAAGTGTCTGGGGTTGCCCCCAGCCCATGCGTCTTCCTGTGTTCCAAAGTTCTTAACTTCTTTGGTGTCCCGGCCGTTCTCAGATCCATTGCATGTGCCCTTTCTCCGCTCTGTTGCGGCCCTTCCAGTCTATGTAGGTTTGGTCATTCTTCTGCCCATCTCTGCGCCTCTTCTGGAATCTGAAAAAAGTGTGTCTTGCCCATAAAGATCACCTACAATTTTGCAGGGAATAAAAGCATATATTGAATCTGGTGCGATCTCAGGTTTGTCTTTGTCGTTGAACCTCCCTACTGTAGTCCGGGAATATCATGATTCGTGAGTTCTCGTGCCTGATATCCCCCAATCGTCTGGCTTCTCATAGTATCGAGTCTCTATCCAGGAAGTTCAGGAATCTTGCTATGATGGGCCTCGGTGGTACACCCGGGGGGAGGAGGGGTTTCGCCGCTAGTGCCCTGTGAGCTCTCTCGATCACAAAGCATATTGAGAATTTATCCACCGGGATGATATTTTGGAGTCACGAGTGTAGAAATTCTGGGACATTCGTCCTTTCGACCCCTTCCCGGAAACCAACGAAGCGTAGAGTGTTTCCTCTCCCTCTATTTTCGGCATCTTCGATGCGCCATTGGATATTTTTACGTGATGTCTGTAGTTCAGCCACCCCCTTCCGGAGGTCCTTTATTGCCTCCTCTGCTTCTGTCACCCTGGTCTCGAATTCTGTTACTCTTTCAGATAGGTTGCGGAGATCTTGCCTCAGTAGTGTAACTTCTGAGCCCACTGCCCCTATTTTCTCTTCCAGTGCAATTCTGGATGCTTGAATTGCCTGTAACAGTGTCTCTGTATCAGACGGAGGGCGGCGGACCCTCCAGGAGTGGGGTGACCACTTTAGTGTAGCGATCCATCTTTCCTTGTCTAGGGGGTTTAGGTTCCTTGTCTTTGTCTTTACCCATTGCTGGGGCAGATGCGTTTGATGTCTAATGGGGTCGGTCTTGTTCTTGTGATGACTCTCCTGATGTTACGTCGTTGTCGTGTGTGGACCACTGCTTCCAGTGCATGTCCCTGTGGCCTGGGGAGAAGTCAGGCACCCACCTCTGTCTCCCTCTCTCTTTTCCACCGCCGGCCGCTGTCTGCCTAGGGGAGGGGGGGCAACGCCATCCCTCGGCACTATGGTACTATGTTATCGCATTTGTAAGTCTATAGCACGAGTGTCGATGCGTCACAGCGGGTCCTCCAGCTCCCCATATCCGGGACTCTCTCCTCTGCTGCGTGCCTTTGACCTTTTCCTTGGTGGTCGCGGTATTGAGGATCCAGGACCGGGCTCGTCCTCCCTCGTCTGGCCTTCGGGGTCTTCGTTTTCCGTGCTGGTTGCAGGATCCCTCCTGTTGAGTCTTTGTAGTGGGCCTGTTGACAACCTGGGGTGAGGAAGAGGTCCGCCTCCCCCCACTACACCACTCTCGTGGCTTGATGGCTTTAAGCGTCTCAAGTGCTGTCTGCCCCACCTTCAGTTGCCTGTCCCGGTCAGCCTCCTGCAGGCTCAGGACATTACTTCCTTCTTCCCGTTGTGTTGGAGGGCCTTATCTTGGCCCAGTCTCCCCTCCTCAGGGCGTCTCAGAGGGTCTCTCAATTTTGGGGGATCCCCGTATATTCCTTCACTGGGTTATGGCAGTCTTCGGGCCGATTCTTCCCATCGGCCGCTTTAGCTGGTGGATCGGGTCCACAAGCGTCAGGCCCCAGGGCGACCCAGACTGTCTCTCCGTGCCGGCCTCACTGTCGTCTACTCTCGGGACTGGACCGCTTAGGAAACAGAGTGTCACCGGGGGTCTAGACCACAATTCGCAGTATCTCCAGGGAGCCTGGGCCCCCGCAAGTATCTTGGCACCGTCCACTCAATTGCGGTCTTTTCTTCGGTTTCAGGGGCCTTCCGCAGGTCCCGGGTGCGGCCTCTGGACCGCCTGTATGCACCCTCGGTTCAATTTGTGCCCTGGGGGGACGGGATCCGTCCCTTAGGGCAAAAGGTCTCATGTTTCCCGGGCCAACGTCGTCTTTCACTCTCCCTGGGATCGCGGCTCTTAGCGTCTCAGTGAGGGAGGGAGCCTCAACCCCGGATCACTACTTTCCCGGCTGAGCCGTCCCCTGTATGTGCCTCAGCGCAGCCACCCAGTCTCGGCCCCAAACTGCACTTCGGCGCCTGCGTCGGGTCCCGGGCCTAGTTTTTTCCTTTATGGGTAGGCCCGTTTGGCTCCCTCCAGGCCAGCCACACAGGATTCAGCACCCGGCCCAGGTGCCTCATGTCTCGGGCCGGCGTCCTCCGGTGATTCTCCTTGCTTTCCTTGGAATCCTTCAGGCCCCTATCTTCTTCTTTGTTTCCCGGGACCGCCTCACTTTGTCACCCCAAAAGGACCTCCGACAGCCACTCTGAGCATCCTCTGCGAGTCTCGATCTCCACAGGATTCCTGAACAGGCCCACTCTGTCACTCCGTCTCACTGGGGTGTAGCAGCCTGCCCTCTGTCGGGAGTGCGACCCTCCCTTCTTCGGTGGGCCTCTTTAGTTTTCTATCACCCGGCGGGGTGGCTTCCTTTTCTTTACCGCCGAGGGGGCCCCCGACAGCTGCCCGGGGCATTTGTGGTGAGCCCCGGCCTCCACAGGGGTCCCTGCCGGGCCCGCTCCACCTCAATTGCTTGCCTGGATGTATCGGCCGGCCTCCGGTCGAGGGCGTGTCCTTCCCTTCTTTGCAATGGGCCTCCTCTTCGGGCTCCCTGCAGCCCAGTGCACGGGCTTCGGGACCGCCGCTCGAGTCTCCCATCTCCCAGGACCCAGGGCAGTCTCACCTACTTCCCGTCTCTGGCCCCCGGACGCACGTAACGTGGTTGTCTCTCTTCGGCCACGGCCTGATCGATAGTGCATGCCTCGCCCTCCGAGTTAGGCCCAGGCCGGGATCCTCCGGTCTCTGCGTCTCCGCATCCATCAGCGTCTTTTCTTTATATTTCCACCCCTTTTTTCAACTTATAGGACAGGAGTCGTTGTTTCTGATGTTCTCCCGATTCAGGGCGACTTATAATCCATCACGGGACTGCCGGATTTTCCACTTTCGGCCGGAGCTTCGTGAGGACACGTCTCACTCGGCCATGTTGCTGGCCCCGCCCCCCCTTTCTACAACTCTTGATGCTCCCAGCCCATAACTGCAGTGGAATTTCTGGTCAATGTCAAAAGCTGTACACAACAGCTGCATCATCTCACATTTATAGTGATACCTATAGCGGACTCAAGATAAACAGGCATGCCAAACCTCAGGGTCAACTCCCTCAATAGTAATTTGGCCACAGTTAAACTGTTGCATCTCCTGGTCAGATATGCCTCTACCTAGCGTGAAAACAAACAAACAACAACAAGGATATACCTCAGCAGGTTCAAGCAGGGCATCTCCAAGAAATCAATTTGAAACCAGTGGAATGGGTTGTCTGACTTCCTTATGACTCATGATGGTCTTACTCCCTATGTTAACCTTCTGACATACAATGCATCTTTGAAATACTGAAATACGTTTTCAGCCATGGCACGGAAATGTGGGTTGTAGCAGTACTGCCTAAATGTCTGCGCCATTCCATGTTGGCCAACGTGTGTCGGATCATGTAGATGTCAAACACAGCCAGCAACATGGAAATGGGCAAAAATGGTTTCCCATCACTAGACACCCAGATCTCGCTTTTCACACATCCTGCCATCACCCATTTTTCTTTCTCAATTCTAGACACCTCATACTGCAGCTCTTGGAGCTCACTGAAGGTCTGCATAGTGTTTAATAGCATATTCGGGACAGCCTTAAGAGCACAATATCTGGCAATCTCGTCAGCATAACTATTTCCAGTGTTGACAAAATCGTTGCCATTCTTGTGGGCAGCACACTTCATGATTGCTATCTCCCTGGGTAACTTGAGTGCATGCAACAGATTCATAACATACATGCTATTATGTATTGGAGAACCCGAGAAGATCAAGAAACCTCTCTGCGACCATACCTGTCCGATGTCGTGCACCACGTTGAATCCATACTGGCTGTCGGTATTGCTGCAATTGTGTTCTGCCCATTCAGTATGCCTGGATTCTTTTGCTTTTTAGACTTTCTAGTTTTGGGCCTTTTACTGTGGATGAGCCTCACTAATTGTTGCTCACCCATGGTAATCACATGGTAAATGGACTGCGGGTGTCCGCCTTTTAAAATGAGGCTGCTGCGACGCAACAAGTGTAAGGGGCACTTGGCAGGTTACATGTGAACATGCATGTGCACACGTGTGGGCTACGCATAAGACTATTGTTGTGCACAGCCCAGTAACTGCGCAGATAGCCTGGTGCAGTGGGGACTCTGCAGGATTTGAAATTGACCTGGAGTAGGCCTTATAATGTTAGTGTACACTAATAGGGAAAGTCAGTGTGATTTACTGTTTTTCTGTAGTGACACTTAATTACACACATAGGGCCTTATTCACAGAGGTAAACTTACACTTTTGTGTTAAGTTTACAATTGTTTGCTATTCACAAAAATATTTATGAGTAGTATTTTTACGAGTGCGGCGTCTCCACACAAAAAAATAGGTCTTTTTATGTGTGGAGACTCTGCACTCATAAAGACACTACTTGTAAATCCCTTTCTGAATAGCAAGCAATCGTAAACATACACAGAAGTGTAAATTTACCTTTGTGAATCAGGCCCTTAGGGAGAAAACTGCCTTAGAGTGCAGTTTCACTTCCCTTTGGCCTACAGAGACCAGTGACGTACTGAAATGGGGAGTAACCTATGTGAGAAAATTAAATATGCAAGTTCCACAAAGATATCTGTACAACTGATGGATCATCCAGAATTGTCATATTTCCATGCCTCAGCTCAGGATCAGAGCCCAGGTCTTTTGTCACCCTGCTGTGCCAGGTTAATTAGATTTCGCTTCAGCAGCAAGAACAAAGGCCTCCTCACACATAGGGAGCAATTAACAGTGCTTCACTCAGCTTCTGTAGAGGAAAGGGGTGTGGTGGAATTATCTGATTCAATCAATCAATCAGCAGTCACACTGTACCAGGAATGGCCTTCCCAAGCCCACTGAACAAAGGAAAGAGCCCAGACTCTGGAGCCAACACAGGCGACGGCTCCCCTTTGAAAATCTAGTAAGAACAGCACTGACAATGAGGGGTGAAGCTGAGGCCCGAGAGGAGATGTGACTAGTGCCTCCTGGATGAGGCAATTTCGAACTATCCCAGCATGCCTTGCAGGAGGGTTGGGATGATTGGAGAGGTCACATGGCAACCTAGGATTGGTCAGGGGTGCCCGGCTTATGGAACCTTCTACTCCCCTTTAAAAACCCTTGCACAAAGGGGGGGGGGATTCTCTCTTGCACTCTGATTTCTCTGCGCTTTGCTGCTGGACCCTGGGACCATCATGAAGAACTGGAACGAGGAACCCCCCGATTCCCAGTAAGGAAAAATAACTCTGCCCATTTGACCCCAGGACCAGTGGGTCTCCACAAGGGCCAGTGAGTCTGGCCTCTTTATGCCCCCTGAGGACCAGTTGGCAGAAAGCCTTGGACTTCCTGCGCCCAGCAACCAAGACCAAGAGGAAGGCTGGCGCAGGGAGCCAGGAGAACCAGCTCCCTGAAGACTGCAAAACTTAGGAAGTGAGGAGGTCTGCTGCAACTGCCCCTTGTGGCTAGACCTCGCCACTAGGAGTAAAATGAGAGCAACATCGTCAAACGCTGCCCAACGGGGCTCGAGTTACAGCATTTTAAATGTTGGCGACCTTTGACCTTTTGGCCGTGGGGCTCCGCCACCATTTCATAATTTACTGCTGGGGTGGGCCACAACACAGGGGTTGGCACAGGATTTAATCATTAATGTTTTCCCAGGGAGGGAGCGTGCGTGGGGCCCTCTCCCTGGACCCTCTTTATTGCCATCCCTGACCCCCAAAGGCCAAACCATGAAGGAGGAGCTCTGTTGTGCCCCCCGCCCCATAGTAGCGGTGGGCATGCCCAGCTCCCTGTGCCTGTGTCTGGGAGAGAGTGGGCAGCCATCACGAGTAAGGAGACCCCTGGCCGCAGGAGCAGGCAGTGGGAGGGACGCTACTGGCTCCTGCAGCCAGACACAGTAGTGCAGGCCACTAGGGCAGCCAGGGAAGGATTTCCCGTGCTTCCCCAAATGAAGGAGGCATGCGGGGGTGCTCGGGTAGGACCAGGCACCCCAAGAATAAAAAATAAAAAGACATGAGGACTGGGTACAGCCTGACTACTGATCCTTGAGACTTTATTATGAATGCTACATCAGCTGCACGAGTCTCCATTCTCACACCTTCCAGCCTACAGTAAATCACGCAAATTAATTTACAGAGTGTGTCCCTTCCCAGTAGGTTCACAGGACTTAAATCACATATTACAAATTGGTGATTGTCTTTAATCAAACTTATTTTCACCAGAACTGGTGCTAAAATTTTGTTCGTGTGCTGCTGATTTGTGATGCCTACAACTTGTATCTCTTTTCTCAAGAGAGGTAGGTTTGGGAGCTCAACCCACCTAACGGTCAAGCGGGTAGCTCCAGTATCGATCAAGAATGATATGGGGTGGCCATTCACCTCACTTTCTACATATAGGCCACTTTGGTCTATCTCTAGAATTGCTCCAAGCATGGAATCCTCCTCCCTCCTCCGGCACCATCACTGCGGCTGATGGTGCCAATGAAACTCTCAAACATCATGTGAACTTTGGAAGCATGATCGTTAGTCATGAACGGGCTCTGCTGAATCCTGGGGCTGGGCAGGAAGTTAAACCTTTTACTCTGAATTTGAAGCTGTACCATGGGTGCCTAGGGCCTGTTTGACCTAAGGTACTTCTGGTTCTGTATGATTTACATAGGGGCGTTCGGTGTTGGGACATCTACTTAAATTGCCCCATCCTGTGGCATGACATTCTGCATTTGAGCATCAAATTGCATTGTTGGGATTAAATCTGCATTCTCTTTTCCAGTGGCCGACCTTATTCCAGATGTGGCAAGGGGTAACCTTTAAAGCTGTAATATTCGTACCACAATATTTCCTGTACCTTTCCCCTCTCCCTTGGGAGATCACATTCCCTCCATGGGCGTACTGCAAAGGGACTCCTTGCATGCTCACATTAACAACAAGGGCAGGATCAAGACTGAATCCACTATCATTGAATCTCCGACCATCGATTTGTGCCAACTTTGTCTGTGCTTTCATGAACTTATTCAGTTTACTCTGCTTTGCATCTTGTGTGTCATTGCAGTATTTTGCATACTGACGAATCTCATTGAGAGACTGCCTGCTAACAAATGACATTCTGGTGTATCAGAGCGCTAATCTCTGGGCACAACAAACAACAAAAGTCAAGATAAAACCGCTCAAATTCTCCACAATCGGGTCTTCAATTTCACTATGTTCCCTGTAAAATTGCATCAATCTCTCAAAGAAAGCATATACCGACTCTTTCGGTTCCTGCGTCATCCTAAAAAATGTACTCCCTTTTGTAGTACTTTTGTCTTCCAATATGCAATCACAGCAATATATTTAGCCTTAACCAAAGGAGAAGGGGCATTCATATTCGCATCTCTCTCAGGCTCTTGAGTAGGACAATCAATGCCTCTCTTACACTCCAGTCACAAATCTCTGGGAACCATCACCTTAAAGAACATGTCTAGACCCTCCCACAAGACTTTTGAGATGGTCACAATTCTATCTCCCTGAGTGTACCATCTAATTGGATTCTTTCTAAGCTTTGGAAGACTGTTTGTGAAATGGAAAAGGTCTGCTCGAGTCCATGGAACATACAGGCTCCACACTCTTCCTCTCTCAAAGGGTACTCCTTTGCTTCTGTCCCATCAGTACTCTCAACTTTGTCATCCTCTGATGCTGACCTTTTTCCTCACTTTTGACCTTTCTTCCAACATTGTTTTTAAACTTTTTCTAAATCTCCCCACTCTCTGATACAATCGGACAATTCTTTGACATGCTTTTTCATGCCCTTCAATTTCATTGCCTTCAAAGCCTTGTCACTCACAGTCATTCTGAAATTCTTCTGTAACTTCTTCCTTTGTGACAAATTACATCCACATATGTCAGCCAAAGCCTCCAATCTAACATAAACTACACATGCAATTGTAGCAGCTTGTTTGCTCATATGTTATGTCAAGATAGCTTGTAGAGCGCACAGCTGCCCCAGCTACGGGGCGTCCCGGCGCTTAGCAAAAAAGAGGCTAAAAACTGCGAGTATCCCACCTAAGAGGAGAGAGGAAGGGCCAGGAAAGAGAAGTGGGACAAAAGAGGGGGAACCTAATGAGGGAACAGATGGGTCTTTAGCGCTTTACGAAAGGATAAGTAGTTGTCCATACTCCGGATGTGAGACGGAAGATCATTCCAGAGCTTGGCAGCCAGAACACGGAACGAGCGACCACCAGCGCGGGCCCTCTTAACCCGTGGTATAGAAACAAAATGTTTGCCAGTAGAGCGCAAATGGCGCGAGGGAGTGTAGATCGAGAGCAGGCCGGATACTATACCAGAGGTGGAGGATTTCAAGATCTTAAAAGCAAAGCAGAGAGATTTGAACTCCAGCCGCCTCTCCATTGGCAGCCAGTGTAGCCGTCGAATGGTGCTAGAGGTGGGGCAGCGGCTGGGCATAGCAAGGAGAGTTCTGGCGGCGACATTCTGGACCCTCTGAAGTCTTGAGATCTCGGTCTTATTGACCCCAAGATAGAGCACGCTGGCATAGTCCAGTCTAGATAGGACAGATGCTTGCACAATGGTCTGCCGAATGGAGGGGTCAAAGAAACCCAACATGGGTCTAAGACTACGCAGAATGCCAAGACATGTCGCCGCCACCTTCTTAGTTTGAGCTTGGAAGCTCAGCGCCGAGTCAACCCATACACCCAGATTTTTCACCACCTTTTTTGGAATGGGGGGAGGTCCCAGGGAGGAGGGCCACCAATGCTCGCTCCACAGCTCATGATCCTTCCATGATTCTCTCTCGCTACAGTGTTTCAGAAAATCTGTGCCCAAATTTCCCTCCACAATCTCCTCAAGCTTGGTTTTTAACTGCACAACATTGATCTTTTGGGAGATATTTTCTTGAGGCTGAGGTGATGATTTGGGGGCTGCAGCCACAGTGGCTCCTTCTGTGTCAATTGCATCAGTGAACTCTCTTTCTGGGGTCCCTAGAGTGGAGTAACACTTACAAGCGATTGCAAGTGCCCCAATGACCCCCAGCATATCCTTGTTATTTGCATCGGTGGCATGATTGTGCTTGCCAAAATCTGGGTCGTGCCTGGGGTTGTTGGTGTTGGGGAGCTGATTTATGGGTACCACTTTGAACTACTTGGTGTCTGAGAAACTCTGGCATCTACATATATCAGGGTGCACTTGCATCTGCAGGGATCTCTGTCAGGGTATCCCTGTGGGGTGGACTAGGCTGTACGCGGGAGGTCTCGTCTTCAGCAAATCATCCAGAAACTCATACTTATCACTTTTAGACCAGGTGTCTTTCTCCTGTTCTTGCTTGGTAGGGGATTTCTCCTGTTCTGAAGTTTCACTCACAATCTCAGGGAAAGCACTTACTGCATTCATCATCAACCTCACGCCAGATTCTCTGTCTCTCATCACACTGCACATCCAACTAATTGATAATTTTATTTTGTGTCTGAGGCTTTAAATATCTTAGACCATGTAGCTACTGTAAAGGTGCATGAGAAGTACAACATTCAAATGGTGTGGGTTGGGGTTTCATATCATACATTCTTTTAGATATAAACAGGCTTGAGAATCTAAAGAAAAATGCCATGTAAAGAGAATTGCATATCCCAGGGTGTTCTCAGTGTATGTATGCCATTGTTTGAGACACATGCACAAATATAACCCATTCTTTGCAGCCATCTCTATAATGGGTGAACATGTGGGA
The DNA here is from genome assembly GCA_963921515.1 of Calotriton arnoldi. NCBI lineage: Eukaryota > Metazoa > Chordata > Amphibia > Caudata > Salamandridae > Calotriton > Calotriton arnoldi. Next base: position 463,179 of record CAWUFW010009815.1, on the reverse strand, counting down.
GGCAAATTCTCTTTCTTGCAAATAATCCTGAAAAGATTCATAGAAATGTTCCCATGTCTTCCTGCTCATTACATAAACACCAGGGTCAACCAATCCACCCACAAGCTTCCCTAATGATGAACCAATTGCAACGTGGCCTCAACAACCTTTCAGCCAATCCCAGCACAACCAGTGCAAAAGTCAACCAACCACAGCGCAGCTTTCCACAAAATGGCCTATCCCAGCGCGACACCTGATGGCACAACAGCACAATGAACAGCGTAATTTTCAATAATCAAAACTTAAATTAACCACTGTTTGCTTCACCTAAATGGAAAGGAAATCACGGTATAAAGAAGCAGATTGCGCTTTTTACGGCATCCACCATTACACAGCAGCAAACTCCTGACCTACAGGAGCTTCATACGAACTGGTAAATGTACTCCTGTGCAACAAAGAATAAACAAATACCAATACAGGTCAGCACATATACCCAACAGTTTGTACTACGCCCCTACCCTGACTGACTGATAGCGCTTCACAGTATACACCTCACATTTTAGCAAAAAGTTCAACTAGACCTTGATATCACGGAGTTCAGCGAGTCCAACAATTTAAGCCACAGCTTTATATCACAATTGCAATAAGTGCAGCAAGCATAAGCAAGATCATACAGCACAGACCCTCTTTCTCACGTCTCAACTGGTGCTGAAAAGGACAAAGGAAAAACATCAAAATAACAATAACCATGGTCCCTAAAACCACAAATAAAGCAACAAATTACAGAGATTTGAATTCAAGCCCTGCTCACAAGCACAGATTTGACAAATCTACCATAAAGGCTTCTTGTAGCAGAGAAATACTGTGCATGCAGTGAACATACATTTAAGGTAAGTGATCCCAGGGCAGGAACTCAATGGTGTTTGTTGTACGTGACCGTAGTTATGAGTTCCCAGGGAGAACTACAAGGCCCAGATGGGATGGGCAGGGGGGTAACTTCAGAGGGGGTGTTTGGAGTGTGACATCCCTCAAATGAATTCTTGGTTTGGTAGCTTGGTCTGGGGGCCAAATGTCTGCACAACAAACACCAGGTAGGCGAACACGCGTTGGAGGACACGGAGGATGCCAAACCGGGAGTGTTTTACTGTGGGGAACGCCATAAAGCTAAAGGCCAATTGGGTTCAGAGATGTGCAGTATATGCACGGAGAAAAAGCGAACAATTTAGTAACATTCCTCTCTTGTGCTTAGTAACATTTTTTCCAAATTGGCCAATAAACACCATGTCAGCCGACACGCTTAAGGAAAGAGAAGCAGCGGCTGCTGAAATGTTCGATGACGATAAAGCTCGGAGACAAGATCAGTATCCCACAATGCACCAGCTGGGACACGCAATAGTAGTCTCAAAGAGAAAATTAAATCCCTAGAAAAACTAATGAAATCAGAGCAGAGCAAGTGGTGGGAGGCTAAGTCCCTCCAGCGCTACCTAAATGTTGGGAGGGTGCCCCGTGGGCTACGAATTTTAACAGCCCCCAGTTACGAGAATCCGGACCACGATATGATGAGGGAGTGGGCGGAAACCAATCTTGAATCCTCCAGGCGGTTGATTGTTATACTAGTTAAGTACGCCGAAAAAGACCGGGCTAAACTTCAGGAACAAATAGAAATACTGAATGCTGACTTAGCGACAATGGGTTGCACTGAAGAATTAACCAAACTCAGAGAGGATATGATAAAAAGATTAAAAAAGGAGGAGGACAAAATTCGCGAGAGGAAAACCTTTAAATTTCACCATGATCGCATAGATTTTGAGACAGGACGTATCTTCACGTTTGCCAAGAAATATGACGCCCTCAAGGTCTCTAAATATGGGGAAACACGAGTAACGAGAGACAATGCAGAAGGCACCAATGCGGGATCGCATATGATGTCCAACTCTGATCTCAGCTCGGCACCGGAAAGTGAAACCGAAACTGAAAAACGCACTGGGGCATTGAAACAAATTCCAGTCAAAATATCCTTAGCAAAAGAGGTGGATTTTTTAGTATACGAAAGGAGAAACACTCTACGCCCCAGAAATCAAATGACCAGACAGCCAAAAACAGATCCACCAAACGCCGTGAGAGGCGAAAGGCAAAACAACGAAGAACCCAAGAGACAAACACGACAGACAAAACGAAATTGGAGACGGTAAACACGGACGACCCCATTAACAACCCAATGGTAATCAATCTAACTGATGTGGTGTTAAATAAAGCTGAAGAACAACTGCTAACATTGGGTCTGCCTTACTGTCCTGTCAGTACATTCAATTATGCGACTACAAGGATGGATATTTTTAAGAGTATTAGGAAACTAAAATTGAAAAAATATTTCCTCCAACGTGGAACCAACTATGATGGCAATACAACTCTGTCTAAACAATCTCAATCAGAACCTCTAACAGCTAGCCCTCCATGCTTTAACTTAACCGCCTCAGACATGCCCCTGTTAACTGAGCTACAGGAACTGGTCGATGAAAACTCAGCTATCAATAAGGTCAGTACCACATTGCAGACTCCGGCTAAACCAGCTCCAGTTGTGACCCCCTTCAAACCACGATCCACCTTTAACCCCATCACCACAAGGGATTCAATCGAGATCTTTCAAGAACAGTTAGTCACAGGCATCAAGCGTCTCAACCATCGAGTGCAGAAAAATGCAAGACGCAAATCCAACAAAGATGAACTACAGTATCATGCATTGATGAACAAATTGAAAGCCAATAATGACATTGTCATCCGTAATGCTGACAAAGGTGGGAATGTTACATTATGGAAGAAAAGTGAGTATGTTGAGGAGGCGATGAGTCAACTCTCAGATAGAAACTGCTATCATCGCAGCGACCAACTTAAACTGAAATGTATTTACAATGATTATTATATGAGATTAGTGGCATGGAAAAATGCAGGTTTACTGACTTTTCAGGAATATAAGTTTTTACGCAATGATAAGCCTGTGACTCCAGTGTTGTATTTTATACCAAAGATACACAAAAATCCTGTCAAACCACCAGGTAGGCCTATAATTTCTGCTCGGAACAGCCTCTTGGAAAGAACATCCCAATATGTAGACTACTATTTACAAGAATTTGTCCAACAGCTCCCTTCATATATAAAGGACACTGGTGACTTTCTTTCTAAGATTAAAAATGTTGAAAGGCAAAGTGACTATTTACTTATCGCAATGGATGTTACTTCACTCTATACATCTATTCACCATCATGATGGACTGAAGGCACTTAACCATTACCTAACTAGAAGACCACCGAACTGTGCACAACACAACAGAATGCTTATTAATATGGTGGACTACTGTCTACGTAATAACATCTTTTTATTTCAGAATGTGTTGTATTTTCAACAACGTGGGGTAGCGATGGGAGCCAGCTTCTCCCCCAGCTATGCTTGTCTACACATGGGCTGGTGGGAGGAGCTGGTACTACAAAATGAACATGTGACCAAATTCAATAACAATATTAGGAAATGGTTAAGATTCATTGACGATCTTTTTGTTATTTGGCAAGGGTCTGCAAATGAAGCAGAACAATTTGTAAATGAATTGAATGTAAATAGTCTCAACTTACAATTTACAGCCTCCATTAGTCCTACCACAGTGAACTTTTTGGATGTACAGGTTTATATTAATGAAGGCCAATTGGAAACGAAGCTACACAGAAATATTTACTAATGTATATATATATCTTTTTTTAAACTAAGAATCACGTACCGATCGCGTACCGGTTGCAGTGGGTGCATGAATCCACGCATCGTGCCGCCATATTTGTTTGTTCGCGTAGGATGCAAGATGGGTGCGCGGTTCCCAAATTTTTCATTTAAATACATGTTATATTCTATATACTTTTGAAATCAATCGTATGTGTTTTGTTGAAAGTTATAAAAGTGATATTAATATAAATATTTTGAATATTTGAGTTCTTATAATGAAATTACAGAAGCCGCAATGCTTCCGCGTACCCTCTCGCACGTATTCCCAGGTGTGCAATAGGTTTGCGACTCCAGCGCAAATTATGTAGTTCTAAAAAAACTTATATATATAATTTTATAATATATATTATACCAACAGATTTACTTTCAAATTTGTAAATCTACCATATTTGTAACTGGAATAAATAAATAATATTGTTTACACATATTTTCCGGAATCGCGTCCGGTGGGCGGTGAATACGCGACCGGTACGCGAATCCCATGTGACTTCAAAAGAAAGGATTTCATTGGTTACGAAGTTTTCTATTCTACTACTTGGAGGACCCCACCCAATGTTTTCTTTCTTCCAGGAGCATCTTTAGAGTTAACACCTCTTGTGTTTTCTCTCACTCTCCATTTATTTTTTTAGTGTTTTTACTCAACACTGGAAATGGCATCTGGAAGTCCACCCCCAGATGTATTTGAAGATGAAGAGGAGCTGGAAGAACCTATCAAAAAAAGAAAGGAAAGTGTTGTCTGGGCTTTTTTCTCCATTCCACCTGGGGAGAAAAAAGTAAATGTCCGCAACGTGACTTGCACTGTGTGCGAAAAAGTTTTATCTCGGGGCTCCGAGAAGAAATACTCCTGTGGAACTTCATCAATGATGAAGCATCTATAAACAATGCATCCCAACCGTCTCACTCTAGAAAAGCACCGACGAGAAATACAACAGGTAGCACAGGATGATGAAGTTCCAGGAACCAGCACATCTGCGGGATCCACACCAACAGCAGATACATCATTGCTCATACCTGAGTTTGCTGGTTTAGAGCAACACTGCATAAAGTGCAAAAACTACTTTGTGCTGGGGAGCAGTCTATTGCAGCAGTTATTGTAGCTGCAAAAAATCACAAATGTTAGTTTTTTTGTTGTTTTTGCAATGACGTTTCAATTGCAAAATGTTTTCAGTACTTTACTGCAGTTTGTTGCCTTGTTTTTTTTATCTCATTTTTTTAAAAACACCCAAAAAATAAATAAAAGAGTGAGAAAAACACAAAAAAATTAAAGAAATAAATGGTTCTTTTTAGAACAGCCTATTTTGTTAAAGACAGACAAACTTGTATGTGTTGTATGAATGAGTGCAAGGGTAATGCCTGGGTTATTGGATGAGTGTATGGATAGTTCCTGGGTGATTGCATGAGTGCAGGGGTACTGCCTGGGTGATTGCATGAGTGCAGGGTTACTGCCTGGGTGATTGGATGAGTGCATGGTAGTGCCTTGGTGATTGGATGAGTGCATGGGTAGTGCCTGAGTGACTTCATGAGTGCAAGGGTAATGCCTGGGTGCTTACATCAGTGCATAGGTAGTGCCTGAGTGAAAGGAAGAGTGCATGGGTAATGCCTGGGTCATTGGATGAGTGCATGGGTAGTGCCTGAGAGAATGGATGAGTGTACGGGTAGTCCCTGAGTCAATGGTTGAGTGCAAGAATAGTGCTTGAGTGATTGCATGAGTGCATGGGCAGTGCCTGGGTGATTGCATGAGTGCAAGGGTAGTGCCTGGGTGATTGGATGTGTGCATGAGTAGTGCCTGAGTAAAAGAATGAGTGCAAGGGTAATGCTTGGGTCACTGGATGAGTGCATGGGTAGTACCTGAGAGAATGGATGAGTGCATGGTTAGTGCGTGAGTGAATGGTTGAGTGCAAGACTAGTGCCTGAGTGATTGCATGAGTGCAGGGGTACTGCCTGGGTGATTGGATCAGTGCATGGGTAGTGCCTGAGTGAAAGGATGAGTGCAAGGGTAATGCCTGGGTCATTGAATGAGTGCATGGGTAGTGCCTTGGAGAATGGATGAGTGCATGGGTAGTGCCTGAGTGAATGGTTGAGTGCAAGAGTCGTGCCTGGGTGACTGCATAACTGCAAGAGTAATGTGTGGGTGCTTAGATCAGTGCATGGGTAGTGCCTGTATAAAAGGATGAGTGCAAGAGTAATCCCTGGGTGATTACATGAGTGCATGTGTAGTACCTGAGAGAATGGATGAGTGCATGGGTAGTACCTGAGTGAATGGTTGAGTGCAAGAGTAGTGCCTGAGTGATTGTATGAGTACAGGTGTACTGCCTGGGTGATTGGATAAGTGCATGGGTTGTGCCTGTGTGTGAAAGGAAGAATGCAAGGATAATGCCTGGGTTATCCTATTAGTGCAAGAGTTGTGCTAGAGAGACTAGATAAGAGCACAGGTAGTGTTTTTGCGTGAAAGGATGACTGTCTGGCTGATTACATCAGCAACATGATGATAGTTTGCAAATAGTGTAAAGGATCAACATTATTTATATTAGAAACAAATAACAAATAATTAAACTTTTTAAAAAAATTCATGTTATCATGCATATTATATTATGTATTCTTACCTTTTAAGTAATTTAGATACATTACTCAGTTGAACTATTTTAGAATAGTAGTCTCCTAAACAGCATTAAAACTCTTTTCAAACGTCAACAGTATCTACTATAAAGAATAAGAAGAAAAACTGTTATTTAATGATAATATATTACAGAAATTATAATATTATATTTTTCAGAACTCAACATAAATTTTGAATTACATAACATTTTCAGATTCCCTTTTTTGCTGTTCTCAGACTCCACTTAACTAAACCATACACAGTGATTTTAATGTAGTATCATCATTGAACAGCGGGGGAAAAAACAATCAAATTGATTGTAGGAAAAAAAAAGAAATCAGCGTAGAGCATCATCATCAATATGTGTAGCTATGTGTTTTCCTATCTACACTTTCTTAATTACTTCCTTCATCTACATTAACTCTATTATTTATTTCAAATACATTTGCCAAAATGTAGACTCTCATTTACATTTGGTACAATATAGACAACAAATATATAAAGTATTTCATTTTAAACACAATTTTCCAAATGCAATATCAATTACCGAAAATAATATTCCAAACAGTAATTATAAATACTAATAGTTTCCAGTCCTGTCTACTTTCTGTTCACATCTCCCCAATAGGCCAAATGATGTACTCAAAACTTTGGCTTCAAAAATAACAAATATGAATTTGGTAATTCATAAGGCAATCTAGGTTTGAATTCCAAGTGGGCATCCTTGCAATGTGTCCATCCTTTACTACACTTTAAATAAACAGTGTAGTGTCCAGATGTTGTTGTAGGTCCATCATGGAAAATAATAGCCACTGCTGTAAAAGATTTTCCAGAAAAAAATATTTGACTTCCTTTCAAATTTGAAATTTTAGTTTGCAATTTTCTTCCATTTGCTCTACAACGTTGTAGCATTAAAATGAGATATTTTCCAAATCTTTCTATATGTAATGTAGACAACATCTCTGATCTACAATGCGAACATCTCTTGTCCTGATTAGCAGTTTTTATCAATTTTTTAAAAGGTACTGATTTGCAGTCTGGTATTGTCAAGTATATGAATCGTTCTGTTTGTATTTCAGTGGTAGAAGTAAATGAACACTCTTCACATTTATTAAGCATTAGAAATTCTTGTGCATCTTGTTGTATATTGAAAGTAAATGTCAATGAACCAGTATAATTTTCCAAAAGATGCCGAATGCCAGAAGCAGTATGGATTTTAGTTCTGTCAGTTACCAACTGTTGAAATACATGATGTAGTGGATAACAGAATCTTTTTTCATGATTTCCCATGATTTCATGATGTAGATAAAACAGAACATTCAGAATCACATTAGCATAACAGTTGATACCTGAACTATTTTCCAACTGGTATCCTTCAATGTCATCAACAGTTTCCATTTTCTTTTTCTTTATGCCTTCAAATTTCTCTTCATTTGTTTTCTTTTTTTGAACCTCAATTCCATCTTTGACATATTTCCATTTTGGACACACTACACGTTTCTCGTATATGGGATATTCACCTAAATCAGGTGAATAAAGTCTTCTGAAACGATTTCACAAGTCTCTTACACAATTTCCATCAGCACTAACCTTTTTCTCATCGAAATCTATCAAATACAAACCGGACAATGTTCTTTCTCGAGACAATGCAACGTATGCCATTCCCTCTTTGAACACTGTACTTCCAATATTTACAAAAGCACTGTCTATACTTAAACCGTGAGATTTATGAATAGTTACTGCATATGCTAAAGACAGAGGAAACTGTTTTCTGCGAACATACAAATCTTTTACAAGCAAAAAACGTACAACACAATGCCCAATCTGTTTTACCTTTTTAATCTGATCAAATTTTATAATCAAAAATTCTATTCCATCTCCGTTCTGAAATTTTACAAAATCAATAACTTTTCCCATTGCTCCATTTACTAAACCTTCTTCTGCATTCAAAATACGCCGTAAAATTACCCGACAGTTTATACATACATGTAAAGTCTTTTCTAAGCCTGCAGTTTTAGATACAGACTTTTCCAAAGAATGCAATTTAGCCTGTAGTTTCTCTGTAAGAAGAATAGTCACTCCCTGGTGTTCAATGTTATCAATAGCTTCAATTTCCACTAATTGTTATTTTTCCAGTTTCAAAAGTTCTTGATTAAATGTAGAACACTCTCGCAGTGTAGGCATTAGGCAAACTATAGACTTCTTTTCTCCAAGCTTATTGTACATTACTTCAGCCACTATGTTTCCAGTTGTAAACAAGTTCCTTAGTAGCCGACTTTCTAAAGCTTGTTTACCATGTTTCATCAAAACACAAATTCTTATGTCTTGAAGAATATTTCTGTAATCTTCATCACTTGCATGACGCATATTCTTAACAAGTTCTTTATATTCAAAATTTAACCAAATGTTCACATTTCCAATACTGCTCAAAGATTTCCTAGTGTCTTCATGGACAAGTGTTTTAAAAACAGGTTGTCCTTTTACAGGAGTAAGTTGTAGTAGATTTCCAAACACAATTAAATGTTTTCCTCCAAACAGAACATCGTAATTTGTTTTTAAAATCTGTTGCATTCTTAAATGTACAAAGGCAAGCATTAAGTTTGAGACCATGCTCACCTCATCAATGATTTAAACTTTCATTTTCTTCAGTACTCTTGAGACTTCATAACAAGCTTCTCCAGATAGCTTCTGATATTCCAACTGATTATCATGTTCAACTGGCAGCACAAGTAATCAATGTAAAGTAATCCCTTTAATGTTGTGTGCTGCTAATCTAGTTGGAGCTGTTATAACACAAGATAAATGTGATTCTGTAGTTCTGTGTAGATAACTGGTCAAAACTTTAATTAAGAAATGTTTTCCTGTTCCAGCTTGACCACTGATGTACATTAGAATTGGCAATGTAGCAAACCATGTTGTATCTGTTCTTTCATTTGTCGATATATTTCTTTCTGTTCAATATTTAGTTGTTCTTCTAACTTTTCCAACTGAATAATATCCTGTTGTGCTTGTTGCATTGCAGTTTCTACCTCATTCATGGCTATTGCGGCTTCATTTTCGATAATTGGTTGTCCCGGTGGATCTTGACTTAGTGGACCAGAACTTTGACTTTCTTGAGAACTTTCTCTTGCTCTTTCAGCTGCAATAGTACTTTCTTGTTCAATCTCATCATTTAGCATTTGTAGATATATAGGGAAAATTGTGCACTGAATACTATCTTTACTTGCATTAAAAGAATCATCATAGAAGTCAAAATCTCCAAGTAATTCCGTTTCACTAAGCCAAGGCTTGAACAGTTGCAGAAGTGCTAAATAGAAAAATTCCCTCTTATCTGAACTTTCGCAACTCAGTTTTCTGTGGTTAATAAGATTTCCTTTGGCATGTTTTACTAAACATCTGTCACATCCAATTACTGCATATTTTTCTTCTATTATATTTTCTTAAATTTTTCTTTTAAAGCTGTAATGTTGAAGTATTTCATACAGACATAGATTTTCGAGATGTGGACTCCTTTTGGGATAGTATGTATCCAACATATTAGTTTTAACAATATCTGTACTTTTTGGTTCATTCAGTGCTAAGTATTCGATTTATTATAATGTTTTCAATACTCTATTTCGTGTGGCGGTGTTGGACTTGGCCCTTTTTGGCCGGTTCACCCCTAAAACTTTTTGCCTTATATGTACCTTGGTGTTAGTAGTTTTAAGTCTCTGGGCACTTTAGCACTGTGGTCCAGTGTAAAGTGCGTGCGCGCTGTGTGCGTGTGGTGAGATTGGTCTGCCCTCCCATAGGAATGCATTGAGGAGGAGAGTGTCAGTGGTAATTCCTGTTATGAAAGGTGCAGCATGGTCAAGACTAGTATGTCTGAATTCGTGAGAATAAATGCTGCGCAATGGTGTGTGCAGATTTATGGTGACTGGTAGAGAAATGCCACTTCTAGAAGTTGGCATTTCTGTGTGCTCTGTGTCTGCCTGCCTGATGTGAATTGCATGTCTGGCTTGTGAGTGACAGGGGCTGGGAGGTGTGTGTGGCTTCAGGAGGGGCAGGGTGAGTCAGCGCAGGGCTGAATAGGGAGATCTGCATCTAGATGGGAGGGAGGAGTGCACCTGGGACCTGAATAGGGCTGGGCCTTCCCTCCACAATGCTGGCTCCACCCCCTGTGGTGCATCTGATGTCCCTAGCCTGTCCTGTGAAAGGAGAGAGGAGCTGAGCAAAACAAAGTGCTCCAAAGCTCCCCCAAACCAGTTCTAACTGGTATCCCTAAACCCTGCACCTTTAGACAAAGGGGATTTTGTGTAAAAATGTAGGGGCTGTGACCCCATAAAAATGTTCAGTTCCTGTGCTGTATTTGTTGTTGATCCTGCAGGTGTGCTGCTGCTGAGGGCCCAGGGGGGGCTGCCTCCCTGGGCCCTGCATGCCCCTTCATTTTTACAGGACCTGTTCTCCCTGAAAGGACTCCCCTGGACTGTTGCCTCTAGCGCACTGTGAGCGCTGTATTTTTGTTCCTTAAAGAGCGCTTTGCTCTGGGCAGCAGAGAAGGAGCGCGTGGGCTCTGCAGCACTGAAGCTGCGGCTGATTCTGAGGGAATCCCGACGTAGGGATTCCCCCGCATTGCGTGGAGAGCGGGTGCCCACCCCGCTTTATATTTTAAATCCAGAGGGAGCCTACCCCTCATTGCTGCGTCTTGAAAAGCACCGCTGCAGCCCTTGGAGAGGGAATCCCGACCCGAGGGATTCCCCCGTGCTTCGCGATCGAGCGGGAGCCCACCCCGCTGATTTGTGCTTATATTTAAGAGCGGGTGCCCACCCCGCTCTTTATTGTCTCTTAAGAGGGAGCCTACCCCTCATTGCCGCCGAGAGAAGGGAGGAAAGACCTCCGCCACGATCCGCGGCCCGCCTGGTTGTGGGCGGAGCCTAACGGACGGAAGCAGGAGAGGAAGGAAAATGGCGGCGCCGACTCGAGCAGGGCTCCCGTGTGCCGGGGGAGCCCTGCCTGTGCCCAGAGAAGTCCCGGGTCCCACGAGGGGGCCCGGGTGAAGTGAGAGGTGTCCCCAGAGGTCGGCGCATACCTGCGCGGGGCTCCCGTGAGTGAGGGAGAGCCCGGCAGGCGCCAGCAAGCGAGGAGCAGCACGCAGGAGGAGTCCGGTGAGTGGAGCTGGTGGGGAGGGGGTGCATATCGAGGCACGCTATCGGTGCCTGCCCCCATTGTTGTTTCCCCTGAGCGGCCCAGCCAGAGAGCGGGCCGCTCCCACGTTGTTTGGCCTGTCTTGTTTTAAGAGCCTGGGCCGCTCCAACGATGGGCTATTTGTCTTTAAGGGCCCCAGTGGGGGTCCCGAGGGCCAGTGGTGCCCGTACCTTCATCCAGTTCTGGCCATTTCCTACAGCTGCCCCATTTGGCTAGAGGGCAGCTGCAACGGTTGAGGGGCCAAGTTTGTTTAAAGAGGCCCAGTGGGGCCCCGAAGGCACAGTTGTGCCAGGGCCCCCTTTCACTCTGTTCTCAGCTGCGCCGCACCAGCGCGAGCAGCTGCAACGTTTTTCGCATATTTGTCCAAGGGCACATTGAGTGCCCAGGCCCCATTCGAGTTTCACAGCTGCCCAGCAAGTAGTGGGCAGCTGCAACGTTTAGGCCATTCTTTCTTTGGGGCCATTTTGCGCTAGGAGTGAGATGCACTCCTCTGCCCCATATTTTCCCAGCTGCCCAGCAAGTAGTGGGCAGCTGCTACGTTTAGGTTTGCGCAGTGGCGCACCCTTGACTTTCGCTGCTTTGGCAGCGCGCCCTGACTCTTGGGACATATGGCATTTGAGCCCCCTTTTTGAGATGGCCAGTTGGCCAGGGGGACTGTTAGGTTTATAGGGCGCCAGGCCCTAATGTGATTTTGGTGCTAGGAAATGTAATTCCTATAGTATGATTTACGCACCCTGTGTTATACCTCTAAATGTGTTTTATGATTATGAGGTTGTTTGGCATCTTATGGTTTATGCTAGTGAGGTTATGTTTCACTGTGTGATTTACGCCCCTAATGTGAGTTATGCTTAGGAGGTTAGGGTCTAATGCGTTTAGACTTATGAGATGATTGCATAATGTATTTATGCTGGTGAAGGTTGGCGTATAATGTATTTTGCGCCTAATGTGATACTGGGCATAATGTGGTTTATGTTACAGGCTGATGCTAAGTACAGTGGTTACCAGTGATTACTGGTTGTACGTTCATGATGTGTTCTACATTTATTATAAGTGCTACATATACTAAGTTCGCTTTGTGCTGGTTCTGACAGTGGTCCAGTTGGCCCTGTCAGGTGTAAATAATCCCTTGTAAATAATCCCTTGTAAATATGACCTAATGCCAGGTGGCACGATGTATATTATGTGAGTACTATTCTAATGTGTTTTATGATAATACAAAGGCTATTTTTATATATAACCTTGTGTGGAGTTCCTTTTTGTGGTGTGCCTGGTATGTTGTTGCTGTGGGTGTGTTGCGCAAACGCTTTACACATTGCCTCCGGGATAAGCCTGACTGCTCGTGCCAAGCTACCAAGGGGGTGAGCAGGGGTTATCTTTGGCGTGTAACTCCCTCGCCCTGACTAGAGTGGTGGTCTCTGCCTGGCTTTGGCGCAAGCCTTAGCCAACCAGAGATCCCATTTCTAACAGGCGGCAAGTCCTAGACTTACCCAAATGATTCCTCTTGACTTTGAATATAAACTGGCAGAGCTCAAGCGATCCGAACATTCATAGGATCCAATCTCTCAATGGAAAAACATTTTTCAAGCTGAAGCTGTACAATTTCTTGCTAAGACTCTTTTCTTGTGAAATTTCTTCCCACATTTCTTTCATCTCTGTCTTTTCAGATTTGGTTATTTATGATGTAACATAGCGAGCAACAGCAATTGAATTATCTGCAACATATTGAATATCCATGTTTGCATTCCACATTCTCAAAATCACTGGATTGTAGTCATTAATATACTTTGAATTTTCGGTTATTTTTAAGTTGTATGTATTCTTCGGAGATTTCCAAGTTATTGTATACCTTACTGCTGACATAAAACTATTTACTCTTACTTTAGAAATTTTTGGACGTGGGAATCCAAAACGACATTTTGTATAAAATTTCCCATTAGACTTGTATTTTCGTCGACAGTATTTTCCACATCGATGACTTTGAAACCGTAAAACTTGTTGTCTCAAGCTTTTTTCTCCTCCTTCTCTTGGAACGGCACATGTAACATACTCTTAACAAAACACTTTCATCAGTATCAGTTCCAAATTTTGCAGCATTCTTGATCCATATTAGCATGTGTATATGAGGAGCACCTCTAGCTTGGTACTCCTTTCTCCAAAAGAACACTGTTACCTCTCCAAGAGGTGGAATATTTTTATTGCAGATAAATGACATCATAGCTTGAAACCTATGGTTAAAATACCTGCAGAGTTTTACACGATCCAAGGAACAGAGTTCTCCAGCTGTCTTCAATGTTTTTAACATTTGAATTTGCTTCTCGTAGAAATTCAAGTAAATCGACCCACGCAAGTGTTACAAACCATGTAGAAGTACCTACGTTTCTTAACATACATTTAAGTTCTCCATGACTACGATACCAATACACATTGGTACCACATTGACAAGCCATCAAATTAATTAACTGAGAATCAAAATGTTCATCTCTTTGTTGAACTTTGTCCATGAATTCTTTTGCAGAAACATGTGGAAGATGAACTCCTGTTTTTAATATGTGGTTCACTGCATATGAAAGTGCAGACAAATCAGTTTCAAACAGAAGATGAAATATATATGGAATACATTGTCGAAATCTCAGATTTTCAAAGTACAATCTTGTCGAGCGGTATTCTGAAGCTGGAATCTGTACAGCTCGCTCATCAAATCGTCCACCTTCTCCAGTGTTGAACAGCTGTGGAAAACGAGCTTCTAAACATTTTTCCCAGATACTAATGTGAGTTCCCTTTGCTTCCTTCATTTGAAATAATTCAATACTGTTTCCTATCACTTCTTTCGAATGTAGAGGATGTATACTATAATGTTCATAAATCTCTTCACTCCTGGACTTGTCCACTTTTTCTATTTGGCCACTTGAAATTTCTGTTTCAACTTCTAAGCATTTTACGAGTTCATCAACATTTACATTCTTATAATAAATATTATTTTGTACCAGATATAATGTAGCCTTTTGAAGTTTATTAACATCTACAAACTCTTGCCATATTTTTCGACTCTTTGTTGGTACACCATTTACTAGAATAATTACTGGCTCATTTTCCTCCCTGTCTCCACCAACAGTTTCTTTTTTTTTTTTTATTAAGGTTTTTTACATCAGCAAACATAATGCAGAGCAAAAGAGAAACAAAAATGAAAACCATTACCGCATTACAACATGGTATTGCAATCAATGTAACGGGGACATCAGTCACATTTGTACACACATTATCCAACTATTGCGATAGAACACACAGCGCAAAGTGCACACGACACAGGCAGCATTATGAGTAACAATCGTGGGGATGTGCATTATTACATGACTAGGCCAAGGTTGCATGGTATCTCAATCTACAAAGTCCAGAGCGCCTTGCGCTGTACTAGGTGCAACTACAACCCTTCTTCGTCAGCGGCGCTCAGCCAGCTAGTAAACGGGGACCAAATGTCTTTGGGGCGGGATCGAGCCGGCAACAGCTCCCAGTAGCAGGACAATTGGTCTCTACCGTATGCAACATCTTTCTCCCAAGCTTTTATGGTTGGAGGTGTGATTGTTCCCCAGTGCATGGCCACTCTCCTTTTAGCCAACAATAACATCAGTGCCGTGAGTCGTTTCGCTGAGGTCGGGATGTGGTGTATGTATCCTAATAGTGCCACCACAGGAGTCCACTGCACTTTCTGTTCAATTATGTTCTCTGTGTTTTAAAACGTTCTCCCAGAAAGTGGATATGGGTCTGCACTCCCACGCCAGGTGTAAGAAGGATGCTTGGGGAGTCCCGCAACGCCAGCAGCATGCGTCAGGCATTAACCCCATACGGTGCAATTGCGTCGGGGTACAGTAGATGCGATGTATATATTTAAAATGAATCAGCCTGAGACGATAGTTGGGGGAGAGCTGCTCTAACTGACTGCAGCAGAAAACCCACTGGTCGTCTGTTATTTCGACTCCACAGGGGCAACGTGATTGAGGGACGATTATAGGGGATTCTCATTGAGATATTGTGTAAATACGAGTGACCAGCTTGCGAGCCGAGGTGGCTGTGATCAAGTGTTCAAGTGCCGGCAGTGGTGTTGGGGCGGTTGGAAATGTGCTGTATCTCGCGCAGCATGCTGCTCTTAACTGGTAATATAATAATGTGTCCATTGCCGTGTGTTGTGATACACTGCCCATTTGTTGAAGTGTGAGAAATTGTCCTTCTGGAAATAGGTCACTGCCAGTGACAAGTTTATTTAAGTGTGCTCGAGCCAGTGTGTTTCTCTCCAACATTGGGGGGATCAAGGGGTTATTTGCCAGTGGCATGGATGGTGCGTAGATAACTGTCAATTTCACCCTGTTCCAAATGCCTGCCCAGGCCCAACGCAGGGTTTCTGTGGTGTCCATTTCTTGCCTTGGGCGTTTGTAGTTTTGGTATATCGCCGTGTTCAGGGGTAGAGGTGCCACCTTGTCTATTTCAATGGCCACATGTGGTTGGAATGGTGTTGGGTGCTGCCAGAATTGGAAAAATTGGGTCTGCGCACTGTATGCATATAATGCGAAGTCCGGTGCCCCCAAGCCCCCCCTGCGTCTGCGGCAGCGTGAGTGTTTCCCAAGATACCCTGGACTGTTTCCCTGCCCACACAAGCTCGATCATGCTAGACCTGAGGCGTTTGAAAAATGTTGTGGTAATTGGTATAGGGATGTTTACAAATAGATACAACAGTTTTGGGAGTATGATCATTTTGGTGATGGCGATGCGGCCCACCAGAGAGAGTGGCAGATTTTTCCACCTTTGGATTCTATCTTCTATCCAACCTATAGCCCTGCCATAATTAGCCAACCATATTTCTTGCATATCTCTGCTAAGCCAGATGCCCAAATAACGAGTCGGGCCGTTCACCCAAGTGATCGGATAGTCCGTGTCAAATGTTTTTGTGCCATCTGTTAGGGGAAGTATAGTGGATTTTGCCCAGTTGATCTGAATCCCAGATAACCCACCATATCTCACCAGTTCCCTAGTGATGGGTGCAAAGTTCATCTACGGGTCAGTAAGATAAAGCGTGATGTCATCTGCATACATCCATACAATCAAACCCCTAGTGGTGAAGCCTATCCCCCGATTTGCGTGGTGCTGCCTTAACCTGGCTGCCAGTGGTTCTGTGGCTATAGCAAATAACAAGGGCGATAGTGGGCAGCCCTGGCGGGTACCCCGAGTGATTGTTATGGGGTCGGAGATCAGGCCGTTTACTTTAATCCTCGCAGTTGGCGAAGTGTACATAAGCTTAATATACTGAATAAAGATGGGACTCAAACCTAATCTGGTTAGAAGGGTGAACAGGAATTTCCACTCAAGGGAGTTGAAGGCTTTTGTTGCGTCTAATAGAGCGGCAATGGCGGAGACGTGAGGTGCGAGGTAGTGCAGGAGTGCGAATATTGTACGCAAGTTATGTGAAGTAGATCGGCCAGGCACGAATCCTGATTGATCCGGCCGCATAATTAAAGGAAGTAGTGGTTGTAGTCTGCTGGCTAATAGTTTGGCAAAGATTTTTGCATCTATATTTATCAGTGAGAGTGGACGATATGAGTCGCATTTTGAAGGGTCTTTGTCTGGCTTTAACAGTGTAATAATGATGGCTTCTCGCATGGACTGGGGCAGTATACCGTTTAGTGTCGCTTCTTGATACACCTCTAATAGGCGAGGGGCCAATAGCTCTGCATATTCTTTATAAAATTTGGCCGTAAGGCCATCGGCTCCGGGGGCCTTGTCTGCGGGCAAACTGTGTATGACCTACTTGACATCCTCTGTTGTGAAAGGACCCTCTAGATATTCACGATGTGACCTGCTTAACCATAGCAGTTCCAGCGAGTCTAGATACCCCAATAGTTCTGAGTCAGCCGGGTCGGTTTGAGTGGAATACAATTGCGAGTAGAAGTTTTTCATTGCCTGCAGCACCTCCGGCGGCGATCGGGAAGGTGGTTCGCCAGGGGTGCAAAGTTACGTGATGGAAGTAGAGCCTCTAGGGCGTTTTAAAAGATTCGCCAGCGTCTTCCCTGGTCTATCTCCCTCCCCGTACCAGCGTGCCTGTGCGTGTTTGTGCAAGAATTTGGTCTCCCTTTCGGCTTCTTCTTGAAAATCTGTTAACTTTACATGTATATCTGCTAGCAGTGTGGGTGTTGGAGATTGAAAGTATTTCCGCTCTAGGTCGCAGATCTCGCCCTCCAGTCCGCTTAGCCGGTTTCGTAAATCTTTAAGGACTCCTGATTGTAGGGCCATGCAGGCGCCTCGTATCACCACCTTGAAGGCCTCCCAGGTTATGCCCACTGAATCTACCGTGCCCGTGTTGAGTTCAAAGTATTCTTCTATTTTTTTCCGAATCTCTTCAGAAAATACAGAATCGAGTAGGGCATTTGGGGGAAACCGCCAGGTGAAGGGTTGTATGCATGGCTTTGGGACCTGGAATTGGATCGTGACGGGAGCGTGATCAGACAATGTGCGCGCATTGTGTGTGACCTCAGTTACCCAGGAGTGTATGTCCTTAGAGGTTATCCAGCAGTCCAGTCTGGACCACGCATTATGTTGTTGAGTTATGCATGTGCCTTCCCGGGCCAGAGGGTGTAATGTACACCATGAGTCAATCAGGTGGTGATCGTCAATGATGCTGCGGAGTGTTGCATCCACATGCAGATGTTGTGTACAGGATATACCTGCTCTCATCCTGTGATGATAATACTACATTGAAGTCCCCACCCCACAATATAGCAGCACTTCCCATTGATTGTATCCCATGCCAGACTAGATAAAAAAATTCAGGGCTGCCAGTGTTGGGCCCATATATGTTAGCGATAATAAGTTGCTGCCCATAGATCTCCCCCTGTAATAGAATGTAGCGTCCCTCGGGATCCGTAGTGACTTGCTTCGTTGTCCATGGGAGCCCTGCCCGTATCAAGATTGCCACCCCGCGGGAGTAGTTAGAGTAATTGGAAGTGATTACCTCCCTCCATTTGTGGGAGTTTAGTCTGGAGCAGGATGTGTCTTTCAAGTGGGTCTCCTGTAAAAGGCAGATGTCAGCCCCATGTCTGGTAAGGTATGAGTGTACTAGTTGTGACTTTCTATGGTCATTAAGACCGCGCACATTCCAAGTTATGCATTTTAAGAAGGACATGATAGCCCCCTTGTGGTCATGTCAGTGTTCAGGCTGGGTCATGCAGCTTGGAATGTGGTCTTCTCACTGTGGTACAGTACACGCGTGAATTATTCACCTCCCCGTGCATATCGGTCGGTACCTGTGTCGTGCCCTTTCTGAAAGTTACAATGTGTAGTGATAGCAGCATTAACAATATATTTTGCGGCATAAAATAAGAACGATTAACAACAACTTCCCTCCCCCACCCACACCAACCCCCCAATCAGGTTGTGTATACATACCCAAAACGTGTGAATTTCCTAGGTAAACCTAGGGTCGTTGGGAATTATCCCTAGGGGAGCACGGGGTTACCGGCGGACACCCCTGCCATTTACAGCAGGGTAGCCGAGCCCGAAAGCAACACGACTCTCATGATACAATGCACATCATACAGACAGGGCATGGCTGCACGCTGTATTAAGGGAAGAGACTGCACAGATATTTGGTGCGGGCCATAAGAGACAGTACTTGCCCCTCAAAAACAATCAGTACTCACACCACCAGTGCTTTATGTTGCAGTGCATAACCATGCAATGCAACATGCAATGGGGTGGCCCATTCAGTCATTGTCGCTCAGTTGTCCACTTAGTGACGTTTCTTCTGTATGGCTCGGGCTTTGTCTTTTCTTGGCCGCCTGTTTAGCAAATTTGAGCGTGGCACCGGCGTCAGTGAATATGAGGGGCTTGCCGTCGGTTTGCACACGAAGCTTCACTGGGTACAAAAGGGCATATATGGTACCGACTCGTTGAAGCAGTTTTTTGGCTGGTACAAACTCCCTGCGTGCCGCTTGAACCAGTTAGGTGAAGTCCGGATATAGCGCTATTGTGTTTCCCTGGTATTGAATTGTTCCCTGCTCGCGGGCCCGCCTCAATACTGTGTCTCTGTCTCGATAGTTGAGGAGTCGAGCAAGGATCGGTCGTGGTTGCGCCCCGGGCGGTGGTCTGGGGCCCAGAGATCGGTGCGCCCGCTCCACCAGAAACATGTCTGATAGGTAATTTCCAAAGAGGTCCTTTAACTGCGCTTCCACATATTTCTACATGTTTTGGATGTTTGTTGACTCCGGAATACCGGTAATACGGACATTGTTCCGTTGGGATCTGGCTTCCAAATACTCATTCTTAGCTTATATGAGGTTGAGAACCTTGTCCATATGCTGTAGCTGCTCGTGTGTTTCAGTTTGGCGGTCATCCGCGTCCGATATTCTGGTCTCGAGCGCATCAAGTCTGGTTTCGTGCTTCTCCACTCTCTGGCATACTTGGTCCATATGTTCCGCCATGGTGTCCAATTTGGAGTTAATCGCCTGCAAACTAACTTTGACCTCCTTCAGTATGGACCTTAGATAGTCTCTTGCGTGTCATCCATGGTGGCCCCACCGGGCGGCGCTGGTCCCCCCTCCTGCTGACACGTCACTCTCTTACCAAAGTTAAGTTTTGGCTGTTTTATGTCCGTTTTTACCATGTCTAAGCCTCGTGCAGCAATGGTCGCTAGGCGGGCGCCGGCACCGGGATTCCCCCGGGCTACGACACCCCAGCAGGGGCCAATAGCTCCCCGTTTCAATCCCCTCTCTTGCTGATGGTGGAATAAATTGATCTTTTACACTCATGTGCCTTGTGCAAGTTGTTGTGTGTGTACCATATGCCAGCAGTGCGCCCGCTTCTGGGCCCCCTCTCCACCAGTTCCGGGCAGCGCACCAGTTGGTAAGGCCCCTTGGCTGTATGGTCATCTGGTTCCTGCCGCTGCGATGCCTTCAGGTTCGTGATTGGGCAGAGACGACCCGGCCACGCCGCGGCTGCCTCTGTCAACGCCCCAACTCACCACTCTCCCTGGCGACCGCCTAAGCACACCCAAGCCATAGCCAGCTTTCAGGAGCCCCCCGGCTGAGCGCACCTCCAAGCCCCCGCCGGGCCCACGCAGAGGTACACCCGAGTAAACGCCAGGGCCCACGGCATCCCACCGGCCGGACCGGACCACGAGGCACTATGCGCAGCTGCCTAACTATGGCGCAGCCAAGACAGCACAGGGCAATGCAGCCTTCCACCGGGATGCAGAATAGGCAAGAGGGGCCGGCAGCAGGGCCCGCACCTTCCGCGGCACCCCACCCACCGGTTCGGCGACCGCCGCAGGAGATCCCACGCACCGGCGGGACACGGCCCGCTCCGCGAGGCCCAGCCCGCCACGCCCCCAAACCAGAGGCAGTCAGTCGCCCGCAGCAGCACGGGTGTCCACCGCAAGACTCACCGGCCAGGCAGATCGCGGCGTTCCGCTTACTGTGTGGAGCCGTCTGCCGTCCGCGTCCCCCAGCCACCTGGCACCCGCAGCCAGAGCCCGTTCCCTGGGATCATCCCAGGTGTCGTCGCAGTATGTCGGTAGAGGCGCCAGACCATCCACAGCACAGGCCGAGTCAGTCCCCGGCAGTTCCAGTGGCGCGCTCCACAGGCCATGATAGGCCTCACCCCGCGAAGCGGGTCAGGATAGCAATCCGCAGCCTCCCGGTCTCTGTAAAACTTGGGTTTCGCTTGCGTGACCGCCCGGGATGTATATGCTGATTTTGCTGCGCAGGATCGAGTCGTAGAAGCAGGATAATTATCGGATTATCGGGCTCGGCCGGCAGAGCCCTCTCACCGAGCGGCCATCTTGCAGCTCGGCTTGGCCACGCCCCCCTCCACCAACAGTTTCAATATTTTTCTTAAAATCTAAAGTTAAGTACACAACTCTTCCTTTCAGACCTCTTTGTAAATCTGTTGGAGGCAGCTTACCTGTTTTAGGCTCCATACGAAGTATAGCCTGAAATGGGTGCACAGATTGAATAAGAATGGAATCATAAGCATTCAAATCTGCCAGTTCTGCAGGAATAGCTACCAACTCTAAGTTGTAATGTACTGCTCTAGCTGGCATTTTGTTCTCTTCTAATTTGTTGTTACAATATTTACAAATAAGTTGATCAGTAGCCAACTCAAAACCGACCTTCTACCAATAAATAAGCCCCAAATTGCTGCCACTTATCATTGTTTTCCGTTTCACTTTTTAAATATAAATCAACAATCCTAGTTTGACATCTATAATGAGTTTGGTTTTTCACATGAAACTGTCTTAAACTTTGTAATTTCTTCTGCAAACTCATCAATACTAATGTGTTTCCCATGTTCTTCAACACCTACACTTATCAAGCTCTCACTTTCTCCACACTCCTCTTGTGAACCAAAAAAAAAAACTCTATATCATCACAAACTTTTTGTACATCTGAAACTGAACCATGCAAAAGAGCTGTGTTCATTTCACTTAAACATAATGCAGGAGTTTTTACATAGTAAAGTCTCCTTACTAACTTCCGCATTTCTGATTGGTGTACTGCTAACATTCTTAAATGTTGAAAAGAACTTTTACACACCTTTCTTGAAAGACAAGCCAGAGAATTACCCTGTAACTTGGTATATTTTCTTATTTTACATGGATCTAGTCCTTGTAACATCTTAATCTTCTGTTTAAGACTTTTTTAGCATACTCTCGTAAAAAATTTGCAATATGTCAATAGAATCCTGTTGAATACTGCAAATACTGCTACAATCCCACTTATATACAGGAGCTTGTGTACGCTTCCCTTGAACTTCTTCAGCTATTACTTCTTCCATAATCCTAACAACCATTTTTTCTTTTGGAATGGGGCAACCATCTTTCATCTCATAGCATCGACCACTAGTATCAACTGCATGCACTAATGTGTTCCGTTGAAAATAGCTTTCTTCATTAAAAAAAAAAGGCTCAGTACTGGAAGTGTGCTTCCATTTACCAGTAAAAGTTTTACAAAAGTTACTTCTATTAACCAGTCTTTTTCTTTTGCTTTTCTCCTTCATAAAGTGCATTGTTTTATTCAGTGTTTTCATTCTCTTCAATACTAATATAAATAATTTTTGTTTCAATTCAAAAGCAGTATCTACTACACTTTCAATGTGTTGCTTCTTATACGCTGCCGATCTTCTTTTATACTTTTTACAATCTTTTAATACATTTTGAATTACTCTATTTTGAAACATTCGTACACGTATCTCTTTAAATTGTTTTTGTCTTTTTGTGACGTGTTGTTTTTCCACTAATTAATGTTTTTTTCCATTACAAGTGTTTGTTTCCTTGAGCTTTGTTGTAATAAGTTTCTTTTTCCTTTCATTACTATTGTCTTTCTTTAATCTCTCTGCAACTGTTTTAAGAAATTATTTAGTACTCTTACCGGAACAGACTTTATCCTGAGTAACATTTTGGTCTTTTTGTAGTCCACTCTTTTTACTTTGGTTTAAGTAGTTCTGTTTCAATTTCTAATCCAAACAATATAATCTTCTAAAATAGAAAGAATACTTTCAATAGTTTCTTACATCAACTAAGTATTTTAAATTAATTACATGTCAACATTAATAGTAACTAGTAAACTATTAATTACTATTACATTGCTATTCTCTTTATAACTAATAAAAAAAAGGTACTTAAAAAAACAAGAGAAGTTCAGAAAAAAAGCAACAGAGATAAGACGGGTGCAGAAAGATGCAACATAAATATAGAAAGAAGCAACAGAGGTGAAGAAACAGTCAAGAAAAGTGCAGAAAGAAGCAAGAGAACTGCAGAAATGCAAAACAGCAATCTTTGCATACATGAATCTCTACCTTTTGCTGCTAGCATCACACATAAGAGAAAGATACAAATAGTTCTATACCTGTGTTACACACATCTAGCATCTTCAGAAGCACAACACGTTTGAGAATATATGTTCAAGTACAGACATACCTCAGTCACAAGACCATGCAGACCGTAAAACTTCACAGACTGCACTTCCCATTTCAAGCACACACGTAAAATTATGCGGCGTATTTAAAGTGTACCTTTCCACAGACTAATACAAAGTAGCCTACTCAGTAATCCCTCTACCAACATGTCTTAAACCTCAGTTTGGAGCTGCAGCTTCACCATTCTGCGACTACTTAGGGTGTTGGGCTTAGCCAAATATAAAACAGCAACCCTTCGCATCTATCTGTTGGAACTCTCACTATATTCCTGTAAGCATACTTGCATGTGTCTGTACCTTTTGCTAGTGGTATCATATATAAAAGAAATATACAAATAGACGTATACCTGTGTTTTATATGTCTAGCATCTTCAGCTGCACTTTCACCATTCTGCAACTACGTGGGTGTTGGGCCTAGCTAAATATAAAGCTGTAACCCTTTGCATGTGTCTCTTGCAAGTCTCATCATATTCCAGAAAGCATACATGCATGTGTCTGCATATTTTCCTAGTGGCATCATATATAAAAGAAACATACAAATAGACGTATATCTGTGTTTTATACGTCTAGCATCTTCAGATGCATAACACGTATGAGAATACATGAGGAAGTACAGACATACCTCAGTCACAAGACCATCCAGACCTTAAAACTTCACAGAATGCAGTTCCCATTTCAAGCACACACCTAAAATTATGTGGCGTATTTCAAGTGTACCTTTCCACACACTCATACAAAGTAGCCTAATCACTAATCCCTCAACCAACATGTCTTAAACCTTACCTTTGAGCTGCACTTTCACCATTCTGCAACTACTTAGGGTGTTGGGCCTAGCCAAATATAAAGCAGTAACCCTTTGCATGTGTCTCTCTTAAGTCTCATCATATTCCAGAAAGCATACATGTATGTCTGCATATTTTCCTAGTGGCATCATATATAAAAGAAACAAACAAATAGACGTATATCTGTGTTTTATAGGTCTAGCATCTTAAGATGCATAACACGTATGAGAAGACATGTGGAAGTACAGACATACCTCAGTCACAAGACCATGCAGACCTTAAAACTTCACAGAATGCAGTTCTCATTTCAAGCACACACCTAAAATTATGTATCGTATTTCAAGTGTACCTTTCCACACACTCATACAAAGTAGCCTAACCACTAATCCCTCTACCAACATGTCTTAAACCTCACTTATGAGCTGCACTTTCACCATTCTGCAACTACTTAGGGTGTTGGGCCTAGCCAAATATAAAGCAGTAACCCTTTGAATGTGTCTCTTGTAAGTCTCATCATATTCCAGAAAGCATACATGCATGTGTCTGCATCTTTTCCTAGTGGCATCATATATAAAAGAAACATACAAATAGACGTATACCTGTGTTTTATACGTCTAGCATCTTCAGATGCATAACACGAATGAGAGTACATATGGAAGTACAGACATACCTCAGTCACAAGACCATACAGACCTTAAAACTTCACAGAATGCAGTTCCCATTTCAATCACACACCTACAATTATGTGGCGTATATTAAGTGTATCATTCCACATACTCATACAAAGAAGCATAATCAGTAATACCTCTAACGACATGTCTTAAACCTCACTTTTGAGCTGCACGTACACCATTCTGCAACTACTTAGGGTGTTGGGCCTAACCAAATATAAAGTCGTAACCCTTTGCATGTGTCTCTTGTAAGTCTCACCATATTCCTGATAGAATGCATGCATGTGTCTGCACCTTTTCCTAGTGGCATCATATATAAAATTAACATACAAATATACGTATACCTGTGTCAGGGCTCACAGAGCGTGAACGCACTGACAGTGGACGCGGAGCTAAGACGGGCGAGAAACTGCAATTCCCGTCATCCGCCTGCGTTGTCAACGCACGCGCTGACGTTGCACGCTATCAGACGTGCCGTCGGCGGACCTGAATATCAGGAGATGGCGCCTTTACGAAGACGCCGATTATCCTGTTGTTCCCGATGTACCAGGAAGTACGGTCGGGTAAGGGTGCGGAATCGCACCGGCTTCATTCTTTTGTATTTCTTGTGTTCTTGTGCTACGGAGACTCCCGGAGCACGTTTCTTTATTCCTCCCATTGGCGAGACGCGTTAATCCTTATGGTCTCATGCGGGAGGAAATGTTGTTGCCGATTTCCTGAGACAAGTATTCTGGAACTAATACCACTCTCGCTTTGAGGCAAAAGCGAGAGTGCAGGAGTACTACATTTATTGCTTTCTTGTATTTCTTTTACTGGCTGAAGTTTATCCCAGTTCTCCATAAACACTGTTATGTGCTAAAGGAATCCTTATTCTGGAGAGTGTTTTCCCTTCATCCTGGGTTATGGATGAGAACTGCTAAATGACCTTTTGGGAATTTCTGATTGAATATCAAGGAACACAATGCTGATTCTTGCAGACAGTTAATATTGGGTTCTGTATTATCCTTTCAATTGTAGGGGAGATCAGCTGGGGGTGTCCAGGACCGAACTGTTATAGTCTGGTGGGGACAAGCACATTTCCTATGAAGGTATGAGCTTTTCAATAAGACTCTCTTTATCAACAGTGAGGGGGTGGTTATTGGTCAACGGCGTAATTTGTTGATAACTGAACCTGTTATTTCTTTATGATAGGAACTTGCTGGTACCTTGTGTTCACCCTCACATCTCACCCGGTTTAAGGCCATCGTTGTTTTCTTTACAGGTATAGTGAGATTCCATTTAGTAGGGCCTTAAAGTGATGTAGTCGCATAGTTAGAACATTGATCTTACAGTAAAACTGTTTTCTCTCTTTGTCTGTTCTTAGGTCTCCCTCCCTGCTGTTCCTACCCTTTCCTTCCCTCGCTTGACCACCCCACTAGTCCGAGAGGATTTATTCTATCTGGACTTGGGGCTGTCGAGAGGTGGACCCCTTAAAGCTTCAACCCGATCCTGAGGATAATCTGGTGACCGTGACAGAATAATCGGCCCACGTTTACTTATCCTCCTGGTCGGGTGGAATCAGTTATGGCGACGCTAGAAGACGTCCTAGCTGCACTAGTATTAGTGCAGTCAGAACTGGCGACCTCACGTAATGAGACCGCCGTGTTACAGGCAAGAGTAGAGCGCATGCAGAGGAATCCCTTCGATGCAAGTGGCTCTTCCCTTCCCCAAGCTAGCGCAGTCGCAGTGGAAGTACCCTCACAGATCCTGTTGGCCCCTCCCGAAAGATATTATGGGGATATGCATAAAGTACAGGTGTTCCTAACTCAAGTAATGCTTCATTTCCATTGCAAACCCAAGATGTTCTCAACAAACCAAGCACGCGTAGCCTTTCTGATCTCATACTTAGCAGGGGACGCTGCACAGTGGGCAGTTCCTATAGTCAGACGAGGCGACCCCCTCCTCCATGACTGGGACGCTTTCAAGGAGGAGTTCGAAAAGATATTTGATCGCAGGGCAGAAACTTTTTCAGCGGATAAGGAGTAGCTTGAATTAAGGCAAGGTAACAAGGATCTGTTGGTATACCTGAATACCTTCCGACGACTGTTGGCTGAGACGGATTGGCCAGAGTCAAAGCAAGCAGCCATATTCTATCAAGGGCTTCGGGACGACCTGAAGGATGTTATAGCACAAGTAGATCCTCAGCCAAAGTCTTGTCCCGGGTTGATAGAACTAACATTGCGTCTGGATCATCGCTTGAAGGAACGCAAAGGCGACCACAGAAGAAGGGAACGAGTACCCCAGCGCTTTGACCAGCCAAAGACCGCCAAGCACGGAGTGACTCCTTCTGAACCTATGGAGATAGGGGCGATCCGGGCCTCTCTCACACCTCACGAACGGGAATTCTGGCGGAAACAGGGACTCTGTTTATACTGTGTGAAGAAAGGGCATTACCTTCGTGAGTGCCCTGTTAAGCCTAGGAACAGTCGTCCCAAGTTTGGACCAGTAGCCGCAGTCACAGCGGACAAGTCGTCGGAAAACTGATTTGCTTGAGGTGTAAGGAAGGGGAATCCTTGAGCATAAGTGAAATCCCTTCAGTGAAGAACGATTCCAGCAATAGCCCCGAACACTTTTTCATCAACCCGAAGATTGTGGTGGGGAAAGAAAAGAAACCGATCCAAGTAATGGTGGATTCAGGCGCCACTGGCTGCTTCATGGACGAAGAAGAAGCCCTCCGATTGGGAGTGGAATTGATTGAGAAGAGAACACCTGAACGTGTGTTTGCAGTGGATGGCAAACTATTAGAATCCGGTCCCATTCGGTTTACTACGAGGGAGCACGAGGTATGGTACAAGGACGACCACTGTGAGTTAATTACGTTGAACATCATTCAAGCTCCCCAATATGGGGCGATTTTAGGGTTACCTTGGCTCCAGAAGCATGATCCAACCGTTGATTGGTCTACTTTGACCTTAAAGATGAATTCAGGGTTCTGCAGCTCTCACTGCATATATCCCCCTACTGTTCCGTCCAAGGCTTTATCATTGCGTCACCACATCGCCACGGCCGCAGAGAAAGATGTGGAACTGCCCGATTGCTATCAGAAGTATGCGAAGGTGTTTTGTGACAGCATGGCTGAGGAATTACCGCCACACCGGATGTACGACTGCCAGATTGATCTTATACCAGGTGCAGTGGTTCCTTGCAGCAGGATATACGCATTGACTGAACCCGAGAACTTACATCTCAGGCAGTATTTAGATAAATACCTTTCTTTGGGATTCATCCGTCCCTCCAGATCGCCTGCAGCATCCCCCCTTTTTTTTATACCGAAGGCCAATGGGGAGCTTCGAACATGCATTGACTTCAGAGTGCTGAATGCCATCACAGTGAAGAATCAGTATCCTCTTCCCCTTGTATCGGTTTTGCTGGAACAAGTTAAGGGGGCTGCGATATACACGAAGCTCGACCTTCGAGGAGCCTACCATCTGGTTCGGATGCGAGAGGGGGACGAGTTGAAGACCGCCTTCAAGACTCGTTACGGACTTTATGAATATCTCGTTATGCCTTTCGGCCTTTGTAATGCCCCAGCTGCCTTCCAGTTTTTCCTGAACGATGTTCTCCGGGAGTATCTGGACCGATTCGTGGTTGTCTATATAGATGACATTCTTATCTTTTCCGCAGACACTGAAGAGCATAAGGAACACGTCAAGATTGTATTACAGACCTTGCAAAGGAATCACCTTTTTTGCAAGATCAGTAAATGCGAATTTCATGTCACCACCGTGGAGTTCTTGGGGGTCATGCTCACTCCTGCAGGCCAAATCATGGCTGAGAGAAAGGTAACAGCCATTACTGAGTGGCCCAGCCCAAAGAACGTACGTGACATACAATGTTTTTTGGGTTTCGCCAATTTTTATAGGCGTTTTATCCATCATTTTTCTGCCCTGGTGGCATCGGTCACGCGTTTGTTGAGGAAAAACGTTTCCTTCCAGTGGGATGAAGAAGCTCAAACCGCCTTTGAAGCACTTAAGGCAGCCTTCTCCTCCGCTCCTATCTTGGCCCACGCTGATTCCGAACTACCATTCATTGTAGAAGCCGACGCTTCCGATGGAGCAGTAGGAGCCGTCCTCTAACAAAGACATCCATCCACCGGGCAGTTGCATCCTGTCGCATTCATGTCTCGTAAGCTGAACAGCGCAGAGAAAAATTACACTATCGCCGAAAAGGAGCTATTGGCCATCAAGGACGCCTTTTTGGAATGGAGGCATTGGATTAAAGGTGCGAAAAACCAAGTAACTGTTTACACAGATCACCGCAATCTGCAGTTCATGAAATCCACCAGGCAGCTTGCGCCTCGTCAGCTAAGGTGGATGATGTTCTTTTCTGAATACCATTCTGTTATCACCTTTCGGCCCGGCAGAGATAACAAGAAAGCTGATGCTCTGACCAGACAAACTACTCAGTTGGAAGGTACAACGAACCCTGTACGAGCGATCATCGCACCTGATCAAGTAATATGTGTGACCCATACTAACGACTTCCTACACAAGGTTAAGAGGGGAGTACAGACCTCCACTTGGAGAGACTGGTTCAGACACCATCCTGAATGGAGAATGCATCAAGGCATTCCCATGAAAGGAAAGCAAGTCCTATTACCCACCAAGGAAGTGAGACAGCACACCTTTCACTGGTGCCATACCCTCCCGTGCGCAGGACATTGCGGTGGTTTGAAGACCATAGAAAATACCCTACGACAATTCTGGTGGCCCTCTCTCCGCAGAGACATCCTTCTTTGGGTTAAGGGATGTGATATCTGTGCTCAAATGAAGACAGATAAACGCAAATCACAAGGCCTGTTACAACCTCTGCCCACTCCGGAAAACCCATGGGAACAATGGTCGGTAGACTTTATTGTTGGATTACCTCGGGACCAAGGGCATACAGTCATCCTGGTGGTTGTGGACTATTTGACCAAGATGGGACACTTTATCGCCTGCATACAGCTCCCTACTGCAGGGCAATTAGCTAGCCTACTACTAGTCAATGTGGTCAGGTTACATGGACTTCCCCGTACTGTAGTGTCAGACAGGGGCACGCAATTTACAGCGCAATTTTGGAAGGTTTGGTGTTCTAGGCTGAACATATCTTCCGCTCTGTCCACCAGTTTTCATCCCCAAACTGATGGCCAGACGGAACGGTTGAACCAGACACTTAAACAATTCCTGCGATGTTACGTAGACATAAACACGGAAGCATGGGTGGACTGGTTGTGGATAGCCGAGATCGCTTATAACAACGCTCTTCACAGCTCTACACACCACTCACCTTTTTACAGTTCTTACGGTTTCCACCCACGTTTTATCCCTTTTGTAGCACCCAGTCGCACTCTGAAACTCCCCGAAGTACAACAGAGGTTAGTGCACATCAGACAAACATTGCTTGATACTACACATCATCTCCAGCACGCTAAGGCGCTGTACAAAAGGCAAGCAGATAAGCATCGGAGGCCCGCTCCGGAATACAGGAAAGGGGACTTGGTATGGCTCTCTACGAGAAACATACGATTCAAGAGACACAGTTTCCTGAATCCCAAGTACATAGGTCCCTATAGGGTCCTCCAACGGGTGGGGCCAGTGGCAGTGAAGCTGCGTTTACCGGCGCGCTTTCGTATACATCCGGTGTTTCATGTCTCTCTCTTGAAGCCTTCCTTTTGCCCGGTCAAAAAGCGGCCTGTCCCGTTGTGGGTGGATCAAGACCAGGAGTATGAGGTCAAGGGTATTGTGAACTCTAAGATCACCCGGAACAAACTGTGGTACCTGGTGTCCTGGAAAGGGTATGGTTCCGAGGAGGACTCTTGGGAACCGGCCTCCTCTGTACATGCTCCCCGGATGGTGGCGGCTTTTCATAAGAGGTTCCCGGATAGACCCTGCTCCTGTCAGTGCTCTCCGAAGGGGGGATGTACTGTCAGGGCTCACAGAGCGTGAACGCACTCACAGTGGACGCGGAGCTAAGACGGGCGAGAAACTGCAATTCCCGTCATCCGCCTGCGTTGTCAACGCACGCGCTGACGTTGCACGCATCAGATGTGCCGTCGGCGGACCTGAATATCAGGAGATGGCGCCTTTACGAAGACGCCGATTATCCTGTTGTCCCCGATGTACCAGGAAGTACGGTCGGGTAAGGTTGCGGAATCGCACCTCCTTCATTCTTTTGTATTTCTTGTGTTCTTGTGCTACGGAGACTCCCGGAGCACGTTTCTTTATTCCTCCCGTTGGCGAGACGCGTTAATCCTTATGGTCTCATGCGGGAGGAAATGTTGTTGCCGATTTCCTGAGACAAGTATTCTGGAACTAATACCACTCTCGCTTTGAGGCAAAAGCGAGAGTGCAGGAGTACTACATTTATTGCTTTCTTGTATTTCTTTTACTGGCTGAAGTTTATCCCAGTTCTCCATAAACACTGTTATGTGCTAAAGGAATCCTTATTCTGGAGAGTGTTTTCCCTTCATCCTGGGTTATGGATGAGAACTGCTAAATGACCTTTTGGGAATTTCTGATTGAATATCAAGGAACACAATACTGATTCTTGCAGATAGTTAATATTGGGTTCTGTATTATCCTTTCAATTGTAGGGGAGATCAGCTGGGGGTGTCCAGGACCGAACTGTTATAGTCTGGTGGGGACAAGCACATTTCCTATGAAGGTATGAGCTTTTCAATAAGACTCTCTTTATCAACAGTGAGGGTGTGGTTATTGGTCAACGGCGTAATTTGTTGATAACTGAACCTGTTATTTCTTTATGATAGGAACTTGCTGGTACCTTGTGTTCACCCTCACATCTCACCCGGTTTAAGGCCATCGTTGTTTTCTTTACAGGTATAGTGAGATTCCATTTAGTAGGGCCTTAAAGTGATGTAGTAGCATAGTTAGAACATTGATCTTACAGTAAAACTGTTTTCTCTCTTTGTCTGTTCTTAGGTCTCCCTCCCTGCTGTTCCTACCCTTTCCTTCCCTCACTTGACCACCCCACTAGTCCGAGAGGATTTATTCTATCCGGACTTGGGGCTGTCGAGAGGTGGACCCCTTAAAGCTTCAACCCGATCCTGAGGATAATCTGGTGACTGTGACAACCTGTGTTTTATACGTCTAGCATCTTCAGATGCATAACACGTATGAGAATACATGTGGAAGTACAGACATATCTCAGTCACAAGACCATGCAGACCTTAAAACTTCACAGAATGCACTTCCCATTTCAAGCACAAACCTAAAATTATGTGGCGTATTTCAAGTGTACCTTTCCACACACTCATACAAAGTAGCCTAATCACTAATCCCTCAACCAACATGAGGGCCCCTATTGTCCAAATAGGGGCCCATGCTTCTAGTCAAGGTAAGGGGGATACACTTCTAAAATAACCCCTGCTCACCCCCTTGGTAGCTTGGCACGAGCAGACAGGCTTATCTCAGAGGCAGTGTGTGAAGCATTTGTGAACACATACAGTAATACAGTGAAAACACTACAAATGGACACCACACCAGTTTAGAAAAATAAATAATCTTTATCTAAACCAAAACAAGACCAAACAACAAAAATCCACAATACAGTTATCAAGATATCCTCAAAAATAGGTTATTCACTCAAATAAAGTTTGTAGCAACAAATACCTCCACCTGGAGTTATTACAACGTTGTGACAGATGCAAATCCCAAAGAACGGCGCCGACCGCGAAGTCCGCGGCATCGGGCGTGGAGTCAAGCAGACCCCAAAGAACAGTACCTTGGAATTGATGAAAGCAAAGGCGGTGCATGGCGTCGGGGAGGTGATGCTTCGTTGGCGCCGAGCGGCATCGCTCCCTTACGACCCCAGGGGAGGTGAAGCCTCGGTTCCTTACTGCGGTGCAATTGAGGTAAGACATCGGTTCCTTACTGTGTTGGGTAGGTGACGTCACGGTGGCGGCGAGGCGTCGGTTCCTTACGACAGTGCGGTGTCGATAGATTCAGGAGTCACCCACGTCGAGTATTGGCTCTGCGTTGATGAAGCACCAGCGTCGGTGAAGTCGGAGCTGGGGTGCGAGTCGGGACGTTGCGTCGTGGACTTCACGAGCGGTGTCCTCAGCTCCGGTGCAGGCAGCGGCCTCGGTGATGGCTTCGGAGTCGATGCGGCACGGCGTCAGCCAGTGTCGGGCCTACGGTGCAAGTCGGGGCGGTGCATCATGCTCTTCACGAGTGGTGCCCACGGCTTCAGTGCAGGTTACGGCGTCGCTCGCCGGCGTCGGTGTTGCAATTTCCTTCTGTGCCAGCTGAAACAGCAGTTCCAGATGCAGAGAGACAGAAGAAATGAAGTCTTTGTGTCCCTGAGACTTCAGAACAGGAGGCAAGCTCAATTTCAAGCCCTTGGAGATCTTTTCTTCAAGCAGGTGACAAAGCAAACAGCAAAGTCTTTTTCTCCTTTCCTCGGCATCAAGTAGCCACTGCAGGCCAACCCCAGACATCAAACAGCACAGGGGCCAGCTTCTCTGGCTCTTCTCCTTGGCAAAGGTTCCTCTTGACTCCTAGAAGTGATCTAAAAGTCTGGAATCTGGGCCCCTCTTTTTGTACACAATAATCCTTTGTTCTCTGAAGGCAGAGAGTGTCTGTACCCAGCCAAAACCAGTTCTGTCCTCACTGGTGCAGCTTCCTGGCAGGAGGTGGAGACAGCATTGTGGAAGGCAGAACAGGCCCATTCAGGTGAAAGTAAATCTCCTCCCCCTACTCTAAATGCAACCCAGGTCTATTCAGCCCAGCCCTGACTCATCAGGCTCTCTGGAGCCACTGCCCCTCTCCAGCCCTTGTCATCAAAAAGCCAGACATGCAACACACAAACTTAGCAGAGGCACACTGGATGGTTAAGCAAGAAAATACCTACTTTCTAAAAGTGGTATTTTCAAACAGAATGTAAAAATCACCCTCACTAAAAGATGCATTTTAACATTCTGATAAGGCATACTAAACTTTATTTTCCTACCTCGTTCCCAGGGGCAGTTATGTTTATGAGATGTTATAAACAAACTCCCCATTCTGTCCTATAGGAACAGGTAGCCTTGCAATAGTGAAAAAACTAAATTGGCAGTAATTCACTATCAAGCCATGCCACACTCACCAGGGCATGTCCTACCTTTCACATACACTGCACCCTGCCCACAGGGGTACCTTGGGCCTACCTTAGGGGTGACTGACATGTAAGAAAAGGGAAGGTTAGGGCCTGGCAAGTGGGTGCACTTGCCAAGTCGACATGGCAGTACTAGACTGCCCACATGCTCTGCAATGGCAGGCCACAGTTACATTGTTCAGGCTGCTTCTGTGGGTGCACAGTCAGTGATGCAGCCCACTAGCAGCATTTGATTTACAGGCCCTGGGCACACACAGTACACTGTACTAGGGTCGGACTAATATATCAAATATGGCAATCATGGAATCACTAATCCATAACAACAATTTACAGGGAGAGCATCTGCACTTTAGCACTGTTCAGCAGTGGTAAAGTGCCCAGAGGCATAAAACCAACAAAAACAGGTCAGAAACAGAAGGCCACAAAGCAAAAAGTCTGGGGATAAACCAGCTGAAAAAGCCAGGTCTAACAAGACCCCCTTCCAGCCTAAAGCCAGGGTAGACTAATCAATCCCTTGATGGGTTTCCCTGGTTGAGGAGATAGAACCTAGACCTGGCCCACAACAGCGGGGGCACATTCTGGTTCTACGCCTTTCTGAACCCAGTTGGATCCCTCTGTCCATACACTCCGGGCCCACTAAGCTAACCCATGGGGAACCCTTCTCCTCACCTGTGGAGACCATCTGTGCAGCTCCTAACGTTAGCTTGCTCACAGGTGTGTCCCAACAGACAGACAGTACCCACATGGCCAACACAGTGGTGTGGCGCAGTCCACCCCTGGATGTGACTCCTGCCCCTCCCCCCAGGGGCCACTCTGTCGACCAGGACAGCAAGCCACATTGGCCACTGACAGTTTTCAGTGATGAGACCCAGGCCTTATGCCTCTCAGGACTCTCAAACCTCTGTGGCATCAGAGAGCGGGGCCAATAGCCCCAGCTGCTTGGCACCCTTTATCCACTCTCCCTCCTGTCAGGTCAGGTATGACATCCTGACACTGACCCACCAGCCCCGGGCCTGTACCCGGCGGCTGGACAGGAGACTGGGGTGGGCTTTCCCACACCCGGTCCTCCTCCTCGGGGCTCTGCACCCTCTCACCTGGAGCGGTACCCCTTCCAGAATTGTCAGGGCACCTGTGGCAGGTGTCCTGCACAATTCGCCCACCAGTTCAGGGTTCTATCCTGCAACCGGGATCCCAGCCTAGGGTCTGTATCCTTAGACTAGGCAGAGGTCAGGGGTGAGGCTGCCCTCTCCCCGCCCCCCTTACTGGGGCCCTGCATCCTCCCACCTGGAGCAGTGCCCCCAGAAGACAACCCAGTAGGGGTACTGTAAGCAGTCGCCCCTACCTCCAGGTCAGGGGGAACACCCTGAACCTGGCCCTCCAACCCAGGGTCTGTACCCTTAGGCTGGATCTGTGCCTGGCAACCCAGGACTTCTGGGGGAGTACACCAACCCCCCGAGGGAAACACACTCCTCTGGATTTGTGTAAGAGTCTGCCTGGTGCAGGTCTCCAGCCTCCTGTCCACCTGACAGAGCATGAAGACCCCACAGGCCAGAAGTGGCCTCACCAGGGTCAGTCCTGGGGTGCTCTGACCTCAGAGCTGGCAACCCCTGACCCTCTGGTCCTTCCACTGGGGACTGCGCCCCCCTCTCACTCCTCTCTCTGGACTCATGCCCTCTCCCTACTGGAGAGGTGCTGCCAGACACCAGATCTGGTGGAATGCTAGTTACAGCAGTCTCTCCCAGCTCTACTGACACCTTGGGATCCCCCTTAGGGGATTGCCTCCAGGTACAGCCTAGGTTCCCCACCTGGTGTTCACTTAGGGAACCCTCCAGGTCCTGGGTTTCGGGCACCTTGGGACGCATCCCATTCTCACTACTTCTCCGCGGAGACAGGACATGAGTCCCTATACCCCTCCCACTACACCGGGACCTATCTGAGCTACTAAGAACCTTTCCCACCACCCTCGGGTAGGCAATACCTGAGCCACCTCCATCAGGATCACCCTCAGATGCTTCTTCAGACCCTCTGGAATCCACCAAAAGGTCTGCCTCCAGTGTGAGCTCCCTGGGTTCAGAGAACTCACACTCCACCAGGGGTTGGCATAGCTCTGGAAAACAGGGACTTAAAATATGTTCTCCATGAATTGAATCATACAGCCCCACACAGGTGTTAACCAAGCTATCCTTTGCCTTACCATCCAGTGCCTCGCACACGTACCCCACACCACTCTCCTGAGATTGGCAAGCCAGGGTCTGACTGTCTCTGTCACTCAACCCACACTCTTCTGGGCGGTCTCCACACTCACACACCAGGACTTCTACCATGGGGGAACCCCTCTCCCTGCACCTCTCATCTAGTCAGTACAGTGTCCCTCCCACCACTAGGACTATGAACCCCTGTGTCACTTCCCCAATCCACCGCAGGGACACTGAGCACCACTGGAGCTACCTCATATTCTTGAACCCCCTGGTGTATGCTAACCCCCTCCTTCAAGTCAGGTGCCACATCTCTGGGTGTGTGTACTGCTCCCTCAGCACTAGATAACACAATTTTGCTGCCACCATCTGAGCTGGACTCCACCTCCAACCCAGCCAAGCTCACGTCCTGATCTACACACATTTCTTCTTCTTGGGTTAAGGCCCTCTTGGCCTCAGCCCTCTCGAGCTCCTCATCAAGCTCTCTCAGCCTCTGCTCACAAGCTAAAAGCCAGCCATCTTTTTCTGTTTCTCCCTCACTTTCAGGGAAGTCCTCCTCCTCAGACTCTACTGGTAGTGTTGGCTCCCAGCGGGGTAACTCATAATGAAATAGGGATGTCTCTAGATCCTCCCTGGACCTTCTCTTCACAGGCAGCCCTCTTTTCTTGCAGAACACACATAGCTCCTTCATTGTGTAGATGAACATGTGCCAGAAGTCAAGTTCCATTTTGCAACAACTAACCAGAGTCCTAGTATCAAAAATACTTCCAGGAGGACACCAGAAAACAGAAAAACAGTATGTGGTTGCGTAATGGTCTGCACTATACTAGTAGTGTACATCAATCAGTGTATGTAAATCACAAATGCAAGTCCCGGATCCTCACCGCTAACCACCAATGTTAGAAATGGTGGTGTCTAGTTGGCAGAGGAAGGTACCTTTGTCCAAATAGGGGCCCTTGCTTCTAGTCAGGGTGAGGGGGATACACTTCTAAAATAACCCCTGCTCACCCCCTTGGTAGCTTGGCACGAGCAGACAGGCTTATCTCCGAGGCAGTGTGTGAAGCATTTGTGAACACATACACTAATACAGTGAAAACACTACAAATGGACACCACACCAGTTTAGAAAAATAAGTAATCTTTATCTAAACCAAAACAAGACCAAACGACAAAAATCCACAATTCAGTTATCAAGATATCCTCAAAAATAGGTTATTCACTCAAATAAAGTTTGTAACAACAAATAACTCCACCTGGAGGTATTACGACGTCGTAAAAGATGCAAATCCCAAAGAACGGCGCTGACCGCTAAGTGCGCGGTGTCGGGCGTGGAGCCAAAGAACAGTACCTTGGAATTGATGAAAGCAAAGGCGGTGCACGGGTCGGGGAGGTGATGCTTCGTTGGCGCCGAGCGGCGTCGGTTCCTTACGAGCTCAGGGAAGGTGAAGCCTCGGTTCCTTACTGCGGTGCAGGGGAGGTGAGACGTCGGTTCCTTACTGTGTCAGGGAGGTGACGTCACGGTGGCGGCGAGGCGGCGGTTCCTTGCGATGGTGCGGTGTCAATGGATTCAGGAGTCACCCACGTCGAGTATCCGCTCCGCGTTGATGAAGCACCAGCGTCGGTGAAGTCGGAGCTGATGTGCGAGTCGGGACGTTGTGTTGTGGTTTCACGAGCGGTGTCCTCGGCTCCGGAGCAGGCAGCGGCCTCGGTGATGGCTTCGGAGTCGATGCAGCACGGCGTCAGCAGGCGTTGGGCCTACGGTGCAAGTCGGGCAGTGCATCGTGCTCTTCACGAGCAGTGCCCACGGCTTCGGTGCAGGTTACGGCAT
Organism: Calotriton arnoldi; assembly: GCA_963921515.1. Lineage (NCBI taxonomy): Eukaryota > Metazoa > Chordata > Amphibia > Caudata > Salamandridae > Calotriton > Calotriton arnoldi. The sequence continues at coordinate 425,094 of CAWUFW010009815.1, read as the reverse complement.
TGCTCGCTGGCGTCGGTGTTGCAATTTCCTTCTGTGGCAGCTGAAACAGCAGTTCCAGATGCAAAGAGATAAAGAAATGAAGTCTTTGTGTCCCTAAGACTTCAGAACAGCAGGCAAGCTCAATGTCAAGCCCTTGGAGATCTCAAGCAGGTGACAAAGCAAACAGCAAAGTCCTTTTCTCCTTTCCTTAGCAGCAAGTAGCCACTGCAGGCCAACCCCAGACAGCAAACAGCACAGGGGCAGTATTCCTCCTCGCTTCTCCGGCTCTTCTCCTTGGCAAAGGTTCCTCTTGATTCCCAGAAGTGATCTAAAAGTTTGGGGTCTGAGCTCCTCTTTTTATACACAAAAATCCTTTGTTCTCTGAAGGCAGAGTGTGTCTGTACCCAGCCAAAACCAGTTCTGTCCTCACTGGTGCAGCTTCCTGGCAGGAGGTGGAGACAGCATTGTGGAAGGCAGACCCGGCCCATTCAGGTGAAAGGAAATCTCCTCCCCCTACTCTAAATGCAACCCAGGTCTATTCAGCCTAGCCCTGACTCGTCAGGCTCTCTGGGGCCACTGCCCCTCTCATCCAAAAGCCAGACATGCAATACACAAACCTAGCAGAGGCACACTGGATGGTTAAGCAAGAAAATACCTACTTTCTAAAAGTGGTATTTTTAAACACAGAATGTAAAAATCACCCTCACTAAAAGATGCATTTTAACATTCTGAGTTCAGGCATACTAAACTTTAATTTCCTACCTCGTTCCCAGGGGCAGTTATGTTTATAGGATGTTATAAACAAACTCCCCATTCTGTCCTATGGGAACAGGTAGCCTTGCAATAGTGAAAAACGAAATTGGCAGTAATTCACTATCAAGTCATGCCACACACGCCAGGGCATGTCCTACCTTTCACATACACTGTACCCTGCCCACAGGGGTACCTTGGGCCTACCTTAGGGGTGACTGACATGTAAGAAAAGGGAAGGTTAGGGCCTGGCAAGTGGGTGCACTTGCCAAGTCGACATGGCAGTACTAGACTGCCCACAGGCTCTGCAATGGCAGGCCAGAGTTACATTTTTCAGGCTGCTTCTGTGGGTGGCACAGTCAGTGATGCAGCCCACTAGCAGCATTTGATTTACAGGCCCTGGGCACACACAGTACACTGTACTAGGGTCTGACTAGTAAATCAAATATGGCAATCATGGAATCACTAATCCATAACAACAATTTACAGGGAGAGCATCTGCACTTTAGCACTGTTCAGCAGTGGTAAAGTGCCCAGAGGCATAAAACCAACAAAAACAGGTCAGAAACAGAAGGCCACAAAGCAAAAAGTCTGGGGATAAACCCGCTGAAAAATCCAGGTCTAACAATACCTTTGCACAATTGATGTTGCTTTTGCCTCAAACTGTCTTTGTATACTCTAATATATGCCAAAGACCGAAATGGAAGTGGTCAAATCAATTCTGTCCACAGTTTGAGAAAGCTAGGAAGAATGTCAATAAAGCTGTTTCTGCTTACCTCAGAGACCATAGGATGGGCTCCATCTATAACAACAATCTACATTTTGATATGAATGACATCTACAGAACTGATGGAGTTTACTTCACAGATGAAGGAAACAGAGTATTTCTCAACAACCTTAAGCTGTGCGTCCGCACTTACATGTAGCTCCAACAAAGTCATATGAAAACAAGGGCTCTTTTTAGAGCCACCCTATAACCCAACGGTCAATCTTATTTTTTTTAAAACATACATACTCTTTTTTAATTTTTGGTGGATTCGCGAACCCGTCGCGAATCCGCAAAACAAAAGCACAAATTCAATGTACTACAACACAATACACTTTTCAAGTTTAACTTTTATATATATTTTTTTATATTATTACTAACTCTATTAAATTTAATGTGATTATTAACTTCAATCTCACTAACTCTATAAAAAAAGTTGAGAAATGCAACACTACCTTCCAAATTATATACTATCAAATTATTTATTTATGGTAGATCCGCGAATCCACCACGACGTTACACTGGGGGGCCGTGCTGAGAGCCACGATGGGGTCGCCACACCTATGATGAGAGAAAAGAAGAATAATTAATGCCCCCCAGTTCCATTACCCGATTTCGGCCCGGGGACCCCATCCCCAGCAAAAATTGTTTTATGGAAGGGGGGCTGCGTGGCCCCCCTTCCCTGGGCCTCTTTTGGCCACGGGGACCCCATCCCCCGGGGCCTGCCCAGCCTTTCTTATTTTTATAAATTTTGGAGGGGGGGGCGCGTGGCCCCCCTCCTGATGCAAATTATGGCCCGGGGACCCCATCCCCCAGGCCGGTCTAACTTTTCTTTTTTAAATAAAATAAAAAAGGGATGGGGGCCTAGTGGCCCTCCTCCCGGGCCATTTTTGGCCCTGGGACCCCATCCCCCAGGGCCTGGCCTCACGTTGGGGACCGTGGGGGAGTCCCAATGCCCCCACGATCCCTGCCGGCTCCCCCCTCCTCGGGAGCCGGCATTGCTTTTGGACAAGGGGAGCTGCCCAAAAGCAAATCTGCTTTGCTTCATGGAAGCGAGAACAGTTTTTCTGCTCTCGCTTCCATGAAGCGAAGCAGAAGTTTGCTATGGCAGTGTCCCTGCCCTGCCATAGCAAACTACAATGTCCCAGGGGGTGGGCACCCCGGGACATTGCTGGAGCCGACCCTGGGGCGTGGCGGTCCCCAGGGCCAAGGATGTCTCCTCCCATCATGTTTGAAGCCCCGGGGAGGTGGTGGTCACCAGGGCAGTGTGGGGGGGGGGCAGGAGCCCCCCACCCCCCCAACACTGGTTTTTTAAAATTTAAGCCCCGGGGAGGTGGCGATCTCCGGGGCTTGGGGGAGCCCCCCTCTGACATAATAAAGGAATGCCCCTGAGGAGGTGGTGGCCCCGCGGCAGCGTGGGGGGCAGGAGCCCCCCCACTCATTTTTTATAAAAAGCCCCCGGGGAGGTGGCAGTCCCCGGTGCTGCGGGGGGCAGGTGCCCCACGCACATTATTAACAAAGCCCTGGGGAGGTGGCAGTCCCCAGGACTGCGGGGGGCCCCGTGGGCCTCTGCATAATAATTAACCATTGCCCCCAGGACCTGGCCCACCCGGGAGCTTAAAAGAAACGAAGCGCGGGAGACCGTGCTTCGTTTTCTTTTTTTTCGGCGGGATTCGCGGACCTACACGGTGTTTCTATCCTGCCCCTTTTCTTCTTTTTTATCGTTTTTTTCACCTTTTTTCTTGTGACTCGGTTCAACCAAGTCACAAGATGGCTGCCAACACTTCCTGGTTTGAAGTGTTCACAGCCAACCAGAGTCAAGCTCGTGCTCGGGAGGGTTCGCGGATCCACCGTGGTCACCAGATATCCATATTTATTTTAAATATGAATTTCCAAGGAACTACAGAACGGATTTACACCATTTAAAGCAAAGAGTGCACTCTGGACCAAGAGCTACCTCTCTGGCAAATTTGGTGTAATTCCGTTCAGCAGTTCGGGCTGTAGCTGCGACAAAAGTTTCCTATGGAAATTAACATGGAGATTTGGGACCCCCCCTTTTTTCTCGGCCCCCGCTTGACGAATCACCCCGAAACTTTCAAGACAAAAATTTTGCGCTGATTCGTCAACCGGCACCAAAGATATTGGCAAAAGAAAAAACGCTTTTTGAATACAAACAAGGCCCTAACTATCACTAACTACTGGCGACCGCCAGTAGGTAATATATATATATATATTATAGAATATGTCTTTTGCACTCGAAATTATTTAATGCTATATTGCAGTAGAATTTGCAAGTGATTGTAAATTGACGAAATGAATCGTATTTTGTGACATAAGGAAAGGAGTCTTTCTTCTATGTTGGCTTGACTCCCGGAAACAAATGGCAATCCATGGCACGTAAACATCATGTGATCAAGGCCATTGTGACGGCCGAAACGCGTTATGGCTAACGTGATTAAAGTAACCTGAACAATCCGCAGTCGAGTCTGCTCCGTTTGTATGGAATTTTGTCAAGCATGAAGTTGATATATATATATATATATACATATATATGTGTATACTGGAAACTTTGCCGTACCACTCCAAATGTCACAGGAACAGATGAATGCAGACCTAGGTCTAAGTGCAAAGTTCTTTATTTCTTTAAACGCCCAACACCACCGCCATGACGCGTTTCGGCCTTCAGGAGGCCTTGATCACATGACGCGTTTGAGAAGTGTACCACCTTTTAAAGTGCAAGTGCAATAACACGTGACTGCTGAAATCATAGACATAGAAAAATCAGTTCATAGGCAACCAGACAACGTCCTAATCACGGTTTACATAGGAAAGGTAAAAGTCACAAAAATTATAAATATTCATTTTTTTCATAAATATTTAAAAAATCATTGGAATCAAGGTTTGGTAAATAACTTGCATAAATAAAAAACACTCTCTTAATGAGAAGTCAGTAAAATGCAAGTACAAAAGACTTTTTTGCCCCAGTGGGCATAAATATTAGAAATTACCTCGTTGATTCATAATGATAAAAACATTAAATAATTGATTTAAATAATTATTAATTCATAAATATTTAAAAAACAATTTTTAATACATCATACAATGTGTAAATAAAAAAAACCCAGGTAACCATTTACAATAAATATACCGAGTTTAGGATGGGATATGACAAAGCACGATAAATTCAGTAAAAAACCTGCTTCCGAATCATACAAACATTATGTGGGTCATATCCTTCTAAATATTTCTGTTGATTCGTGGCTAGGCCATGAACCATCTAATGACTTATACCTAAAGTGCTGGTGCATGAAAAAGAAAGTCAAGCCCAAGTGGCCCTTTGGAATTCTCTCTATGATTATTTCAGAAAAATATACAGTGACAAGAAGTGCCACCCTAATGGTTAAAAAAGTGCAAAAGTGTTATATTAAAATTAAAAAATAAGTAATAGCAGCATACTAGAAAAATTTACATTATGATATCAGTGCATAGAATCTAAAAGGTGTCACAGGCAAGTAAAGAAGTCCTCACTGGAATTTAAACCTTGGGGTGTCTTGGTATCTAACTCCAGGATATATTTAGTTTCCAGTTTGCGTAGGATAGCCTCACAGTTGCCCCCTCGTCTGAGGGGTAAGACAGTGTCCACTACAAAGTACTTTAGATGTTCCAGACTGTTGCAATGGACATCCTTAATATGTCTGGCAACCGGGTATGATGCATCTATGTATATATATATATATATATATATATATATTTCCAACAATCCCAATTATATACTTTGTTCCTAAAATCCATAAATGCCTCAATAAACCGCCAGGCAGGCCCATCATATCTGTGTGCGATGGGCCGCTAGAAAATATGTCGATTTATATTGATTCTTTTTTGCAGGAGCATGTAAAAAATTTAAAATCATATGTGCAAGACACAAGTGATTTTTTAAGAAAAATAGAAAACACTCATTGGCAAACTGGTTATCAATTAATAGCATTAGATGTATCTGCGCTATACACATGCATAAAGAACCAAGACGGAATCAAGGCGGTTGAATACTTCCTAGCCAATAGGCCAATGAAATATGCTCAGCATAATAAAATGTTGATAGATATGCTATTATTCTGCTTAGAAAACAATTTGTTTATGTATAAAAATCAAATGTACCAGCAGATTCAGGGTGTAGCCATGGGGGCCAGCTTCTCCCCCAGTTATGCATGTCTTTTCATGGGCTGGTGGGAGGAGCTGGTCCTCATGAAACAATATGAGCGCACTTACAATGAAAAGGTAATTTCATGGTTGAGATTCATCGATGATTTATTTATTGTATGGGATGGTTCCAAGCAAAGTGCTAAAGATTTTATTACTAAAATCAATAATAACAATGTGAATCTAAATTTTACTTCATCTATCAGTAGTGAAAGTATTACCTTTTTGGATGTACAGGTTTACATAGCAAATAACAAGTTGTCAACATCTCTCTTTCGTAAACCAACTGCTGGCAATACAGTATTGCACGCATCCAGCTCTCATCCGCCTCACCTGATACAAAGCATCCCCTACGGGGAGATGCTTAGAATAAGACGTATCTGCAGTGAAGAAAGGGATAAGCAATTGAAATGTAAAACTAGATTTTTGGAGAGGGGGTATAGCCCCAGAACAATAGATGCAGCAATTCTTAAATCTAATAGACAAGCTAGGCAAGACTTACTCCAGTATAGATCCATGTCTCAGGGTGCCAAAAACAAAAAAACTAAGGAGTCTACCAGATTAATCCTAACATATTCCAGACAAGAAGGACAGATCAGGTCGATCATAAGATGCAACTGGCCCATCATATTGGGGGATCCAATTATTGGTGGTCTCCTTCCGAAGAAGCCAGATATAACATACAGAAAAACGGCGTCAATGGGCAATGCGTTGGTCAGGAACAGCCCAGAAGATCAGGAAGCAAGTACATGGTTGACAGCTAGAAAGGGATTTTACAAATGCTCTAGCTGTAAAGCCTGCCAGTATGGCACAAATAAGATCTTGTATCGAACAGCTTTCAGTGACCGCATACATATAATTGGCCAACATCTTTCCTGCAAAACAGAGTATGCAGTGTATGCTCTAATATGTAGCTGCAATCTATATTATATAGGCAGCAACAAATTGGCCGTACACAAAAGGATTTTACAACACACTAGAGCCATCGTAAACAATGATCCCAGTTACCCTGTTGCCAGGCATTTTAAGGAAATACATAATAGTAGTCTGAAACATTTTAGCTACTTTGTCCTAGATGCAATACCCCCGCAAAAAAGAGGGGGCAACAGGGAGGCCAAGTTGAGACGCTTAGAGACCAGATATATACTTGAATTAGATACGAAGCAGCCAGGGGGATTGAACACAAGCGAAGATATGTACACATATTTATAGGCTTTCCCGTTTTACTAAATTTATCTTAAATAATGACTTAAATTTTAATCATATATATATATTTTTTTTTATTATCACCTTTTTTATACCAATGTATTTTAGCATGGTTTTTATCCATATTTATGCAGTTGGAATGATTTTATAATATATTTATACTATATATTTATATATATATATTTATATTTATATCCTCATTTATGGGAATTAACTGTGTAGAATGGAAGAACACATTTTTGTCTTGATACTATTGGTATTCCTCTTGCACTTTAAAAATGGAAACTTCGGATTTATCCTAGCATACTGTTAAACTCGAAAAGTACAACAGTTGAAATCTACAGTATTTATATGTACAACTGCAACATGTAATCATTAATTAATGTGATGGTATTCTTAATGTACTATAGAGAAATTAATATGTATAGTTACTAGGATTTATCCTTTGTATTATGGTTACACTATGTAACCATAAATATTAGTATCTTGCTGCTATTCCAGATTGAACTTACATCGCACACTATTATGCACTATGCACTTTATGGACTTGCACTTTAGTGGGGACTTAGGCACTGGATAATTTTTATGCACTGATTAGCTAAATGCGTTTGGACAATTGTCAGTATTTTTAGCCTTAATAACCGATTGTTTTAAAATTATTGTATAGACAGGCTTGGGAATGTGTACCATGAAATTTTGGGAAAATGTATTTATACAAGACACTAACAGGCCATGTAGGCGAATTTTAACATGAATACAACAGTACGTTTTCTATATCTAGTAGAATAGCTAATCTAGCATTGTCACTTTAAAAGGGGAGAACCTGCCCTCTAGCGTTGTGATGTGATCAAGGCCGGCAACGGCCGAAACGCGTTATGGCGGCTTGGTGAAGCGCTAAAATAAACCCTTAAACGCACCGAATTGGGTCCACTCTCGTTATTTTCACGAAGAACTTGGAAACGAGCGTTCGAAATATATATATATATATATATCTCACACACATTCCCAGTAGTGGGCTTGGCAATCCGCGCCAGTCTCAAGTTTCTAGGCATAATACTGGCAATCATCCAAAAGGCGATGGGATGAATGCGTGCAAATAGACTAACCAGTGGCAGTCGCTCGAGTAGCATTCCACAGAGGCCCACCTAATGCAAATCAGTACTGACGCTGTTCATCATGTAAACAGTCCATCCCAAACCTTGGTCATCTCACTCCTTCACACTTAAGCACACTGCTTTTTTAGTTGGGAAATTTGAGATTCAACCCCCCAAAATCTCAGTGACTAAGATACTCCCTGCGTGCAATGCCTTTCCCTATTTATACTCATAAAAACTGCTTCAGGAAGCCAGGGACAAATGCCATCACTCTGCACGACCTTCAGGAATCTGGAATGCAGTTCAGTTCACCTTTACCTTGCTATTAGGGATTGCTGAAACAGTGACAGTGAACTGCACACTCGCACAGTAGTCCACTACACAGTGTCTCCTTACATGGTCTGATGATCTAAGTCATAAGAGGCGAAGACAGCATCCAGGAGCTGGCCTTCCTGAGGAGTAGGTTGATTAATTAATAATGTTAAATTCTAGACCTCAACTTCTTTCAGAAATCTATAGGCTGGACCCACTGAGTTTCCCAAGTAGAGATTAAAGTCCCCAGGACTATTGTCCGATCATTATGCAAAGGAAAATTATCTATATCCTTTATGATGTTTACTGACAAATAGCCCAATTTACCAAAGCAGGAAAGATCTTTACCCATAGTCTTTTTTTGTTGGAGGGTAATTTTGATGGTGAGTTTAGGTTTGTAAATAATGGCCACATAACTTCTGGGTTTGTTTACCCCATCACATATTAGAACATAGTAGTTGGCAGGTTCATCTAATATAGAGTTTTTTTGCAGCAATGTTTCTATTAAGTAACAGATTCTACATTTACAGATTCGCAGAGATCCACAACCTGTAAGCCATTTTTACTGTTGATCTTACGTTGCATAAAAAGACCTTCAGATAATATGATGCATTTAGGGAAGAAGGATTTTAATAACTGAACAATGAGAATTCATACAACAGGACATTAGAATAACGATTTTCTGCTTCTGGTGTGTGTTTAGTAGCATTTGGATGAAGATGAAAATAGTAAATCTCTGGACTATAGGAGATTTTAAACTGTTGAAAGGTAAGGATGAGCGTAGTCTCAGTTAGGTCTGTATTCAGATGTACAGCATTGAATATGGCGGGCATTGTTCGGGTGCAGGCAGACGAAAATGGCTTGCCTTTTGCTGGTATATCCATGCTGTGGTTGTAACTATATAGTCACCGGTAACTCAGCATATTTGGAGCTAGAGCACTAAACGAGGAGCATGAGCGTCCACATCTATACTCAGTATGGCTGCTGATATTAAAGAAATTCTTCTTGGGAAAACAAACTGTTACCCAACCGGCTGGCAGAAGCTATAGGAGAGCTTAGTATCTTGAAAACTGCCCACATTTTCAGTGTAACTTATGCAAACCATTCCAGAAGAGTAGTGTGTCTGCAATGTTCCCCCGAGTGTTAAAAAGTCTGGAGATGGGGGATGGAGCCAAGATGGCTTCAGAATAAGAGCTCCGAGATGAAGCTCTACAGCAGTTAAAAAAACAGGCTGCTCTGACACCATCAAAACAAGCTGAGATACAATAAAAGCATCCCCCCAAATAGCATAACAGAGAGAAAAGGCTCAAGAGGCTGTGGGTTTGGTGGGATTTTGACGAATCCACTCTGGAACTGGACTGTAATATAACAATGGCAAAATATCATCCTGGAATAATAATAAAGTAGCTGAATTTAATTACAACATAATTAACCTAATTTAAATAAAACAATTACACCTTAATAATACATTTCAAAAGGTCAATTAAAAAATTTATACAAAAATGAGTGATACAGGGAAGGGTCACTTTCCACAACAGTAATAAAACAATTTTATTACACATAATTCACTTTCAAAGCAATTGTAATGACATGATTGTTTAAAATAATTCATTGAATTAATATAAAAGTGCACTGAATAATTATAAGAAAAAGAAATAGGATTATCTTTGGGAGAGTAATATGGAAACAATTTGTAAATTAATACATTAAAATAAATATAATATTAGGGTGGTGGTCCGGGTTTGGAGGCAGTCCCGTTGAAGGCTGGGGTGGTGGGGACTGTCCACAACATTGGCTTCCCGTACTCCCCTGCCCCAGCATTATCCAAAAGACTCTACACCACTAGCTGAACATACACGTCACAGCATATAGTCTTAATTTTGCATAGTGATTTTTTCATTTCACCAATTGATGCTCTCATCACATTTTCATGTGCTTGGGTATTTTGCTTTTCAATGCTTTGATACGTCCTATTTTTTTTACTTCAACTTTATGAGCACAAGTTATAAAAAAAAATTAAATACTTTTTTAAAAAAAATGAATATACATGCAGTAAAACAATCAGTACGGTACTGCACGAAGCAGCTTGTCTATACCATGGGGTAGGTAAAATAGATCAAATTAGAGAAAAGAAATGTTGAGTGACAGAGTTGAAGGTAACTGGAAAAGCTCAATTCATTTCACTGATTTACTGTATTCGGTCACCAATAGACCTTTACGTACAAAAGCCGAAAAACATTTCAAGTTTAAAGATATTTGGGTTAATAAACAAAAGTTTGCAAGAAAAAGTGACCAAAATGGCAGCAGACCTTGGAATGTGGTAGAAGCAAATAATTATGCTTGGTGCTGACAGAAATCATAGTGTGGTGAGAATTCCAGCCAAAACTGTAAGACATGATAGCCACACTTGCTTTAATTGTTCTTGTTTTGGGGCCTTCCTGGTTGTGAAAGAAGGGAGTCTGATGGTGAAGAATGTGCCACCACGGACTCCTAGCCTCAGATACATCTTGGCTGTTAAGATATTCACCATGAGAGGTGATACATGACTTTCAGGCCCAATTGCCTCCGGTCTCTGATTTTGCATTGCAAGAACATCAGTCCATCTGATTAAGTCAGCACCCCTTCTCTAGAAGTATCCTGTACAGACTGCCAGTCAATGCCAACCTTGTTGTAAAGAGCCTGAGTAACAATCCAGGCACATGCTCTCTTCAGTTCCAGCATCTTTCAGATGAAGCACCTTTGATAAAGTCCCACTTTAACACACTACTGCAGCCACAAGTGCTCTTTCCAATACTGTGATCCTTGTACAAAGATTTAAATGAGCCTCACAGTGTAACATGCATCTTGTCTTGGTTCTTCGTTGATCACTTCACATCTAATTTTACATTCATCCTCCGCTTCATTCGTTTCTATAGTGACATAAGATATGCATCCTCCTTCAAAGTCTTCCTTTCGTATGTTTCTGCTGTTGACGGGATACATGCCCTTGTACCAGTAGATATCGGTGTCATTAGAATGGCAACCGGGCACTTTGCAGCAAAGGATAACGTCTTCACCAGCCTTTGGGATCTTGGTGACACACTGTATTTTTAAGACTTCAGCCTCTACAAGAGAAAAATAGGAATGCACACACATGCAGGTAAATAATTATCTTAGAATAATTGACCAGAGCTAAGATCTACCTGTATTAATAAAGATTTTGCTCTTCAGTATGGCTTTTTCGATGGAAAATCAGGAAGGTGTTACTCACCTGTATTACAACTTCTGCAGGGTAACACTTTCTTCCTCTCTAAGGAACATGTGGGAGCAATGGTGCAAAATGTGCTGCATGTAGTAAGACCAAGAAAACTTCTTCATTCCCTGCTTTTTTTCTTACTTTTAGTTCTTTTAAAATCATATTTTACCCATGTAATTTTCAAAGGGTCGAACCTTCTGTGGTGGAGCGAAGGTAAATAGCAGTAGCAAGTACAAAGGGTCTCACTGAGAGGAAGGAAGAATTGGGAGATCTATTTACAACCATGGGATGGCCCATCCAACCTCCTCTGGGTTCCTCCACCTTATCTAAGCAGGGAATACTCTTTTCCTGAAAGCAGAGCTACAGCCATACCTGCTATTCAGAAAACAATTGGACAGACCCAACTTCGCACAAATGGTGTCAGAGGGGTTGCCCAATTTAGATGGTGTCCACTCTGTCAGGGTCCGAAAGGCCATCCACAGCAGTGCTAAGCAGCAAAAAGCCCAGCTATAGTTATGCTTTTTTCAAAAACAGACCGTTCACTTTGGGGGTTTATCTTCGGAAATAACATAAGGTGCAACAATCCTGCCATGCCCTCATAGCTTAGCAGTTGGACCTGATGTCACGTTCCTCCACCAAAACATATTCCGGCAGGAGTGCACAAAGGGAGGTGGAGCAACTTTAAATTAGGACAGCCGGCAGTTGCTGAGGCAGCAAAGATGCTGCTGCACCAGTTATACGGCAGCTGCTTAAAGGTACATCACCAGCCATTGTACCAGAATAGAATATATAGCTCTAAAATAACTCTTATTCTAGCTGCTTCCTCGATTCTCAATGCGTTTAAAGATTTCAAATGAGTATATGAACAACAGAATGAACAAAGCAAAGGATTCAGAGAAATAGGTTTCTTGGTAATCTTACTGAACTTATTTTTAGAGAACAAGGATTTCCAAAGCATTTTGGTGTGCGGCATCTTACATAAATAGGTAAACATCACTAGAGAGGCCTGAAAGCTACCTTGGTTAAAATTAAGGGGTAAGAAAGTCATATAGGTTGGGTACAACCAATAATAATCAAGGTTTTATTGTTCAGCGGATGCAAATTCAGAAAGTTTGTTTGTCCAGATTCTCGCTCCACAGCTGTGAATATCTGTTGACTACATTTAAGTATTATAGCTACTTAAAATTGTGCAGTACGTCATCTAAACTGAAGGTGAGATAAAGGGGGAGGGATACATCTTGATGTATGTGGATATCAGAAAGTATTATTAGAATGTCAAGTAGTTCATTCAGTTTAAAAATCAAGTTGTAGGTTATCGCAAACTAGATGTGCCAGAACTTTGAAACTTTGTTTAATTTCACTGCACTACATGTCACCAAGACCTTGAAGGAACGTGATATCATCACACATTGCTCTTACATATCATAAGAACTTAAACAACAAAATTTAACCTAAGCTGCCTTCCAAATATAATTTATGGTTGAAAAGATAATTCTTAATGAAAGCTAGGCATAATTGATGCCTTCAGGACTCCCTTTATACCATAACGCCTCCAGATGAGATAGACCCAGTCTTTTCTTCCTTGATAGGAAGATTGCACGCTACTAAAAATAATGACTCGTATAACAGTAGTTTTTAATTCCCCCTTTTCTAATGTAAAGTCCTACCAGCAGCCCAGCTGACCTAAATATTTTTGCACATGTAAAATTACAAAAAAATAATACCAGGGTCTGCATGTCTTGCATCAACGCTGTCCCTCCTAAGAACCCACTGGCTCTCTGCCCCTCAGTTTATTTTGGTCTGTTATATTTAAGGAGTACGGTGTAGAGAGGTATGGACAGACCAGATTCATTACACTGATTTCTTTTTTATACCTCTACTCTCTTTTCCATGAGGCTCATAGGAAGATTTTAAAGAACGCGTTAATTTCTGGGGCCAGATGTACGACCATTTTTGCATGTGCAAACGGGTTTGCGAACCCGTTTGCGCATGCAAAAACAGCATGGGGAATGTACAAACCCTATTTTGCGACTCGCAATTTTTTGCGACTCGCAAAATAGGGTTTTGCGACTCGCTATTAGGAAGGGGCATTCCCTTCCTAATAGCGAGCGCAACCCTATGTAAGAATGTTTTGCGTCCGCAATTGCGGGCGCAAAACACACGCAAATTACCACCCTCTTCAAGAGGGTGGTAATGCACTCGCAAAAGGGAAGGGGTCCCCAGGGGACCCCTTCCCCTTTGCAAATGCAGGGGAAAATATTTTTTAAGGGCAGGCAGTGGTCCCAGGGACCACTACCTGCCCTTAAAAAATTATACGAAAACGTTTCAATTTTGTTTTTTAAAATGCATTAAAAAAAACTGCTTTATTTAAAAGCAGTCCCAGACATGGTGGTCTGCTGAGCCCAGCAGGCCACCATACCTGGGAGGGTGTTCCATTCCCAATGGGGTCGCAAATTGCGAGAGGCTCATTAATATTCATGAGCCTCTCAATTTGCGACCCCATTGGGAATCGCTAACAGTGTGAAATACACTGTTGTACATTGGAAATAGCGCCTCGCAAATTGCGAGTCGCAAAAAACTCGCAATTTACGAGGCGCTATTTCCATGGTCGTACATCTAGCCCCTAGAATGCAGGAGAAGAGTTTTTGAGCAGTCAAGCAAGGGAAGGACAACTTTACACCATCCTCCTGAGTGATCTTGCTCTGCTAAATTTCTATGCAGCACAACCTTTTCATATGGACGGTGTGATGAATATCTCCTTCCCTCTGACCACTACCACCAACATCATCATTTTGGAGCGCCTCTCTCTATGTCAAAAGAAGGAATGCCAAGAAGGATTGAAGAAAAAAAAGTTACTGGATCGTGGAAATCTGACAGAACTTTGGTTAAAAATTAACGATATCATCTATTGGTATGAAAGACTACACGAACCTCACAAGAATACACTTCAATTCACAAATATTCCGCGATAATAGCAATTAGAAAAAACACTGCTAGACATAACAAAACATTCCACATTCTTGTGCTAAACTGAGCGAAGGCAGATTGAGCAGATTCGGAGGACCTAAAAAATGATTTCTAAAAGTGTGTTCTGAGAAAAATACATTCTGTATCAGAATTCTTATACTTGACAAAGGGCAACAAATATGATCTACACAAGTTGGCTAGTATACCAGACATGGTCAAGTGAGAAACACAAGACAACACATCAAGCAGCGAAATGGTTAAAAGATTGATCTCCTCTGCCCTATTTGCTGGGCACCACTGTACACACAGACTCACAGGGCTAGCATGCTTACTATGCACTCACAAAACCCAGGATACACACATGGGCCTACTAAAAGGGAGGAAGATGTCTACAGGGGCCTTTCTACCCGACTCATACCTCCCTGTTCTGCACCGGTTTGAAATGTATGCCACGTATACCTCTGATGCAGGGATGTCAAGGGGGAACAGATCTTACTTCCATGTTTTCGGTCTAAGAAGTTTGTAAATGTGAGACTCTGTTGCACAGCTACTTATACTGTCATTGTAATAGATCGGACCATAAATTTATGTTTGTAGGGTTTTTTAATCTCCTTTTTTGTAACTTCTCTTTGGGAAGCCTCTAAATAAAAATAAAATAATTAAAAAAATATTGCTTTCCTTTGCCAAGAACCAGTAGCACTTGAAACTGTTTGGAGCCTGGTGGAAAACATTATGATTGCATGATTGATATTAAATTAGTTGTATAGACAAACATGGCAATAAGATTAGTCTGCCTGAACCAGGCAGTTAAGCTCAGTGGTTGATAGAAGTGGTGCAGAACAATGTCCTTTAGTTGAGAGAGAAGGTTCCACCAGTGTAGGAGGTGGACTCGCATCTAACTGAAGAATATCTGAAAACGACAACTAATATTGCCACTGAGATCGTGACTTGCAACAATGATTTAATTAAAATCAGCTTTGAACTTGAGGAAAGACATGGAGAAATATCTCCCCAAATCCACAAGAATGGTGTTCCAAAACTTTATATAGTCAGGAAGCAAAATTACTACACTTTGTTTAACGCCTGGAAGCAAAATGATCAATTCTTGGATGACCCCACAACTGGAATATAACAGGGCTACAGAGTTGTTCAACCTAACCTGTGAGGGGTGTAATTTAGCCAGCAGAAGAGATTCAGCTAGGTGTTGGAAGCATGTTAGTTGAACTGCTGACAAGAACATTCTGTGCTACGATTCAAGACCACATGTCGCTTGTAAGGAGACTCCCCTTTTCCGAAGACACATCAAAGATTAACAACACACTGGATTATCATGAAGTTAATCTTGAAGTACTCAAACCTGACAACCACACTTGAATAGAGACTGTACATCACTAGAACGAGGAAAACTACATCAAACTGCAAAGAAACCAAGTTGTTCCTGTTTTCCCTTCTATACTCTGCCATGGCTGATATCACTTCTGGGTAACTTCTGTGCCTGGAACCAGGGATTTTTTAAAGATGTTATTTAATCTGTCACCATCTTGCACTAATGGATAAAACAGATACGGCATGTATTCCGGTGAATGGCCAAATGCAGAGTGAGGCAGCAATCCACCAGTGTTATGTTTCACTGCCCACCTTGCAAACACCCCTTCAATCATGCTATAAAAACACTTCTTTGCCCATAACCATGTCTGGATTAGGGTATTACTGTTTTATAGCAGTGTTTGACAGTCCTCCCTGGGTGTAACTCTAAAGGTCCTCAATTATCTCTTTTGGATCTAATCAACTGTTATGCAGATAATAATTTAAATTTCAATCATAAAACAAAGGCCTTGTTTTTCGCAATTAATTCTAACACATTTTTAGGTTCAATAGGTTTGAAACAAGTGCATGACTATTGTTATCTTACTTCTGGTGTTATGCAAGACTGTCTTTGATGAAACACTGTAGAACACAGGAACCGTAAATAATGACTAGCGTTTAAGGAAACCAACAATTCCATTAAAATCATGAACAAAGCACTTTGAACTTCATGTGTAATTTTTAGAAGACTGAAAGAAATGTATTCTTTAGTTGGTATGCAGAGTTCAATCCTGCCCTGTAAAGATGGTGATTGTTAGATAAGGACTAAGTAGGGTTTGGACATTTCTGCTTTGACCAAGAAAGGACTTTGCAATATGAGCAATTCATATAGGTAAGGAACTACCAGGCATCTAACAGAAAGTGCCACGGATACTTTCTTCATTTATGCTTACTCAAGTTTAAAAAATGACACTGCAGCCCTTAATCTATGTGGACAGACGTTAACCAAATCCAATAAAAACCCAATATCTTCAAACAATCTTCCTACATCTAAAGGGTCTAGATCTGAAAAAAAGAGGCTGTAGCAGGACACTGGATGGGCAAAGCCGGATGGCCTCACCCAGGGATTACTAGGAGCATTTCCAGAAAGAGAAGTACTCTGTCAGACATGGAAAGGTCGTAGTATGAACTGAATGCCACAACTACCTCTTGCTCCTGCTTGGTGTGCAAATGTCCAGGAGAATGCAAGCATCAAGTGGACGTCCAGGATATTGGTCGACGTAACCAATAATAAAAGGGCAACCCCTGCATCCCCTAGGATTATGTGCACATGAATCAATTGTTATGTTTTGTTATGGGTATTTGTAGAGCGCACAAATCAACCTGGAAGGTAGCCTGTCGCTCAAAAGCAGGAGCGGTGTGACACAGCCACTGGATCTGGATCACCCTGGAAGGTAGCCTGTCGCTCAAAAGCAGGAGCGGTGTGACACAGCCACTGGATCTGGGTTTGCGTATGCGGAGGATGCTGAGCTGAGGTGTCGGGTAAGTATATGGGGCCCGATTCACAAAAGTAATCTGAGACAAAATCCTAACTTTATGACTTTCGGTATTCACAAAAGGCATTTAGTAGTACTAAAGTTAGGATATTGTCTCAGTCAATCTTGAGTTTTGGTCTTAAGTTAAAGTTAAGACAAACTTAAGTTTAACTGAGACAAAATCCTAACTTTACGACTAGGATTTTGTCTCAGTTAAACTTAAGTTTGTCTTAAGTTTAACTTAAGACCAAAACTTAAGTTTAACTTAGACAAAATCCTAACTTTAGTACTCCTAAATGCCTTCCGTGAATACCGAAAGTCATAAAGTTAGGATTTTGTCTCAGATTACATTTGTGAATCGGGCCCATGGACGTTAATGCGATTGTTGAGGTAAGTGTGGCCGATGTTGTGCAAGGCTTTGCATGTGTGACGAAGGAGTTTTAAGACTACGTTTTTGGATGTGAGCCAGTGGAGGTCTTTGAAGTGCGAGATGATGTGGGTGTGGGGCGGAGCCTGATGTGAGTCCGGAAGCTGAGTTCTCTAAGGTCTGGAGTCTTCTGGTCAGTTGCACTTTGACATCGTGGAGCTGCGGCACTTATTCTCCTTGACCTGTCAGCAGCATTTGATACGGTTGACCATGGGATGCTGATCAACCGTATCACTACTCTGGGCATTGAGAATAGGGCTAAATCTCTTTTGACATCCTTTCTTACTGATAGATCACAATCATTAAAGCTGGGGAACTTCGAATCAGCTTCCTTCTCTCTCCCCTGCGGGGTTTCGCAGGGTTCATCTATCAGTCCAGCTCTGTTTAACATTTATGTTACAGAGTTGGCTCTTTTGGTCAAATCCTTTGGCCTTGAGTTAACCTCCTATGCCGACAACACCCAAATTGTCATGTCCGTCTTCAAAAATGGAACTGAGGTCTCGGCCACTTTTCATGATGGCATGCAGGCAATTAGCTCCTGGATGTTCAGACACTGCCTTAAACTTAACTCAAATAAAACTGAGGTGGTTCTGTTCGGTAATCTTTCTCCTGTCTGGTCCTCTAGTTGGTGGCCTGAAGAATTGGGATCTCCCCCCATCCCAGCAAAAAAAGCAAAAAATCTAGGTGTGTTAATAGATGGAAAGCTAAACTTCAAACAGCAAAACAATTCTCTGATCTCCTCCTGCTTCTACCTGCTCAGAATGATTAAAAAACTATTCCCTTTTATCCCAGAAGAGGCTAGAAAGACAGGAACCACGGCATTAGTCCTTTCAAAACTGGATTACTGCAACAGTCTTTATGTTAATATACAGGAAAGAAACCTCAAAAAGCTTCAGATGGTGCAGAATGCGGCTGCCAAGCTTCTTTCAGGGACCTCTAAATTCAACTCGGTGGCCAAAGAATTTCAGCAGTTGCACTGGCTTCCAATAAGAAGCTGTATTCAATTTAAGGCACTGTACTTAGCCTACAAGGCTTTGCATAATAATGGTCCTGAGTTCCTGAAGCACTCCTTTCAGATATACACTCCTGGCAGATGGCTGCGCTTGCTAGGGGCGAATCTCATGACCACTCACAGAATCCACAAAGCTAGTTGAGGAGGCAGGAGGTTTGTTGTCAGAACTACAAAGCTCTGGAACAATCTTACCTCCCAAATCAGAGCTCTGCCCACACTCATCTCCTGCAGAAAAGAGTTACAAACTTGGCTCTTTGACAACTAGGTGCCTTTCCTGCTCAATAGTAGTCAGCGCCAAGACACCTCAGGGTTATATGTGCGCTTTACAAATTGATGTAACATAACATAACATACAATCGGTGTATGAATTTAAAATGAATAAGACAAAGGCGATAGGGGATAGTGCATGCAACTGGGCGCAACAGTAGTGCGACTGTGCATCCATCAGTGAGGGGGTAATGTCAACATCCCAAGCGCTTTTGCTCGTGAGAGTGTATACAGGTGCTGAATTCTGCATGGCAGTATATACTTTACCTCCCAGAAACATCTCCAGCACCTGGAATGTAGGAGGGGCCTCAGGAAATGTGGTATGAAGCGCTCAGGTGGCGGTGCGCAATTGGTGGTATGTGAGTGTATCTAGTAAGGTAGCATTACCGCTTTGCAAGGCCTCCTGCGGTGTATGAAAGGTGCCGTCAGGGTAGATTGCACCCATAGTTGTGAGGCTTGACATATGAAATCTAGCACATACCTCGGGTCACTCATAGTAGGTAGTAAGGGGTGTCCAATAATTGGCACTGATGGGCCCAAGAGACTCTCGACCTCATGCCCACACCGTGCACACCACAGTGTCAATTCTCTCCTGTGTACGCTCAAGAGGCAGGAACAGTGCCATCTGCAAAGGACAAGGGGCCACGCGATCACATTCAGGGGCAGTGTGGGCCAGGAATTGAACGGAAAACAGCCAATAACGGGCGAACTGGGCTTGTGTTCTGAAATAGTATAAGTCCATGTCAGGGGCACATAGGCCACCCTGTACAAAGGGAAGTGTCATGATCTCCCAAGGTATGCCGGCTGACCACCTGGCCAGGCCAAGGAGATAAGACGAGATCTGATTTGTCGACAGAGGTGAAGGTGCAGAGGAAGTGGTAGATTAATGAAAAGGTAGAGAAATTTAGGGAGAATTATCAGTTTTGCTATGGCCTTGAGTTGTCCACTCACCACAAACCACAGGAATATTCAATGGGTGAGGTGGATGGGAATATGGAATTAAGTATCCTTCAAGTCGAGGGCAGCAGAGGGATGACATCCTGAAGTGTGGCCATGTGGAAATGTTCTGGCAAGACATACTTGTTCATGGGTCGGGGATCGAGTATAGGCCCGAGGGAGCAATCTTCCTTGGGAATGAGAAGGTACGGGAAGTACACCCCTTTACAGCAATGTAGAGACGGCACTGGCTCTATGGCACCTTTGGCAAGTAGTGCGTGCATCTCCTCTTGGAGCAGATGCTGGTGTTCTGTGGACAACTTGTGTGTGCATGGGGGGTGATGTAGGGTGGTGTTTGGGTGAGTTCTAAGCAATATCCCTCCCATATGGTGTCTAGAACTGATCAGTCTGAGGTAATTGCCTCCCAGTGGAGCAGAGACCCCTGCAACCAGCCCCCTACAGGTGTTGGATGGTCGGGAGGAAGGAGGAGAGGTGTGGTGCAACGGCCAGGGCAGCTGACTTCGGAGCACAGGGTTCACGGTTCGATCCCCGGCTCCGGCGGCAGCTCAGCTCAGCACCATGTGACTCTGGGCAATAGCTCACTTAATTTCCACTCCGGCCCCCAGCGCCTTGAGACCCGTAAGGGTAGCTGCGCTATATATAAAAAAAAAAAACGGACTTACATTTACGGTTGTGGGGCGGTGGATTCTTTAGGAACTGCCCCTTTGCCTCTACCTTTACTATTGGCCCCCATACCCTCCCCTGTAGTAACCCAGTGAAGGGGCCTGCTGCTGTTGTCTGGTGTAGGTGTTGGAAGCCTCGGGCATGGCAACTGTCTGGGCTGTGTCGCTGTCCTGTGGGCAGCGCAAGGAACCGCGGGCTGTGGGGGTCTTTAGGTCACCCATGGCTTTAGCTGTATCAGTGTCCTTCTTGCTCTTTTCTAGCATCTCGTCAAGCTGAGGGCCGAAAACATGCTTGCCATCAAAGGGCACATTCAGAAGGAATTACTGTACCTCCAGTTTAAAACCAGAGATACGTAGCCATGCATGGCGGCAGAGAAGGAGACTAGCATTATTAATGCTGCAAGCAGCTGTGTCCACGGCATCCAGAGCGCACCGGTTGTTGGTACTGGAGATAATCTTTCCCTCTGTTACCAACTCATGCTCGAACTTGCCGTATTGCTCTGGAAGAAGTTGGATAAGATCCTTCATCTGATCCCAGTGGGCATGATCATACCGGGAGAGTAAACCCACAGAGTTGGTGACAGACTGCGCTGGAACACGCAAGCCAGCAGCATCTATTTCCTTGCTCTGCAGGTGTGGAGGAGCACATCCCCCTGTGCCCTGGGAATTTGCTGTCTTGCTGGCTGTATGGACCACTAAAGAATCAGGGGGAAGTTGGAGGGGCATAACTGTCCTTTGATGTAAGGGAGGGGGGGGGTTTGATGGAGAATCATTAAACTTTTTGTCAACTCAGGGTGTGATGACTCTGGCTTTCGCAGGCTCTTTGAAGATGTCCCCAGCAGGCTTGAGCATGCCCTTCAACATAGGCAAATTCAGTATGGACCTCTGTGTGGAGGAGAGGGTTTCCAGCAGGAAATCATCTTCATCAGGCTGTAGATACAGCTCAACCTTATGGAAAGCAGCCACACTGTGTAAAACCTTGTGGTAGAAGGTGGTAATGTCAGTGGGAGAGAGTTTGGCAGGGTGCAAATCCGGATCGATGTCTGCTGGGGGGATCAACCTGATAGGTCAGGAGCCTTGGGGTCATAAGGGGGATCATAGGTAGACCCTGGACAGTCTACATCTCCTGAATATGGAGATCCCTGTGGTGAATGCAGGTGAGGGTCCCTAGGTAGCGAGGGGGAGGTAGGAATAGGAGGAGGAGGTGGAGGTGGAGGAGGAGGAGCAGGCTTGGATGAGCCAGGTAGCAATGGAGAGGTGCCTCTGTCCTGGCGCTGAAGCTTTTTTAGGTCGGCTCTGATGGAGGGTGGAGGGCCTCCTCGAAATTCAGTCTCCTCTTCAGGGGATCCTTGGGTGGTTAGCCAGGATCCTGCCAGGCTGGATGTGGGTTCTCTGATGGCCAGCTCCTAGATGCTCATGGAGCCACTAATTGGAGTGGAAGAGGGTCGGCATCCAGAATGCAGACTTCAGCGTCGAGGGTTGCAAAGGCTTTGAGTACAGCTAGGTAGTTTGGTGCCGACCTTTGCTATAAGGCTGTGGTGGCCAGGAGGCATCTGAAGAAGAATGAGAGTTCGATGCTGGTGCCTCAGAAGGACGGACAGAATTGGTACTCACTGCGGTCCCAAGCAACAGGTGTTGGGCCGGCTGGGGCCCTTCGGCTTCGACGTCAGAGTCGGCCTCATCTGATGAAACACCTCTTTGATCATGCCCCAGACATGCCCAGCTGCTGCAGAGCTTCTTCCTCACCTTCTCCGTGGATGTTCGGAGTGTCCTCCTCTCCCCGGCGCCTTGCCATTGATGCCGAGGCAATGTGACGCACCCTACATTTCCGAAAGGTCTTCTTGTTACGGAAAGCAAGACACGCCACACAGGATTCCTCTTGGTGGTCAGGGTAGAGGCACAGGTTACAAACTTCATGCATGTCTGTGCTGGGATGCTTAGCGTGGCAAGATGGGCAGAACCGAAAAGAAGTCCTTCCCATCACATGGACATTCTCAACTGTTGAAGGTAATGGGAGTCGGAGGGGCAGAGCCCCGTTGCTGAGAATTCGGTGACTACACAAAAATGGAATGGAAGTAAAACCAGATGGTAAATCCAAGGAAAAGTGGAATTGTTTGGACTGATGAGGGACAGTGCTGAAGGCCCGGTGAAAACACCAAGTGGCGTTGAACCGAAGCTCCAGTATACACGTCTGACCCCGACAGCCGAGAAAAACAATCTATGGAGTTGATGCCCAAGCACATTGCCTACAATAGGTGGAGTCACCGCACCTTGAGACGCGAAAAGACTTCTTTGAGCAAAAACAAGTTGCACACGTTCGAGGCCAACACTAGATGGCCGGAGTATGCACAGCATGTGTATCTACAGCAACACATGCCATGAACATATTATTACACAGTGAGACTGTAACAGGAATAATTCTACCACTTGAAGTCACAATTCTGCTATTTGGTGATACGAGCATTGAGTGCAGATACCCTCTTACAACTGCTATAGTAAAGCTTATTAGATCTTTTGTAATTTCAAACGTGTGAAAGCTAATCAAGTTCCCAAAAATAAAGAAGCACTTTGCCCCAAATAGACCTAAGGTGGTGGAACATATGGAATATCCAAACAATGGAGGGACTATCAGCACTTTTAAATGACAGAGTTAAGAAATCAGAGAAAGTTTGGCTTTTATTCAAAACCCACAAGAAAAGTCACTCAGACACCTGGGAAGATCTTGCAACGTCAGAGATATTACGACGATCCACCTTATGCTAAATGTCCTGTTCACTTCAACGGAGAGGAACCTTTTAGGAAAGTGAACTATTATTTGGGGTGGACGGTCGCCCATCTCAGAGAATAATAACACTAACTTGTCAGGGTGAACTTCAAAAGTCACTAAATTAACCTGAGTTCAAGCCCTGGTAGCTATGGCGTTGAGCAAGCTGAACTTAGAGCAATGTGTGAAGTATTTATGTGGTACCAAAACTGTAATAAAGTCAGAGCATAGAATAATGAAAATCCCAAATCAAATTATAAAAATAAGAGTAAATTATATTAAGTAAAATATCAACACAACAAAATCCAGTAAAGGGTACCGGAGATATGACTTATTAAAGTATTGCGTGAAAATTGGGGCAGAATCACTAAGCGCCAATGATGGAAGCAGTAGCCTGGAACCTGAGTGTGATATCAGGCAGACTGCGATGGAGCATCGGTCTGATACACCAAGTGGGCTTGTCAAGGTCAAAGATTTTACCTTCTGACTTGGTCTTTTTTACTGAACTTAAAATTCTCCATGGGCCAAGCCTGAAACTGCATCTGATGAAGCTGCATGAATCCAGATAACTTTAGCCAAAGGATCATTGACGCTCTGGATGTATTAGAAGCCCAATCTTTACAAGTAGCCCATCCCGGTCACTTCTACAGCTCCCAGGACCTCAGAGACAGCACTTAGGGGTGGGATCTCACTCCAGCAGAAGCAACAATCAAGTTCCAGTCCAAATCCAGTTGGTGCAGGTCAACTGTTCATTTGAATAAAAAATGCCTCTTGCAGCTTGTTGCATCTCTTTGGCCTAAACAGGCCAACTGACCCTTGGAGTTCACTTCTTTGTCCTTGGTCCAATACAGAGCAGGTCCATTCCTTCAGGGCTCCTTCTCAGGTTACAGCAGGCAGGGTCCAGTCCTCCTCTGATCTTCCACAGGTCCAGAAAGTGTTCTGAGGAGGGTTCCTGTGTCCACTCCAAACTGGTTCTATGGTTAGCTTCCAGGCCATTGGGTTCGGAGGCAACCTGGCTAGTCTTTCCCCTCCCAGGTCTTTCCTTACACTAAACTACAAATTTTCAGGCTTTACCTCTGTCCCTTTCAAGTTAATAAAGTTCCTGGAGCCTCTCCAGCTGCTGTTCCTGAGCTGATAGGGGTCACATGCTCCATACCCAGCCCATCCTGTAACCAAGTCTAAGCCATTATTACAGGAGATACGCTATGGGGCAATATCTCTATTTGTAATACTGAAAGAAATGTATGCTTGGATATAGAAGAATAATGTAGTGTAATGTAGTGGAGTCTCCCTTATTAACGCTTGATTTTAAAAATATGTTATTGATTTTCATCACCTTAAATGAACTTTATAAAGTGAAGAAAAATAAAATAAAGTTGTTTAAAAAAAAGGGCATGAAGAACAAGAAAGACAAAAAGATATATTCTTAAACTGAGAGTGAGGCCCAACTTCGCTGGCGGTTGTGTGGAGAGATGGAGCAAATAGTTTTCAAGTTGTAATTGTCTACCCAGTCATCTTCAGTGCCTAAAGGATTGGGTCATAGAACCATCAGGACCTAAACTTTTGTGAACTGGTAAAGACAGATATCAATCTAACTAAGTCTAACTATGCCTAAAAAATTGAGTCATAGAACCATCAGGACATTAACTTTTGTAAGGCTACCCTCAGGTATCAGTCTAACTAAGGCTATAGACTGAATCAACAATATCAGCATGGGCCATCACCTTGCTTAATAAGGTCTAGAAGTAAACTCTCATGACTTAGGAATGATAACCTGATAAAGGTACCCACCCAGGACCTAAGCCTCTGACAAAAAAAATTGGAGCCAGGAATTGCTACTAGGGAAAATTATGCCTAAAATCCCAGAGAGCATGCGTCTTCAACACAAATCACACACATATAACTGGATACTGAGGACATGTGAGTAGAGGTGAGGCCCACAATAATATGTAGACACAAATACAGAAAGTGTTTATGGTCTCCAGAAGAGGAGTCAGGTCTGAACCTGCATGGCGAGGCTACCAACCAGATATGGATCAGTGTCCTAAGCTCAGCAATGTGCTATCACCAGGAGACATCTGAACAGCAAAACATACTGTCAAGGAACAGTTCAGCCCTAAGATAGTATTGGGCAATGGGGCAAAAAGGACAACACCCTCACAGATAATGGGATTGGGAACTTGCACTATCACCATAAAAGCTATTTATACCCCTATATAAAGCTATCCCTGGTACAGACATCCTTTAAGCTTTCTTAAATGTCTCATAACTTGAGGTCAGCTCTGTTCAATCATTAGTCCAAGTAACCATAAATAAAGCAGCAAACTGAAATGGAAGCATATGGCAAAGTGTATCATGACTGAGTAAGAATAACGCTGAGGTTGCTGGAGGCCGTATCAGCTGTCTTTCCCCAGGTTTGCCACTGAAGTGTCGTTCAAGCCTAGAAATACTAACAACAATCCAGCACGGTCTAAACTTAGTAGATAACACCATGTGTCTTCTGATGCACTATCAGAAGACAGATGATGTTATCTACTAGGTTTAGACCATGCTGGATTGCTGTTAGTATTTCTATGCTTGAACAATGCTTCAGTGGCAAACCTGGGGCAAGACAGTTGATACTGCCTCCAGAAACCTCAGCGCTAATCTTACTCAGTGTCTCTGAATGTGTTCTGGGCAAATTTTTCCATGTCATGACCAGTGTGGGTTCCAATAAGTTTTGAACAAGACTGCACCTCAGAAAATACTCTGTTATTAGGCAGTAATTTGCTTGGACTAAATTGTATCTGGTCAACCACTCCCAGGCCACCTTTCTTGTCGGACAAACCTGACTTTCAGCCCATCAAGCGTGAGTTCCCTCCGGGCTTATGTCTCAAGCCTACCCATTTCCACATTTATGTGGCTATCCCAGACTCATCTTTTCATTTGCCATTAATTACATTGCCTAAGCAAATGCCACTCAAATTGTCTTTCAGCTCGATTTGTTCTGACACGTGGTCATCCACGCTCGATCCAATCACTGTTCCAGTCACCCAGATCCACAATTTTTGGCTGCATCATTTATTTATCTCTAGCTTTGGTGCCTTAGGCTAACAAAGACACCGCCTCCTGCTTTAGATTACATACAACTCTCAAATAAGATCATTACACTTCTTCCCTCAACATAAAGTTGTAGAGCAGCCCGCCATAGCAGCCAAACTTCATTATGGCAAGGTTTTTTATTTGGGAATGCCTGGATGTCTCATGTCTTACGTGCATATCATCCAGAACGCTGATGCCAGGCTTATATTGGGACTAAGAGGCAAACTTCCACCTATCCATATTTAAAGGAGCTCTACTGGCTACCTGTGCACAAAAAGATCTTATTTAAGAATCTTTGTACCTCACCTCTTAGAAATAGGATCTCTTCAGGGCACTCTACAAGCTATGTGGCGCATAAATGCCTGGCATCTTGTGGACCAAGACTGTGCCGACTTCATAGAAGAGGAATTCGAGATCTTTAAACTTAATTGCAACACTGTGTCCTCTACTGGAACCCTATGAGTGTCCAGTAAACCCACCCTGAGGGGTCTGACCAAGGGATACATTAAGGGGAAGGAGGCTCACCCATAGGCACAGGTGACAGATCAAGAAGCCCATATCCTTCTCTGAAGAGCCAAGCACACGGCCGACCCTCCGGTGATATTGAGCGCCAACTGGCACTGGCGAGGTCCAAGCTGAAACAAATCTCCCTAGAGGAAGCGAGGCAGTGCCGGATAGCCTCGACCCAGCGAGTCTACAAACACGGGGACTAATCTAGCAAGCTCTTATATTGGCCAGCAACTAATGATGCCTCAACCAGGATTGTGCCGGTTATTTGTGATTTTCACAGAGACCTCCTTGAACGCACACCTGAGGTTGCCCACATCTTTGCAGCTTACTACCAGGAAATAAATATGGCGACCCCTGTGCCCCCCACAAGAGCTCGCATCCCCACTGTTACAGGAGATCCCCTGCCCTCGATCCCCCCGTCATTCACCCGAGAACTTGACCAACCAATCATGACTGAGGACATAAGCGAGGCCACATCAGATCTCAACCCAGGTAGGACCCTCGGCCCGGACGGATTACCAATCGAATTCCTTAAACGCTTCCGGACCCATCTGCTTCCCCACCTACTGGCACTCTACACTGAGGCGGTGGAACACAGATTGTTCCCCCCTGTTCTAGACACAGCCACTATAGTGGTGATACCTAAGGCGGATTAAACTGTAGACCAATGCTCCTCATATAGGCCTACCTGTCTCATAAACGCCGACATCAAAATATTTGCGAAGATTCTGGTGGCTAGATTAAGTCAGGCACCTAATCCACCCGGACCAATGTTGGTTCATGCTAAACAGGTGCACCCACCGTTGCATACGGAGAGTATAACTCGCCCTGTCTCAGACACACCGGCTGGGCGGCTCCCTGGCATCACTCCTAATTGACTTCGAGAAGGCCTTCGACACTGTTGCGTGGACCTTCTTAGAAGCAGTGCTGAAGTGCGTGGGTTTTGGGCCCTACTTCCGCAGACTCATCACCCTACTATACAATGCCCCTATAGCTCTGGTCTGGGTAAACGGAGTCCTATCCTCGCCATTCTCAGTTCACAGAGGCACTCACCAGGGCTGTCCCTCTCCTCCATTATTATTTGTCCTAGTAATTGAATTCTTGGCATGCCTCATCAGATGTGACGCCCGGATACGGGGATGGCTTTGGGAGGGAGGTCCTGAAGAGCGCATAGCTCTCTACACGGACAACATATTATTTTCAAGAGACCTGCAATTTTCAGGCTCAAGATGACTTTAGATCCTTTGCCTTTATGGTGAAGCCTCAGGAGGACATTCCTGGTGCCCCGCGATCCCGATACAGTGTCTCTCCTTCAAATATGTAGGTATCTATAACTCTCGCTTCCCAGAACTGGCATGGAATCTTAATTTTCAGCCCCTTATGAAAAGAATGACTAGGGATCTGTGGAAGTGGGGCCGCTTGCCTCTAAACCCTATGGGGCGAGTTGCCTTGTTTAAGGTGTTGTGCCTCTCGTGCCTTTTATATGCCCTAGAGAACTTCCTTCACCCAATCCCCCGACAGTGGTTTCAAAAACTGACATCAAAGATCACCACGTTTTTCTGAGTAGGGGCTCATCACCTAGTGGCCTTCGTTTCCGCTAGGAAATCCCCGTACAAGCGAGGCCTGGGTATGGCTGATCTCTATGGATACTACCGCGCCACACAAACCACAACAATATATGACTTGGTAACTGGCGGTGGGGACAAGTCCCGCCTACTGTGCAGAACTCCACCTCCTGGGTCTCAAAAATCTCCTAAGCATACTCTATGGCACGCCGATCCCTCAATCTCTCCCCGACTGCACCCGGGTGACTTTGCTTTCCTGGAGGGCAGCTTTACGTACGTTTTATCAACTGGGATCGTAAGGTCCCCGGGATGATGCTGCTGCGGCATGGCACATGGCTGCGTTAAGTATCTGGCCTCCAAGGCTTTAAGCATTGGGACAGGATAGGAATTACCTATCTGGAGGGTGTTAGACAGGTGGGGTACTGATGTTATTCCAAGACATGCAGGAGCTTTACCAGCGCTTTCGCACACAATTCTACCGCTATCTCCAATTGCGTCATGGCCTACTAGTCCATATCCCCATTGATTCCCAGATCCTGGAATACAAGTCCCTCAAAGCTAAGCTACTTTTGGGGAAACTGGGTAAAGGGGGGCCATCTCTAGGATCTACCGCTCCTTGATGGTTAACGCACCAGATTGTCTCTTGATCCTACTATAGAAATGGAAACATGGGTGGGAGAGCTGGACGATGATGACTGGCGGGAGGCTTGCCTGACCCCTAGAGAATTGGCAATCTCCGCACACCTCTGTATGGTTCAGCTTAATTATCTCCACATGACATATCTGAGCCTCCAGAGACTACAACTTGCGGGTAAAGCCCCACAGGCCAGCTGTGCTAGATGCTCCCTAATTGAAGCAGAGTTTTTCCATATGGTTTGGTCTTGTCCAGCACTTTCCTTCTTTTGGGTTGAAATAGGACGGAAGTGCTCCACGGTCCTCAGCTGCCAGGTTGACCTTGGTCCTAGGACAGCCATACTTACTGGATTTATTGGAGGAGATTGGGGGACTGAGAATGGAGAGGACCTTTATAGGGGTGGCCACCTTGGTGGGCAACCAAGATATCGCCCATAACTAGAGGTCGCCAGAGCCTGCCTCATTGGTGGGGTGGACTGGTGTGCCCACCAGGAAATTCCAATCTACGAGACATGGGGCTGCCCCCAAAAACACAATATGATCTAGAGCAGATGGAGGACACACCATGGGTTGAGTGTGTGACGATGATGATGACGCTGTATCTTTAGTGTCTGTATACCCAACACATATTGATGTAGTTTTGCATAATTATTTCTGGAAAGTGCAGAAAACTAATAAAATTTGTTTTTCAAAAAATTAATCTTTGTACCTGCCATGGAGGGCTTTATTTCGGCTGTCTTTTTGGCATCCTGTCCCTCCTACCAACTGATAAGAACACTTTAATCAGCAAACCATGCCTGGCTGACAGTCCCCAAAAATATTTTCATCTGCCTAAGGGACCACTCCTCTGATTTGTTCCCCAAACTGGAAAATCCTATACTTTGCCTTTGGTCCTAAGACTGCCAGCAATACATTACTGGTATTCTTAATTTACTTCTCCTGGTGCTGGCACGCTGTTCATTTGTTTTCAGCACCAGTTCAACAGACGGGGTTACCTTTATGATGTCATTGTCTTTTTTCTTTGCTCACTTCATGCTCTCAATCAGGCTGTTTTCAGCACCAAGGACAGAATTCTTCACAGTTCTGTGAATGGTCATTCTGTGGACCTTTTTAGTTAAGCTAAACTACGATTATAAATTACAAGCAGTCCTGGGTCTCTGCAGGATGCCTTATCGCTTAAGTGAATTTGGGCCTCATGTACAAACGGTTTTAGCTTTTGCAAACACTCTGATTCGGTAACTTAGAGGGTTTATGAATGCTAAACCCTCTTTTTAAATGTACTATAACCCATTTAACTATTCGGAAAGGGTTGGTTACAAAACATTAATAGGTACAATAAGGAATGGGTATTTGGAACGTACATCCTTACCATGCCCCTTCATGCCCCTTCCAAATAGCGATTTCTAATGGTCTCCTAAACACAGTTAATGATTCAGAAAAATTCAGTTAGAATCCTTGGATTCTTATACTCTGACTACTGCATGTGTACACGTTCACTGCAATGCAGTATCACTATGTGGCATGACTTCAGTTGCAAAGTTCTACATGTATTATACCTTTGTAAAAGCGTTTCTCCAGTAGCATGGGTTTATTCGATTATAGAATATTGTTTATGACTGTAAACTCAACTTCATCCTGAGCATTGGGGTTAAAACGTTCATATGATAATTAAAGATTGTTAGGATTTTTTAAAAGATCATTAACCATTGTGCAGCAAAAATAACTTGTCAATTTGAAAAGGTTTTTGACTTTTAGTATGTATAGTACTGTATCTCCCCTCTTGCACTTGGCACTGCATAGTTCCACAGTTTTTTTCAGTCACCACTTATGTTAAAAATAATCAGATTACATATATACACATCTGCACATCTCAGGCCCTTTATGCCTTTTTATATCTATTATCAAGGGACATTTAAGTGATCCGGACACCCTTAAATAGGGGTTTAGGATTTGTTCAAATATATCCTGGGGCAGGTTTATTATTTGGCATAACTCACCCAGCTTCCCTCTTGGGGTATAAAGTAGCACCTTTATGCTCAGTAGTTAAGTAGACACAAAGGGGCCGATTCCGATTCCGGCCGGAAATCTCTCCGACCGAGCTGGACCCGGAGAGATTTCCGACCGAATCGGACTCTGGCAGCTGACCGAACGAGTACGATGCGCACGCATGCCATCGGACTCGAGTCGGTCGGACTCCCATTGAAGTCAATGGGAGCCTGTCGTACAACGCGTACGCGGGCTCCCATTGACTCAATGGGTGTGAGGCGGACAAGGGCGCCCCCTACAGCGTGTACGCGTCCATGCGCATCGCGGCGTACATGCACAGGTGCCTACGCGTACAGGGGGGTCCGACGCGGACCCCCAAAGTCCGGCTCCGACAGCTTTTTCGAGCCGGACGGCGCGAGTCGGTCGGACTGCTCGCGGCGCGCCATCGTACTTACCCGGCCGGGATACGTCTCCATAGCGCGGTGCGAGTCGTGTCCATGCGAGTCGGTCGGAGCGTGTTGAAGCCGCGTTCGAGTCGGTCGGAGATTTCGCGGGTGCCTGCATCGTACTCGCTCGGCCGGACCCGCGTACGATTCGGTCGGGAAACAGGGCTCCGAATCGGATCCGGTAAATCCGAATCCGATTCGGAGCACTACCGGCCGAGATCGGAATCGGCCCCAAAGTCTCTATGGTACCAAGGCCCAGATTAAACCAGCTTGGACTGCAGCTGGTAAATTGCTTTCAACAAACCACTACCATCACCTCTGAAGTAGTGTTCTCCCATCAATGTCTGTTTACACATCTATAAGGGAAAATTGGCATATCAGCCAGGAACATCTCTGCATGCAAGGTCACTATTAAGCATTTCAATAGACTTGAAATTGCCAGAAACTAGGTCCAGCAGTGTACAGTAGTGGGCCACTGTTTGCATTTTGCAATGAAAGGACTATCAGAAACAACCCTGGTTTGAAGGGGGCTGCAGTCTCATAATAAACTGGGGCATGATGCAATTCAAAGAAGTTATCACACTGGGAACCGTCAATAATGTGTCTAGTTGGGCTAGTCTGAAATTTCCTAATCATTCCATCCAAATGTTCTATTGTTATGGATCTCATTTTCCACTTTCTGACTTCGCACTCTCACGCAGATGTTGCTCATTTATCCCATATTCTTGTTTCCCGCTTTTACTCTTTTTGCTACATATTTCTGCTGTTTTAACTTTCACCCATTTCTGCTGCTTTTTTCAACACTTTACTCTTTGGTTCTTCTCTTTCTCTCTTTGTACTCCCCTCACCTACTTGGGGGTCTTCTTCCACTATTTTCCTCCCCACATATTCCTTGCTTGTTTTCCCTCCTTCCGTGCTCTCCCACTTTCCACACCTCTTCCCAGCCCCACCCATCGCCTGCTGCTCTCCTACCACCTCCCAGAACCTACTTAATGGCGGCCCCAGCACGGACCAGGAATTAAGCAGGTACCTGCCTAGGTCCCCTCAACCTCCCCCAAGACTTACATGGGCCTGGTTTTCTGACCAGGCAAAGCCCTTGCGGTAGCTACTCCTGTGCGTATGGGACTTCCACCACACTCCTTCTCTTTTTCTCTCTATCATTCTCTCTCTCACTGCTGCTTCTCTCTTTCGGTTTTATTTTGCTGTTGTTTTACTGTTTTCTCCTTGCTTTTGCCAATGCTACTGCTCTTTTCTGCTGCTATTGCTGTGCTCTTTCACCCTTTATCTGCTTGTTTCTTCCATTTCTCTTTCGCTTCACACTCATTCATTTTCTGATTGTTGGAAATGCCCAACTTTTGTGTGGTATTCCCCAGAATTTTTTGCCTTCACTACCCTATTTTTTGCTGAATTGACCATACGACTGTGCCGCTGATTAGCAGGAGTAAAGTGCTCAAAGTGTTGTGCTCTCCCCTTTAAACAAGGTAAAATTGGCAGATTTAATTTACCTCTAAGTTCCTACTATATGGTACTTTATGTACCTACGCCCTGTAAATTAAATGGTACAAATGGGCTGCAGCATTCATTGTGCCACCCACTAAAGTAGCACTGAAACACGTCTCAGGCCAGCCATTACAACCTGCAGTACAGTTTTAAACTGCCATTTCGACCTGACAAAATAAACCTTGTGCCAGGCCTGAACTTTCCTTTTAATACTTAAAAATCACCCTGAGTGTGGGCCCTAAATGCCCATGGGGCAAGGTGGCAAGGTGCATGGTTTTTAAACAAGCATTTGCAATGCAATAGGTCTTGCATTTACGGGAGTTTAAGCTATTGGTATTGTAAATGACAGTGCCTTTTATTTATCTGTTTTGATCATTAGCACATAAATAAAAGGCATCATAATGTACAATGCCAATAGATCAAACACTTGTAAATGCAAGACCTATTTCATTTCAAAGAAGCGGCTGCCATTGTCCCGGGCTGCTTGGAAAGTGAAAGCACTCATGGCACGCTGAATGTTGCAGGAAAAGCATGTCGTGCCTGCAGTAGGAGAAACTCATTAAAGGAAACAGTGCTTACAGACTAAAAAAGACATATTGTTTCTGAAGCAAAAGGCAATTAACACTACAGGGAGCCCTTTATAGACAATTTAACTTCCTTATTAAATATTAGAGCGTGCATCCCTGATTACTTTAGCGCCCAATATGCAAACTATCTATTCTGAATCATATGTTTTCCCTCCAGATCTAGTCAAAGTAATAATAAACATTTAATATAAAAAATTGAGTAAATATGTTCTCTAAATAATTACTTAGGCGATGTAGTAAAACAGGGAGCCGCCAATAACGTCCGCCGTTGACAATTCACCGCTCAAAGTTGTTTTGAAACTGTTAGTTGCCCTTCCCCCACCTACGCCACAGCTTCATGGGACAGCAAGATGCCCAAGATTGTTGTTTATCCATAAGGAGATTTTCCTAGACAGATCTCCTTTATTCCCAGGAAAACAAGAAGGGCTCTGGGGCTCCGGAAAATCTCAACACATCCTAGCTTTCAACCTCGAGTCTCCAAGAAGAGGGGGAGCAGATGGTTTTTCGAGGGAGATGCCATCAAAAACTAAGTATTTGAGGGCGAGAAAGAAGATGTAAAGTGAATTAGAGTCAAAAGGAGAATGAAAACTTGCAGATAAGGGGCATATTAAGAAACGTGTATCTGAGGTTAAGAGCACGCACAAACGGAATAAACTCCCCTTATGTGGTCAGTTACATTTATCTGCCACCAAATCCCACATTTCTGTAAAATAGTGGATCGAGTCAGATGGGGTAAACAACTAGATTCGAGCCCCGGCGTTGGCTCAACATCCGGTGATTCTGGGCAAATCACTTAATCTCCCTGAGCCTACCAAATAATAAATGTGTCCTTGTGTAACGTAACTGGTGGCCTTCGGGTGCGGTTCGTGGTATATAAAACCACAAAATAAATAACACCGGACCTGCAATAGCCAGATGGGAGGAGGGAAGAGAGGCCATCACACGCTGTACTGTGTGATGGATGAACAATATGCTCTCTGAGTGAAATCGCCGGAAAGAGAGCTAAACACACAAAGGAGGGACTTTTACAGAAATGCACCAATAATAAGCCAGCATTTCTGAATGCCACAGATAGTAACCAATGGCAATCGGTGGGTTTGCCAAACCCCATGGAAGAGATAACAGGTCGATCGAAGCTCAACCTAAAAATAAGAGCACTCCAGGCCTTAGACATGGTTACAAACCACAACATAAATTATACTTGTAGAGTAGTTACAAATTGCTTTATGACTAACAAGGTGGAAGTAAATCTCTACATAAATACAACACAATTCTGATTTACAATGTCATAACATAAAAACAGACTAGAAAAACAAAGACTAAGCACAATGCCCCAGGAAAAGGCAACAGAAAACACATACTCTACATCTCATGTGCTCATCAT
This sequence comes from Calotriton arnoldi, assembly GCA_963921515.1. Lineage (NCBI taxonomy): Eukaryota > Metazoa > Chordata > Amphibia > Caudata > Salamandridae > Calotriton > Calotriton arnoldi. The sequence goes on along the minus strand of CAWUFW010009815.1, from coordinate 389,967 downwards.
TTGATGATGCACGTAAGCAGAGCAATCCAATTCAGTCTTTCTACACATATAGGTTTGGTACAGGTTAATGACCTAAGGGCATTGAAGATACTCGTACTGTGAGAGCAGAATCTACCCACAGGTGTCAGGAACTTGATTAACAGCGTAAGCCACTAATATGCTGGCAGCAGTTATTACTAGTAGCCTTGAAGAGGCATCTAGCAGTGGAATATTGTCTCTAGCAGATGAGAGAGATGCAGAATGGTCCATGCTAGGGTTCGAACTCTGAATTGTTCACCAACAAACTGTGCCCATGTTACTTCATGCTTCTGAAGATTCTCGTGATGCCTTACTATCTTGGGAGAATTTCTGTCAGCTCAAACAAATGCAAGGACGGATCAGAAACTATTGTACAGCATATTGGCATCCCTTTCAATATGAAACAGGATTCCACATTGGAATATATTTGCTTAGTTTTCCTAGATTAAGATACAACCTTCTAGTTATAGAATTCACAGATCCACATGTTTTCCTCAAGATCTATAAATGTACTTTGGCACCCCAAAGGAACCCCCATCTCCATTGTGTACTTTCATGTGTCTCCACCTAACTTTCCAGTCACGTACAGGCAACCTCCTTAACATTACTTTGAGTTACGCATTATGTTCAATTATTCGCTTTCCACTACTGCTTGATTCTCCAGTCACTTCACTCTATAAGTGGGTACGCATGCCTGTTAGTGTATCATTCAACTGTATGCAAATCAACACTATTTTATACAAGAAGGTGAGTGGATGTGTGCTGAAAGGAAAATGCTACTTACCAGTATGCATCTGTTCTTGGCATGTAGAGCTGTAGATTTGTATACTTGTGCATAGATCGCCATCTGGTGTTGGGCTCGGATGTTTGCACTTTGTTTTTGTTTTGGAAGAAGTCTTTGTAGTCACAAGGTAGGTGACTCCTCCTTAGGACGATAGAGCGCATGGGCATCGACTCCATCTGCAGATTGTTTTTGCCATGAAGGGTTATGATGACGTTAGTAAGAAATAGAAAGAGATGTCCATGTTTAATGTATTTAAGTAAGATAGTACTGGAACAGATAGAGGTATCCGGGGAGGCGGGTGGGCGTATACGAATCTACAGCTCTATATGCCAAGAACAGATGCATACTGGTAGGTAGCATTTTCCATTTGAGGCATATGAGCTGTAGATCGTATACTTGTGCATAGACTATACAGCAGTTACCTCTTTAGCGGTGGCTACCTGTATCTGTTGCAGTGGTTTGAAAAAGTGTTCTTAATACAGCCTGGCCCACATTAGCTTGTTGTTTTGCTTGCACACCTACACAATAGTGTTTTGTGAAAGTGTGCGGTGTAGACCAAGTTGCTACTTTGGAGATGTCATCTAGGGGAATGTTCCCTAAGAATGCCATAGAAGCCCCTAGTTTTCGTGTGGAATGAGCTCTAGGGGGAATGGTTAATGTGCGTTTGGCTTTAAGATAGCATATTTGGATGCATTTAACAATCCACCTTGCAATCCCCGCTTTTGAAATGGGATTGCCCTTATGAGGTGGGGAAAAAACCACAAAGAGTTGTTTAGTTTTTCTAAAGGATTTTGTCCTTTCAATGTAGTAAAGTATTGCTCTTTTAACGTCTACGTGTGAAGAGCCCGTTCTACCACTGAGTCTGGTTGAGGGGAAAAAACTGGGAGTTCAACAGACTGGTTAAGATGGAAGGCAGAAATGGCTTTAGGTAAAAATTTTGGGTTAGGCCTAAGAACCACTTTGTTATGATGGATTTGCAAAAATGGTTCTTGTATGGTTAATGCCTGGAGTTCACTAACTCTTCTAAGAGATGTGATAGCGACTAGGAAGGCTACTTGCCAAGTGTGGAGCTGTAGTTCGCATTTGTGCAGAGGTTCAAATGGGGGACCCATGAGTCTGGTAAGAACAATATTTAAATTCCATACTTGAGAGGGTGGAGCTCTGGGTGGAATTATTCTTTTAAGTCCTTCCATAAATGCTTTGATAGCGGGTACTCTAAACAAAGACAAGTGTTGTCTGTTTTGGAGATAAGCTGCTATTGCGAGATGTAGTCTTATGGATGTATATGCTAGGTTACATTGTTGTAGGTGTAAGAGATAGCATATAATGTTTTGAATAGAAGCATCTAGTGGATTGAGTTTGTTATTTGTACAGTAAATTACAAATCGTTTCCACTTTGTGGCTTAACATGCTCTGGTGGTAGGATGTCTAGCCTCTTTAATGATGTTCATGCAGTGTGGCGGGAGATCGAGGAAGCCAAACTTTAAGACTTCAGGTGCCAGATCGCAAGGTTGAGTTGATTGGGATCTGGATGTCTTATCTCTCCATGGTTCTGAGTGAGAAGCTTGGGTGAGAGGCGTAGCTTTTGATGAGGAACTACTGATAGTTCCAAGAGGGTTGTGAACCATGGTTGTCGGGCCCATGTTGGAGCAACCAGGATCATTGTGAGGGAATGCTGTTTGAGCTTCCGAACCACTAACGGAATTAGTGGGAGAGGCGGAAAAGCGTAAGCAAATTTGCCTGACCAGTTCATCCAGAGCGCATTGCCTTTGGACAATGGGTGTGGATTCCTGGACGCGAAGCTTGGGCATTTTGCGTTTTGATGTGTGGCGAACAGATCTATTTCTGGGTGGCCCCACATGTGAAAGAATGGAAGAAGAACTTGAGGATGAAGTTCCCATTCGTGGATCTGCTGTGTTTGACGACTGAGCAGATCTGCAATCTGATTGTGTACCCCTGGGAGGTGTTCTGCAAGGAGATATATTTTTTGCGGAATGGCCCATCTCCATATGCTTTCAGCTAGGTGTGAAAGCTGTAGGGAGTGTGTGTCCCCCTGTTTCTGTATGTAGTACATTGCTGTTATGTTGTCAGTACGGACTACCAGATGTAGTTGAAAGTATTTTAATGCCAGAAAAATTGCCCGTAATTCCAGGTAATTTATGTGGTGTTGTTTTTGCCGAGGGGTCCATATGCCCTGAATGGTATGGTTTTGAAGATGAGCTCCCCAGCCGGTGAGCGATGCGTCTGCTGTTAGCATTATCTGTGGAACCGGTTCGAGGAACGGCCGCCCTTTGGAAAGGTTTTGTGTGTTCCACCACTGCAGAGAGCGATGTGTGCGGCTGTCCACCAACACCAGATCTGTTAGCTGTCCTTGAGCCTGGTTCCACTGACGTGCAAGGGACGCATTTGGAGTCTTGCATAAGGGACGATGAGAATGCAAGAGGCCATCATCCCGATCAACTGCATGAACACTCGAGCTGGTAATGAGTGTTGAGGCTGAAATTTGGATATTAGAGCTTGCATAGTGCTTATCCTGAGAGGGTTGGGGTATGCTAAAGCTTTTGAAGTGTTTATCGTAGCTCCTAGGTATTGTTGTGTGTTGGACGGTTGGAGGTGGGATTTGGTGAGGTTCACCGTGAATCCCAAGTCGTGAAGCTGCTGGATTGTTTTGTGTGTGTGTGTTGCACACAGCTGCTGCGTGACTTGGCTTTTATGAGCCAGTCGTTCAGATAAGGGAACACGTGAATGTGTTGTCTTCGTAAGTGAGCCGCCACTACTGCGAGGCACTTGGTGAAGACTCCGGGTGCTGTAGTCACCCCGAACGGAAGGACTTTGAATTGGTAGTGTTGACCATCCACCACGAACCTGAGATATTTCCTGTGAGCGGGGTGAATGGGAATATGAAAGCAGGCGTCCTTTAGATCTAGAGTGGAGAGAAAGTCGCCTTGTTGAAGCAGTGGGAGCACATGTTGGAGAGTGACCATGTGGAAGTGGTCTGACTGAATGTAGAGTTTTAACGGTCTGAGGTCCAGTATTGGCCTGAGAGAGCCGTCCTTTTTTGGAATTAGGAAGTAGAGGGAGTAAACCCCTGTGCCTTGATGAGGTAAGGGGACTGGTTCTATTGCATGTTTTTGTAATAGAGAGAGAACCTCTTGTTTCAGAAGAGTCAGATGTTCCGGGGACATTGGACGTGGTCTGGGAGGGATATTTGGGGGAGTGGAGGTGAGTTCCAGGCAATAACCATACTGGATAATTTGTCTTACCCACTTGTCTGTTGTGATAGAATTCCAGACAGGTAGGAACTGTGAGAGGCGTCCCCGGTCAGGAGTGGGATGATCGGGGGGAAGTGAAGGGAAGTCACTGCTTGGTGGTAGGGGAGTTGCGGGTATTGTTACCGCGACCTCTTCCCTTACCATTGTTGCCTCTGTACCCTCCACGAAAGTATCCTCTGGAGGAATTAGTTTGATTGGGGCTTTTATAGGAAGAAGAGGGATGCTCCGAGCCAATAGTTTTGGAGCCAGCCCTGTAAAAGGAGCGACAAAATGAACCTCTAGGGGAAGGCCCCCATGGACTTGTCATTGTCCGTATCCTTTTTCATCTTCTCTAAAGATGTATCGACTGTGGGCCCAAAAAGATGCTCTTGGTCAAAAGGCTGATTAAGAATAGCGGACTGCACTTCCTGCTTGAATCCGGAGATTCGAAGCCAAGCGTGCCTGCGTAGCAAAACGCTGGTATTAATAGCACGAGATGCCGTATCAGCCGCATCAAGCGCACATTTGATGTATTTGTTATTAATTTTCCCTCCTGTATAAGGTCATTAGCTTTGTCTTTATATTGGTCAGGAAGATGTTGCATAAGCTTTTCAAGCTCATCATAGTGAGCTCTGTCATATCTGGCCAACAAAGCTTGGGCATTGGCAATCCGCGATACGTTTTCCAGATGCGTCTATGAGTTTGGATTCCTTATCAGGAGGAGGGGTGTCGCCTGTGCCTTGTTAATTTGCCCTCTTGCGTGCATTAGACACCACAAGAGAATCTAAAGGGACCTGACCTTTAATGTACACTGGGTCATTGGGAGCTGCCTTATATTTTTTGTCTACCCTGGTGTTAAGAATCCTGGCTCTGACGGGGTCCTTAAAAACTTCTGGTGCATGTTTTAGCATGCCTTTTAACATTGGCAGGGTGTGCGTGGACTTTTGTGTGGGTGCAAATATTTCCAATAAAAAGTCTTCCTCTAAAGGGTCAGAGTGTAATTGTACCTGTGGTATTGAGCAGCTCTATTAATTAGTTGCGCAAATCCAACATTGTCATCTGGTGGTGATGGCCTAGAGGGATAGGGGTCTGGGTCATTGTGTGGTTCGGGATCTGTGTTGTAATCATCCCAAGGATCTGTATTGTGTGGAATGGTATGTGCGTCATCATCCTTATCTGGATCTCCATCCCCACCCTCATCAGTATAATCATCTTCATCATCCTGTGGTTGAGGTGAAAATGTATCTTGTGAGGAGTGTGCTGGAGAAATTAGCAGATTTGGATCAGCTGGAGAAGGAGAGAGAGGTGGAGAAGTATTAGTGTATCTCCTTCCGCTTCATGGGTATTTCAGGGTCTTCTGAAGTGTCCAATTTTCTCTTATTAGGAGGCTTGGCGACAACTTTGCCAGTTTCCGGGTCAATGTAGAGAGTTTTTTGCTTTGGATCCGGAAAATCTGGTAGAGGCTGTTGTGTGGGTACAATGTCCTTTTTCGGTACCGAAGACTTAGGGTCAGAATGTTGTTTAGACCGTGTCTCTGAAGCTTTTTGTGGGGTCTGGGACTCCTTAGCTTTTGGTATAGGAGTTTGTGGCTCCAAGACTTTTTTCGGCTCCGAAGGTTTGTTCAGCTCTGAAGATTTTTTCGGCTCCGAAGATTTTTTCGGCTCCGAATGCTTGTCCTTTGTTTGTTTCGATGCCGAGGGCTTTGCGTCGAGGCTGTTTTCGGTGCCGAGGAAGAAGGGCGTGGCACCTGTTTGGTTTTGGACTCCGGTGTCGAAGGTGATTTTTCGGCACCGGAGTGGGGTTGGCTCGAAGCCAGAAGGCTTTTCTTTTGGTTTCATAGCCGGGCCCGAGGGCGGGCGTCTGAAATGTGTTGCCGGTGTCGACCTGAGCCCGAGGGCTTTCGGTACTCATGGACCGCTGAGCCGGGGTGACTGTCTCGTCTTCGACGTCGGAGTCGTCGGCTTCGGAGACAGAGATGTCTTCTTTATCAGCTTGTTGCTCCGGCTGGAGATTGGGATCTTCTCCGAAGATGTCCGGAATCGAGCTGCTTCCGCAAGACATTTCGTGACGTCGAGCCCGACGGTCACGGATGGTTTTCTTCGACCTGAAAGATGGACAGGCCTCGCAGTTCTTGTCTTCATGCTCCGGGGAGAGGCAGAGGTTACAAACCTCGTGTAAGTCCGTGTTTGAGAACTTAGCACCACACCCGGGACATTTTTTTAAAGGAGTCCTTTCCATTGACTGCTGGCGTGGTCGGCGCGGATAGGCCCAACGGCCCGCGTCGAAGATCGAGGTCGAGGATTTTATATATTTTGAAGATACGCGTCGAAAAGGAAACGCGATCGAGACAATACCGTCAAGTGGTGAGGGATTGCGCATCGAAGGGGGTTCGAGAACGACACCGAACCGCAGCGCAACAAATCACATCCGAACCCGATGGCGGAAAAAAACAATCTGCAGATGGAGTCGATGCCCATGCGCACTATCGTCCTAAGGAGGAGTCACCTACCTCGTGACTACAAAGACTTTTTCCAAAACAAAAACAAAGTGCAAACATCCGAGCCCAACACCAAATGGCGATCTATGCACAAGTATACAATCTACAGCTCATATGCCTCAAACACTTGTTTTCAATTCAAGCTAGATGAGAAGTGCTGGGTGCATGGCTTAAATCATATAAGGTCCCACAAATGACACCCAGTTTCAATTAATCCGCAGTTAGCATTCTCCCACATATGAAACACACTCACACTTCAAGATATTACATTATAATGTACCATCTCACAACTCCCCTAAGCAGAGGAATGAAACTTCTGTTGAAACTGAAAGACGACAAACAATGAAGATAACCACGCTTTCTTTCAGTGCAGTTTTTCAAATCGTGATCACTGCTGCAACACTAGCAGCTTCAGCTCTCTACCCTTCCTAAAATATATATACACAGCGGAAAAAGGAATTTGAATAATAAGTATTTCTGCAGCCAAGGTAAGTAGTCATTTCTTTCGCCTCCTACAGCGATTAAATAAGTCTTATTTCAATAGACCCGTGTAGTGCAGTATAAGGCACTTATTAAAGTTTGTGGGTCACGATTCTCAGTCAGACTACAAACCGACAGAGAAGCAACTACAGAAGAAAGGGTAATAATTACCTCACGGTCATCATTTACAATTATGGCAAACGAAGGGGACACTTACACCATCCCTGTACAGTTTCAAGTCTCACATGAAAGAGAAACAAATACATATAACCTTGACATGTTGTTCATTAGGAGATAAAGGCAGTCACCATGTAGATATCACGAGCTTTTACCAGTAGAAATAATTCTCAGTAAATAAAGTTAATGGGGCTGAAGCAGAATTCTATTTTTTCCGACACAGTACTACTTGCAATGTTTTACGATTAAGCCATACTTAAGAGAAACCTCAAAGCACAAATATGTATGTGAAAGGTTCACTACACATCAGCAGATGCTTTCAGGAAACAGATGCAAAGGCTATAAAACACAATTAAGTGATCCTAGTCTGAAAAGAAAATGACATGGGACCAGAGATGCAATGCTTCAGTGAAGAAGTTATATATCGCACTTTAAAAAACAAGCAACGATGTTGATAAGCACTTTTGAAAAACCACAAAGAACGTGATAGAGGTGATAGAGGTGCATCGAGAGCGAGACGCAAAGAGTTATAAAAACGAAAACAATTGGGAGATGACTCGAGGTAACAAAGCACATCCTTGCGGGCGGCTAACGGGGCAAGTAAAAATCTTAAAAAGCGCACCCTCTCCCCATTGGGAAGGTCAACAAGGAGGACATGGAAGTTAAACACCACTCCCCCAACCCCTTGTCCTCCCCTACCCAAACTAGTCCCCCGAACCACCGTTTCCTGTTGGCCCATACAATTTTGTTACTTGTGGTATACGGCCTAAAACCCGACTCCAAACCCATTTCCAGCACCTTTGGCCAGCGCCACAGTGGAGTTTTCCGTGTGGAGGATGCCCTCATAATGAATCTCGGCCTTGGAGATCAGACAAATCTTGCTGCCAATGTAAGGCGTCCCGCCGGTCATGGCTCCTATCGGGTTGGGAACGCTCCCCCGGTCCAGATTTATGTGGATGGAGAACAATTGGCATCAGAGGCTGTGCAATGGACGGGCAGTGTCTTGAGGAAGAATTTCATTAAATATATACGGCCTGATAACACTACACTGGAGAGATGGACACCAGTGTAGTGTTATCAGGCTGTAGGTATTTAATGAAATTCTTCCTCAAATTCTGACAAATGCAGTTTTTTTTTGTTGCATATTTATATAGCGCAAACTGACCCCTAGGTATTGGCGCTCTTTACATAAGCACCAGTTACGTTACCGAGACGATATACCACCGTAGAAGGGAGAGACTGAGTATGTACTCTCAGCGCCACTTCAAGAGAGACGCCATGTCAGTGCTTCACCACCATGCACATCAGTCCTGTCAATACCTCATTACTTGATTTATTTAATATAGTGACAGCAAAGCCTTCACTCGTAACGGACTGCGGTGGGGGGGGAGCAAGAAGGCACGGACTGCGGGGGCGGGGAGAAGGCACGGGCAGTAAGGGAACCTTTTTAAAGAAAATAGTGCTCACAATCTAAATAACACATACCGTGCAACACTCGAAGTAAAGGGGCCAGTAGCCATGGAAGGATACAAATGAAGACATGGCCATAATAAGGAGGGACAAACAAGCCTCATAATCAATCAGAAGGCAGCATTTACAAAAGACAATGACCCGAGCCAATTAAACATGGTGGAGAGTGGGCGGAGCTTCCACTGCATACTCCATTACTGCATGCCTCGCAGAGCGAGCAGCACATGCGCGCTGCCGGTATAGGCTCGACCTAAAAACAGGGCATGTGTACTTAATTGTTACATGTTCTGGCACACAGAAAAACCCCCAAAGGCGTTTATCACTGTGGCAAGGATGGCTCTCCCATAGGAAACCAATGGGTTACATTATAACACCTCATATTGCATAACTTCCGTTGGGGAGAAGCTAGAAAATGATTAAAGGATTTAATATAACAGTAATTCATAATCCAACCTAATGGTCAAGTCGGATTTTTAATTACTTTTTTACTTATTGTACTTAAGCAGCGTGAGCTATGCTGAGCCTGTGGCTGTTCTTATGACATAGCAACATCCTAGGATGACATCAATGTACTCTGTGAATTTGAATCAGCCAGTTCAGCTGTTAGCTGTGCCTGGCCTAACTGCGTATGGGTTATGTCACTTATTAAATGAACTTTTTCACTGTGATATGCGAAAGATATGCATCTTTAATTACAAAGCTTTTGGCGATGATCTTGGCCAGGCATGATCTTCTCATCAGAGAAACCCCTGTTCTCTCGGCTCTCCAAGAATGCCAATTACAGCCCGCTTTCAACTGGCTTAGGAAAATACCACCTACAGGTAACTGGTAAAGCCACTTCTTACGGCCGCACAACCTCAGCACTACTCAGGCCCCTTCAGCGCAGTGTTAATTTCACTGCTTTGCCTCAGCACTCCTCACTACCTGCCTGCAACAAGTCAATTTCTCCGCATTCATTCAGCCTCCCTAGGGCCTGCCATGTCAGTTTCTAGGCCAGCACTCCTCAGGCCCCATCTGTGCCTGTCATTTCCCCTTTTAATCCTTAAAAGGGCTCCTCACCACCCGCCTGAAATGAGTCTATTTCTACCTTTTGTTTATTTAGGCCGCATTCCTTCAAGCTCTCCAGTTTCATGCCAGGAATAGTTCAGCTAATATTCTGTCAGCACCCCTCATGGCACTGATTATCTGTTACTAGGCTCTTTAGGCAAAGAAGACCAGCATGTTTTCAAATACCTCCCGCAAGTAAGAGATGCTGACTGCGAGGAGCTAGAAGATATGTATAAAGAGGTGGTACTACGTCTACAAACGATGCTTGCAAAACAGGTCAATGTTGTGATGTGACAACATTAATTATATACTCAGCCGCAAAAACCAACCAAGTCTATAGATAAGTTTGTGGCATGATTTAGAGAATTGGGTGCCATATGTCAATCTGAGCAAATGACAGAAGAATGATAAGGGATCAATTAGTTGTGCAGTGCAGTAGTAAAAACATACAAGAACGGTAGTGGGTGGCCAGTAATCCCCCTCTCAGAAATAACATTGCCATTGCAAAGGAGGTTTAAGAGTCGGAGAGTTGCATGCATGAGATGCAAAAGTCTGGAGGAGACATCAAAGCATCGGAAGTAGCGATACTTGAGGATGAAGCTGATCTGGTTAATGCTGTTAAGAGGAAGTTGCAGACTAATACTGGAAGTAGTAGTAAAAGCAATTTTTTGTAGTTTGCCGCATCTTCAACATCTATCGGCAAGTATTCACCTCATATGTGTCACAGGTGTGGAAGTAGTTATAATTTGGCTGACTCTAAAATCTGTTTTGAAATGGGGAAAGAGTGCCTTAAGTGTGGCAAGTAAGGGCAGTTTGTACATATGTGCAAGGCTACAAACAAGAAAATTGCTGTGGTAGATGAAGACAAACAGGATACAAGAATACTAATGATGGATGGTGAGACTGGAGTGATGACCTGGGTAGGAGGAGAGTATGGCCCATGGCAAATTTTGAAGTGAATGGCAAAATGCTATCTTTGGTGGTGGACACGGGCAATCTATATACTATAATACCAAAACACTTGTTCGACGCCACATGGCTAGGAGGTCAATTGGTGTCCAGGGATGTCATTTTGAAGGGATACCAACGTGCTGACATAGGGGTGATGGGCTACATCACTGCACAGATTGAGTTTGAAGGTCAGCAGACCACAGGGAAGGTATTTGTCGCCCCTGATGGTCCGCCTATTTGGGATGGTCACATCAGTATGATCTGCATATAGTGGTGAACCTCAGAGCAGAAAGTCAAGACATGGTGGTTGATGATGATGGCTTGAGAGACATTTGGTCCCGTCAAGAAAAAAGTCTTTGAAAACAGGCTGGGAGAGGCTGCAGACTACATGCATGAGATAAAACTAAAAAAGGATGCCATTCCGGTTAAACATCAACCTAGGAAGATCCCGGTAGCAGCAAGAGCAAATGTGAAGGAGATTCTACAGCAGTTGGTGAAGGATTAAATGATAGAGACTGTGGAAGCCACAGAGTGGCTGTCACCTGTGTTTATCTCTGACAGCTCACTGAGGTTTTGCATTGACTTACACAGTCTCAACGAGAATGAGGTTATGGATCGTTTTCCCTTGCCCAATATAAATGAACTGATTCTTATGTTGTATGGGGGTATATATTTCTCAAACCCTGATTTGAGGAGTGTGTATCATCAAGTTAAGCTCCAACCAGACTACAAACACCTTACATTGTTTATCACTTCTGAGGGCACTTCTCAGTTCTGTAGACTTTGGTTTGGTTGTCCTCAGCAGTTAGTGTCTTTCAGAGGTTGATATCCAAAGTCCTGTCAGCTCTCAACAAAGTTATTTTCTTTCAGGATGATATTCTGGTATTTATGGACAATGTTGAGGAACACAACAAAACATTGTGTGAACCGTTGATGAGAATTGAAGGGGTTGGACTAACACTGCGTAAAGAGACGTGCGATTACCTTATTACTAAATAGGGTGTAACATCAAAAGTAAACTTGGTGAGCCCAACTGTGAATGCAGAGGTGCCGAATGACAGGGACAAACTTAGCTCATTTATGGGTTTGGTAAAATACTATTCCAAATTTGTGCAAGGTTTTGCTGATAAGACAGAGCTGTTGAGGGCTTTACTGAGAAAGGGTAGGAAGTTTGTTAGGGGTGAACAGCAGAATGTGGCGTTTTCCCTTGTCAAGGATAACATTGATAAGGAGGGAGTCTTGGTACCTTTCCAGACAGGATTGAGAACCCTAATCACAGTGGATGCCAGTTCTGTGGGTATTGCAGCAGTGTTGGCACAAAAGCAAAGCAAAGTGGAAAGGAAAGTCACTTTTGCTGCTCGTTCCCCGATGGACGCTGAGAGAAATTATTCCGTCATCGAACGAGAGGCACTGGCGGCTGCTTGGGTGACCACTTATTTCAGGGTTTTCATTTGGGGAAGCCTGTTAATACTGAGGACAGATCACAAACCTTTACGTAAGGTTTTGAGACCTGGAGGCACATAAAAGTGCTCAGGCAGGTTGGTGAGGTCGCAGTCAAGTTACAGGATTATAATTGTAAGGTGAAGTATGTTCTGGTTGGAAGAACAAGGTGGCTGACTGTCTGTCGAGACTTCCAGACAAAGCAGCTGAGCAGTATGAGCTGCCCAGGGAGGAGGTGGTGGCAATGTGGATGATGCCACGGGAGGGTTGGGAGGCTCTGTTTCCAAAGAAGATTGGGTCATAGCTATGGAGCAGGATGATACCCTTAAAGGTGTTGTGAATTTGGTCAAGGGAGTGTGATAAGGAGAGAAAGTAGTTTGCCTGACGCAGTAAAATTATTTCTCAAAATTGTGGATGAGAAATCTGTTCAAGAAGGATGTTTGGTGATTAGAGAGAGATTTGTGCCACCTAGTGCTATTAGACCAAGGCTGGTGAGTTTAGCACATGAAAGGCATCATGGTAAGACGTTAACAATCAAGAGTGTTAGGAACAGATTTTGGTGACCACTCATGCACAATCAAATGAAGGATTGGGTGAAAAGCTGTGACATATGCAAAGATTCAGAAAAAAAATTGAGAGTTGGGCTAGGAAGTTTGGTAGGAGAACAGCCTGTCTCAGAAGCTAAACTGGTTTGGTAGAGAGAGTCAACAAAATGGTCGAGGGAACAATGCAATTAGCATGTAGTGCAGGATTGTCTGTACAGGACACTGTCAAAGATAAGCTTTGGGGATATCATACCACGGTGAATGCCAGTACAGGAAAGACCCCGTTTGAAATGATGCGAGGTAGGCAGCCTGGAACTAAATTGGTACCATGATGGATGCGTGATGGTCGAAAAAAGAAAAGTTCAACTCAGGAGGTGAATCAGCAAAAGCATTTAATTGATGTGAGAGATTGGATCAAAATAAAGCCGGGTGGAGTTGGTAGAGAGTTGTCGAAGTTTCGGGGGCCTTACAATGCCAAGAGTGTAGGTGGAAATTGGGTCAAGTTGGAAAATGGGCAAACATGAAATCTGAGGGTTGCATTGTACCAAAGGCAAGGAGAGGCAGTTGAGAAGTTTGAGTAGAGTGAATCATGTTCGGCGTGGCTTCAAATGGTAGACAACCAGTTTACAAATCACCAAAAAGTAGCAGTAGTAGCTTTGATGGGAATGCTGTGACTTTTCGGGGTGAAGACAGGTGAGCACAAGGAGACTCCCAGGTTTTTTGGGAGATAGATGTGGTGTGGTGTGGTGATGCGAGTGTAGGGATTGGAAGGGAGGTGAGGACAAGAAGTCCACCAGTTTATTTTGGGGATCATATGTTGGATTAGGTTTGGTTGGGCTGTTGTTGTGAAGTTTTGCTCTTCGTGTTTTTGTGTTGTAGGTGTTTAGATTTATGTTGTACTTTGGTATGTCATATGTTTCGTCTTTGTGTGTGTTGCATATTTGGTCGTTGTACATAGGTGTGTAGTGCTGATCAGTTAGCTGTGTGTGGTATTTGTATTGAACTATGGTACTTTAAATTGTTTCGCCAGTACCCAGTGTTTTTTCTGTTTGATTTGCTTTTGTTTTTTCCACTAAGCGTGGAAGTGTATTGTGGGGAGCTTGGTTGTCGCGTGTTTGGTCTTTTTCACTGTAAATGCAATGTTCAGCGGTGTCACATTTCTTTGCCAAAGAAGGGAGAAATGTTTTATTGTGCCTAAGCAGCGTTAGCTATGCTGAAGCTGTGATTGTTCTTATGAAATAGCAACATTCTATGATGACATCAATGTACTAAGTGCATTTTAAACTGTGAGCTCAGCTGTTGGCTGTGCCTGTCCTAACTGCATATGTCTCTGGTTAAATAAACAACGTCATTGTCATATGCGAAAGATAAGCCTCTTGTTTTTTTTCAATATCTTTTTATTAATTTCGCAGCTATACAGCAAACATAAATGACCAAGAACGATTAAAACGGGTCAATTGGTTACAACTCTCGATGTCCCAATTAATCTCAGTCTATGAAGATCTCCCATCAGATATCATCTTCGTTGACCTCCCTGATATTGCCTTCCCCACCTGGTCTTCTCCCACGGGTGAGGGAGGGAGTACATGTAGTTCCCATATGTGCGTTCCATTTACCCCAAACCCGGTCCACTTCCTGGGGCATCCTCTGTTTTTGTAGACTTTCATTTCTGCAATCATACACCAATCCATGTCTCTCTCCCACTCCACAAGGGTTGGTGACTTCGCTGCCCCCCACCTCTGGGCTATGTTACGTTTTGCGATTATGAGTCCCATAGTGGTCCAAAGCTGCTCTGCACGGTTCATATCTGTTGCCTCCCATATATTGAGTAGGCACAGCTTAGGGGGTAATTGAATATCCCCGCCACTGGCGCTTTTCATACATGTGAGTATTGCTTCCCAATATACCCTGATCACTGGGCATTCCCATATAGTGTGATAAAAAGTGCTGATCCCCCCACATAACCGTCTACACCCAGCCTCCTCACTCCTACCCATTTTACCAGTGTGGTGCATGAAATGTACGATCTGTGGAGTATTTTTAATTGAATTAGTTTCAGCCGCAATGATATTGCAACTTCTCGCTGTGAAGCAAGCGCATCCCACAAATCCTCTTCCTCAAGATTCCCTATATCTGCCTGCCAGTGCTCACAAAGACTCGAAAGTGGGTCAAGGAGATGGCCCTTCGGTCCATATACTTGGTCAGGAGCCTGTCCTCCAGTGGTAATGCCTCTGGTATTTCCTCCCCTGCTGGGACCGCCCCCCTGAGAGCGTGCCGTATTTGTAAATATCTAAAAGTTTCTCCTTTAGACAACTTGTATTCCTTCTGTAGGTCGGCAAATAGTATTATTTTCCCCCTTCCCCATTAATCACCCACTTTTGAAATGCCAATAGTATCCCATTTTTCGAAGCCTTGATAATGGCTTAATCTCCTCAGAAGCTCTGCTTGAAAAAGGGGTGTGGCAAGTGTCACTCTGTTATTCCAACCAAGTTGTTTTGTAACTCTGTGCCAGAGGGTGACTGTTTGGGCCGCAGGCCCCGTGAGTTGCTGCTCTTTTGGGTTCGAATATAATGCTTCTCTGTACTCGCCCCGTTCTCATCAACCACTTATCCATACGACTGGACGGGTCGTTCTGTGTGTGGTGTATCCACTTATTTATTACTGCTAATTGGGCTGCCCAGAAGTATGCTCGGGTGTTAGGTAGAGCGATTCCCCCGTCATACCATCCCCTAGTACGTTTTTGGGTTGCAATGCAGGGTGGTTTACCGTCCCACATTAGGTTTCTACCTTCGCCATCTATGGATTGAAAATATGCTTCAGGAACTCTGTAGGGCGTGTTTTGCAGAGCGTAAAGGAATCGTGATAAAGCCATCATTTTAAACAACACCGCTCTTCCCAGCAAAGAGAGTGGCAGAGCACGCTAGTGTTGCACATCTCCCCATAAACAGGTCAGTGGACCAAGGAGATTGTGTTCATAAAAAAGTTGCACACAGGTCGTGGCATACATTTCTAAATAAGTGAATCCCTCCGCCGCTATCTTTGCTTCACAGTTTGCGGGTAAGCCGGGGGCTGGTCCCAGCAGGGGTAAACTACTGACTTGGACCAATTAATAGTATATCCAGAGTACTTCTCAAACTTGGAGCAAATCTGAAGCACCCTGCCAATGGAGGATCTAGGCTACGCCACATACAACAGTATGTCATTACCGTAGAGCGAGATTCTGTCTTCCCATCCAGCTGTCCGTTGCAACCCCCGGATTATTGGATCCCCCCGTATCCAACTTGCTAAGGGCTCGAGATTCAAAGCGAATAAAATTGGCAACAATGGGCAGCCCTGTCGTGTTCCCCGGTTTAGGGTGAAGGTATTTAACATTCGTCCGGAAAGATATGCATCTTCAATTACAACATAACTACTTTGCAAATAAATGCCATGTTTAGAAAGTTGTGGAACAAATCGAAGTATATACAGCTGAGATGCACTCACCTAAATTTATATTAATCAATGTAAACCCTATTGCCAAACAATGGTTATTTCAGTGTGCACCCTGCTATGATGAATAACCTGGACACTAGGTGCACTACTACAAGTCACTATAAAAGTATACACAATGTAAACAGCACAATGTATACTGCATATTGTCATGTTCACATGCCCTACCCTCGTTTTGGCCTCTTTCTTTTATGTTTATTTTGGATTTGCAAGTGATACAAACACATTATTTGTGATATTGATGTTTACAGAGTCCCCTGACGAAGGGCTTTTGTAATGCCCGAAATGCATTGGGATCAATCGTTTTGACTACATCATCTGTTGTTTTCATGATATTCAGTTCCTTCTGAAGACTTATAATCCATCTGCAAACGTCTGAAAATAAAGCAGATCGAGCAACATTTCCCGTGTGTTATGGTTTGGATTGCAAATTGGATTCACAGATTCATCCTTTGTTTATAATGTTTACCATTGATTGATTTGACAAATTTGTTTTCCATTGTGCTGTTTACATTGTGTATACTTTTATAGTGACTTGTAGTAGTGCACGTAGTGTCCAGGATATTCATCCTGGTTGTTTTTTCATGTTTAGAAAGTTGGCATTTTCCTGCCTAAGCCAAATGTGCCTTTTTGCCAGTGTCACCCAACTATTAGCAGCTCTCCTGTGGTGTGATGTGTATTGCTCCCAGAAAGCGAGGGAACAAAGGATCTGGGTGTGGGTCTTCCTGACAGGATGGCTGGGAAGGAGCTGTGTCCCTACCCGACTAAACTTCAATTGGTAGCCAGCAGGGCTATACCCAGCCCTCCCTGACGTCAGAAGAAGCCTACCATGTCACTGGCAGAAGCAGCTAACACCTGGGCCTGCTTTCCTCTTATTTCACTAGCCAGGCAGAGCCGAACCCAGGAAAAACGGAAGAACGGACTAGAATTAGTTTTAGACTTAGACAAAGGTGTGTCCTCCACCCACAGGCTGGCACTGGGCATAAAACTGGCATTCCCAGAACCTGAAATTGGAACACTTCTGGACCTTTGGAGATCAGAGAAAGGACAGCCCTGCTATCTGAAAATCCTGAAGAAAGACTGGACCTACTTGCCTTGAACCCACACCCCCAGAAGTGACTCCAAGTGTCAGTTGGCAGACTTGCTGTTTGACGCAACAAGTTTCCAGAGGTATTTCCTGCTTAACAGCTGACCAGACCCAACTGGACCTGATCTGATTCCCTCTTCTGGCCTCTGTGGGAGTGAATCCTGACCACCAAGTGCATCCTTAAGATTCTGGACCCTTGGCTGAAATCAGAGAACACTTCTCACTGCCTAACTTAAGGTTTCTCCAGATTAGACTCCATGCGATGCAGAGCAATGCAGAAATGCATTGCGCAGCTCTTCAGCAAAGGTTTCACCAAATTCAGTGCAGAGCTAATTAGCTCTAGACACTGAGCGATGTACAGCCCCGTAGAGCCACACAGCTCCTCAGTGAAGGCTTCACCGATAAGACACCGAGCAACGCACGCTGGGGCCAGCAGAGCCACAGAGCTCCAGTCACTGGGTCCAACGCAGAGCGATGCAGCGCACTGCAGCATCGCGACACTCAGTGTTCGCATCAAAGTTAAAAGGTAAAACTTGCAGCAGGACGATCCTGGCACTGTAACCAGCCCACACTCAATCATGGTCAGCCTGAACTTGTGACATTGTCCCGGTACAGTGCTCCTTCACACACTTCACACCTTTTGGAGCTCTTTTTACCACAAACTTTAAAAATGCATAGTCTAGTCAAATTATTGAATCTTTGTCATTTCGTTGTCATTTTATTTATTAAAAATTAGTCTAATTTACTAAATTAGTTTGGGATGTCTCTTGTGTTGTGTTTTCCCTTTATTACTGTAAGAGGCCATGTGTAAAATATCTATGCTGTACTCAAAGTTAAGCCTGACTACAAATATTGGAGCACTCTTGCACCTGTAAAACAAATAGTATTGTAGCTCATTGATATATGTTATGCCAGCCGTTAACATAAGATAGTCCTTGTTTTCTCCTCATCAAATCAGTAGTCCAGAACTCACAGGAAGTAGTTTCTTTACTTAGTCTCACGCCATCCTATAGAATACAGATGGTTTGGCCATATATGATACTGATGATTCAGCCGACACGTGTTTTGTCCAACACTGGACTTTCTCAAGGCTCATTAGATGCCATATGGATAGCATAAAAGAAAGAGAAACACAACTGATATGTCATTATAACAGTATTCCTATGTATCGTATTCTATTGGTGCGCCCTTTCACCATCATATGTGCACTTCTGTGTTGTTAAAAACAGAAATGTGGACATAGCATCGCCACATATATCAGGAGTTTTTATTTAATAAAAGGAGGTTCCTTATGCATGCTATTAGGCATGTGTTTGTTCCTGGCTAACTATTTAAATTTGGTAACAAAGATATTCCTTGCCAGAATATGGCAAGTTGTACTTGCCGGAATTGTAGATCAAGTAACACCATATTGAGGATCCTGACACACTTAGCAGAAATCTCCGCAATCTCGGTTGGTAAAAGTTTTTTTAAATCTCTAATTTAAAAGATACTATAATAACAACTTTGCATGACCACCTTATTCGTAGGTAACCTCAAATCACAATACAATCGTATTGCATATAACATTTTTTTTCAAAAAATTCTTTAAACAGCGAGCATTTGACTCTGCAGATAAGCTAGAATCTAGCCTCTAGCCTCTAGATCTAGTACCTCTCCCACAATATTACTGTTTAAGCCAAGCATTCATTTTAAAGTACAATGCACCTAATACAAATCTGGGATTAACTTTTGGAGGTGGGGCAATACATTATTAGATTTGACACGCAGCGGTCCGACCGCCCTATTACAACTTGGGTGGTCAGACCGTCATAGCACCACCACAACCGCCAGGGTTCAGAGATCCCTGGTGGTGGCACGACGGTCTTGAGGCTGCAATATGCTTGGCGGGACTGCCGTGGTCCCAGATTTGCTGTGCAATTGCTCTGCCCTGTCTGCACAGTGCTTTGTGTGTGTTCACAGATAGCTGACAAGTGACCCCCATGTCATATGGGACACTTTAGGTCAGTTTTAGCTTTTTAGTCAGTATTGATGTGCATTCTTGGATGTGTAGTTTAGTTTTTAACTTATGTGGGACACTTTAGGCCTGGATTTCTGTGCATTCTGAGACTTGTAGGTTTGTTTTTAACTTGTCATATGGGACATATAAGCCGGCATTGCTGTGTATTCTGCCCTGTCTGCACAGTGCTTTGCCTGTGTAGATACATTGACAAACAGGCACATGCATCAAAAGAAAAACCGGTCGCAAACGGGCAGAATCTGCCCCTTTGCGACCGGTATTTTTGCATTTGGGATGCATCATCCCAAATGCAAAAATTGCAATTTAAGTAATCTCTAAATTGCGATTACTTAAATTGCGATTGCATGTAAGGAATCGCAAATTGAGATTCCTTAAATGCAATGCAACAAAGTAAAAAAATTAGCGATTTCGCTACTAGGGCGCAATTTACCATGAAGTTGAACTTCATGGTAAATTGCAAAACTTTGAGAAATGCACTAAAGTGCATTTTTCAAAGTTGAAGGTTACACACACTCATGTCCTTGGGACATGTGTGTGCGCAACATAGGTGCACGGATCAATTTCAGGGTGCAACAGGGTGTCCTTTTGACACCCCTGCACCCTTGAAATTGCATGCGTAATTTGCGAGTACCTATTGGTACTCACAAATAGCGCTCACAATTTCCCATTCATTCCTATGGGCCTGTAGGCCCATAGGAATGAATGGGAAGCCATTCCTTATTTGCGACTCGCAATTTGCGAGTCGCAAAATAAGGAATGTGAAGGAATCGCTATTATTATAGCGATTCCTACATGCATAGGATTTTGCGAATCCTTAATTGCGAATCCTTAATATTCGCTATTAAGGACTCGCAAAATCCTAGCTTGATGCATGTGCCAGAAAGTGTCTCATATGACATGGGGGGTGATTTGACAGCTATCTTAGCTTTTTAGGCAGCATTGCTGTGCAGTCTTGGGCTTGTAGTTTAGTTTTCAACTTGTCATATGGGACAATTAAAGCCAGCAGTACTGCACATTCTGGGACTTGTAGTTTTGGTGATTAGAAATCCCTGTTTGCACAGTGCTGTGCGTATACACACACACAAAGACATAGTTGTCAAGTAATCCCACGTCATATGGGACACTTTAAATCAGTCTTAGCTTTTTAGTCTGTAATGCAGTGCATTGTTGAACTTATAGTTTAGGTATTAAGTTGTCATATGGGACACTGTAAGCCAGCATTGCTTTGCATACGGGGAATTGTAGTTTGGGGGATTATATGCATACATGGTGCAAACAAGAGGTGCACACAGTTACTGTCCATGCTGCTTGTGTTTTCTGAGGGAGGATTGGAAGGCTACGTACTTCCCCTGCTGCATCTGTTTAGTGATGTAGGCCTCCACTGCACATTGCTTTTTTTTGCTGCATGGTATGGTATGGTATAAGTATTTATATGTTCACCACCCCTTACAAGACACTGAAGCACTTTTTCAGATACATAGCATGCTATCTACTGGAGCCAGCATGCTTTGTGGTTTACTTATGTTTTAGGTTACAATTTTTTTTTGATAAACAAATTTTTATTGTTTTACAGCGTATGAAACAACTCAGCAAGTACACGATGGACCCAAAATCAGTGACTTTTTGATAGTGAACGTATCCCACACTCCCGCACTCCATGAAACCTGCACAGATAACAATGACGAAACAAATCATTCCGAGCCTTCTACCGTACCCAGCCATTTCCCCCACACCCGTCGATATTTCTTAGGGCACCCTCTTGCCATGTAAAGGGCCCTCTCCTGGGTCGCACACCAGTCCACCCCCGTCGCCACCTCCCTATGTCCGGCGGTTCAGGATTTATCCATGCCGCCGCTATGTCCCGCTTTGCCACCATCATGGCTGTATTGAAAAATAATTTGTCGTTCCGGGACCCATCCAGCCCGTCCAGGATTCCCAGTATGGAGTGCCGCGGGTCATGAGGAACCTCCCAACCCAGGACCTCCGTTAGCTCCCCCTCAATTGCCCCCCAAAATCTCTCCAGCCGGGGGCAGGACCAAACCACATGGAAGAAGTCAGCCGGGGCATGGGTGCATCTCGCACATGACGCATCAGGACGCAGGCCCGCTCGATGCAAGCGCAGGGGAGTAAGGTAAGCGGCGTGTAAGTAGTAAAGTTGGATCAGCTTAAGTTTAGCAGAAGTGGTGACTGTCTTGGGTGCCATAAGTGCATCGCGCCAGTCCACCTCGTCGAGGGGGCCCACCCATTGGTCCTTCAACTTGTCCAGGGAGGGGGAAGTATTGTTGACTAGGGTGCGGTATATGCGGGAAATGCCCCCTTTACCTAAATCTCCCAGCATTGTCTGCGCCTCTGTAGGGCTGTGTTCGGGGAGCCGCGTGTCGTCCGCAATGTGCATCCGGAGTGCATGTCTCAGCTGCAAATACTTATAAAATTGAGAGGAGTGTAAGGAGTAACGAGCTTGGAGCTCCGGAAAGGAAAGCAGGTGGCCTGTAGCCCATACATCCCCCAGCTGTGTAATTCCAATGAGATCCCACGATTTAAACCCCTGCAACCCACTAACTTCCCGGAGCCAAGCCCCCTGCCAGAGGGGTGTACACCGAGTGAACCTACGCGTCCACCCAGTATGACGCAGCGAGGCCCGCCAGGCCAGGAACACGGAACGTGTGACCTCCGGTAGCTGGGTTGGGATGGTCTTCCCGTACAGCATTGATTGAATGGCGGGTAGTCCCAGCTCGCTCAGCTCGAGCCTGTAGGCCGGATCGGACCAGCCCCCGTTGAACCAGTCGTGAACCACCAGGAGACGCGCAGCCAGGAAGTAAAGGTATAGGTTCGTCATCCCCATTCCCCCGTCGAAGGAGGGGATCCGACAAGTAGACAGAGCCAGGCGTGCCCTACCCCCATTCCAAAGGAACTTGGTGGTAATACTGTCCAATTCCCGGAACCAAGGCCTGGGGAAGCAGAAGGGAGTATTCTGGAGGACGTAAAGAAATCTGGGGAGGATCATCATTTTAAACAGGGCGACCCTCCCCAACGGGTTGAGGGGAAGAGTCTTCCACTTATGGAGATCTTCTTTGGCCTTTTTAACAACTGGGGCAACATTGAGCGCCCAACCCAGTTCGGGAAGGAGGGTGATCCACAGCCCCAAGTACTTAAAGGATTGTCTCCGCAGCGGTATGGTGGATTGCCAGTCGTAGCATTCCCTAGAGAGGTGCAGAGGAACCAGGACGGACTTCCCAGGGTTCAGTCTAAGCCCGGAGGCCTGCCCAAAGTGTTCTAGGGTCTGGAGACACCGTGGCCCCGAGGAGGCCGGATCGGCCAGGAAAATCAGAACGTCGTCCGCATAAAGTGCGATCTTGTCCGCCTCCGCACTCGGCCATTCCCATCCACGAATACCGTCCTCAGCCCGCACCAGAGCGGCCAGGGGCTCCATAACCAGGGCGAATAGCAATGGAGAGAGAGGACATCCCTGTCTAGTGCCTCTGTGAATAGGGAAGGCTTCTGACAGTACACCGTTGACCAGCACACGCGCTCGCGGGTGGGCGTAAAGGACCTGAACCGACGCTCTAAATCGAGGCCCAAAACCCAATTCGGTCAGCACATCCTGCAAATACGTCCAATCCACCGAATCAAATGCCTTTTTTAGGTTACAATTTGTCATGCGAGTTAATGAACAGGTCAGGAAGGTTAGAGGGGTATGGGGAGAAATTGATTCAATTATTTCATTGATTGATCGTGTCAAGTCATGCTCCAGCTAAAATTGTCCTCTGTACATCAGACTTGCAGGGTCGTGCAAGGTGTCATTTAATCTGGTAAAGAATCACAATTATACAGTTGGTGTATGACTTAGGGTTAACACTATAATGCTTTGCCTCTTCAAGGAGGAATACTTGTCATCTTGCAGTTCCGATTATTTATCTGTATTCTGATATACTTCTTTGCTTGTGATTGGTTTTATGTAATACATCACATTGTAGCCTCTTTGTCCTTTGCTTTGGAAGGTAATGGGCTACATTGGCTCTCATCAAGAGTTTGGGTGTTAGTACTTATGGCTAGTCGGACCCTGCAGCTCCGTGTCCATCAATTGAGGTGGTAGGTTAGACCTGGTCTGTCCATTTCCATTTGGTTCAGATCAGAAAAAGCCAGGTCTTCCCTATTCTCCTTAATTCCAGGTGGTTATCTATGGCTCATATGCTTGCCAGAAATGTGTTCCATAGTTTGGCAGTATAGTCTGAGAAAGAGGTACCACCCGTGGTTTTCTTTTTGTAATGTGGTATGATCTGTTGGGTGCTAATCTGTCACAAAAACTTGTTTTGTGTCACTTGAAAACTGCCCCCTTTCTGTTCATTGCATTGTGAGTAATGCAGAGTATTTCGACAGTAGATCTTCTAGCGACTGGTAGCCAGTGAAGGGTCCTTAGGACAGGAGATGTGGGCTCTTTTTTGGAACAGAAGCTTGACTTGCTCCTTGTTTATCACTCTGCATCTGTTTGAATGAGATGCACTTGGACAGCTGTTAATAATCTCATATGTGTTTTCTGACAGAGACTTACACTGCTGCTTCCATCCTGTGTTTTTATGAGAGAGGCTTGCGCAGATGTTGCTTATGCTATACTTGTTTATTGTCGGACATTTGCAATGCTCTATGCTTCCTTTGCTGTATTTTTTATGTGAGGTAGGCATCTGCAACGACTGCCAATAATTTTAATAAGCTGCACAGATCCTGCACATGCTGTTTCGGTTTTATTAGGAAGGCTTGGACTGCTGCTCACAGTCCTATACCTGTTTGCATATGAGCGTGTTTTTTCACAGAACCTGCTCAAGCTGCATGTTTTCTGTGTGAGGAAAGCTTGAACTGAAGACTGTAGTATGCATACAAATGGGAGTGGAATGCTTGTAACTAACTTTTGTAGCTCTGTTGCATGTCTGGCTGTAAGCCATTCAAATGCGGTCCTCTGCCACAGTGTGCACAACATGGATCACAGCAAGGGTAATGTGTTAGCTTGCATGGTGATGTGAGATGTTTCAAATGCAAACTGAAACACCTTTAGGCACTCCCAGTTTTGTCTGGCATTCCTGTACCTTGATCCTCTTATCTAAGTCTACACAATTTGGTGAATGAGAGAGCTGGTATTCAAACAGAGGTCTCCTGGGTCCTAAAGCTACTAGACAACACCTCATCTAAATGGTTGGTATTTCTTTAGCAGTACTACAGGAATGCCACCACGCCAGGTAGACTATTGTTCTTTGAAAAAGTACAATTCAGATCTAAACAAGAAAAGAAAGGAAACCTGATTTTTAATACAGGGGTGAAGGTAATGATGGTGACAGTTTAGTCTTCTTGTATTCTTTAAAGGATTTTCTTTGTTTCCTCCCCTCCCTCATAAAATAAACCCAGGGAGACCCTTTGCTTAAAGGATGTATGACACTGCCAATTAGCCTCCCAACTCCCATTTTGTAATTACATTTTTGTGTGCTCTGCTGTCACTATGTAACAGATATATAACAGACTACAGTGGCTCTGTCGGGGAGCAACAATCACTTTGCTAAAAAGCACCAATCATTGAAAAGCAGTGGACTTATATTTGCTTTAAAAGTCCAATAGTATAGAATGTAAATTAATGCGCGCATAAAAAACAAAAGCAAATCACAATACACCCAAGAAAAAACGAGAAAATCAGAAATACTTGCAAAACATTTTTTTGTATTTAGATTTTTTCACATTTCATCAGCCAAAATCAATATACATATGGTCGGGCTGTCCAAGTAAAACACAGTAAAATATTGACACGTGTATCAAAGTGACATAAGTGCTCAGTGCTGGTGATAAGGTGCATATATACAAATGTGAAACTATGTACACAACTAAACTAAACAATTTCCTCAAAAAGGGTCAGCATAGCAGTTCAAAAAGTAACCCTGGTCAAGGCTAGATTACTCAACAATGGAAACCAGAGGTATTTTCAGCTGAACCTCGATTAAGCGTCGACGTTTCAACCCTAAAGGCGCACAAATAATATGTTGCAGCGGGTCTTCATCAGGACAGAGAACAGCCCCAAGGGAAACAAAGGAGTCCCGCGCAGTGTAGGGACGGCCAAATGATCCGCAATAGTCAGGGAAGACGTAACAAGAAACTCAAAAAGGATACACAAATGAAACCATCCCATCCAATGGTAAACATACCAAATCGACGCCAATCCCTATGGAATGGCGCCGAAACTTTAATTTTTCAAATTAGGGCAACATGAATTAATCAGAGCCAGTGGACCTATGGCTGAATAACGAGGGCAACATGAATTAATCAGAGCCAGTGGACCTATGGCTGAATAACGAGGCTGTAACAATCGGGTAAATTCGGATTGAATCCGGGTCAAAAAGGTCAGAGAAATTAGCAGGCAGCCGCTCTGCAGTCTTGGAACTGAATGCGTGTCACTGTACTAAGTAAGCAACCTCTGCGCCGACGTGCACGAGGACATAGTGCAGCAGCTGACTGTTGCTGCCAAGTAACTGTCAATCACTCCGACGTACTTGGTGCAGCAGCTGACTGCCTCTGCCAAGACAGGCCGTCAATCCCTGGTTACGTCAGAGGGATGAGGTCCACCTCCAACAGCATCACTACCTCACAGGATTTCTGCAACAAGGTAACCTCCATATACAGCAACTTCAACCCGCAACTGAACCCCAGAGATCCTGCACTTTTTCTCCCTGACTTGACCAAAGAAGCAACCTTGACCTCTTGGCCCACCATCACCACAGACGAGAAGGCCGTAACCATAAAGTCTATTCACTCCAGCGCCTCTTCTGACCCTTGCCCCCACCCAGTGCTTAATATGTAAAAAAAAAAATAAGTGCGACGGCTGTTGTCAGGAGGCCACTGCAGCTTGCACTACACATTTCCCCTGCCATGTTGCAAATGATAGTAACAAAACAACTAACAACCCTCACACTCCTACAAGTGTGACAATTCGGACTATTCCAGGTACCCACAAGCAACATGAATGGCTTGGGCGGCAGGTAATAGTCATTTTTAATGTATATTGAATAAATAATTAACTGTTGTTGTGGTCATCTACAAATTAGATAGACAGCGCCACCTTGTGACAGACTGTCACAAGCACTGGTGTTTTTTGTTTTTGTTTTTTAAGAATTTTGTATTACTATTTGTAATACGTAATAACAATAAAAAGAAAAATATCTATGCAGCATATCAAAAATGAATACACCGTAAAAAGGATCCAATACTGTTCTTTGAATGAATAAGGCATGAAAGCAAAAATATTTTCTTTTAAAGAGGAGGAGGTAACTTTCATTTGCTACTCCTACTCTTTTTCTTTTCTTGTGCCATTTAATAAAGACAGAATGTGTCTCATCACATGCTTTGCTAAGTGAAAAAGTAATCCATATGCTTTTATTTTTTTTAAATTAATTCTTGGATTTAGACTTTGCTGGATTTCGTTTCTTTCTGTATCTGTATCCTTCGAGCTTTCCGTAGCCGGCATCCATTGTGTGGAATTGGAGTGTGGTCAGTGATGGGCATTACTTTCAGTGCTCCCATAGTCAAACCCTTGATGGCAGCCATCCGACCAGGCCCCAGACCCTTCATGATGACTCGAACGTGGCACACACCCTTACCAGTGGCTTTAGATGCTGCGGAGATTCCAGCAGGTTGTGCTGCGATGGCTGTGCTCTTGACATTCTTGAAGCCCTCTGTGTCACAGGAGGTATGGGCAAGTGGCTCATTTTCAGTGGACGTGACATGAATGTGCGTATTGTTTTATGTTGCTTTGATATGAGCTATTGGGATTTATTCGAACTTCTTTCCTCCCATATTAAGCTGCTGTTTTCTCCTGGCATTGGTGGGAAGAGACAGATATCCCTCGAGCTTTAGAATTCTGTGACTTCAGCAGTCCTACAAGTGTTCTCTGTTGATCCCTGCAGCTTTTGTATACCATATGGTGTTGGTAGAAGCTGTCTGCAGGTAGCAGCAATGAGGGACTTCATGACCTACAAACCATGTGTAGTATTCATGAGATGCTTTTATTGCTTTGATAGGAAGCCTCCAAGACCAACAAGTGCCGGTGTTGAGCACTGAAACACCCAGCTCAAATTAAGCACTGCCCCACCATACCTTCATCAAAGGACTCCAACCCATCAGTGACGCACTCACTCCGATCCTCAATGCATCTATATCAGCGGCTACCATCCTAGACACATCAAAACATGACACAGTCCTCTTACTACTCAAGAAACCCTTCACAGACACATCTGCACTTGCCAACTACAGACTGTTCTCTCGGCTACTGTACCCATCCAAAGTTCCAGGGCAACTCATCAACAGACGCATCACTAACCATCTCAGACACCACCAACTCCTCGATCTCCCAGAGTCCTTCTTCAGAACCAACCACAGCACAAAAACTGTCCCCAGTGCCGCCACAGATGACGTCCACGTGATCCTAGACAGCGGAGACACATCGGCCCTCACTCTACTGGACTACTCCGCAATTGTTAACACAGTGTCCCACCCCATCCGGCACCTACAGGAGACTGGAACCCAGCTGTCTCAAACTCAACACTGACATAGCAGAAGTCGTGATCTTCAGCAAGAACACCTTGACATGTGACTCCACGTGGTGGCTAGCCGCCCTAGGACCCACACCCACGCCAAGAACCTCAGGATCTTAATCGCCAGCAAGCTACACATGACCTCCCAAGCAAAAGCAGTCACAGCTTCCTGCTTCCACACTGTGAAGAGGCAGGGACAAATCTTCAAATGGTTCCCAAGCAACACATGCCCTTGTGACTACCAAGTTGGACTATGGAAACATCCTCTATGCCAGAATCAGCAAGCAACTCACCAGAAGACTACAGACCATTCAGATAATGGCAGCCAGAATCACCCTCAGCCTCCCCATGCTGCACTCCCATCATGCTGCACCTCATGGAGTAAGACTGGCTCCCTACACACAATCATGTACAGTTCAAACTCCTTCCACACACCTTCAGAGCACTGCACAACATTGGCCCTGCCCATTTTACCAGTCGCATCTCCTATAAAACCTTCTAGAAATCTCCGCTCAGCCGGACTCCTACTCGCACACACCCAACGCATACGCAGAAGCAGATACAGAGGTTGGACGTTCTCCTACCTCACTCCTAAAGCGTGGAATAACCTACCACTAAACATCAGAAACTCCTCCTCACTCCTTGAATCCCGCAAGAAGTTGAAGACCTGGCTCTTCGAATAGCCCCCCCCACCTTCCCTTGGCGAAGCTAGAATCACACCTGCTCAGTGCCAGCATACCCTCATGGGAGATAGTGCACTTTACAAATCAACATAACATTACATAGCAAGTCTAGCACAGTAATGATATGTGTTTTTATTTTTTGCAAAAAGAACAAATGCTGGACGGAATGCTGAACAATGTCAAACACTCAGACCCAGTACAGAGATCTGGGCCTAAATCCATCGTTTTTTTTTTGCTCAACACGCCATTCTAAATTTGACCCAGCCATATGCAAACCAGTCTTGACCCTGCTCCCCATGGGAACAGTCTAGCCCGAACTGCCAGGCCAGGTCCTCCCCGGACCAGAAACCAGCATCCTAGGACCGGATTTGGGGTATCACCCCTCATCAGCCAGAATAGCTTGGCTCCGGTGGCATTGTGGGCACGAAACCCACGTCTGGGCATACCCATCCCACTTGGGGCAAATGATGGACGGAATGCTGAACAATGTCAAACATTCACCTCCAGTTAGGAGATCTGAGCCTAAATCCATCGTTTTTTTGCTCACCATGCCACTCCAGTTTAGGCCCAGCCATATGCAAATCAGTCTTGACCCTGCTCCCCATGGGAACAGTCCAGTCCGAAGCAGGCATCCTTGGATTGGTTTGGGGTATCACCCCTCATCAACCAGGATAGCTTGACTCCGGTGGCATGGTGAGCATGGGACCCACATCTGGATATACCCATCCCACTTAGGGCGAAAAACTGGGGTGGCGTGGAGAGCAAAAAAACTATGGATTTAGGCCCAGATCTCTGTACTGGGGGTAAGTGTTTGACATTGTTTAGCATTCCATCCATCAGTTGTTCTATTTGCATTTGTCATCCTATGTGGGAAGGCGGATGCCCAGATGTACATCCCGTGCATGCTATGCCACTGGATTCAGGCTATCCTGGCTGAGGGGTGATACCTCGAAACCGGTCCTAGGATGCTCGTTTCCGGTCCAGGGAGCACTTGGTCTGGCAGTTCGGGCTGGACTGTTCCCATGGGGAGCAGGGTCCAGATTGATTTACATATAGCTGGGTCCAAACAGGGGTGGTGTGATGAGCAAAAAAACGATGATTTAGGCTCAGATCTCTGTACTGGGGTGAGTGTTTGACATTGTTCAGCAGTCTGTCCATCAATTGTTTTTGCTGCATTCGTTATTTCTTGCAGCATAATTTTCATTTATTTAGTCTGGCACATTGTGCCGTTAGGTAACACTCCTCCTGTTTCACAAATATAATTGCGTTCTGAGAGCCCAGTGTTTTCTATTGGGCACTCCATTCTGTTATAGGCACATGCATGATCTGCACCTATATAAATAGATCTCCCTGGTTCTGTGGTAAACTCTGAAGCACTGACATTTTCAGCAGTTTTCCTTCTTCCAATTACACCTGAAGCTCTTTTGCCAAAATATTTGATGAGACAAAATATAACATTATCCTTCACCTTTCCGAAATTCTCTTGGGCGGTGGAGAACCCCACCAAGTCCTCTGGGGACAGTTAGGCGTGTTCACTACAATCACACGTATGGTGCAATGTGGTGTTTATGTGAACATTTTTTGACCAAGTGTTTTAGTTCCATGAACCCGATACTTATTGTTAGCCTTGATATGCTTATTTTACAATGGCCAATATCAAACCTCTTTGCAGACAGTTTCTTTTCCTGAGAAAATGGTGAAAATGCAGATTATGACATTATTTAATGAAAGGAAACATTTACCTTCGATTGGAGAGAAAAGTTGTTCTTTATTCGGTCTGAATGGTCCATCTGTTTCATGCAATGAAGAGTCACAATAGATCGTGATCCCTGAAAATATAGAGCAGCCTTCCAATATAATTAAGTAATTTTAACGAACACTTTGAACTGTTCTTTTTATTTGTATTATGTCAATTATCTCTGACACCCATCAACTGTGTCTGACGAGTCCTATGGTAGGAAATCCAATATAGTTGTAAGTCACATTTAACATGGCTGCAGTTCTGGATTTCCTATATGAAATGAATTCTGATCTGACACGTTGACAACTACCAGCAAGAATGTGAGAAAAATATAATACTAAAAAAATATTTTTTGTTTTGAAGCATCTTCTTCAGATTCCATATGTATTTCCATATGCAAAAGAACACAAACATTTTTGTCTCCAAAACCTTACCTGTAATCACAGCTTCCAATATAGCCTCTATTTCAGAACGTTTTGCTTTCCTTGGTAGCAAAACAATTTATATTATTTTTATAAGGATTGCAAATATGGAATGAAACACCCATAGTGAGTCCTCACTCAGGTGGAAGAGTTTTGCAGGGCATGCATCATAAACAAACTGCAAAAAACTGTGCAAAATCGGTCTCTTTGTAATCCACGAGCAATGTGATATGTTACATTAATAGAGCCTGATGTTGATCCCTTTAAGATGAAAAATAGAGGGCACAAAGAGTTTCCAGCCAACAAGCAGTGCAACAACCCACTGAAGTGTTTCCCTGGCGTGGTGATACCATGGCTGCCTTCCCCAACTGCGCCCATCGGTTTCTGAGATCCACTACCACTGTCCGCCCTCCCATCCCGGGGTGCAGCTTTTTCCATGCCATTTTCAGCTCCAGAAAATAGTCATAGGTGGCAGGGCAGGAGCAGTGGATAAAAATCAGAAAATTCCAGTTACTATGCAAGGTTGGAATTTTCAAATTTTCACCACTACCCATCCAATGTTTTCATTTTGTAAATCCCTAGTTTTACTAAAAAGCATGCATGGTGGATTTAGGGATTGCAGAATAGCCTCTCTCAAACTCAAACTAGAATCAAATCAAATCAAACAAGACTTGTATAGTGAGGCTAATCACCTGTGAGGTATCCAGGAGCTTAGGATCTTGCTGCGGAGGCTCAGTCGAACCGTCAGGTCTTGAGTCCTTTCCTGAATTCCAGCAGCGGGGGTGAGATCTGGAGAGGGAGATTGTTCCAGGCCCTGGACATGAGGTAGGAGAAAGAGCGCCCTCCGCTGTGGCTGCAACGTATGCGAGGGGTGTGGGCCAAGTGAAGGGCGGTGAAGCGCAGGTGTCTGGAGGGTTGGTGGAAGTTCAGGCGGTGGTTGATGTATGCTGGTCCTAGGTTGTGCAGGGCTTTGTATGTGTGGATCAGCATCTTGAAGTGGCATCTCTTCTGAATGGGGAGCCAGTGGAGCTTTCTAAGGTGAGGGTTGATGTGGGTCTGCTTGGGGAGTTAGAGGATGAGTCTGGCCGCTGAGTTCTGTATAGTCTCTTCAAGAGGAGCAAGTTGACTCCGGTGTAGGGTGTGGTGCATAGTCCAGCCGGCTGGTGACTAGGGCTTGGGTGATGGTATGTCTGGTGTTGATCCGGATCCATTTGAAGATCTTGCGGAGCATGGGAAGAGTAAAGAAACAAGCACGGGAGACTTGGTTGGTCTGGTTTTTCATGGTGAGCTTGCAGTCTAGGATGATGCCGGGGTTGCAGGCACAGTCTGTTGGTGTGGGTGAGGGTCCTAGTTCTGAAGGCCACCAGGAGTCGTTCCACATGAAGGTATTGTACCCAAAGATCAGTACTTCCTTTTTATCTGTGTTGAGTTTCAGGCAGTTGTCACCCATCCAATCGATGATGTTCGTCATACCTCTGTGGAAGACGGCTCTCGTGGTGGAGGACTCTTCTGATAGCATGAGGATGAGCTGGGTTGCGTCGGCATAGGGAATGATGTTGAATCCATGGTTTCTGACAATATCGGCCAGGGGGGTCATGAGGTGTTGAACAGGGTGGGCCGAGGGATGAGCTTTGCAGGACACCGCAGATGATGCTCTTGTGTTCGGAGGTGTAGGGAGGAAGGCGGATTCTCTAGGTTCTTCCGAGAAGGAAGGAGGTGATCTATCTGAGAGCGTCTCCTTGAATTCCGATGTGGTGGAGTCTGTTGATATGGTTGTGGTGGCACACAATGTCGAATACTACTGAGAGGTTGAGGAGGATCAGGGCCGCTATTTCCCCTCAGTCAAGGAGGGCTATGAAATCATCCGTGGCGGCGATTAGGGTGGTTTCGGTGCTGTGGTTGGCACGAAATCTGGACTGGAGATGTCCAGAAGGTTGTTGTTCTCCAGGAGTTCCATGAGTTGACAGTTGATGGATTTTTCAAGAACCTTGGCAAGGAAAGGGAGCAGAGAGATGGGACAGAAGTTCTTGAGTTCGCTGGGGTTGGCAGACGGTTTCTTGAGAAAGGGTTGGACTTCAATGTGTTTCTATTCATTGGGGAAGGTGGCTGTGGCAATTGATGCATTGAGGATGGTGGTGAGTTTGTTGCTGATTGAATTGCTTCCAAGGCTAAAGTTGTGATGGGGGCACAGGTCCGTCGGTGCTCCTGAGTGGACGGAGTCCATGATGTTGGTGGTGCTTTGAGTGGTGAGCTGGTTCCAGGTGGTTAGTAGGTGGTCAGGGTTTGCCTTTGTGGGAGCGATGAGGTTGAGGATGTCGACGGTGGTACGTTGGGGCCCGAAGTTTTTGTGTATGCCAGACATCTTGTTGTGGAAGAAGTCCACCAGGGTGTCGCAGAGTTCCTGGTAAGGGGTGATGAGGTTTTTGGAGGCTGACGATGTTGAATAGTTCTTTACTGTGGGTGGCACTGGCCTTGATGCAGTTGGCGAGGACTTTCCTTTTCGTCTTTTTCAGGAGTTGGTTGTATTCGTTGAGTGAAGTTTTGTAGGATGTTCGGTCTGTGGTGTCCTTGCTGGTACACCACCTTCTCTCGAGTACCTTGCAGTTGCGCCTTGAAGTTTTTAGTTCAGCTGTGTACCAGCTGGCCTGTTTGGAAGGACTCTGGTTTCGTGGGCTTGATGGGGTGACTCTGTTGGCGCAATCGGTGATCCAGGCGGAGAAGTTCTTGACAGCCTGTTCTAGGTTGGTAGAGGTGTTCAGAGGGAGCAGTTGAGGGCGTCAGTCCATTGGCTTTCTGTTACTTTGTTCCAGCTGGATGGTTTGTTGGTGGTGCCTGGTGGACCTGTGATGGTGCAGTGATCGATGGAGTGGTCTGTCCAGGTGAGTTTGATGATGTGACTGTACTTGACTCTGTCGCTGGCCATGATGATGGGGTCAGGAGTGTGTCCTGCGATGTGCGTGAGGTCGGTGACTACCTGAGTGAGGCCAAGGGTGGTCATGCTTTCAAAGAGTTTGGCGGTGTTGGTGTCATCAGGGTCGTCGAGGTGAAAATTGAGGTCTCCGAGGAAGAACTATATCTTGGAGTCGATGGTGTGCAGGGCGATGAAGTCGAGGATGGCGTTGCAGAAGCTGGGGCGAGGTCCTAGGGGTCTGTAGGCGAGCATGCCTCTGATGGTGGTTTTGCCGTTGGTGTGCAGTTGGAGGTTGAAATTCTCCATGATCAGGGTGGCGTCATCTGTGATAGTGGTACAGTGGATGGTTTCCTTGTGGATGATGGCGATCCCATCTCCCTGTTTGTTGACGCAGTCTCGATGTGTTATCTTGTAGCCATCGGGTGCAGCTGAGGCGATATTCAGGCGCCGATGCGGGGTGAGCCAGGTCTCGGTGAGGAAGATGACGTCGGGGTGAGGGACGAGATGGTATCTCAGATCTAGGTGGTGTGTTTGCAGAGAAAACATGCATTAAGCAGGAGGCAGTGGGGATGTTCTTGGGTGGTAGTGGTAGCCGTAAGAGCAGGTGCTATGGTGTTGCAGGCGAAGAAGCAGTGAAAGGTCCTACCATAGATCGAGGTGAGGTGCGGCAGAAGTGGTTGTTGCGGGGTCCAGGGCTTGGCGCTGGTCGCGGTGTAGCTTTGGGTGGCGGGAGAGTCAGGGTCCCTGGTGCTGGGCGCGGTACAGGCGCAGAAAGGCTTGCCTTTGGCGTGCTCACTGCAGGCAGCCGCTGTGCGGCCGCGCTGCAGGGTTCATTAAGTAGGTCCTGGGAGGGGGCGCTGGGAGGCTGGGCGAAGGATTGGGTGAAACTGCAGGAAAAAAAGCCCAACAGCGGGGGGAGCGGCGGTATTACAGGCCAAAAACAAACAGCAGTATTGACTGAAAATGCAGAAAACAACAGGTAAACAGCATGAAGCAAAAGCTAACAAAGTTCAAAAAGAGGAGGCTATGAAATGAAGTGTTATGGCTATACAGAAGGGGAAACAGTGATGAAGGCTGGATACAATGTTAATGAGGGCTAATTATACAATGTAGCAGCAGAGAGTGGCTGTGCAGAAAATAACTATTGTTAGCCATATCACCACACACAGTACAATGAGGAAAACAGGCAGCAGGAACGATACGCAGCAGAGGGGGAGATGGCATTAGTATCTGCTCAATGGGGTCGCGCTGCAGCCTCCATTAAGTAGGTCCTGGGAGGAGGGAGAGGCACTAGGAGGCAGGAAGCGGGAGGGAAGGATCATGCAAAACGGCGGGGAAAAAATGCACGGCAGTGGGGGGCGTGGCGGCAAACAGAGGTATTACAGAAAACAAACAGCAGTATTACC
Organism: Calotriton arnoldi; assembly: GCA_963921515.1. Taxonomy (NCBI): domain Eukaryota; kingdom Metazoa; phylum Chordata; class Amphibia; order Caudata; family Salamandridae; genus Calotriton; species Calotriton arnoldi. The sequence continues at coordinate 354,987 of CAWUFW010009815.1, read as the reverse complement.
AGAAAATGCAGAAAACAAGAGGTGAACAGCGTTAAACAAAAGTTAACAAAATTTAAACAGAGGAGACTATGAAATGCAGTGTTAGGGCTATAAAGAAGAGGAAACAGTGATGAAGGATGGATACAACGTTAAGGCTATGATACAATGTAGCAGCTATTTCCCACAAACCCTTGAATTAAAATACAATAATATTTTGAATTCTGTCACAATCTGCAGTTCAAGCAGGGGCTGCTACCTTGGTCCCATCAGGACCTCAAGGAATTAGGGGAACTGCTTTATCAACAAGAGCCAAAATTACTGACTCTGCTTAATGAAGGTTAGATTAAACCAGTATGGCACACAAAAGAAACCAGGGCAACTGCTCCAGGTATTTCCTGTTACAGAAGAAGGGTGAAGGCAATGTCACCTGAAAGACCTGCAATTCAAGAACAGGTTAATCTGAAAGCAGCACTTAAAGATGGTAGTTGTGTCAGAGGTGATTCTCTACTTCCAATGTGGTGAGAAGAGGTCTCCGTTCACTGAAATCTCTTGAGGTTCCTCAAGTGCAGAGTAGGCCAAGGGCACTGGCAGTTATCGGTCTTGCTTTCTGGACTGAGGTCTGCTCCTATAGTCTTCACAAAGAGCCTGGCACCATTAGGCTCATCTTCACATCCACATCTTCCCCTACCTGGATAACGAGTTCATAAATGCGGCATTCCTGGCAGATCCCCAGTATGCAATGTAGAAGTGCACATATTTATTTGTGGCTTTAGTTTCTACTGACCCCCTCAAAGGAAATAGTCTTCCTCTGTGTCCATGTGTACTGCAGATGCTGCAGAATACAGCCAGCACAACACAGGGTTCAGGCCTTGATTTAGAGGCCTGCTTGATTAAAAGTGTCTGCTGTAGAGACAGCCACAAAGTTCATGGATCTATTTGAGCCTCCTATTGTCCTGCGCCATCATGGTACCAATGTGCAGGCTCAGGATGAATGTCCTGCAAGAGGAGCTCCTCCTACACTGGATGCAAGAGACCATGAAGTGGTAGGATTAGATTCAGATGACTGTCAGCCCTGAGCGGGTGAATTTGTCATCCGCAGTTGATGGTTTGCATGCCTTTCTGACCTCCACAACCAATGCCCATATAGGTCACAGATGCCTTCATCAAATGTTGGGAAGTAACTACAATATTTGGCTGTGGTACTGTTTTCTGAACCCAAAAGAAAGTGCACTTCAACATTTTGGAACTGCAAGTGATAAAATATTTCAGGTCATGATTGCATTAAAAAGATTTCGCCTGCATTTGGCACAACAATCTCAGCTATCAATATCAAAGTTGAGGTTGAGGCCGGGTAGGATGCTGCTGAGGCTGACTTTGAGAGGCATACCATTGAAAATGTAGATGTCTTTGATGCTGCATTCAGTATTGGCAAAAGCACCAGTCCAAATGTCCGATATATCAAAGTCACTATCAGCAGTATTTAAGTCCTGGTGAAGCCAAAGCCACCCTACTCATCAGGTTTAATGGCTTAGAGACCCATGACACCAAGGCCAACGTTCAGGGTTCAATAATGGCTGCATAACTTTGACCACAGTGAGAGACTACTCCTCAAAACTAGAGAAGTACTTTGGGGGAGTAACAGGTGATTTCTGAGGACAGTCACAGCTTAAGGTCTCCCTCCTGCCTAGAAATCTCATCATGTCTCCTCAGGTGGTGCTTGGGATCTTGCATTTGAAAAAATGGAACAGTTTTAAACACCACTATAAATTTGAGATAAAATCGGAAACATTAAAGAAACAGCCTAAAGTGTGTCTTCCTTTGCTTTCTTTCTTTTGTGAAACCGGCCTTGCATACATCATTCTGTGATATCACAGAATAGAGATGTTCTTCTAAGAAACACTGGACAAAAGCATTTTTTTCTTTAGGATCCATTACCCAAAGCAAAATTGCACTGTCTAGTACAGGAAGAACCAGAGAAACCCTAGAGGCAGATCTGTAGCCAAGAGGATCCCTTTGTATAGGCTGGCATATGAAAGGAAGAGGAGCTCCCGAAGTTCTGCCATGCACTACCATGAATGGTACTAAACTAATCTAAATAAGGGAGATGCTAGAAGATGGGGTCACTGCAGGGCCCTGTTCTTTGACTCCACCTCTTATCTGCATCCTGCAGAGAGACCTGGCAGAAACAGGTTTGTGGATCCAGCATTCGTGTGGCGTCCTTTTTCTTCATAATTTATTTTGGTATTGTGAGATGCTCTGCAGGGCTGGACTGTGATCAATTCTGTCCAGTCCCCAGGTAGGTAGGGCAGTGGGCTGGCCCTGCTGGCGTGAACCAGATCAAGTTTTAGCTTTAAGCTGTTTTCAACTCTGTTGTGCAGGGCAGCACCCTCTCAACAATTTTTCTCTCAGTCTGTCCTCAGACAATCTGTTGATTCCAAAGAAACAGGACCAGCCAATCATGAGTTCATATATCTGTATCATTGCCCTTCCTGCTTTCCCAAGGACGTGGAAATTCATAAATTATTACAGAGAATGGAAAAATCCTGAAAAAGCATGTATTCTGAAATGTTTAACTCATTTATATTCTTCGGCAAAGGTTGAGCTGGGTTTAACTTCTTCCTGATCTTAAGTTAGCTAGCTAGACAGGACATAATTCTGTAATTTCTGAAAAACAAAGCAGAAGCAGCATTAATATAGGATTTTCCTCATCTGAACCTTACCATCAGAGCTACCATCTATGTTATCTATACAACACGGTCTCTCAAAAACTTTCAGTTCATAGCTTCTGCTAGTCAAGAAGGTGTAGATTGTGTTTATCTGTTGTTTGGCATGGAAATGCAAGCAAAGTTCCTATCTGATGTGACCAGCAATATCTTGAAAGCCACTGCCTTAGCTCATGTTTCCAATGTAGCTGCCATAAATTTTATCTAACAGACTGGCAAACAGAAGGTGTTTGTTAGACCGGTCAGCCTTAGGGGGGGGTTTCCTAAAAATGTTTGCCTTACTCCTCCATTTTTGCTGATGTTGTTTTTGTTGGCCTTAGGACTCTGCTGACTTGTTAAGTGCTTGAGCTCTCTCCATCAAACATGGTGAAATTGAGTTATACCCAACTGGCACATGTAATTTACTTGTAAGTCCCTAGTAAAGTGGTACTACATGTACCCAGGGCCTGTAAATTAAGTGCTACTAGTGGTGTGCAGCAGTTAATGTGCCACCCACTTAAGTTGCCTTTAAACATGTCTCAGGCCTGTCACTGCAGCCTGCGGTGCAGTTTCAAACTGCCATTTCGACCTGCCAAAATCAGCCTTTTTCGAGGCCTAACCCTTTCTTTTTTTTATAAAATATTTTTATTGGGTTTTCACAAACAATAAAAAATGCACATAATAGAATCGGCAAAAGAAAACACTTGGCTGTGACATCCTAACCAAGGACCAAATAAAGATGAACATTACAATCCCTTGAGCCCAAAGTACTCCCAACAAGGACCCCATATCTTTTAGTGTTTGTGTGGGCAGCCGCAGGCTGCGTACACCAGTTCCTCCATTTTGGAACACCAGTCCATCGCCCGTTGCCAAGCCAACAAGTCTGGGGTGCAGCCAAGCTCCAGTTCTGGGCGGTCCCTTTTCCCAAGTAATGAACCCATCTCCAAAAGATATCTCTCAGAGCGCCTCCCCCCCACCCCCTCCCCCAAAGTCCTACAGTAAGCCTGGGAGTACGATCCTCTGCAACAGTCAATGGACCTTCCCAGCACTTCCAACAAGAACCCCAGGAGTCGTGACCAGTATTTGTGTATAATTGGGCATGACCATATCATGTGGTAGAAGTCTGCTTCTTCTGCCCCACATCTAAGACTTGAGGGCAAAGGGAGTTTGCCTGCGCTCCACAACCTCAGCAGAGTTAAATATGTAGTGTGCAGGACTCTTACCTGGATCATCCGGAGACAGGAGGAAATGGCCAGTTTTCATGGGGCATGGACGCCTCCCTCCATTCCCCGTGTTCAAGGGCACCAACCCATGCCTCCCACGCAGAGGGGAGACACGTGAGCAGGTCCAGAGTGTTACTGGCCGGGGAGTGGTATATTGGTGAGAAACTGAGCCATAAGAATCTTGCCTGCCAGGGGACTAAATTCGGGGACCTCTTACAAGATGGGCCTTTGTACTGACAGAGCGTGGTGGAGCCCTAAGAATCTGAAGAACTGAGAGTGGTGTAGTTAAAAGTCGGCTTGCAAGTCTGAGAAGGACAGCATATGTGAACCCTGCCATACATCACCCAGACATGAAATACCAAACAGATCCCAACTCCCAAACCCTTCCAAGCCAGCCACTTGACGGAACAAGGTACCCCTCCATAGGGGTGTTTGGAGCATAGCCCTACCCCTCCAGCCAGTCCACTTCGTGGCCGTGTCCCATACTGTAAAAAATCACTTTGGTCAAATCCGGAAGGGAGCGACCCGTACAAGCGGTGCACCGTCACATCCCAGGACATAAGGGACATCTCTGCCCAGTATGCTGGATCCTCATCATCTCTAAACATTCAGTCATTCAGAACCACCAATTGCATGGCCCAGTAATAGAGAAGGAGGTCGGCTGCCGCTGGGCCATCATCAAAGGTGGACTGTACACTTACCGAACACTATGCGGGGAACTCTGTGCGCCCACAGAAAGTGCCCCACTATGGCCTGAACAGAGCGAAATCAAGCCCCAAGAATGGCATGGGGAAAGTTCTGCAAGACGTAAAGGAAGCGAGGCAACACCATCATTTTAAACAGTGCAATCCTGTCCATAATATTGAGGGAGAGAGAGGACCACTGCTCTAGATCACCATGCATGCTTGTCACTAAGGGCTTTAGATTCAACGACCATACCAGATTAGAGAGAGGCTAAATATACATGCCAAGATAAAGAAAGCTTAGCCGCCTGAGGGGGATGTGGGCCCGCCAGTCGTCGCCGTGCAAGGGGCCCGTCAGGGGAAACAACAGGGACTTTGAGTGGTTGACCATGAGGCCGGAGGCTTGGCCATAAAGAGCAAGCATATGTAGTATTCTGGGGCCCGTTACCTATGGGTTGTTCAAGAAAAGCAACACATCATCAGCATAAAGTGCGATACGGTGTTCCTCGACTTCCATCTTCCATTGGAACTCCCGAAGCTGTGCATCATAGTGGACCCATGCCACCAGGGGCTCGATTGCTAAGTCAAAGAGGAGAGGGGACAGCCCTGTCTAGTCCCCCTCTGGATCAGAAACTCCCTTGAAGGGGAGCCCTTAACCCTTCTCTTTTAATACATGTAAGACACCCCTAAGGGAGCCCCTACACAGCCCATATGGCAGGGTGCAGTGTATTTAAAAGGATGGGCACATACTTTCCACTTTTATAAGTCCTGGTAGTGAAAAACTCAAATTTGTTTTTTAATACTGCAAAGCCTGCCTCTCTCATAGGATAACATTGGGTTAGCTTATTACATTTAATTTAATAAGTAATAACTTTTAGTTGGGAGCAGGTAGGAATATCAAGTTTGGTGTCTAAAGAATTATTTGAACCCCTCTTTCAATGTAAAGTCAGATTTTAAGTCGCAATTCTAAAAAATGCCACTTTTAGAAACTGAAGTCTGTATCCTGGGTCACATGACTGGGTGTAGCTGGTCTTTGTGTATTGCTCCCAGACAGTGAGACAAAAGGGAAAAGTAGCCGGCCGGATGGGCCATCTCTGACTGGATGAGTGGGAGGAGCTGTCCCCTACCACACTTGCACACCACAAAGGCTATGCCAAGCACACTCACAAAGAGTTTTGACACTAGTCTTCGGTGACCCCAGACAAGCTGTGGCCAGGGCAGGGAGGAAGGAAAATCCAAACACCTCTGAGGGGTGAAACTTCCCGAACCTTCTCCTACTTCAAAGTGGGCACCAGGCATAAATAATGGACTCTCAGGGACTGCTGTGTTGCCCTGCAAGAAGGACTGCTACTCTGACTCCCTGCTGCCTAAGTGAAAAGGACTGGACCTGCATCTTGAACCCAGGACCACCAGAGTGACTCCAAGGGCTAGTTGGCCAGCTTCCTAATCAAAGCTTCAGGGACAGAAAAGGCTCCAACCACCTTGAACCCAGCACCTTGACTCTGTCTGCCGTGAATCCTACCCCCCAAGCGGTGCCCCCCCTGTTCTGGACCCTCGGAAGTGGGCCTGAAGGTGCTCTGCCAGTCCAGCTGTGTTCCTGTGAGTGGAACCGATGCAGCATGACATCTCCTTGCAGCCATGCTTTGAAAACAATGCAGTGACCCATCATCAATGCAGGCCTTTGCATTACAATCCCCTCGTTGTCAGCATCCTTGACGATGACACAGGACTGGGCATCGCAGCCCCACAGCTTTTTCAGAACTGCCGCTGCGCGACTCATCCTTGAAGCAGGGCTTCACATTCCAAGCCCCTAGTTGACAACAACGCAGGACTCTGCATTGCCACCCCACAGCTCCTCTTAACCACCGCTGCACGACACATCCTCAAAGCGCCAACTTGCAATGCTCCGCAAACCAGTATTTAAGTTACTTTGTTCAGCGTGCCTAACATGGTCCTGCTATCCAGCCCGCTCTCCATCGCAGTTAGCCTGAACTTGTGACTTGGGCCCGGTCCAGCGCGATCAGATAACCACAGCTGGCGGTTTGTGCTTTTAGGCACTATTTTCATTTAAATCTTTAAAATTGCATATCTCTTGTTCTACTGATTGGATTTTTGTCATTTTGACCTCAAATAATTTATTAAATGGTACTCTATTTTCTACATTGGTGTGGGATTTGGTCTGTGTTGTGTTTCCACTTTATTACTGTTTGAAGTGCTGCATAAATACTTTACACATTGCCTCTAAGTTAAGCCAGACTTATTTTGTGCCAAGCTACCAGAGGGTTAAGCACATGTTGATTTGGGGTTGCTTGTGTTTCACCCTGACGGAAATTGTGGATGCTGCTTGAGTAGGGCCCCACCCCTCCCCCCAAGCAGTAACCCAATTTCCAACAGTGTTCAAAAGGCAGGGTTATTTCATATGTTTTTTTTCAGCTAATAACCTTTTCAGGGATGTGCCAGAGGAATTTATTTGCTGCGCTTTTAAAAATCAGACACATGCACAGTCTGCCAATTCTCCTTGAAGTACTAAGAAATTTCCCCAGTGGGGTTTTCGAATGACAGGAAGATGAGGATGATTTTATTCATCCTCCTAGAATTACTTGGGTTCCTGCCACGTCTAAGAGGCGATCCTGACCATGACGCTCCTGCATCTAAGATCCCAGAAGGAGGGCTTGTCTCTTGCTTTTATCCTGTCTGGCAAGAACACATGCCGGATACATGGACTCTGGGAGTGATACATGAGGATTATTCCCTAGAAATAAAGTAAATCCTTCAAGATCTATGAGCATGACATAATATTTCACCTCAGGACCCTATCAATCTAGAAGCTTTATCCTTAGGAATGAGAGAATTGGCACTAAAGAGGGCAATTATTTCAGCTCCTGCAACAAAAAAGAGGATCTATTCTCATGTGTTTTTGATAATGAAGGCCTAATGTGATTTCCGATTAATTATAAATCTGTAACAGCAAAATCTTTTTTTTAAAAGGATACATTCAAAATGGACACCCTTCAGTGCATAATTCCTCTGATCTTTCCAAAGGAATGGACAACAGCATTGGATTTTCAAATCACCTACCTCCATAATCCAAAATTTCTACATCAAGTTTCTTAGATTTTCTGTGGTGAACCATCTTTGGCAATTCCAAGTTCTGCCTTTTGGCCTAACAACTGCTCCAAGGGTTTCACAAAACGTTTGGCACCTCTGGTAGCCCTTCTCTATAACAAAAGAATTTGGTGCACCGTAATCTCAATGGCTGGTTGATTCATTCCTTTTCTATTCTCAAAGTTCAGGAGTCAGTCTGACAGTTGCTGACAAGACACAGCTTTCGGGTCACCTACAAGAAATTCCATTTCATTCTTTCTCAATATCTGGAGTTCATTGGAGCCCAATTTCAGACTCATCTGAAATTTGTGTCTCTTCCCCAATAGAGGGCAACCAGACCACAACAACATTTGAACAGCCTCCTAGACCAGGAGATGGTCCCAGCCATGAACTGACTTCATAGGGTCACATGTCGAGTCTTGGTCCAGGGAGTTGAGATAACTCTTTCAGAGTCTTCCTCAGCGACGTAGCCAGCCATTTTGTCTTTTATGTTTTCTATGCAGGAGTCCTGTGTACTCGTGGTGTCATAAGCTCATCTTCATTTGGGGCCACTAATTCAACATCTACTTTTGCATTGGTCTCTGCCATCTCAGGATCTCACTTATTTGTTGCCTTAACTGACAGGACTCAAGAGGATCTTCATTGTAGCTTCTCCCCTCAAATCTCAACATATGAGGCACTCTTTCCCTCCCTGCTTTACCAATTCTTGCTACAGACAAATGCAAGACAGGATGGGGGCACTCAAAATGTTCAGGAATGGTAGCTTCCGGGAGAAAACCTTCATTCATTGAATTGGAAAGAGATGGTGGCAGTATTCTGTGCATTTCTCTACTTTGCTTCTCTCTTGAAAGGTAAAGTGGTCCTAGTATGGACAGACATACAGGAACAGGGTCTCTGACTCGAACTTCCATAGCCTATCACATACTGAGTTTGACAGAAAACCATCTTATGGCTTTGGCAGCAGCTGACATTCATGGGAAGGACAACATAGTAACCAACAGATTAAGCAGACTCTTTTCTCCTCGACACAAATGTTGTTTAGCTCATCATATTATTACCAGAATATGCAAAAGATTTAGTGTTCAACAGTTAAATATATTTACCAGCATCAGAGATGCTCTCTTTTCTTGCTTTATGCCCAGATTCCGTGATGATGGAGTCATGGAGTCAGGGTTGGGGGAGGGGGAGCTGGATGCTTTATCATCTCCTTGGCCACCTCTCTTTCTTTACTCCTTTTCACCCTTTCCTCTCAGCCAGATTACTAGCCAGTCTCAAAAGAGAAAAGACTGGCTAAGAATACAGTGTTTTCCTCTTTTGATGCTCATTGCTCAAGGTCCAGAATGCATTTTCCCCTAGATCCTTGCCCTCTGCAGGGTACCCTTCTCTCAGAGTCTTCATGAGGGCAGACAAGAATATCAGCTTTTTTTATTAAAAGGAAGGGTTTAGAGAAATTAGTTCTGTCTTCCCCCGTTTCAGCTTCTGCCCAGGAATCTTATCTGTTCTCCTGTCCTAAACTAGGCCCCTAATTCCCTTTAGTTTAAACCCAAGTGGATCCTTTAATTTCTCTAGGATGGCTTTGACCAACGGTTGGCCGTAACAATACGGAGTGTTCAGTGGTCAGCTATCAATGGCAATCAAATCTTCAGATCTCCCTGTGGTTGCCTTGCTGAAAAGGAGTTGTTGGGATAGCAGACTCCCATGGGGATTTTCTTTTCAGCATCGTCTAACTAGTCCAACAGTTCCTTCTTGGGATCTACCTTTGGTCCTCAGGGATCTGCAAACTTTTTCTTTTAAGCCTTTTACAAATATTGACCTCAAATACATGACACTTAAAAGTATTTTTCTTGGTGGCCATTACTTCTGCCCAGATGTTAGAAAAAATTGAATCTTTATCTCTCGTATTTACACATTTTTCAAGACGCAGGAAATCATCTTCCCTTTTTTCCCATTACCCTCTTCTCCTGAGAAAAAAAACAGCACAGTCTGGAAGTGGTCAGTTCAGATTTATGTTGCTAGCTCCCTAAATTACAGGCAACATGAAAACCTCTTTAGGACCTTTGAAATCTTTAGACAAGGTCAAAAGGAGTCCTCTTCTACATTAAGCTTATGGATTATGAATGTAATTTCATGGAATATTTTTCTCCTGGACGTTCCCATCATTTTGTAGCTCAAGGAAAATCTACTTGAGGAATTTCAACAATCTGTGATGAAAGCTGTGGTGCTTCTATATAGGTCACTTGCAGGCTGCAACATAGTCTACTTCATTCACGTTTGCATCCACCTACAGACTTAATGTTGGATATCAACAGTCTTTAGAGTTTGCTTAAATTATTAGGAACACACAAAAGGTGATGGGATGAATGCTTGCTATTTGTCTAACCACTGGCAATCGCAATGGGATAGCATTCCAACCCATTGTTCTTTTGCTCACTATGCTACGTCAGTTTGGACCCCGCCATATGCAAATCAATCTTGACCCTTCTCCTCATTGGAACAGTCCAGCCTGAACTGCAGGCAAGGTCCTCCCTGAACCAGAATGCAAGCAACCCAAGACCGGTTTTGCCCTCGTTATGGGCTCATCTGCTGATTACAGCTTGGTTTCAGTGACACAGTGAGCATGGCACCCACGTCTGGGCATACCCATGTCACTCAGGGCTGTACATAAAACGCACCAAAGGTGATGGGACCAATGCTTGCAATTTGTCTAACCACTGGCAATCACTTGGGGCAGCATCCCAATCCATCATTCTTTTGCTCACCATGACATCTTCCTTTGGTCCCAGCCATATGCAAATCAATCTTGATCCTTCTCCTCATGGGAACAGTCCAGCCCGAACTGCCAGGCAAGGTCTTCCCTGAACCACAACACAACCTACCCAGGACCGGTTTTGCCCTAGTTACGGGCTTATCAGCTGGGTACAGCTTGGTTCCATTGACACAGTGAGCATGGGACCCATGTCTGGGCATACCCATGCCACATTGATCTTTTGCACACCATGCCACCTCAGTTTGGACCCAGCCATATGCAAATCAGTCTTGACCCTGCTCTTCATGGGCCTGGCTGATAAGCCCATAACTAGAGCAAAAACCGGTCCTGGGCTGCTAGTGTTCAATTTCAGGGAAGACCTTGCCAGCAGTTCGGGAGGGCTGGATTGTTCCCATGAGGAGTAGGGTCAAGACATATTTGCATATGGCTTAGTCCAAACTTAGGTGGCATGGTGAGCAAAAGAACGATGGTTTGGGATGCTACTCCAAGCGATTGCCAAGTGGTTAGACAAATTGCAAGCATTCCTCCCACCACCTTTTGCGTGTTTCATGTACAGCCTTAATTGGCATAGGTATGCCCAGACATGGGTCCCATGCACACTGTGTCACTGGACCTAAGCTGTACCCGGCTGATGAGCCCATAACTAGGGCAAAACCGGTCCTGGGTTGCTTGTGTTCCAGTTCAGAGAGGAAAAGGATGGCAGTTTGGGCTGGAGTATTCCTATTGGAGCAGGGTCAAGACTGATGTGCATATAGCTGGGTCCAAACTGAGGTGGCATGCTGTGCAAAATACCTATGGATTGGGATGTGGCCCGAGTGATTACTAGTGCCTGAGATTAATTCAAGCATTCCATCCATCACTGTTTTGTATACTTATTGTGTCACCCTATGTGGGACGGGTATGCCTAGAAGTGGGTCTTGTACACACTAGCACTTGAACCAAGCTGTACCTGGCTGATCGGCCCATAACTAGAAAGAACTGGTCCTGGGTTGCTGGTGTGCCGGTTCAGAGAGGACCTGGCTTGGCAGTTTGGGCTGTACTGCTCCTATTGGAGCAGGGTCAAGACTGATTTACATATAGCTGAGTCCAAACTGAGGTGAAATGGTGTGCAAAATAACTATAGTTTGGGATGTCTCCCGAGTGATCACCAATTGTTGGGATTAATTCAATCATTCTATGCATCGCTGTTTTGCAAGCTTAAAGTATTAGACCTATTAAAGTGTTACACCTGTTAGGAGTTCTGCCACTGGTATAAGAATCGGGTCGCCAGTTCTGCTTTGACAAATACTCAAAATAGTAATTGGAGGGAGAAGATAATGGTTGAGGAGGTACTAAGCAATTTTCTTCATTACTCTAGTTATTGTTTGCTCCGGTCCCAGGATGCGTGTTTCCGGTTCAGGGAAGACCTGGCTTGGCAGTTCGGGCTGGACTGTTCCCATGGGGCACAGGGTCAAGACTGATGTGCATATAGCTGGGTCTGAACTGAGGTGGCGAAGTGAGCTAAAGAATGATAGATTCAACCCAGATCTGTGACTGTGGGTAAGTGTCTGAAAAGTTTCAGAGCTCCGTCCATCATCTCCTTGTGTTTGCTTTGTTCGCCCTAAGTGGGCAGGGTATGCCCAGACGTGGGTCGCTTGCTCACTTTGCCACTGGATTCAAGCTAGCCTGGCTGATGAGGGGTGTTACCCCGAAACCAGTCCCAGGATGCTTGTTGCCGGTTCAGGGAAGACCTGGCTTGGCAGTTCAGGCTGGACTGTTCCCATGAGGCACAGGGTGAAGACCGATTTGCATATAGCTGGGTCTGAACTGAGGTGGCGAAGTGAGCTAAAGAATGATGATAGATTTAACCCAGATCTGTGACTTGGGGTGAGTGTCTGAAAAGTTTCAGCGCTCCGTCCATCATCTCCTTGTGTTTGCTATTGTTTGCTTCTCCCATTACTTTTGTCCCACCATCCCTCTTTGCTTTCAACCTTGTTCCCTCTTGCTCGGGTTGATAGGACGTAACCAGAGATTTCTCTCTCTGTTTGCCAGGTAATAGGTGGCGCCAGGGAGTGGGAAGGACATAGAAAGGGAGGAGAATTGGGTTTTTCTTCTGCTGGGTTATGTGTTGGCTATTCGCAACCATAACTGGATAACTTATAAAGAATGGTAAAAGCTATTCTTACCTTTGAGCATGAGCGTACAGCTCTTTTCTGTTACTTTACCACTCGCAGGATGTACAACCTCACATCTGAGTTGACAATTGTGATCATTCATGCGTGGTATGAACTGAACTTGGCTTTCAGAGAAACACAGGCCATTTTTTGCAATTTGTGGTTCTGTGCTGGATACTTCTTCCTCAAAGCAGCGGCTTGATTTAAACCATCTTACTTGGATGTATCCTGGTGCATAGTCATCCATAAAAACTCTTAAAGTCAAAGGTTTGTTGACCTCTGGCTCAGATGGTCTCATTGAAAACTCAGAAACAATGGGTGGTAAAGCTGTGGAAAGAACATAAAAAAATAATCATTTTGCAGGTCTGTGGCAATTCAACGTATTTTCTTCCTTGCAAATTGTGTTTATTTTCTAAAGGTAACATTAATAGATATTTATCTCACAATTAGTATTAATTCCACTTTGTAAATCAATTTGATTTGAACTTAAGATATACACACACTCTTTTTCTATTTTTTTCTCCACTTCAGACCCCCAATGCTCTCTCTCTAGATTCGAACTAGACACTTAGAAAAGGCACCAGATTTATTGGATTTAAAACAATTTTTTGTACCAAAATTGACAAATAAGATGTTTGATTGTCTAAACTCAGCTGTTTTCTACAGATAAAGTTCAGGGCTCTTACTACATCTAGGAGCAGAACAGACTCAGCCGCAGAAAAGTTGGCAGATAAAGATGGAAGTATTATCTACTGAACCCCATGAAAGGATGAATTCACCTTGTGGAGTAAGTTTGGACTCAAGGTCAATACAGTACAATCCTCAGTACAGTACCATTTTTTTTTTCCAAAGGTCTTTAAATAAGGATGGTGACATTGCAATGAGCCCAATTCACCAATTCTTCTTGATGTGGAAATAGCCACTATGAAATACACTTTGAAGGACAGGAATTTTTCTGACACTTCTTCTAAAGGTACAAGTGGGGATTCCTGAAAAAAATAATAAAACTACAGGCAGGTCTTAAGGAGGATAGAGATTCCCAGCTTTGGTTTTCATTAATAAAAGCCCTTGACATGTCTTGAAACCAAACAGTTTATTGATGAGACACTACCCCATAGACCCTGAGGGATTTAACTGTGGCCCCTTAGAGTTTCAAGATGGCAGCTGAAAATTCTTGTCAAACCCATCCTGTAGAAATTGGTTCACCTTCTCTGGTGAACAGTTCACTGCGGAAATATGATTGACCATACATTGTTTGTCAAAAGAGGTCCAATGGTGATAGTAGCACATTTTTAGTACAATCTCCCCTAGAAGCCTGGACTATTAAAGAAACAGGAAGATAAATCCTCATTTTAAGAGACCCTACAGCTCAACTTCCAAACCAACAGACTTAGATGCCAGTAGGAATCTAGAGGTAGAATTGGGCATATCATCGGAGGAGGAGATAGTAGAAGAATCCACTCCTTCCCTACTGAGAGGGATCGTTGGGCCAGATGTACAACCCTTACAATTAGTGAGTCGCAAATTGTGTCATTTCGCGACTCGCAATGTGCGACTCGCAAAATGTAATTTACAACAGTGTCTCCCACACTCTTTGCGATTCCTATTGGGTCGCAAATTGCATGCCTCATTAATATTCATGAGGCAGGTGCAATTTGCGACCCCATTGGGAATGGCTAGCACTCCCAGGGATGGTGGCCTGCTGGAGTCAGCAGACCACCATGTCTGTGACTGCTTTATAAATAAAGCAGTTTTTTTTTTTTATAAATGCAGCCCGTTTTCCTTAAAGGAAAACGGGATGCATTTAAAAAAGAAAAATGAAACGTTTCTGTTTCATTTTTTAAGAGTAGGCAGTGGTCCGTAGTGCGAATTGCTATTTGGAAGGGACGTCCTTGGCATGCCCCTTCGTAATAGCGAGTCGCAAACCCTATTTTGCAAGTCGGTAATAGGTTACAGACTCGCAAAATAGGGATAGTACATGGGGCAGACCAATTTTGCGGTCGCAAATGGGCCGATTTCCCATTTGCGACCGCAAAAAACGGTCGTACATCTGGCCCCAAGAAGAGAGATACATGTCCTCGTTGGCCAAAATCGTATCCTCATAATCACCTCTGCCTGTTGCCTCCGGATCCTCATGAGAACTCTGGGAATCAGAAGAATCAAATGGAAAGTTCACCCTAGGGACCTTGACCAAGGGTTCAATAAGGCACCTACTTCAAGAGCTTGATGATCCACAACCCATGAAAAGAACAGAGGAAGTTGAGCATTTGTCTGGTATGCAAACATGCCTACTGTTAGAAATCCCATACTAAGAAAAATCACTTGAGCAATCAAGGGATTTAGAGCAAAATCTTTTGAACGCGGAAAAACTTGACTTAACCTGTTACACTGAATGTTGAATATCCCTTCAATATGAATTGCTCTCACAAAAGGAATATTCTCTTCTGCCGGGAACAAATAAGGTAAGTTAAATGATTTATAGCTTGAGACCTTGTGACAAAATGATGATTAAGGAATGCCTGTGCGCACTACCAGAGCTGACCCTAGGATATTGTCCAAAAATACCTTGTGCACCCTCCATACAGCAAATAATTCCCTCCACCACACATGATGAAGGAAACATTCCCTGCATCTCTCTCTAAACGCCATGCAGAAAACTCTCCCCTGAAGAAGGGGAAGAGAGATGCCTTTTTGCGAATACGTGCCCATGTTACACCAAACCTGGAGACATGCAGACTCAGCTATGTCATAAAAAGATTCAGGGATCCCAGTTGTCAGGTAAAATTAAGCCATCGCGACACTAAACAGCCACCAGCCACCTACGCACTGTATGCAAAGTGGGCCCCATCACCACCGCCCACTTGACTGCGTGCGCACTGCTCCAAGCCGGTCTACAGCAGGCCATGGCATCTTTGAACAGGGTAGCAGCATCTAAATCTTTAGCGTGGGCCCCACTGCACTGCACCACTCTGTATGCTGAAAATGCTGATACATCATGCATTTCCATGTTTACAGAAGCCCAGCACTCTAAAAACAAAAAGAAAATTTATAAATTATCCGTAGGAAAAAAGGAAGATAACAGAAGTGCCTGAAAAGTGTAAACAGAAAATGGGCATAAAAAACAGGAAGGGAGTAAGGCGGAGTGTTGTTTATTGGAGGGTTGTAACCTGGGTAGAATGGAAAGAAAACAATGCTTGGAAAGCAGTGACCAGGTGCGCTACACAAGACTACAAGTTATCTAGGAATGAGATGAGGAAAGAGATCAGGAGGTAACCAGCATTTTACATTTGATATTCAATGTATAAATTGGCAAACGAATTGAGGTCTGAATGTTTTCAAACACTATTTCTGAAAAGGCTTCTCTAGTGACTTTCTCGTCTATTGGTAAAGGATCAAAATGGAGGCTACTCAGACATGCTGTTGAGAGAAGGATTACACACTGGTTCCTTTCAGGCAACAACCTCCTTTACACACTAAGGGTCCAATATATGCAGATCCACTTTTCACAAAGGAAATCTGCACATTTTCAGATGTTTGGATGATCAGAGCACATAAGCACTGCTGGTCTGCTCCAACACCTACAAATTCATTGGTACCCAGACTATGATAGACTCTCTCCACAGGCTAGGAATGTCAAGCTCCTGGCATGCCACTTTAAAGGGCCTGTCCTCTGAGCTTCACTGGATGGAGAAAAATGTTTTATACCCAATTTTAAGTTGTAAAAATAATGATTGTGGCATTGCACATATCTACGGTCTTCATTACAAATGGGTCAGAATCAACCCCTTTGTCCGCTGCCGCCCACTAGCTTAAGTGCGAGCAGACAATCTTGCAAGCTTCAGCAGCAGCTAATGGACCCCGTCAGCTGTCACACAATGACTCAATCACTGTGTTGATTATTCACCCTTCTATGCCCCATTACAGGCTTGTTGATAATGCACTTCCCTCTTACAACAGTTTTCTTGAAACCTGTTTCAAGCATTAATTTCAACCTCAAAAGAAAGAGAAAGATGATAGTGGAGGAAAAGTCACCACAATGCTCACTGATACACCGTGATGTTAAGGTTTTTTCCTGATGCACCTCCACCATTTTTCCAACTTGAATTATCCTCCTTTGGTTACATTCGCAGAGGTTATATGATGTAATGTGAATGTATAAAATACAACAGTAAACCCATGGGGTTCTTCAGGCTAAGGAGCAACAGAGGAGCCATGCAAATGTTGTCAGAGTGTAACAGGTGGAAATAGTGAGGTGTTAAGATCCTTTCTGAATTTAAGATGATCAGACTGAATTTAAAGATGAAGGGGGAACCTGTTCCAAAGTTTGCACAGCCACCTTGCCTCATACACCGAATATGTGAAACTGATAGCTGGGACAAAGAGAAAGATCTAATCACCAGAATTGGTCGGTGTCTGGAAATGCAAGACTGGGGAAACAGATTTTTCCCATGATTAGCCCTGTGACAGAAAAACTTAAAAGATTCTTTTTCCACAGACAGCAAGTGAATGGTGGAGAGATGTTCATGAACAAAATCACATGAGGAAGATGCTAAATCAGCCTAGCTGCCTAATACTGTATATCCTGGACCTGGGCTACCTAGTATTTTGGGAGCACTCCGTAAAGTAAATTACCATAATTACAATAATATTGTATGCAAGTGAGTATTACAATAATTACAATAATATTGCCTAGGTAATAGATTTTCTGTAATGCACACATTTCTAAACATTCCACAAAAGCTAACAAACCTTGGTGGCTTGAGGAGCAAGAATCGCAGCGGACTGTAGAGAAGAAGACCACCAGCGCGGACTGACCACAGCCTCAGTTTTATTGCTGTTGAACTTGAGTGAGTTTGTCCCATCCAGAGAAAGACTGTAGAAAAACTACATTTGAGAGGGTCCTTCGTAATAGCGATGTAATCGTTAAGCCTAACGAAGAACAGCATGTCATTAACGTCACAGTAAAACTGAATATCGATAAAGCATATGAAAGAGGCTAAAGGAAGAGCCTAGATATCTCAGAAAGTCAGGCTCACTGCTTTGCCTTGAGGGACTTCATATCGAAGTGCTTTAAAACTAAAATAAATGGGAGAGATGGACATTGCTTGAGAACAGTCTAACAAAGAAAGGGGTCAGTCAGCAAAGGTACATACTCCCACCCCAACTACCAGGAGGCAGATGGGGAAAATGTGGTGGAGACTGTCCAAAGCCACAGAGAGACATCTAGCAGGATAAGGGTGCCGTTCCTCCACTAGCTAGTGCATTCCAAAGATTGCCCAACATGGTAACTAGAACAGATTCAGTGCCATGGCTGGATTGAAAGGTCAACTCTGACAGATCAAGATGTGCACGAGATTAAAGACAGGAATAATCTACAGAACTGATAGTGCTTGTCGGAATATTAGAATGTGGAGAAAGAAGACGTTATCTAGGTAAGGTGGTCAGATCTGCATTTGGTTAAGAAGTGGAGTGGAGTGGAGTGGAAAGGATGGCTTGTTTCCATTGAACAGAAACTACACACTCAGCAAAGGGACAGCTGAATACTAACTTGAGTAAGTTCTGACATAACAATAGGAAGACTTCATTTTAAGAACTTGACAGTGCAAGTGTTGCAAGGAGATTATAGGAAACAGAAATTACTTTAAAGTCAACAATTTTTTCCTAAACAGGAGAGAATACCTCCAGGGTAGCAGAGCTAGTCGAAAAAGGGGAAGCACACAAAGGACCAAATGGGCCGAGGAAAAAGTCTACTGAAGAGTTTCAGTCATCTCAAAGATATAAGTAGAATATTAACTCCTGTGGACTGGGATGCAGGAACAAAAGAACAGTTACATTTGGAAAAACTGCACAATTTGAAAAACTTTGGCTGCCTCATTGGTGGCAGCAGAAAGGAGGGTCTTATAATATTCAGGATGAGCATTTTAAAATAATAGATTTATGAATTTCAGCACCAAGAGAATAAATATTACCCTTGCTAGCAAATCTTTCACCAATATGCTCCCCTTTTTTACAGGCTTTCTTTTCTCTGCCTTCATGTTCATCTTGGATTTCCTGACTGTTACAGTGGTCTCCGGTGACCATGGGAGATTGCTCCATCAGCTCTCTCCTCTTAAATACCCCACAGAATGCAAATGCGAAAGCCACCATGTAGGCTTCATCTCAGTATCTGATTAAGCCTCTGTCTCAACTGTTTTTAGTTGTCCTATCACCCTGCTAAAGTCTATGGGTAGTCTTTCAACCATCCAGGGCCTTACTGTGTCATCTATCCAGTGTTTGGAGAATATTACACACCAAATCTTGTCTAATTTCTCCCCCAATGCTCACCTCCTTTTGCAGAAATTCATCTTTACTTTACTGTTAAAATGACCCCTCCCTTTCTTGCTTCAAACTGGACCTCAAATCTCCATCACTCAACAACTACTTCAACAAGACCACTTGATGACTTACCTCTCCCAAAGACTCAACCCTCTTTGATAATTCCCGTCAGGGAAGTCCCCTGATAATTTGAGTACACAGACTCGAATTCTACCTCCTTACACCATACCCAATTGCTTGATTGATATATATTACTGTTGTCTACTTTACTGCTCTGTTGTCCTATATTGTCTTTATGACTGTTTGCTAATCTAACTTGACTTTCGTCATGTACTTTTTGTAAACTTATTCTCAAAACATGTAAAGCGCTCTGATACCCTTGGGTCGAACCAGCACTATATAAAACTCAGAAAATAAAATAAATCCAAGATGGCTAACCCATTCTTCCATAATTAGGGTCTCTGGATCCCCCTAATCCATTCCCCAATTTAGATCAAGTTGTCTCCTTCTATCAGGGCCAAGAAGTGGCATTACCCCTCCTGGGCCTGGATACAGTGAGTCTAGAAGGACCCTGGGAATAAATTGGAGCTGATCCAGTCACCCCCTGAATAGCATCTCTAAATAAAAGGAGGCAATGTAAAGGCTGTCCTTTGTTCTGCGATCTGTTCCTGCATCTCTCCCAGATGGCTAATCATTATAAAGTGGCCAGCTGTTGACAACAACCGGCTTCCTAGGCACAGAGGCAATGGTACTGTCCTTTGGAGAGCAGAGTAGTTAAATCTAGTCAGGAATTAATACTGGCCTCTGGAAGGGAGATGAGTAAAAAAACTGTTCTAAAACAATTGTGGCTCACACAAAACAAAGTGCATTTGTATAAAGTTATTTGCCCATTAAAATTATCAAAAATCTTATTTCGCAATGAATTTGATTTGTAAAACTGAATGGAAAATAACATTGAACCATTTTGCAGGCATTTTCCCAATAGAGATAGAAATTAAGGGTTTTAAATTTAACTTGGCATATTCACGGAGAATCTACATAAACCTACAGAGTGAAAAAGGTTTTTGACATCTGGTCACTTTGAGGACACATAAATCCATATATGCAGTGTGATATTTGTTTTTTTAATACATTATGAACCCAGCATTGTGGGCTAACCAGGCATTTTTTTATTTTTGAAAAACATTTTTACAGATTTTGAACAAACAACTCCCATGGGTGGTACAGAGCATTGAGTAAAAAGAGACAAAGATACAACAACACTCAACAGAATGACAGGTGAGCATCATAACAATTATATATAAAAACATGATACAAAACATGATACGACAAGTCTATTCCTGATGCTAACAAGGCATTTTTCAGGGACCACTTATGAGTATATAAAATAGGATCTCTGTTGTAATATGGTTAACATTGTGCAGGTCTCCTCGTGCTGCCGTGCTCGTGACATTATGACATCTACGTTGTTTGATGTCAGCTGTTGCGAGGATTCTATTTGGTGGCGGTTGGGATCGGAGCTTGCCTGGCCGGCTGGTTGGGGAACTGAACTGTCTCGCTTAAAATAAAGCTTCTTCATCCAGTAAGCAGCAGAGTGTCTCGATTCGTTTACCCCATTTTGGTGACGTTTGGGGAGAAACCTGGCCAGGCATCGTTTGGACAGCGCAGACAGTGGTACAGTTTACCTTGATGAACCTACGCAAACCTATGGAGGTCTTGCGCGAACAATTGAGGAGTGTTAGTGTGAATGATTGAGGAGTGCCCGTTGGCAACGTTGGTAACGTATACCTCATATTTTCTTGCGCAGAAGTATGTCGTTTTAATACTCAATACGTCACGCCAACATTAACTGGCCATTAGTGGGAGGCAGCGAATCCCACTGGTGAAGCTGCGTACAGTGGAAGAGCTCGTAACTTACCGCAGTAGTCTCGGCAAGACTGGGTGCCCTCAGGGAGTCGACAATGAGCGAAGCTCGGACAAGAGTCGTGGAGCTGGAGACTGACTGCGCAGCGCCTTAGCTGTGACGCGCACATCCGCACGTCTCTTAAAGGTGCAGTCGGATCTTCCCAATTGCCTGCAGTCTGTCTTGAGGTTTATTGGAGGCTGAGCTGTGTGTTACCACGGTGATGCACACACCTCTGTGATTTATTAAAGGTTAGATTCTCCTCAAGAGCACTGCGTGTGTTCAACCAGCTGTCAGCTGTGAGGTCTATCGGAGGCTGAGCTGTGGTTACTACTGTGATGCACACACCTCTATGATTTCTTAAAGGGCAGTTTCTTCGCAAGAGTGCGGTGTGTGTCCACTTTCATCTACGCTGACACACACAGCAGTATTTCAAAGGAACTTTTATTAGGGGCAAGTTTACTTCATGGCTACTGCGTGTGCCTATCTTTTGATGGTGACATGCACACCACTTGTTTAAAAGGAGCCTGTTCACATGGAACCACGGTGACAGGCACACCTTTCAGGCTTTAGTCCGACAGTGATACGCATAACTGCATTGGAACAACAGGTGCGTGCAACTTTGATTGCGCTGACACGCACAGCTGTATCATATACTCTATAATGCTGACATTCATTACTCAATATATTTGTGCCCTCATCATGAATGTTGCCAATTCTATTTGAGCTCCACCTCCCTTCCTCATGTCACCTGGTGAACCAACCATGGAATGGGAGGATTGGAGCGACTGTTTCGAAAATTATTTAGTGGCATTGGATGGTACAAGGTTTCCTGCTGCTAGGAAAAAGGCTTTATTGTTGGGTGCTTTAGGAAAAGAGGGGCAACACATTTTTTAATATCTGCCGACTTCTGCTGAGGAAATAGACGATGTGTACAAGGATGCACTAGTCAGGTTACACACTAGGTTTGCAAAGCAAGAGAACATTGTTATGCGCAGACATCAGTTTTACACACAACCACAAAGGGCAAATGAATCAATTGACAAATTTGTGTCCAGATTAAGAGAGTTGTCAACGAAGTGTCAATTTGGGCCAATGCAAGAGGAGATGATTAGGGATCAATTAATAGTCCAGTGCTATAGTTAAAAAGCCCCAGGGAGGCTGTGGGCTGCCAGTAACCCCAATTTGAAGGAAGCCATTGGTATTGTGAAAGTTGTAGAGGAGTCAGAGAAATGTATGAGGAAAATGAAGTCTATCCAACAAGAAAAAGGAATGGAAGTTGCCACTTTAAGTGATTCTGATGGAGTGAATGTTGTGCGCAGTAAAAGCAATTAGAGAAATATTAACACTGACAAAGTAAAGACTAGTAAGGGCATGGTGGCTCTGTCTCAAAAAGGGCATACTCGTTTTTGTCATAGGTGCGGAAGCACTTTTCATGGGGCTGACTCAAGGAGTTATTTTGCACTCGGCAAAGAATGTCACAAGTGTGGCAGGAAGGGGCACTATGCTTGCATGTGCAAGGCTACTGGGAAGAAGATAGCAGTGGTGGAAGATGATGACACTGATGTAAAGATTTTGGTGGTCAAAGAGGAGGATTGCTCTTCAGACTTAAGTAAAAACTGGGTTCGCCCCAAAGCTGATTTCATTATTAATGGAAAGGTTGTCTCCTTAATGGTGGACACGGGTTCACGTTATACTATTGTTCCCAAATGTTTGTGTGACTCCTATTGTTCCCAAATGTTTGTGTGACTCTGTGTGGCGGGATGCAACTTTAAACCCGTCTGATGTAATCTTGAAGGGTTATCAGGGAGCGACCATCGGTGTTTTAGGATATATGGAGGGAGACATTAAGTTTTGTGACAGACAAACCAAAGGAAAGGTGTACGTTGCTCAAGAAGGTCCCGCTATTTTGGGTTGGGTTCACCAGTATGACCTCAATATTAGGGTGGATCCAAGGGCAGAACAACTGGTATTTATTGTGGATGGCTTAGATGCACATAATATCTTATAACTTCAAGCAAAAAATGTTGATACCAGATAGGGGAAGCCACTGGGTTTGTGCATACAATTAATTTAAGAAAAGACTCAGTACCTGTCAAACACAGTGCTAGAAGGATTCCAATGGCAGCCAGAGCACAAGTGAAAGACATAATCAAACAGTTACTGGAAGATAAAGTAATCAAAACTGTAGAGGAAGCAGAATGGCTATGTCCAGTCGTTATCACTAAGAAACAGGATGGCTCACTGCGTTTCTGTGTGGACTTGAGAAGTTTAAATATGAGTGTGGTCATGGACAATTTTCCACTTCCCAATATTAACGAGATCATCTTGATGTTGGGTGGTGGAAAGGTGTTTACCAAATTGGATCTACGTAGTGCGTGCCATCAAATCAAACTCCATCCCGACTCAAAAAAATACACCTCTTTTATCACCACGGAAGGTACATTCCAATTTAACCGACTTCCGTTTGGTCTATGCTCAGCAGCCAGTGCTTTTCAGAGGATCATCACTGAGATTTTGAAGGGTATCAATCAGGTGGTGTTTTTCCAGGATGACATTCTGATATATGGACAAAATGAGAGTGATCATAATGCCATTTTGGAACAAGTTCTATCTCGCTTGGGAAGGGCTGGTTTAACACTACGGAAATACAAATGTGTTTTTGCTGTTGGTGAAGTGGATTATCTAGGATACCACATCCGTAAAGAGGGCATTCGACCCAAGCACTATTTTGTTAGTGCCATTGTCAATGCTAAGGTTCCTGGTGATAGGGACCAACGAAGGTCTTTCATGGGGATGGTGGAATACTACGCCAAATTTGTTAAAGATTTTGTGCACAAAGTGGAACCTTTAAGGGAGTAATTGAGCGAGGGCAGGAAATTTACATGGGGTGAAGAACAACATAAGGCTTTCCATCTCATAAAGGAGAACATTGCACAGGCTGACATCTTGGTACCTTTCACTCCTGCATTGTATACCATTTTGACGGTTGACGCCAGTGCTGTAGGGGTTGGTGCAGTTTTGGCGCAGGTATATGAAGGGCAGGAGAAACCCATTGCGTTTGCTTCACGATCCTTAACTGATGCTGAGAGAAACTACTCGGTTATTGAGCGTCAAGCACTGGCAGCTGCTTGGGCCACTAGACATTTCAGAGTGTTTTTGTGGGGTGTGTTTTTCATGTTACGTACCGATCATAAGCTCCTTATTAAGGTTTTGGGCCCTGATGGCACTAAAAATTGTTCTGGAAGACTTGCACGCCTTGCTGTCAGAGTACAGGATTTCATGTGTAAGGTAGAACATGTACCTGGATGGCGTAATGGGGTAGATAATTGCTTGTCAAGGCTACCTGACACTAAGGCAGTTTGTTTTGACTTAATTACTGAAGAGGTGGTAGCCAATATTGATGATATCACGGAGGGTTTGGGCAAGTCCATCTCCAGAGAGGATTGGCTAGAAGGCATGCACAAGGATAATACTCTTTCCGGTGTCATGAAGATGGTATGAGAAGGCGTTTCAAGGGAGAGTACGGTGTCTGTAGGTCTTAGGCCTTTAGTCCAGTTGCAAGATGAACTATCCATACAGGGCGATTTTGTTTGTACCACGTGAATCCATTAAGAATAGGGTGATTGGGTTGGCCCATGAAGGGCATCTAGGACAAACGTTGACTGGCAAGAGAGTTAAAGAAAGATTTTGGTGGCCAGGTATGGATAGGCAAGTGAAGGATTGGGTGGAGAATTGCACTTGTTGTAAAGAGTCTGAGAAAACATTGCGGGTTGGATTGGTTAGACCGGTTCCTGTTGAGCATGTCATTGGACCGGAAGGAGTC
Source organism: Calotriton arnoldi (assembly GCA_963921515.1). NCBI lineage: Eukaryota > Metazoa > Chordata > Amphibia > Caudata > Salamandridae > Calotriton > Calotriton arnoldi. The sequence goes on along the minus strand of CAWUFW010009815.1, from coordinate 330,331 downwards.
TGGCAAAAACTCTGCATGGATTTTATTGGTCCACTCTGCGACTTGCAGGATAATGAAAGGTTTGCGGCAGTATTGGTAGACGCTGGTTCGAGGCGGTTGGAAGTAGCCTTCATGAAAAACATTACCAAAGAATCCACCATCAATGTTTTCAGGAGGGAAGATATACCAGCTATTCTTGTTACGGACAAAGGCACACAACTCACTTCTAGAGAAATGGAAAGTTTTTTTGACAAAACGAGTTTGAGGCATGTATGTACATCACTCTACAATCCACAGGGAAATGGTCTGTGTGAGAGAATCAACAAACTAGTGAAAGGCACAATGTAATTAGCGGTCGCTTCAAACATACCAGTGCAGCGTGCCATCAAGGACATGTTATGGGCATACCGTACCACTGTACATGAGGGTATGGTCACGACTCCTTTTGAGTTAATGCGGGGGAGGAAAGCTGGCCCGAAAATGGTTCCCACTTGGTTGCACTGTGAGGTTAACAATTTCTCACCTTCTAAACACCACGAAGTTGTGATCTGTGGCAAATAAAGCATACAACAAGGTGACTGGGTAAAAGTTAAACCAGGTGGTACAATGAAGGGATTTAGCAAATTCAGGGGGCCCTTTCAGGTGAAGTGTGTAGGGGAAAGTTGGGTGAAACTACAAAATGGTCAAACATGGAACCTAAGAAGAGTTGCATTTGACCAAAAACAGGGAAAGCCAGTACAGAAGGTTCGTGAAGAGTTTTTAACATCTATACCCATGGGACATAAAACCCTTGAGAGTAGCAGAGGAAGTGATCATCCCACTTCTTCTGGGACTTCCGTATCTGAACCAAGAGTTGGCATTCAGAGGGCAAGGGTTCTCAGGGAACGTAGGATGCTGCAGCATTTGAAACATTATGTTTGTTACTAAACCCTTCTGTTTTCAGCCTTTCAAGGGAAGGAGTGGGTATAAGGATATGTGCACGTATGCACCTTTCGAGGGCATTGTGAATTGGTTCACATTCTAGTTTCTATCTCCAGGTTATATTGTTTCTTACCCATTTAGTTTCTACTTCTTTATTTTTGCTCATGACATTTCATTCTTTAGAGCTTATGTTTCTTATTTAGTATCCTGTTCAAACTGTGTCAACTTCAATTGTCTGTGTGTAAGATAAGGAGATGTGTTGTAATATGGTTAACATTGTGCAGCTCTCCTCGTGCTGCCATGCTCGTGACATTATGACATCTACGTTGTTTGATGTCATCTGTTGCGTGGATTCTATTTGGAGGCGGTTGGGATTGGAGCTTGCCTGGCCGGCTGGTTGGGGAACTGAACTGTCTCGCTTAAAATAAAGCTTCTTCATCTAGTAAGCAGCGGAGTGTCTCGATTCGTTTACCACAATCTCCTACAGGGCAAATACACTTTCCATTCCCCTCTAAGACTGCAGTGCCCAGACAGAGGACAGTGGTATTCCTGGCAGACATATATTTTGTCAGAATGTGGTGTAAATACACACAGCAGATAAAGTATGGCATTTAACTTCCATGCCATTGGTGGATTTTCTGCACCATCTATCGTGGCCTTGAAGGAAAGTTAAACAGACCAATTGAGTGAAACAAATTTTAACAGTACTGTAGGATGTTTGGTTACTGGCTGAGGGTGGTGAAACCCTACTCAAGCAGCAACCACAATTTCTATTAGGGTGATTAGGGAAATTAACCTATGCTTAATCCTCCGGTAGCTTGGCACAAAGCAGGCAGGCTTAACTTAGAGGCAATGTGTAAAGTATTTATGCAGCACTTCAAATAGTAATAAAGTGACAATACAACACAAGAAAAATCCCACATCAATTTAGCAAAATAGAGTACAATCTAATAGATTATCTGAGACCAAAACGACAAAAATCCAATCAGCAGAATTGAAGATATGCCATTTTGAAGATGTAAGTGAAAACAGTGCTTAGAAGCACAACGTGCCAACTGTGGTTATCTGGCCGCGCCCAACCAGGACAAAGTCACAAGCACAGGATGACTACAATGGAGTGCGGGACGCATACATGGACCATGTTAGGCTTGCTTAACAAAGTATCTTACATCCTGGTTTGCGGAGCGTTTGCGAGATCCCGCGTCAAGGATGCGTCTCGCAGCAGCGGTTCCAAGGAAGTTGCGGTACTGCGATGCAGAGTCCTGCGCCATTGTCAAGGATGACATCTATGAGGGGCTGCAATGTGATGTCCTGCGTCATTGTCGAGGACGCAGTTGACCATCGAGTAGTTGCATCGAGCAACAACAGTTCTGATGCGGTTGCTGGGAGATGTCACACTGCATAGGTTTTACTCACAGGAACAGTTGGGCTGGCAGAGCACCTTCAGGTCTACTTCCAACTGTTTAGGACTGAGGTGGCACTGCTTGGGGGATAGGACTTGCAGCAGGCAGAGTCCAGGTGCTAGATTCAAGGTGTCTGGAGGCTTTTCTGTCCCCTAAGCTCTCATTAGGAAGTCACCCAACTAGCTCTTGGAGTCACTCTGGTGGTCCTGGGTACAAGTTGCAGGTCCAAATCTTCTCACTCAGGCAGCAACACAACAGAGTAGCAGCCCTTCTTGCAGAGCAGCACAACAGTCCATCTGAGTCTTCCACAGGTCTAGAGGTGTACTGACGAGAAGGGTCTGAGGGTCCAATATTTATAGTTGGTGCCAGCTTTGAACTAGGAGAAGCTTCAAGAAGTAACCCCCCACCCCAGAGGTGCTTGGATTTTCCTGCCTCCCTGTGGCTCCAGCTTATCTTGGGTCTCAAAAGACTAGTGTCAAACGCTTAGTGAGTGCGCTCAAGCAGAGCCTTTGAGATGAACAAGTGTGGTAGGTGACAGCTTGTCAAGTCGGTGATGGCCCATCCTGCCAACACCTATTCCCCCTGTGTCTCACTGTTTGGGAGCAACACAAAGACCGACTTCCAGATACACCTAGTCATGTGGCTGAGGATACAGGCACCAAATGGTTAGGACAAGAAAATGCCAACTGTCTAAAAGTGGCATTTTCAGAATTGTGATGTAAAATCCGACTTTACCATTAAAGAGGGTTTTAAATGACCATTGCGTAGACACCAAACTCGACATTTCTTTTGGCTCCCAATCGAAAGTTACCACTTATTAAATGTAATAAGGGAACCCAATGTTATTCTATGGAAGAGATATACCTCACAGCAGTGAAAAAGGAATTGAGGGTTTTTTAATTATCAGGATATGCAAAAGTTATAAGTACATGTCCAACTTTTTAAATAAACTACACCCTGACCTATGGGATTTTTAGAGCCTACCCTAGGGGTGACTTACATGCATTAGAAAGAAAGGTTTAGGTCTGGCGAATGGTTTATTTGGCCAGGTCGAAATGGCAGTTTAAAACTGCACACACAGGCTCCAATGGCAGGCCTGAGACATGTTTCAATGGAAACTTAAGTGGGTGGCACAATTAGTGCTACAGGCCCACTAGTAGCATTTAAATTAAAGGCCCTGGGTACATGTAGTAACACTTTACTAGGGACCTATAAGAAAACGAAATGTTCCAATTGGCTGTAATCCACTGTTACCACTTTAGTACTGGTCAGCAATGGTAAAGTGCACAAAGTCCTAAAGCCAGCAAAAGCAAAGACATCAGAAAAAGGAGGGTTAAAGGCAAAAAGTTGGGGAAAATCCACACCAAGGACCAACAAGTACCATGTTAGGGTCGGGGCACATACACTGTGGCAATGAAGGACAGTATCACAGAATCCTAATATCAGCAAAATTGGGGTTCTGAAAAAGGTAGCCACGCAGAGTAAGAACCGTTGCAATTATCTAGAAACATAGTTATATATTCCATAGCAAAGGGCTAAGGTATTGGGTAACTGGTAATGACAATCACAGTGAAGAGGTGCATGGTTAGCATTTTTTAATGTGGCAAATTTACTTTTAATGTCAAAATGGTTTAACATGCACAGTGGGGGGGCAGTTCACTACAATAGAAATGTTATTGATCAATATGAATGTACCAGTGATGTCTGGTTGCGCTCCACAGCATCAGCACTAATGGACATTTTGGATGAACACAGCAATAATTTTGCGACTTGGTCAGTCGTGTAAATTGAGTTCAAGCCATATTGGATGTTCTGTTGTAAGTGAGATACTGACAGGAGCATCAAGAGGTGCCCCAGAGGAGAGGCTAGAAAAGAAGGCAGGCCAGCTAGCTCTAATAGGAATCTCTGCAATGCAGACCAGAAATCTTATTCGTCATTGAAAGGCTTGCCTGTCATGATCTCGCGAATCCTCAGTTTAGAGGAAGATTTGTGTAAGGCTGCTGTTTCTAAGCCCTATGGTGACCACTTGCAGTTTCCTGCTCAGATGGTGTGGCTTTCTGATATGACTCTTGCCATGAGAAAGATAGTTAACGTTCTCAGGTACACTGAACGGTGTTTGAAGAGATACTACTGCCAATCCTCCATGTGTCTATTATAGTGAGTCCCAGTTTGTGCAAGTATTAGCTTTGAAACTGTTCTTGGCTGCAGAGAAGGGGCCTCTATATCCCCTCTCCTGTGAAAGAAATGTATAACTTTGATAACAGGTTACTGCTCTGCTGAGAAAGAAAATAAATTTCATTAACAGTCCTACATGCTAGAGGAGCTGGATCCATGCTTCTGTGGATTAGAGAGAGATGCACACTATGGGGAGAGGTACTTGTGCGGGGCAAACAGCTTGATGCGTACAGTTCCGGTTGTGAGAGTGGGCTGAGATTTCCCTGGCGTTATTAACATTCATTGTCAGAGTGAGAGGGAAAAGTGTACATATGCAAGAAATATTCTTCAATCCTGTAGGACTAGTTCATTCTGGTTTGTATATGGATAAAAGGGTACATTTCTATGAGCTGCCAAAACTGAATTCAAAGTAATGAGCCTTCGTAAGAAAAGAACAAGATTCCCTAATCACATTGAATTGTATAGTCAATATTCCCTTTCCCTTTCCAATATCTAGGTGTCAAGTTGTCATTTTGCAGTAGACAGACGACTGAAGGTATCATCATCATAACACTGAAAGTCAATTCACACACAATGATCAACATCTCAGCTGCACTGAAAAGGTGAATTTCTTCATGAAGACTTGCATGGTGTTAAGAAAGAGTGTATGTCTCTTTTACTTATCAATCTTTGGATAATCCAATGACCTGCAGCTTGCACTCCGCTGGTTTGAGTCACTTCAACGGAACCACAACTACAACAACAAGAACTAAAATACATGTTTGATAGCATATTAAGTCTGTTTATCGATCATACCTGATCACTCCACTGTGAAATCATACATTTTAGGGCAGATGTATAACAATACTTTCAGTGCTCAGTCAAGAATTATTTATGAGGTAATTCAAGAAGGTTCCTACCCAACTTTTAGGAAGGAGCTTCAAACGTTCATCGTCCACTCAATGATTTATGTGCTCCCTGCTCCACCCTCAGTAAAGCATCCAGAACTGTTGTAGCCCGCTTGAGATGGTGAAATCTTTGTGTGCTTAGATGTATATCTTCCTCTGTTTCAAACTTGCCAACATTCTCACAGGCAAAGATTATTTTCTCTGTGTTATACGTGATCAATGTTAATGTTTCTGTAGGCATGTATCAGTTTGCGTTCATATGTTTCTACATACATGTATATAGTTCACAATTGTTACACCCCAAAGTTACCTCCCAGTCGCACGCTGGTGTGTTACAATATACTAAAAATAAATAAATATAATCCAAATTCTGTAGTCATTTTTGGCACTGGCTGCTTACCTGGAAGCAATATCTTTGCTTGCTTTTTGATAGGCTCCCGCAAACTAGGATGGCTGACAAGAAATGAAATATCTTTGTTGTAATCCAAAGCTGTAGGCCTGAAGTGCAAGCTTGATTTTAGGTTGAACAAGCCATTTTCGTCCTCACCACTTCCTACATTAGTAATGTCCTCCAATTTCGTCCCATTGTTATACCACTCCGCAGTAATATCATTAGGGTGGAAGCCAGTAACGTCACTAGTCAGGGATATGGGTTGGCCGTACCCAAAAAACGGAGGCTCAAAAATGATGTCTGAAACTTTGGGTACACCTAGAGAAAAACATAAAATGGAAAATTACAAAATGGCAACTATACCTACACTGGTAGGTTAATGAAGTTTTCTTGAAACACAGACTAGATAAACAATATATCACACTATCACTACAGTATACTGTATCACAGCACCGAATCTTTAGAACACATAGGAAGCTTTTTATGTGCCTGAGGTCCGTGTTCCATTCTAGTATCCATGACAACATTCAAGTGCATCATGCACAATAAATGAATGCCACATGTACTTACTGGTCATTCATTAAGCACAGTAAGCAGGTATTTTGCAGCATAAAAGGGTATATTGTTAGGAAGGCGGCCACCACTCGCATGGAAACACCTCATGTCCACAGGCCACAGAGTCCCAGTAATGCCAGAAGCATTTGGATTACCAGTCTCCTTAATAACTTTCATGAGCCACAACACTTTTTCTCTGTCAATCACCTAGAAGGTGTTTACACACGATGATGCCCCTAAATATTCTCAGCAGCCTCCTCCTTGTCAGGTACACTGCCCCCTACTGTTTAGCCAGCAGGATCACCAGAATCAGCAGGGCTCATTGCTGTTGATCCACAGGCTATATCCAACCAGACTGACTAATCAACAAGCTTGCTGAACACCCACCTGCTGACACGCCAGGTCTCTGGGCTTCTCTGAGAGTATTTGTTTCAACCGTGTTCATTTATGTTTTCAGAGGGGAACCTGAGAGGATATGAGTTCCAAAACCGGGAGAGCTTCTAGCTGGCTACTGTTATCCAGACGGAGTCTCACAGCAGTTATTTTGGATGCACTGTTTGTTTCCTTGTGTTCAAGCTATGACAGTCATCTCATCAGTTACCACTGAAAAGGAGTGTCGCTTTTTGGCCGCTATTCTGGCAGCTCCAAGATGCACCTCCACAGCCTGTACCAAATTTATGTTGGTAGGGAAACATTTGTGCACTTAAGCAGAAAAAACAGATTACCGGGGCCCAACGGTTGAAATCAGATATTATGGGCATACATGGAAACAGAGATGCTGTTCCTCTGCGAGAGTTGTGAGATATATGATGTTATTCGCCAGGAAGGTAAGTCCATCTATTCTGAAGCTTCCATCTCTCTCCCTAACATAGAGAATATTATTTTACTTCTCAATACCACTTTATGGATGGAGAAACAAAACTTGGAAGACATTTATTTTGAGAGCTTTCAGGTATTTTACTTTACTCCAGGACTAGGAACACAGACAACTGGTGGCATTTGAGAGTAACCTCTAATTTGTGTGATGTTTTATAAAGTCCTAACAGTGCAGACAGTCACAGCTGTTTTTCTTTCTTTCCCGAAGGCCTCTCCTAGGATCCAGGGCTCAGCTATTGTGGGAAGAGATCACTGAACCACCTTATTTAGGTATAGTGGAAGGTGGTCCACAAGCTTGCTGTGGTGGGCTAGCATCTTCTCTGTCCCAGAGCACTGACAGTATTTCACCCTTTTTATTTAAATTATTTCAATGCCTTGATGGAAAGTAATTGGGGGTTATTTACTATAGTTTTGCACGGATAATCTCTTAGTGCAAAAAAAGCAAAGTATTGAGTTGATCTCCTTATCTTTAAAATGGGCGAAAGGCACAGCACCGCTCGAGTTCCTGCCTCACGCTTAAATAATGTTCACCTTCTGTTCTGCCTATCCTGAATTTATTTATCTTCTCCTTCCATTTCGACATCTTTTCCTCCTAATTCAGAGCCATTAACAATGATATTGCTATGCATCATTCTATGCTTTTCCATCTATTATGATTTCATTTTCTTGAGCTTTTTACTGTTTTGGCACTCAATTTTTTTTTTTACAATTCCTTATTCGAGTATTGTGGGCAAATGGTTTCACATCCATTTGACGAACTAGTTCTACAATGTTGCATTGAAAGTCCTATCTACTACACTTTGTACTTTGAATAATATTTTTTCTCTATGTTCTGTTCTTGAACTCCTACCCTTTCCTACATAAACTGCTTCTCTGGCTTCATGTAACTACTTATTATGCTATCGCTTGCAGAAGTTGCACATTTTTCTAATCAATTATTTTTCCAGGCAGACTTAACATGATCAATTCTTTGATTACATTTCCACTCTCTTCCCCGCCTATTTTTCCTTTTTCCTTCAAGTGCAATCATTGTATCTAGTCTGTCCAAACTCTTTCTATTTCTATTTCGAGTTACTTCCAGCCCCCACCCAACCCATAGCTGTCTTCACAATCACAAAATTCACTCACTCGTATATTTTTGTCTACAAAATGACCTATTCAAACCTGATTGTAATGAACAGATGGATTCAAAGTTAGACCAACAAACTTTTCTCACTCCGGATATCCATCCCGTTTTCGGTTAGTCTAGAGCATCCCAAACTCCTCCTTACCTTGCATCTTTGAAAAAATGCTGCTTGTTCCTCGTCAGTTGCTGTATATGCTATTGTACATTAAAAAATGCATTCCTCTTCATATCACGTCTCTGATTACCCTTTGCACACATTTCCCATTTCTTTGGCCCTACCTTTTAGATCACAGTGGTTGAAACCCCTTTCCCGGACCCCTTTCAATACAAGTTGTTAGACATGAAAACTATTTCTTCCTGTTTGCCTAGCCTAAGCATTTTTCTTCTTCTTCAAAGTACACTATACACTTTCAACTACTTTTTGCATTCTGTTATTTCTGTAACACCAGCTAAATGTGTACACTGCTTTGGACTAGACAGACGTGTAATTAACTAAATCAAAATTGCATCTTCCAGTTTTCCAGTAACACTGTATGTGAGATTGTTGCTCTTGTGTAACTTGCCACACTAGTTCCACCTTTAAGAGGAATTAAGAAGGATCTGTAAAGTCTGCATATATATATTCTGTTAGAACAAAAGAAAGACTGGTGTGCGTAAGAGGCAGGATGCTATTGTGGTACATTTTCTTATGCTGCATATCACAGAACTTGCCCAATTTGTCTATAAAGCCATGGTATATATTGGGAGTTTTTCTACAGAGGTCTGTGGATGTTAAAGAAAACTGTGCAAGAGGCAACAGATACTCAAAGTAGTGTGAATATGCTATGCCTCTGTTAAAGCAATTATCTGCTAATTCAAAACATTCGAAGTCAGCAGTGGTTTTTTTCTTCTCGTCATTCACCTTAGTAACAAGTTTTGCCTGCTATACTCTAGAAGTGTGGAAAATCTTAAACCTGTATATGATTGTGTTGGAGGTCATTACCCAAATCCCAGAACTAAAGATATCTTTAAAGACTGAATAAAAGTTTGCCATCTGTACCGTCTGCTTTCTATTCATCGAGAAGGATACGAACCATGCGAGTGGCTTATCTCTCAGACAGATAGTGGTAAGCCTTTCGAGTAAAATAGCATGAGAGACTGTGTCGACCACAGCCAACAGGTCAAGAAGTATAAGTGCTGCAGAATTACCAGCATCCAAAATCATCCATATATCATTAGTGGCAGCCATAAGCACGGTTTCCAGTCTAAAACAAGATCGGAAGCCTGTTTGATATTTATTGTACATCCCGTGTTCCTCACAATAAGAGGCTAACTGCACATTGACCCAACTTTACAAGATTTCGGCGAAAAGTGGAAGTAAAGAAATAGGCAGATAATTTGAAGGAACATTTGGATCCAATGTTCCCTTTTTCAACAGTGGTGTAACTAGTGACATTTTACAAAAGGACGGAATGATCCCACTATTTATGGAGTTATAACTCATCATGGTGATCCAGGGGGAAAGAAATAGGGCCATCTTTTAGAAGACCTTAAAAGCACAGGGGTCAAGAGGAAAGCCTGGCTTAATCAGAGAGATGCTAGATATTACCTCCTCATCCGTTATAGGACAGAACTTAGACAATCCTTTTGCAAAATGATGTCAGGCTCTAAGCCTTCCATCATGTTGATAAAATAGAGACAGTCTTGTTCTGAAAAAAGTCAGCAAGATCCGAGCAGAACCCTTAAGTAGAAGAGCTTTAGGCAGATGATGGGTGCTTTTAGCTAAAGACCTGTAGGCTGAAAACAGTTCTCTAGTACGGTTATTAGGAGACGTTATAGTAGTAGTTTCCCCTACAAATTTTCAGAAGACTTTTATACGTGTTAAGTTCTCCTTTATAGGCCTCTCTTCCGACTTCAGAATAGGCTTCTCTCCAGAGCCTCTCCAGCCTTTTGCTTTACCTTTTAGCCTGTGCTAATTCTTGAGTATACAAAGGAACCGATGGCGATCTGCGATATAAAGTCCTGCTTTTAAGTTGCAGCATTACGTCAAGAGCTCCCCGAATCAAAGAGTTAAACTATTCAGTGGACACATCTGTATTAGCATCAGGCTGGATATTTGGCTTAGATTTTTCTAAGCATTTCCTTAGTCTGACATTGTCAAGTTTACACCAAGCCCAGAAATACATAGTAATGAGAGATTGCCGAGAAGCAGAGACACTATCCTTATGTATACGGAAGGAAATCTGCTTGTGGTCAGACCACAGTACCTCTTCCACAGTCTCCACAGTAATAAACCCATCCCTCTTTAGCATAAATATGGCCCAGTATATGAACTGCAAAATTGTAATTTACAAGTAGCATGCCAATCTCTACCGCATGCATTATCAAAGACCTTGCGTTAATGAGACCACATTTCATATCATACAAAGGCTTAAACTCATTTCTCACCCAGGCAACCCGAGAACAAGTGCTATCCTCCTCATTAGATTGTATCCATATATCTGGAACAGGCCCCATAGGAAGCCTATTGTCACCCTTTTTCCCACAGACAGTTAGGAAATGTTTAAGATGGGAGTAAGTTAAGGAGAGCTGCAGGACAAACCATACTGGGCGTAGAAAACCTAAATGACGGGAGAAACTCCCTGGAGTAGTACCTTTGTCAAATTTCTGAAGAAAAATGACCAGCATGCAGGGCCCTGGGCGCCGACTGGCTTGCCTTTGGTGCACCAGCAGCACATCCGCAGTGCGCATCCACTGCGCGGATGCCAAACGTCCATGTTAATATAGCTTTGCCTTCCCATGGCGTTAGGGCAGGGGGAAAGTATTTTCCCCACAATCTTGCTACTTTATGTACATGTGGCATTAACATCCATGTGCAAACTCACTCCATATGATCAGGAACAACAGGAGAGAGTGAAAACCACCTGGAGCAAATTAAGAACCATTATATATCCCACAGACAGTATCTATTGACCTAACAGTCCCTGTTATTAACCTTTGTTACACCTGCTAGCATAGGAACTGCCTGCTGCCACTCCCCCCACTTGCACTGCAACAAATGCCCACAAGTTTGTAGCTTGGTCCACAACATACCAGTGCCCATGGTAATATGTAAGACGATTTGACTGCCGTACCATAAGTATACACATACTCAGCTATGGGAGTGCATCATAGACAGGATAAGCGTAGTTACTGGCCAAAGGGCATACGCTCCAGCAACGACCAATATGCCTACAGTGATGCTCGACTCTCTAATAAAGGAACTTAAGTCATGCACTCAGGAGGAAACAACCAGCGGCATCTCTAGAGAGGTGAAATGTATACAGACAGGCTTCTCAACATTCCAGGAAAGGCTTAATTCTACTGAGAAGAGATCAGACGCCAAAAAAGACCAATGCAACCAAATGTACGATGGGGGGGGGTCAAGACCAGTGGGCATTGCACAGGTATTGTATCAAATTAGAGAAAAGGACCAGGTGGGATAACGTGTTTATTTTGGATCCATGAGTACACTGACAATATGATATATTTCTATACTGGCACCCTACCAAACCTGCTGGTAACTGGATTTTCCCTGTAACTGAACTTTTAGACAGCACACTGATTTCACTCACTGAACGCAACCAAGAAAGACACCCCACGTCCTGTCACTGGTTACAACCCCTTCAACAGGTCTGTGATGCACTGGAAAATGGAAAGAAATACAGGACATACAATTAAGGCCACAAGATAAATGATTACAGACATATCCAGTACATGAACATTAAGAGGAAAAAGGTTTTGGCTCTGCATCCACTTCCCAAGAAATCTGAAATCCACTTCGGCCTGCTTGAACCAGCCACAATCATCATAATGATGGATGAGAATACTAAGGAGTAATATAACCTTGGTGGCCTACAAAAGGAAAACTTCAGAACAAGGGGCAGAGATAAATATCACTGCCCCTTGAAGGACAGGAGGAAACAACCTAGCAACTCACCACTGGACACTGTTTAGAGGCATTGCCTGGAATTAATCCCTTCACAAGTAATTTTCCACCTCTATGACCATCGTTAGTTTTATCCCAGGCTAACATTCCCATTGAGACAGTATATTACTACTCACTTCACTAAGCGTTTTTTCTTTCTTGCGTACTGTCCATGCAGGCTTCTTCACCCCCTTGAAGGTCTTACTATACACTATAGTGGGTCTGACTTCCCCTCGACTCCTCATAATCTGAGCACCCAATATACTTTCACATATCGAACAGTCCAAATATACTTGCACAGAGGCTGCATAGCATATAGATCAATTGCTTCCCCTAGTGAAAATCAGCTGTACCCTGGTTACGTTTTTTCATCCTTACTGACCATCCCTACCAATAGCCTGATGCAGCTTCCTTTAACATTACAGGACACAACACAATTGTGTAAACTTCAGATCTATGGGGTTGCCATGGTCACTTAATGCATATTGTTGCTTCTTACCCAGGCTACTTTCTATCTATCTGTATCTCTTCACCATGAGAACAGGTTCAGTAACTTAAAGCAGATCTCACCTTTTAAAGCCCTCATAAGGACAAATGGCTCCTGAATACCCAGTGGGTTTGAAAGCCTGATAATCAGTTTACCTTCCACGCCAACCCTCTTCCACCCACCCCCACGCTACCTTTCTCTTTTACCCGCCTCCACTTGTTTCTCAGGCATTCTTGGTCGTTCAATGGGCCTCTCACCTATATTGTCTCTGCCTGTTTTTTACTTGATGACATGCCTCTCACTCTTAAGTCCCTGAATACTCACTCATATAGTACTTTCCCTCATCACACACCTTGTGTTGCGGGGATTCTGCACATATACAGAACTATGCGCAGGAAAACAGGACCTCGGTGTATAGTGGTGTACCAACCATCCACCTTAATGCCCAAAATCCCAATCCGACTAGCTATAGTGTCTCATTCATTCTCCGTACTACAGCGAAGCTACCAATGATTAGACATCCCAGAACACGGACTCTTTCAGGAATCGCGGGAGCAAGAACACTCTTTCATTACTCATTCATACTTGTCCACAACGTGCGTATTAAGAGACACAGTATAGTTTAAAATGTTTATTTCAACTAACGTGCTTTAAGACACAGTACACGTGCCAGTACTAGCAGCATAATGCATAAAGACAAAATAGTAAGCATTGTTACAATTCCATAGAATACAAACGGGGACAGCATTTTATAAAGACAGTGGATAAAGGACTATAATGCCTTGCCACCCTCCCTGTGCTAGTAACTAGTTTATTATAAAAATAGAAGACCTCTGGGCTTTGTCAGGGGACCCCCATACCTTAAGAACTAGATGCAAGGTTTACATCATCGGACAAGCACAGCTCTTCTCCCTGGAAAGGTTTTTCTCCAAGTGCCTCTAACAGGTATCTTGCAATATTAAAAGCACTCGAATTTCAGCAGTGCAGCTGTGCTTCGTCTTATGTCTAAGTGCGTGGGGCTGACCAGAACAAAATAACAAGGGACGTTGTTTTACGACCTTGTACATCGTGTGCAGACGAAAACCACAGAGAACAGCAGAAAACGTGAAAGGCAGAAATGTAGACAGTTCTCATGAACATAGGCACGAGCAGAGTCTAGAAAAACAAAGTCACGAAGTAACGTGTGCAAAAGAGGCATCATGGCAGCTAGGCATAAGCTAACTTGAAATGTCGACAATGAAGCCACAATCCACACTACACTTGTATAAGGACATGCAGAAGCACTGACTATACTGTCACTGAATTTTACTGGCCTGTGACATTACATTAATTAAGTAGTAAAATTCCTAGATACCTCGCCCAAAATCCTTGGACATCATTCTATTGCAGGAGACACAACATTACACTTGGAATCTGAAAAGCTGAAGAGAGTGTATTTTGGGAAGGTGGTAACCAACAATAGGTCTCCGACTCATCGTGTGCCACATCTGGAATCAGGAAATGTGGGCCTGCTTTACTCTCCAAAAGTAATTTCAGTAAGAATTTTAAAAGACATGGACTCATCCATTGAGCCACTACATAATCACAAAATCTAACTGGTGGTATGATTAGTGTAGCCTTCAAACAGAGCAAACCCTAAATTATTACTGAATTATCGAGACAGCATTCTGTAGATAGAGTATGGTGGTAGGTGGAGTCTGGGGTATAAAATTAGGGCCTATTTTGGATCAATCAGATGAAACAATACTGCTGATAATAATGACAAGGCTCTGCTCAGAGATATATTGGAAGACAATGTCTTGTTAAACATCTTTGAATTGGTGCATCCAAGTCAATATAAATTTGTCTCATGTGTTCGAGGGGACTGAACAGATTTCAAATTCTCAGCATTATCCCTTCCCAGCACCTCCTACTACACTTTTCTTGAAGGGACAATATCAGATCACTCACCGGTGCTGCAGTGGGTCATGTCTCACCCCCAGTGAAGACACATTAGAAAATAAACTGTATGTGAGCGGTAAAGCATGGAGACACAATGAGCATAGTGAAATGGTCAGAAGACAGTGCTGCCAAATTACGCCAAATGAGGGCTATGTTTGTGAACCCAGATATCTACGATGCACAGGGTCAGATGCACCCATGAAGAACACAAAATCACTTCCTGCCTTCTTTTCGTCATGATGAGTCCAACATCAGCAATGAGACAAAATACTGCAAACAATGGAAAGCCACTTCCTTGGCCATGGTGATGATCTTTATCCTTAGGTGATGTAAAACAGTAGCACCCCTGAAACATGAAGATTCCTGCAATAATAATGCCCATGGCACCCTAGGAAAAACAAATGTACATGTTGCAGGGCAAGCTTTTGGTTTTTGAACTGGTTTGCAGACCATTCATTTCTCGTCAAGGAAAAGAACCCGTCTCTGACACGCTACAGCTAAAGTAAGCAAGCAGGATATCTGTCCAACATGAGTGGTATACCTGAGTAATTTAAGTTTGGGAGATAATAACACATTCTCATAACTTTTGTGCAATCTTCATAAACATTCTTTGAAAATTACTTGACTTTTTAGCTGTTTGCCGGTTCTGAATAATTGTGAGAAAATGGTGACAGACTGGTTGTATACCTCTTTCCTTAAGGATCTTTACCTCCCACCATACGCTCCTACTTCTCTCCCCACATTGCCCATTCAGCCCTGCAACTTTAGCGCTCTTCTTCCAGTTTACTATGTATGCTTTTCAAAGTTATAGGGCCTGATTCACAGAACTAACTTACGTCAAAATCCTAAACTTACAACAATTTTGGTATTCACAGAATGAACTTACACATTTGGGTATTCACAGAATGAATTTACACATTTGGGTATTCACAGAATGAACTTACACATTTGGGTATTCACAGAATGAACTTACAACAATTTTGGTATTCACAGAATGAACTTACACATTTGGGTATTCACAGAAGGCACTTACTCATCAATGAGTAAGTGCCTTCTGTGAATACCAAAATGTGTAAGTTACACAAAATGTGTAAGTTACACAAAATGTGTAAGCTACACAAAATGAGTAAGTTACACAAAATGTGTAAGTTACACAAAATGTGTAAGTGTCTTCTGTGAATACCAAAATGAGGAAGTTTATTCTGTGAATACCAAAATGAGTAAGTTCATTCTGTGAATACCAAAATGGTAGTAAGTTTAGGATTTTGTCGTAAGTTATTTCTGTGAATCGGGCCCATAGTGTCCTCATTTTGGTACTCAGTAGATATAAACCATGCAGACATCATGTTAAATTAATCTGAAAAACGTTAAAAAAGTAAAACATCGCAAGTGCCATAATGGTATCATCTATATTATGAAAAACATATTAGGAAGCCACGTCATGTGTGGATGGTGTTTCCTCATGAGGTCTGGCATGGAGCGGGTGCAGGGTTTCAATGAGTCATCCATGAGAAAATCCTTGAATATTGCACTATGTATATAAAGGTAAACTCTGACCTATAGGTTCATTGAACAGGTCATCTTCCTTTTCGGAAGACCTAATCCTAAAGCTTCCGTGGCACATTTATTTGGATGTAATCTGTGACACCAACAGCACTGTGGAAATCAGCAACTACAAAAATAAACACCCTTTGGGATTAATCACCATTTATTCAGAATCACCAGACTGGTCATATACCTCTTTCCATTAAGATCTTTCCTCCTTAGCCCACCCTTTCCACTCTTTCATCATCTTTTCTTTTCAGTCCTGCCACTTAATTCCTTTTATGTCACTTTACTATGCATGCTTTACGAAGCTATAGTATGGCCTCCCAGGGATACATAAAAGACGTAAAGCGAGTGCAGAATATGCTAAGAGGATGTCATACCTCTTCAAGTGTACGCTGGGTAATCTGATAAACTTTTAATAAACATGGTTAACAAATAAAACAATGCACATGCCATGATGGGAATATACATGGTTATGGGGAAAAATATTAAGAAATAATGTCATGTCAAGTGTGGATGGTGCTTCCTCGTGAAGTTTAGCAGGCAGCAGGTTTGGGAGTTAAAAAAGTTGTGACAATGTGGGATATATCACAGCATTTTTTTATCAACAAAGGGGGACAAGGGGGGGCTTATTTGTTCAAGGTCCAGCATACATGTCCAAGGATAAGTACGAAGAAGAGGGTATGCAGTTCCTGAGGGCGTGAAGATACACAGAATCAGAAATACACCAAGTGTCACTGAGGGGTAAATGACCCTACAGGAAAAGGCAAGAGGGGAATGCCCCTCTTTGGAACTAGTGCCCTCACACACCCAGCCAGCTAGGTGTCATGCTTTATCATTTGGGCCTGCTCCTCGTCGGGTCGGCGCTGCAATACTCGACGGGCACCCAAAGAGGGGCTCTTTATCGGAGATCTTTTGTTCCTGCAGTTTGGTGCAGTGGAGGTAAGGTGCCTAGTTAGTGTAGATGTTGTACGAAAAGGTTGTGGTTAAAACAGGTCAGTTAGTCCTATAGTTATCTTTATTCTGGAAGGTAAACTGCCTCGCTAAAAACTACAGAGTGGCGGATATCTAGGAATTATGTATCTAGATGTCTGCGTCCTACTCTCAATGGGTCGACATGTTTCTTGCCTTGGTTTGTCAGGATGATCAATGGCAATTCTTCAGGACCAAGAAAAGGTTTCTATCTACACAGAGTGGTGAGGGGAAAACCTACCTCCCACATAGCTTCGCTGTAGGTCAATGCCCACAGTAATCAAGGAACCTAAGGGCCTAAGTGATTGTGCCGCATCGGAGTCCGGCAGGATTAAAAGACACCAACAGTGGGTGCGCGCAGAGTGACCTACCCTCGCCGCCGGAACCGGTTCACTTAGGCCCTTAGGTTCCTTGATTACTGTGGGCATTGACCTACAGCGAAGCTATGTGGGAGGTAGGTTTTCCCCTCACCACTCTGTGTAGATAAAAACCTTTTCTTGGTCCTGAAGAATTGCCATTGATCATCCTGACAAACCAAGGCAAGAAACATGTCGACCCATTGAGAGTAGGACGCAGACATCTAGATACATAATTCCTAGATATCCGCCACTCTGTAGTTTTTAACGAGGCAGTTTACCTTGCAGAATAAAGATAACTATAGGACTAACTAACCTGTTTTAACCACAACCTTTTCGTACAACATCTACACTAACTAGGCCCCTTACCTCCACTGCACCAAACGGCAGGAACAAAAGATCTCCGATAAAGAGCCCCTCTTTGGGTGCCCGTCGGGTATTGCAGCGCCGACCCGACGAGGAGCAGGCCCAAATGATGAAGCATGACACCTAGCTGGCTGGGTGTGTGAGGGCACTAGTTCCGAAGAGGGGCATTCCCCTCTCGCCTTTTCCTGTAGGGTCATTTACCCCTTAGTGACACTTGGTGTATTTCTGATTCTGTGTATCTTCACGCCCTCAGGAACTGCATACCCTCTTCTTCGTATATATCACAGCATGTCTGAAGTTACAATCTACAGTACACGCCAATTTCACATTGACTAAGCAAGCCATCTTCCGTTTGTGGAAGACCAGCAGATGGATTTGGATGCAGTCAATCGCACCCAGAGCATGGAGGAAATTGGCAGTCACCTAGAAAATTCCTTTGGAGCACTAAGGCCAGTCTGTCTGCATGTCTATCTGTGTGTAATAAGACGTGATGCCCTACTTGCGTCAAAAATACATCATTAGTCATTTATTCCAGGATGCGGCTAAAAGCATATCTGCAAAATACAGCACACATAGAAAGAAGAAAAAACAAAGAGAAATAAAGATATTTCTCCTCGTTGTGCCTCACCTCGGGAGGCGTAAGGTTTTGGCGCTTCCCCAGGTTTGCATGCTTTCATAGATCTGGGAAAGTGTCAAAATCCATAGGTGTTAAGTGATAAAACCCACTGCAATGCCCATGGAATGCCTCCCGAGCGAAGAGTTAGGCAACACAGCAATTTGCGCTGTCTTGTCTTACTCCATATCTATGAGGCAATTCAAAGCCATCCATTGTAGTTTTACGTGGCCTCATAGATATGATTTTGTGTTTTGCTTTGCTGAAGCATCACAAAAAGCTTTGGGGGGCTCGTAACGAATGGCCAGGTGTGCCTCGTGTGCTGGGGACCTGTGCATGAATGATCCCGGTAAGCACTCATGGAAAAGACACTCTTCTTTGGGCTATATATAAGTACAAAGTAAACTGAGAAACATCAAACATACATAAAAGAAATACACCCGATTTCCAAATGATGGGATGGAGGAAAACTGCAAACATTAGACTCAGAAAATTATTCTCCCTGGGGCCTGGTGACAGGACTGCACTGGCACACATTACGAACACACATGTAAGTCAACCTCAAAGAAAGCTGCTGGACTACTCCCACAGGCCCCAGCCCACCCATCCAAAGATAATCAACAGGAGTTTCTGGGTGGAAGTGAAGGAGGCAGAGGTCACTGACACACCCATTCATATATTGTCCCAAGTTGCCCCGCCCCTGGCCACTGTGATTAATGGAGGTCTTCCAACCCCGCCCGGGTCATGTAAATAATCCCCAAAATGAAAATCTGTTCCTGGCAGTAATACACACCACACCCACCAGTGTGTTGTCACTGCCCTGGCTTATGCCTCGAGGGCGATGTTTTCCTTGCCCAACCAACACATGAGCAGGGCCCAGGGGCCATCACCCTCCTCCACAAACAAAAATACAGATGTAGACAGCTTTGTCATGCAGCAGAAAGGACAATTTATTGCTAGATGCTCGATGGTTCTTTTCATCCTTTTTTTCTCCCCCAGAGTGGTAGGGCAATGCCCCTCATGCCCATTAACACCAGCCGCCCCTGTTTTCTTATTTTCCTTGTTTACGATTCCAAATCTGGTTGTTTCACAGCCTGCTATAATTATGCATTCTCGTATTGTTGAGTTACAGGTAACAATACTGTTGCATGCTTATTTCACTACAATTGTTGTTTTAGTCTATATACACAGATGTATTAATGTCAATAAAGTATATTACTAAACCAATAAAAACGGGAGGGAACCAAAGCCATGAAACGAAGACAACCAAATGACATTTTAAAATAAGCATCAGGTGGGCCAGACTTAATGTCAGGCTACAGGCAAGTCGGTTTATACTCTGTAGTCAAAGCGTTGTTAGTTTTAAATGCACGAAAGCACATGACATACACGGCAATGATTTATGACTTTACCTTTCAGAAAGAAGTGAAGCTGCTTTCTTGCTGGTATGCCCATGGTTGCATAATGAAGCACACTGACAGATATTTGCTTGTCGTGGTCTTCTCTTCTGGCCTTGAAAGTGATTGATGTCTTACTATTGAAGAGACCAGTGTCGGGGTTTATTACAGGATTTCCTTCATTTATTTCACATTCTGAATGACGGACGGCATCTCCGATTTGCCACATAACTGTGTATTTCTCCGGAAAGAACTCTTCCATTACACAGGATAAAGTCACTGGTTTTCCAAGCTCAGGGTACAGTGGATCACTGCTGATTTCTGAAATTCTGGGAGGCACCACTGCACAAAATACAAGCAAACTACTTACATTATCCTAAGCACACAACATTTTGTTTAAGATATTATTAAGCATGGAATGTCCTTCCGCTCCACCTCAGACAGACAACATCGCTCCCCATCTTCGCAAGAAACCTCAAAACCTGGCTCTTCGACAGACCCCCTCCTTGATGGAATGGAACCTGCACCCCACCCCCCCCCACCCCTAGCGCCTTGAGACCCTTACGGGTGAGTAGTCGCGCTTTAACAAACCCCTGATTGATTGAGTGATAGGCTTGAGTTGCCACTATAATGAATATGGAAAATGCTACTGCGAACTTCACAATGAGGACTAAAGTAACGTAAACATCTAAAAAATAATAAATAAAACATATCTAATTATGACATGTTCATTAAACCAAAGGGTTGGAATGTAAAACAGTACCATATGCAAATACAACAAAACACATATTCAAGGTTTGGTAATGAATCATGCCTGTAGTTATGCATTTGTGCTTAGAAGTCGACTTCCATCGCGCATCTTCGTTCATCTGTGGCCGAGCACTGAAGATCGTCTGACAAAATTATTGTCCTAAATACCATTCACAAACATATCGCCCCATTGTAGTTAATAATAAAAAGTCTACAACCAAAAGGAAGCCACTTTTGTAAACAATATTTAGGACATGATATTTTTGTGAGAAGATATTTTGTTCAACTATATTCTGAACTGTAATGAAGCTTAAACTAATAATTTTTTTTTATGGTGTAGTTAATTAAAACCATTGCAATTTGACAGGCACACATTCCTTATAAAAAAAATCCAGGTCAAGAGAAAGTATACACGTTTTTTACAATTGATAAAATGCCAGTGCATATGGTAGACGCATAAGTTGGCTAAAACATTAAGGGCCCAATTACGATGCGGTTCCGACCGAATCGGTTTGGGAATGGTTTCCAACCGACTCAGATCGGGAAAGTCCAACCGACCGATTACGATGCATCCGGATGCTTCCAGATACGATTCAGTCGGACTCCCATTGACTTCAATGGGAGCTTATGTTCCGACCGAATGCATAGGCTCCCAGTGAAGAAAGGAGTGGCTGGGGAAAATCAGGCACCCTGTGGCGGGCACCCCCTGGTGCCTGCCACACTGTGCATGGCTGGTAAGGGGGGACCCATGGGTAACCCCACGGGCCCAATTGGAAAGGCTCCGGGTGCAGGGGGGCCCGCTACAGGCCCCCAAAGTCTGATTCCGACTGCCGAATTGAATCGGACGGCACGATTCGGAAAGGCTGTCCGAATCCAGCATCGTAATCGGTGGTTCGGAAACACGGCACGAAGAAACGTATGAGTCTGCTCCGTACGGTTCGGTCATTCCGAATGCCGTCGGGATCGGATTAGGATATTCCTAATGCCTAACTCGCATCATAAATCGGTCGGTCGGAAACCTTTCCGATTCGGTCGGAAAGACAGGTTCCCGATCCGATTTGGACAGAGCAAATACCGTTAGGAGGCCTTCCAAATCGCATCATAATCGGCCCCTAAGACTTTTTAACTTTCGAACTTGTGGCTCTAGACAAAGCTGAAGATCCGCCTGTATCTAATAAATACAAAGTGCAACGTGCAGTGCAGGTAACTGATTTTGCTGACCAGTAAGGGCACAAAGAAAATATTGTGCACACCTAAAACAAAAGCATTGTTAGGGGTTGCGGGCAGGTTAAAACTGGCCACTTGGTAATTCAGACAAGGTGCAGAGTGCAATATCAAGATGGTATCAGCGTGTTTTCATAGGTCGGGACTGACGCTGTTGTGCCGTTCAAGGACAACCTGTTATTCTCACCCAAGGCTAGCACTCAGGCCACAATAAGTCAGAGGGAAGGAGATCTGCGATAAAGTGAAACATTCCAGGTAAAAGGTAGCAGTGGCGGGGCCTGCAAAGTGCTAACCAGTGGCACGTATCATGCAGCACAGGGGCGACATTAAAATAAAAACAAACTTACACCACAAAAGGTGTGTACCAGCAGCTGGTGAGGGCAAAGTGCAACAATTAAAATAACGACAAAATTACAATATGATTTCATAAATGGTCACGAAAGTGAACCAGTAAATAGTTACACATCACATCAGTCAATGACAAAAATTTCATAGATACCACACATAAAAAACAAACATCGCTGCGATCCAGGGCATTCACAGCGGTTTCTTAATCCACCCATGATTCAAAGAGTATGAGCACCTTTATGGGGTGGCTCCGGCGTGCAATCAAATAAGGGGCTCAAGCTGATACCACTAAGTGGGGTTCCCAGGTGGAAGAGTTTCTTAGTTGCTAAATCAACAAACTTAATCAACAAAATATTCAGAACAATGTTATTAGGTTTGAGGGCATCAATAATGGCCCACCGGCATGAGCGAATGCCCAGTTTGTTCCATTCCCGCTTCAGGGGAGATTTTCGTTCCTCAAGTAAAGCTGGGCAGCTGCAGGCAAAGCGTTCAAAATATTCATCATACAGACCACACCCCCTGCACGTTGCTGATTCAGAAGGCCTGTGCCACCTAGCTAAATGTGTTAGGAACAGCCATTCCCCAAGTCTGAGGGCCATGAATCTTACTTTTTTATGTTTTGAATGCAGATAGGGTGAGGGAAACACCAGATGACAGGAACTGATGACCGCCCACGCATGCTTATGCTTTGCTAAGGCATCTATGTCAGCCTGACGAGAAAGGAAGCGCACGCACTTTTTGATACATTTCTTAAAGGCATGTTTGCTTATGTGGGAGGCCAAAAGCTTAACATTCAAGGTACTAAGACAATCATATAAGTATAGATGGTGGGATTGTCTAGAGCCACTGGTTTGAATCATATGCCAGAATTGGCCTTCCAGACATCCTCTATTGGCGATTCTGAGTTTGTGGCATTGATTTAAGAAAGTTCCTGCTCTAAGCACCCGCTGATCGAGGAGGCCCAATTCCAGCTGGATCTGAGCAGCTGAGGAGGAGGAGCACAAACTTGTATATCTCAGTGACCAGTTTATTCAGGAGTTTGCCCCACCCTACCCAGTAAACTTTCACTACCGTAGGTCAAAGATGGAATCATTTTTGCCCTCATTATGTTCAGGAGAGGGAGAAGACTTGCCCCCATAGTAAACTTGATGCTTTTGAAAGGGACATCTGGAGGGCCAAAGCAACTTCCTTCATTTGTTGAACAAAAGTTCACCTTGCATCAATGATGACCCCCGACTGTTCAATTGTGGTCTTGCTGTCATTAAAGTACCAGCAGCACCCCCCTCCCCCTGCTAGATTTCCTGCCCTGTCTTTAGTTTTTCTTAAATTGACCTCCAGGCAGTTGGCAACTGTATAGCAGTGCAGTGTGTTTAGCAAAAGCTGCAGCCCAACTCTTGCATAGGTAAACAGGGCTAGATCATCTGCATAAAGCACATTGCTAATGTGTTCGCCTCCTACCTTAGAGGAATGACTGTTTATAATATCGAGGACACTGGACAAGTTGGAGATGAACAAGTTAAGGAGGGCTAACACACACCCCTGCTTTACCACCATACTCCGCGCATGAGGCTGCAATTTTTATGGATACACAAGATCCGTCACACAGTTTGATGCAAACCCATGTATTTAACTGAATGATAGCCTCCAGGAGCTTTGGAGGGCTGCCCCATTTCTTTAACTTTGTCCAGAGCGCCCCTTTGGAACACAGTCAAACGCTGCCTTGAAGTCAACGAAGCAGTAGTGCAGCGATTGCCTTTTTGAGATAGCATGGACATGGCTAACAATTTTGTCAGGGTGCCAGATGTTTCAATAAACCCAGTTTGGTTCTTCGGAATTAACCCCCTCGACTCCACCCACTGCTGCAGATCTTTCAGCAAAAAACTGGCCAAGAATATCGCTTCATTATCCAGAAGTGCTATCAATCTATAAGTGCTGGGATTGGATTTGGACCCTCCTTTGTAAGTAGGTTGAATAATGGCCCCATGCCAGGCAGTAATTAAAGAGCAGTGAGAGCTTACCGGCCTAAAAAGGAATATCCTGTTAAAAGGGCTGTGGGAAGGCCATTAGGTCCAGGGGCTCGTCTGATCTCGTCTTAACCTGAACCCATTGCGGCCAGCTAGTCAGATATGGTAAGTCTGCAATAAAGGAGACTGAGCATTCGTGATCTCGAAAAGAGGAGGCAATAGTAACCTCTTTTGGGCTAGTGTGGCAAGACTCACCCATTTGCTGGGAGACATAGCAGTTCTGGGAGTCGGAATGACTAGACATGAAATGCCTAGAGAGGAAAGATGACCATTCTAATTCAGAGATGTTTGCATAACCAGATCTGCCCGACCCGTTCACTTGTCTGTTTACCAGGGCCAAGTATTTTCTCAATTTTTTTTTTTTACTTTCAGATAAAAGAATCACTCAGACGTGGTCTGCTCGGAGGTCTTCTCTGCCCAGACAACTTGCTTATATCTATTTTGCACCTGCTTGAATGCAGTTGCTAACTCGTTATTGCCAACGTTTTTACAAGCTGCTTCTCAAGGCGAAGTTCCAGGCTTTCTTTTTGAGCTTAGAATTGTAGCTGTGGGGGGGAGGGGGGGAGAGACTTGGTGTAGCTACGATGTGCAGCAACAGCAGCAGTTGTCTGTCGGAATTTCGAGAGGAACAAGGTGAGGAGGTTAGACCACTCAGCTATCGGGAAGATGTTTCCGATAGCGGCCCCTCTGGTACTTGTTATGCATTTGGTCTTGATTTTGCCACAGGTATCATCTCTCCATTTGAGTCGCCTGAGGTTGTCGATGTAAATTCCCTTACTGGTGGGACAGGACGGGGTATGTTGGGCCAAGTTGGTGTTAATTCTCAAGAACTGTGGACGATGGTCACTCTCTGGGCGAGGGCTATACCATAGCTTTCCACTACAGTAAACATTTCCACATTGAATATGGAATAATCGAGGTAAGACTGTGATTTTCCATCTGATCTTGTCCAGTTAGGTGGAACGTCCTGGAAGCCTTCCATTTAGAACTTTAAAACCCAGATTACTATGCTGCAAGACCACAAGTTCACCCAACGGACTTTGTGGACATCTTTTGGGTCTAGTTTGATCTGTGATGTTCCAAGTGCCCTCAGCCAAGGTCTCTAGTGTTTCCTCGTGGAGATCTTGAAAGAGGTTCACATTAAAGTCCCCCGTTAACATACAGTCAGATGAAGGACGGTCCCTGGCAAGGTCACATAGGGCCGATAGAAGCTGAATTAGTTTGGATCTTTGTTCCCTTGAACTTGGGTTAATATAAATGTTGACTAGCAGAAGCGAGTGATGTGGTCTCCAATTGTGGAGTTTGCTTACTTGTAACCAATTCTCCTGGGTGGTTAGAGGTTCAATTTTTGCCCGAAGCTTTATGGAAATATACGACAGGCCACCTTTTGGTCTCCAATTTTTATATTCTTTGGAAGCTGGTTTACTATATTCAATGAAGTTGGTAATGGGATAGCGGGTCATAGAACATGTATCTTAAAATCACTCCAAAAAGCTGGAAGGTCTCTGAACTGCTGCTACTGGGCAAGAACACTGGTATTCCGGCAGCATAAGCACAGAGATGAAGACTTGATGGTGCGTAGGAGTACGATTTCCTTGATTCATTCAGGGCACCCCTGGTTAGTGCTGAAGGCAGCCAGTTCCACTCACCCCCAGGTAAATCTTGTGTCGCCTTCTCTCGTTCTCTGAAGGCAGTGATGGTACAGCCAAAGTGTTTTTTAAGACAGAGTGCCTGGGGCTGTTTGATGTTTTGTGAGGACCGCAGGATAGCCAGTTTCCTTAAAGGTACTAAGGTACTAAGCCTAATGCCCCAAGAGTTGAAGGACTTTTCTCTAGATAAGATCCACTGCACGTGTGCTGCACAGGCAAAGGTCACCAGTGTAGGTTCAGAGATGTGGGTGTCCCTTGGGGCCAGTAACTTAATGGAGATTATGTCTTGAGAGTCCAGAAAGTTAAGCTCCGGGATAACCTTTGTTAGCCTTAGGATGTTTCCCCTTTTCAGGATATCATGGAGTACTTGTGTGTGGAATTCCGGGATTAAACAACAATTTGACACCGGGGTTGTACAGGGCTGCATGCTTGGTGAGTCTTTGGATTCTGGTAGGAGCAGGAGAGTCCAGAGTGCAATTTAAGAACGTTATGGCCTCCCTGATTTTCTTTCACCAGCCGGTTACACGGCGAGTACTCCATGTTTAGGCCAGTTCAAGTACTCTTGTTCTCTTATGACTGTGACCCGGATATTTTCTCTGTTAACCTGAGTACAGAGCCCACAGGGGTCAACAGGGCAACCTGGGTTCAGCACAGCTCCTGGTTCCCGCAAGTCCTGTACCGCCGTCCATTCCGGCTGGCTCTCCCTTGGGTTGGCTTCCTCAGTGCTCAAGTTAGTTTGGCTCACAGAGCTTTCAGTTAGTCTTGACTCTCTGGCACTGGGGTTTAGGGGAAAATTTGCACTGGTATTCTCTGGGCCGACATTTTGGTTGTGCATTTATAGATTGATTAGTGCCACTTCTTTCCTTAGTGGAAACTAAGCTCCTTGTGCTCTTTTTAATAAACAAAGGGAACAGCTTGTGTCTAGCTGAAGAAGAAGTTCTGCGGTTTTTATTCCGTTGCATCTAGCAACATTTCCTTTCTCTCTTGCCTACGAGAGAAGAAGCTGAGTTGAGTCTGAACCTGAGGTTCTAGGGAAAGACTGAGGCGGCGTTGTTGAAAAAGCAGCCAAGTTGTTCCAAGATGGTGTTCCTACATGCTCGGGGCTGGGGCCAGTTGTCAGAAAGAGGGCTTCCGAACATTGAGTTTTAAGGGCTTCAGAGGCTTGGGGGTGTATATTCTCAGCCGGGATTGGGCATTGCCCAGAGCCGGCTTTAAACCCTTTTATCTTAGTTAAGATGGTGTTATGGAAAGCTGGGAGTGATGACAAGTTGTTGATGATGGGGGAACAACAGCAAAAGGCCTGGGCAAGAGTGGTAGAAGACTGTGCCCTTGTGAATAAGTTTTTTTAGGTTGTAGAGCTTGTTATCAATCCCTGCCATGAAGACGGCAAGGGAGTTCAAGAGATCAACTTGGAAATCTAGCATATTGGAATGGTAATTAAGAGCAGAAACTGTAGACTAAAGAGTCTGCAAGAGATGTGGCCAGATAGAACATGAGGTGGCCAAGGGGGGGCCAAAGCTGGCATTACCAGATGAGCCAGAACTGTGAGGGTTCTCCAAGAGAGACTGATCGTTCAGCTCCATGCAGACAGCCCTAGGCTGTGAGTCACCCGAAGCAGGTCTCAGTAATTTAATTGGAGAAAGTAAGGCAATATTTCCTGGTGTCTAGGGGACTAAAGGGGCATTCATTGCATAGTTCTGAGATTGATTCCAGTTGAGGTTGCACTCCTGAATGTGCATAGACACCTGTTTGAAGACCTTTGGTGGCTGAGCAAGTTAGCTTTGTGGGTGAGATGAATGATGTATATGTTTTCACATACCTGAGTGCTAATAGCAAAAACTGTCTCATGAGAAAGGTGGCCAGTGGAGGAAACCTGGGGTGGCCGCCTGGTGGAATTAACCACTAGAGAGGGAGGCGATAAGCACAGTGTAGGGCTAGAAACAGGTGAAGCCGATGGGGCAGATGGGTTCATGAGATGGACCGTAACGCCGCCAGCGTCATTACTGCTGATGCCGCTCTCATTTGGTCACAGTGAGGCTGCGTGGACTATGGCTTGAACAATGGACCTTAATGGCTCCGTCTCAGCCAGCGTCAGGCATTTGAGCGTGGAGCTCCCCCTCTTGCGGGGTATGTATATGAATGATAGACAAAGGTTTCTTGAAAAAGTCAAAAGAGTGGGGGTGTGTAAACCCGGTTAACCTGACCTTTTCCTGGAGTTTGCTGTGGTCTGGTGTGGTTAAGTGTGGAGGATGGGGCCAAAGCCTGGAGACTGGATTCTAGCTCAAGTGACAGAGGCTCCCTTGTAGAATCCAAGTCCGCCAGGCAGGCGGCCTTGTTCTTCCTATGCTTACAGGCCATTGGTAATGCTCTCCTCCTCCTGCCAGAGTTTATCGCTTCACTGCGTTCACGGCTTATAATACAGAGGTGTCTTGGACTTAATCAGGGCACTAAAGAATAGTGACACTACAGCGCTTTCGCAGCACTAGTTGCAGCGCTGGTTGCTGAGGTACAGCCTGCGGGTCTCCCCCTCCCCGAGTATAAACTTACACGTCAGCCATCAGCAATCCCCTCTCACTCTGCGACTTCGCGGGGAGTAACTATGGCACTAGTTCGATGATGCAGGCCCTTAGCTTCACTGCTTCTCAGATTTCCTATTAATTATTTGTAGTTTTGTGCAAATTTCAGGAAGGTTGGGCCATTTTTCCCTTCTTTCAGTGCCTCCTCACTGCCCCATGTTGTAGCCTACAGCGGTTTTACAGGGGTGGGACACAAGCATGCTACACAAAGGCTTTTGCAAGGAATTTTATGGTGGAATAGGGGCTTTTTTTTTTAAGTAGGAGAGGGTTAAAGATGGAGGGCTTGCTCCCTGGCCTCCTAGTTCACGAGGAATGTCTTTATGTTCCCTTCCTTGCTTGCCTTGCTCCGGCCGCACCCCTGATGGAACCAAATTAGCAACCAGCGGACTGGAACACTGATATTGGCTGGGTGTGTGCCCAGGAAGATGGGGAGGGTGAGTGCCAACTGTCACTGCAACTACCAACACCTGCCTGACACCTAGAAACCACTAACCAGTGAAGGGGAGGAGGCAGTGAAGGTGGGGTGATGGAAGAGGGGGCGGGAGCACACCTGATGCCACAAGCTGCACCCAAACTTAGTCTGGGCGCTTCCGCAGTGCACGGGGCTCTACCTAATGCCACGGAACTAAACGCAGCTCTCCTCTCACCCTACATGCGGATCAATATCAACAGCGCTTATCAGGGAGCCCACCCTGCCTTACAGGACTTTACGTCGCAGGGTGCTTTCCTGTCTTGTTCCTTTTCTTGTTTTATGGCCCGGGGCTGATGACTGGCAAGGACTAGCTGGGATGGGCAAGGTAGACAATGGCACTCACTGTGCACACGGTGTGCGGCGGAGGCACGCTGACTCAACTTGTGGCTTTCTGTCCCATCTCTTGCTTCTGCCTCAGCCTTTCACAACTCTCTGCTGCGGTTTTCGTGTTGCGGGGAACTGCGATTTGCCAGGTCCTTGTTCCGCACGGCTCACTTCAGCACTTCCGAAGCAGCTTTCTTGTTTAGAGGGGCCGGCCGACAAAAACTAAGAAACCGAGGAGTGTCGCACCTTGCTCCTCACGGCTCCCGTTTCCTGCCACGCCCTTCCTCAGCAATCGATTCTGTGCTCTCTAAGGCCAGGTCAGTATAAAGCATAGAAGTTCTAATGTCAAGTTCATCCAACGGGCAACTAGAAAGTAAATAACTCTAAGAAAGGATCAGGCTGAGGCACTTAAACTAAAGCTCACACTCATGTTCTTTGATTTTTGCCAACTCAAACAATGATGACCTCGACACAAAGTAAAAAGTATCCCTGGCCCACATTTACGGGCAAAGAATGTAATACTATGGGGTTCTTATGAAACACTGCTCCAATAATGGACCTGCAAAATATTTTTCCTAGTTAAACATATCTATTCTGTCCATATGGGCCTGCCCTACTGTTCCCTTAAGCAGTTTTCTGACACTTGAATATTTGATAGGTGGTTACTGACAACAATTAACTTGTCATTCTTTTCCCAGCGGGGTGTACTTAAGGCTCTGGGTATTTTTTTAATTAGTTGCATCTAGTTTCTATGAGACGTGAAAGAGATTCTCTGGCCCGAGAGCTATACATCTTTATCCCACAGTGAATTGGAGGTTCTACAAAAGCCTACAAGATAAATGACCTATTGTTGCCGAGCACTACTGCAACACCTGTTTCGACAACAAGCTTTCCATAGCCTGTTGTCACTCAAATACTACTGTAGTCAGATGTATGATCATAAAGTTCAACAGGAAAGAACAATAATTCCTGCACTAAGAGGTGACCTAGAGGAGTTCCTCACTAAGACCGGGCTGTGAAGACTGAGGCATGATTTATATGTTGGCGGCGAGGGAACTCTATTACAACAGTGACAAAGTTCCCTCCTTGCCAACATTATGGTCCGTCGGCTCAATTTAGATTCAGGCGCGCCATAGTATGACAACAGTGGAGACTACTCTCTCTCCTGTGGTCAAACCCCTTTGACGGCCTGAAGAAGTAAGGGCCATCGGAGGTTTGGCAGGATGTCCGCCCACCTAATTTAGTTGGAGGGACATACAGCCGTTTTTCAATGCCCATCACCACCAGAAAAAACGTGGCAGTAAGGGGCATTGAAAAGTGCTTAATGCCCCCCTCGCCATGGGAGTTTCCTCAATGGTGAAGGAGGCATTATGTTTTTTTATTTTCAAAAAGAAATCTTTGGGTTTTTCTTTTTGAAAATAAAAAAAATCATTGTAAGTTTGCTGTACGGCTCAGTCATGTTGACGGAGCGGTGCGGCAACCTTACAATGTATTAATAGGAACCGCCGTGTGAAACTCCTGCAGAACAGAGCAGGCAAAGTAGCTTTCTCTGCAAACCTGCACATGAAGACTGGTGAAGGTGTGAAAGGACACAGATGTAGCTACCTGGCAGACTATCAATATAATCGGAGCTCAGTTTTGCCTGACCTCCTTCAGAACTTGGAGAACAAACAGCAGAGATGGGAATGCTTAGAGGGCACAGGAGTCCCACAGAAGATTATTATTTTATCTCACAGTTTTGAACAGCGCACAGCTACCCCCAAGAATTTCCCAGAGCTTAGCATAATGAAACAAGAGAACTATCTACTTAGAATAGCCATGTCCTCAAATCTTTGCGGAACGCAAAAAGGGAGGTACTGTCCCCAAGGGATTTGGGAAGAGAGTTCCACAATGGACCACATCTCCCAGGAAGTCTTGTGCTGTAAACTCTGGAGCATAAAACGCTTGACAGTGAGAATTCTCAGACAAAAGATCTACCCAAGGCATGGCACACTGAGTGAGGATGCCTTCACCCTCTTGGTGCACATGCAACTTGCAGATAGCTAGAGGGCATCTGCTGAGCTGGTCTACTCTGGAATCAGGGATCTTGCCAGATCCTTGACAGTCAATTAGAACCCCTGAAGGTCCAGCCAGTGCCATAGTTTCAGCAGTTCCTGACACAGCACCTGCGATCCCCACATCACTCTGCTTGTTACAGTACCCCATGGCAGTCATGCTAAATGTCAGACCTTGCACAGTGTTGCCCTTGATGGAAGGCAGAAAGGTCTTGAAGGCAGGCTGGATGGCACACAAAGTTCCAGAAAGTTGATGTGGTGCCTCTACTCCAACAGAAACTGGAGGCCTCTGATCACTACCTCACCCAGATGACTTCCCTAGCCCTGAGCCAATGCATCAGCCACCACCATAAGGTCTGGGTGGGGTAGCCAGAATGGCCTGTCACTTATCGGACTGGCGCCCTTCATCCAGCATTGAAGGTCCTGTGCTGCCTTTTCTGACACACGGATGTTGTCTGTGAGTAACACCCAGTATTGGGTCTATTGAAAGAGGACGTTCTATTGAAAAGCCTGCATGAGCCAAGGATTCTAAAAAGCCTCAGGGCTGGAACCCAGGACTGGGCCAGAAACATCAGGATCACATCCTGAATGTCTAGGACTCACTCCAGGGGCACAAAGGCTTTGAGCATCACCATGTAGAGAATTGCCCCTATGAAGGGAATCCTCTGCACCAGTCAGTAATGGGATTTCAGCTCGTTGATGGAGAACTCCAAGGAGGAAAGTAGTGTGATGGTTACAAAATGTGCTGAGTCTGCCTCCAGTAGCCAGTCGTCAAGGTGTGGGAAGACGTGCACACCAGACCTGAGAAAATGGGCCACAACCACCAACATCACCTTCGTGAAGATATTGGGGGAGAAGGGGTTGAAGTGAGCCAAAGGGTAAAACTGTGAACTCAAAGTGTTCCTTACCATGATGAATCAGACTTGCACGATGCCGGTTATGCAGCCCCAAGAACACCATTTAGAAAACTGACAAAAAGGTAAGGGAAAAACCTTGATGGACAACCTGCAGGAACAACTGGTCAGAGGTAATTTCCTGCCACCTGGACAGGTAAATGTGTATTCTGTCCCTTACTGTCGACAAGTGACTCTACAAGAGGTAATCAGAGCAGTTTGGCGATGAAAGCAAGGGAAGATGAAGACCAGACTGACCATGCTGTTGTTGGGCCCGTCCTCTGCGACACATCTATGCCCTCCGGAGTCTCCAAAAGGGCTGGGCAGGCTGCTGCATGGAAGGAGACACCTGCCTCTGCCGATAAGCCTGATATGAAAGTAACCCTTTAACTTACGGTATTGTTGGTGGAACTGGTGGGTTGGAGCTAGCAAGCCCAAGGAGTGAGCCATAGAACGAATCACTCCAGAAATGAATCCTCTAGTCTCCAAATAGCCTATAACCATAAAAGAGCACATCTCAAGGATGCTACATCCCTGGAGAAACATGTGCTGTGTATTCAAGAGTTGCAAAAAATAACCACACCTATAGCACTGCCTAGACAGTCTGTGGTGTCCAGTCAAGTCCACAAGATGGGCTTTGTTGCATCTTGTCCATCATGCACAATCTGGGCAAAAATATTTCGAAACTCATCAAGGAGGGTGGACAGCATCTCACTCACCATGTACCAAAGGGCGTGGGTGTATCTGCCTAGCAGGAAAGCAGCATTCAAGGAGCATAAAACTAAGCTGGCAGAAAATTCCCTCTTGCCAAGGGTGTTGAGTCAAAAAGGCTGGGTCATTCAGAGCAGATCAGAGCAGTGGTGCCTGGCTATGTAGCAACTTACCAGAGGTGCTGAGCAAGACTTCACCCATGCCACAACCGTGTGATGATTAATGCCGCAGGGACCTGGATTATAGAATGTGGCTCATGCATGATATCTGTGACTGACTCTATAGAGGTTGTGTCTAATGTCTTCTATTGAAGCAACTTTCACACTTTAGGCTCAGGTGAGCAGTAAATTCCTTTGACAAAAGAACAGGCAAATGAGGTTGT
Organism: Calotriton arnoldi; assembly: GCA_963921515.1. Lineage (NCBI taxonomy): Eukaryota > Metazoa > Chordata > Amphibia > Caudata > Salamandridae > Calotriton > Calotriton arnoldi. The sequence continues at coordinate 296,985 of CAWUFW010009815.1, read as the reverse complement.
TCTATGATCAAATATTCCCCAATATTATGTTACGACCTCTTGCAATCAAGGAGCATCTTGGACTGGGTACAATTCCAATATTGTCAACAAGATCCAGTATAAGGATGCGGGAAAGCATGGAACAATCATTATTGTTAGTAATGGTCCAAGTACTGATGGTGATCCTAAGTACACCAAGTCCTATTCTTTCTGCGATAGACCTAATAAGGTTTGGGGAAGTCCCCTTTGGAAAATCTAGCAACCATACTTCTGCTCAAAAAGGTATCTAACCCCTTACTCGTTTGGCATAGTTAGGTTAATCTCTTGCTTAAAACAGGCAGTTATAAAATACAGGTCAGCGTTGGAAGTTCAGGTTCAGGAGTGGTGAGAATTTAGGACAGTGATGAAAAGGATGACAACTTTATATAACTATGATTATGGTAGGAAATTGAGGCTATACTACTTTGCCCCTTTTCCTTGTCATACTAAAAGTATCATATGCATTATATGAAGTCAAGAAGAAACAAAGTCAGCTTGAAATACAACACATGTAGTTTACTTGATTGCATCCTCAAAGGTAACTAGCAACAAAACCCAAATCAGAAGTATCAATAGTATCAAAAGCTGAATGCTGAAAAGACTGAGAAACTTCGGGATGAGAGATGTAGTTCATGGAACAGAATCACAAATGTCCCTGTGCCCCTGAAGTAGCTACACTCATAATCTATTGACACAGTATTACTGTGGTAAGGTAGGAACTGCCTCCATGCAATTTGCAGAAATGGACAACGGGATCCGCAAGCTCAAGGTCACAGTGAGAGGCGTAAGACAAAGATGCAAAGAGAAGGCTATCTGGACTATTTAAATGATGCCCGTCTGTTTCGTAGCATGGAGGCATATAATGCATTGTGCAGATGTTAAGATTCTCTTCAAGGGACTTAAATAGGAAGGAGTTAGTATTTTTTTAAATCAGAGCAAGCGCCACTGCCAGGTCTCCAGGAGTAAACTTACCTTCACTTATTAGGTCTAGCCTACAAACTGCTTTAGCAGTCAGCGAGCCTCAGATAATAAAAAAATAACAAATAAATCCAAACATACATTTAATTAAAGGCTTTGAGTCACCCCTCTTCATCCATTGGTCTGTTCAACTGTCATTCCACTTTGCTTCTGCTCACCACAGCATACAGCATGGGGTAAATGTGTAAATGACACTATGGCTAGCTCCCCTGTACTGTGAGTGACAGTATTTTGCCTGTTCACGTGCATCCGGCTAAAAGGGTCACTTCAAAGTCAGAGCTGGTGGGGTAATAATTTAATTTGGCATTTTCTTTCTTCTTTCCATTATTTAGCCTTTTTATTGTGTCATACAACATTGTGTGCTTAAGCTATGTCTTCAGGTTATAGTAAAGGACCGTTTAACTTACCCTCTAACTATCTGTCTGCAGCTTGTATGGCTCTGCATACTCTTGCCATTTAGGGTTTGGCATGGACATTTGCAAGTTGTTTTTGTTTATAGTGGTTTTTGAGTCACAAGACCTGTTGTGACTTCACTGTTAATCCACAATGAACGACAGGATAAAGACCACCGCATAGGGGGTAAGTCATGTAAGTGAAGAGAGAAAGTGTTGAGAGCATCTATGATCAATGCTGGCTTCTGGGGAGGTGGATGGGTGCATGTGAATCTACATCATTACACACTATGAAGAGATGATTACAGGGTAGGTAACATTTTCTGTTCGGCTGTTGATACCAAACTCTGCTTAAGTGGTGCCTAGCGAGCAGGTGATGAGGATGCTTGAAACAAAGCCTTTAATATAGTCCAGTCAAACAAAGCCTTCTGGTGGGCTTGGGTGTCCACACAGTAGTGTTTAGTGAACATGTGCAGAATTGACCATGTAGCAGTTTTACAGATGTCTGCTAAAGGAATATTTTCCAAGAAAGCCATAGTGGCTCCTTTCTTATATGTGAAATATGCTTTAGGTGGGGTACAAGCAGTGTATGCTTGGCCTTCACATAGCGGGTTTGGATATACTTTATAGGCCATCTGGCAATGCCTGCCTATGTGAGGCTGAGCAAAAGTTACAAACAGTTGCTTTATTTTAAGAGTTAATTTGATTATGTAATGCCATTTCTGCTGTTGAGTCTGGATGGACGAAGAAGTGGATAATTTAACAATTTGGTTGATATTGAAGGGGGAAATCAACTTTGGTAGGAATTTATGGTTATGAAAGGGATGAAAAGTTCTTCTATAGTTAAGGGTTGAAACTCAATGATCCATTTGAGAGAAGTAATGGGCACTTAAATGGCGTTATGTTTGCTAGGAGATTGCATTTCCTTCAACCACCAGTTCTTGCCCCCTTTTCGATAGGGCCTCAGGGAGGTGCTTGATCAACTCCTATTTCCTCCCAATGGCATTAGTTGTAGTGAGAGGAATCTGAAAGAGTTTGAGATTCTCAATTGTGTGATAACCCCCACTGATGTACGCTTCCCTGTTGCATATATCCTCTTGCTCTTTTTCTCCAGAGGAACAGTGACTCCAGTCGCCTGTGCTGAAGCTCGCATTCTTGCTTTGTGGACCATCATCAAGTCAGGCTACATAAATAGGGTCATTTGACGATGCCTTAAATTTCTTTTCTAGGTTTTGGGGGGGAGGGGGGAGTGGGGGTTGAAACCCGGCCCTATACCCGGTCCTTCAAGTACTCTGAGAACGCTTTGAACATGCCACGGAGCAATGGGACATACTGCATGGATCTCTCATTCTTCTGCATTTATACATTAGGTTGGTGTGCGGAGCTCTGTATTACCACCTGGTATGCAATAGTATTATTTGGTAGGGAAGCCTTAATGAGGTATAGGTACAGGTCTGGGTCACCTGGTGGATCGGTGTTGAAGTCTTCCCAGAAGTTGACCCTCCCTAGGTGCTAAAGCCTCATAATATGGGTGTCCAAGGTGAAATCAGCCTTCCTTGTCGGAGGCAGTGTAGACTGACTGTGGAGGTGTAAGAAACTGGGTTGTTGGCTGACTGGGATGTGATCCCTGGTCATGCAGCAAGCACAGTCCTGGTCAGGGTGAGGCACAAGCCAACCCTAAATTAATCTGTGTTCAACTCTCTGGTAGCTTGGCAAACAGCAGTTAGGCTTAACTTAAAGGTAATGTGTAAGGTATTTGTGCAACACTTCAAACAGTAATAAAGTAAAAACAAAAACACCAAAAGGATCCCACACCAAGTTATAAAAATAGAACTTTCTTTAGTAAATAGACAAGACCAAAATGACAAAAATCCAATCAGTAGAACAGGAGATATGCAATTTTAACGATTTTAGTGAAAATTGCGCCAAAAAGCACAAAGTGCCAACTCTGCTCACGTCAGGCCGGGATAAAGTCACAAGTTCAGGCCGACCGCGGTGGAGCGCGGGCCGGCTACAGGGACCCAGTTAGTCCCATTGAACAAAGTATCTTAAATCTGGTTTGCGGAGCGTTGCAATGATCTGTGTCGAAGATGCATCGGGCAGCCAAAGCGATGCATTGGTTCTGAGAAGCGGCGAGACTACGGTGGGAGGTCCTGCAACATCGTAGAGGATCCCGTCGACGAGAGCTTGCAATGCAAAGTCCGGCATCAAGGATGCATCGCCCAGTCAAAGCGATGCATCTGTTCCGAGTAGCGGCAAGGCTTCAATGTGGAATCTGGCGTCGTCATCACGGCTGCAGTCGACAAGGGATGTAAGGGCCTGCACCAAGGATGCATCACGCAGCGGCCGTTTCGATGGGCTGTGACGCAATGGTGATTTTTGCGACGGGTCCAATATCAACAGCAGCAGCAATGTGCCAGTTCTGCTCAGGTTTGCGCAGGGCAGCAGAGGAGATGCGTCCGTTCTACTGCAGAGCACCTTAAGCCCATTTCCAAGGGTATAGGACTGGGGTGGGAAACTCACAGATGGCAGAGTCCAGGGGTGCTGGAAGCCTTTTGCGTCCCTGAAGCTTCAGTTCAGGAGGCCAACCAACTAGCCCTTGGAGTCACTCTGGGTTCTGGGTTCAAGTGATGAAGGTACAGTCCTCCTCAATCAGGCAAGAGGGCAGCAGGCAACAGGTCATCGCAGCCGAGCAGCAGTCCTTCAGAGCAACAGTCCAGCAGAGTGGCAGTCCTTTCAGCAGCGCAGTAGTCCTTCTTTCTGGCAGAGTATCCACAGGTCCAGAAGTGTACAGAAGTGGTGGTGTCTGAGGTCCAATATGTATACCCAGTTGTTCCTCTGAAGTGGGCAGAAGCTTCTAGAGGGAGGCCTTTGAAATGCACAGGTGCCCTGCCGTCCTGGCACTGGCTCCAGACTAACTACAGGGGGTATGCAGCCCTTTGAGTGAAGCCAGGACACAGCGTATTCAAGTTGAAGTGGGGCTGGCCCAGCTCCTCCTTCCCATCCTTCCAGGGATGGCCGTTCCAGTCACACTTAAACTCCCAATTGGATGTGGTAGTCTAGGAGAAATACACAAAGCCCAACTGTCAACTACGCCAAGTCATGTGACCCAAAGACAGGCTGCAGGTACCAAACGACTAAGGCAGAAAAATGCCAACTTTCTAAAAGTAGTGTTTTCAAAATTGTAGTTTAAAATCTGACACAAGTTAGGATTTTTCATTACAATTCCAAAGACACCAAACATGAATAAGTACCTTTTCCCATTTGGAAATTGCAGCTTATTAAATGTAGTATAGTTATTCCAATGATATACTATGGGAGAGGTAGGCCCTACAGTAGAGAAAAACGAATTTGAAAGATTTTCACATACCAGGACATGTAAAACTTAAAAGTACATGTCCTAATTTTTAAATACATTGTACCCTGCCCTCTGGGCTGTCCAGGGCCTACCTAAAAGGAACGTTTGGGGCCTAGCAAAAGGTTTATTTTGTCAGGTTGAAATGGCAGTTTAAAACTGTACACTGATGCTGCAATGGCAGGCCTGAGATATGTTTAATGTGCTACTTGGGTGGATGGCACAATCAGTGCTGCAGGCCCACTAGTAGCATTTAGTTTACAGGCCCTGGGCACAGGCAGTGCCACTTTACAAGGTAATTACAATTAAATTAAAAATGCCAATTAGGTATAAGCCAACAGTACCAGGTTTTAAGCAGAGAGCACAAGCACTTTAGCACTGGTTAGCAGTGGTAAAGTGGGCAGAGTCCTAAAATCAGCAAAAATGAAGCCGGCAAACAGGAGGGTTGAAGGCAAAAAGTTAGGGGGTAAATCACACCACGGGTTCCAGGGTTACCAGGAGGGGATTGTGAAGACTGTGGTTGTGGAAGAGTGCAAGGACATGTTGTGGAGGGAATGGTGTGGGAACGCTAAGTGTAGGGGGTCGTAGTGGTGAACATCTGTCCCTTTGCCTAACCCTCTTTGGAATAGGAGGAGGTGGAGTCTCAAACAAGAGTTCTTAAAATTAAGCCTCCTCTCTTTCAGGATCTTGAATGGCATTTCTAGGGGTTCTATGAAGAGGGCCTGGTAAGGATTTATCCTGTTGAAAGGTGTATAAATATTTAATTTGGTCTTGCATCCAAGAATCCTGGGAGCTGCAGCATAACCCTCACTTGAGTGCCCCCTCAGAGTAGAAGGTTCCTTCGGTGCTGACCTGTGTGCAGATTTGATTGGTAGGCTTTGCATGGCTTCAGTTCAGATGCTGGTTTGTTAGAGCCACGAGGCGGAGGGGATGGTTGGCATGGTTTGGCGCTCTTCACACAGGGCTTTCTTGGTATCATAGACGGCTCTCAGGGTGGAGCATTTCAGCTCTTTGACCTCAAGGTCGGTGCCTCTTGAGGTTTAGCTTGGGGCTTGATGCCCAGCATCCTCAGAAGCATTGCTCTGCCTCGGCCTGTGAAGACTTTTGAGGTTGAACCACCTGGGGTTGACCCTTCAGGGTTTGTGGAGCAACAGGCGACCTGATTGAGGTCTCAGTCTTTGTACCAGTGGGCCTTGAGGCATGGCGCTTCTCCTCGTAATCTGACTCTGAGAACAACACCACCAGACTCTCCTGCCCTTGTGTCGCTGAAAGACCGAACAGGTTTCCCATTTCTCTCTATCAGTGCCAAAGATATCTTCTTGACCTAAGATGTTGGGGGTCTCAGACGATTCCTCGTACAAGTGAAGAGTTTTCTTGCATCAAAAGATCTTGCAGGATGGGGGGGCGGTGCATCACGAGTGGCCCTGAGGACCTGTTTTCAATCCACATATTCCGGGGAAGTGGCCACCCCGGATGTCCAAGCATACTATATGGCCGCGCACCTTCTCGTCCTCAATGATTGGTGGTACGGCGACCGGAGAGACCCGGCGTATGCTATGGAGCGTTGGTTACTGGGAAATAATGCCCTGCATGCAGTCCTCTACTCTGCGGCATTGCTTGGGGAGCTGCCGCCCGCGACCACTACGGTCTTCAAGATTTGGAAATCTGCACTTCGCACAATGGGTTGGTGGGGGAGACTTACGCGGGAAACTCCGTTGTGGAACAATGGGCAACTACCACAATTGGCGTGACTATCTGGCTTTTGGGGCTGGGAAGCTATCGGAATAGATAGGGTGGTCGCGGTTATATGTGGCGGCACTTTAAAGTCTTTCTCAGAAATTCAAACGGAGTATGATATGCCCCGTACACAATTCTACCGGTATCTTCAGTTTAGACATGCCTTCATCCCATATCTGTCACAACAATCGGAGATACCTGAATTCAATCCTGATGAGGCAAAGGTCTTTATGGGTGAGCTGGGGGACCATAAAATAACTAAAATTTATCGTACACTTATCAATAACACGCCTACGACACTGCATAAAACTAGAGAGGCATGGCAACATGATCTGGGCTCCTTAGACGAGGATGACTGGGTGGAGGCTTTGGAATCTCCACGTAGTGCAGTAATAGCGGCCCGCCTACGCCTTATCCAGTTTAAATATTTACATAGAGCCTATTACACCAGACACAGACTGTGGCGTGCTGGCTTGATTGCATCCCCACATTGTTTGCGGTGTGGGTCTATGGAGGGTACTTTCCTACATACGGTGTGGTCCTGCCCAACAATGTTGAGGTTCTGGAGGCGAGTGATTGCGTGTCTATCTGAGGTCTTGGGGTGGGATGTTCCATTTTCTCCGCGACTAGCCATGCTGAATATTACGGAGGGACTGGGTGGTAACCGGTACAAGCGTCACCTATTGTTCCTTGGTCTTATGCTAGCCAAAAGAGACATCGCCTGGGCCTGGAAAGATGAATCCCCGCCGTTGATTGGGGTCTGGAAAAAGGGCTTGGACTTTTGTATGGGCCTAGAAATCCCAGTCTTTGAAGCAAGAGGATGCCCTCGGAAGCATTTTAAAATTTGGAAAAGGTGGGCAGACTATAGAGGGATATATCTGGAGCATCCTCCTCCCCCTTCTACTATCGAAGAACAACTGATATGAGTATACTAGTCTGAATTTACACAGCATACATACTGGTTCTGGGTACGGGTGGCTGGAACTCTCCCTATTTATGAGACGTTTTTACTTTCCAGGTAGATATTGTGTGGCACTGTTATTTGTTTTTCTAAAATGTTTCTTTGCAACTTATTATTTGTGTGAACGATATTCTAGTATTATCGAAAATGTTGATATCAGTATATGTCACCCTGTATGCATATTGCAGATGTCCGTAGAGGCATCAACTTTGTCTTGGCTGTCAACAATAAAATTATGTTGTGAAAAAAAAAAAAAGATCTTGCAGGACTCGTTGAGCTTGGGAGACGAGCACAAGTGCCACGCCTCATGTTGATGAATCCAGGGGAATTTCATGCTACACAAAAGGCAGAACTAGAAGGGTATTCTCTCCATAACATCCCACCAGCCACTTCCAAGTACAACTTGAATTCTCAATGGTGTTGTTGATGACTATCATCAGTGAGGGTCCCCGGTTGTAGTCCAGCAAGAAGTCTTCGGTGGTAGTGCGTCAAAGCTTCTTGAAAAGGAACTCTCTGACTGACACCGAAGAGTTTCCCTATAGTTTTCTTCTCCCTAGGGTTGAAGTCCTGACAGCTAGCACCACAGTCCCAATGAAGTAGTGTTGTTAATACCGGAGCTGGCACTCAAATACCTGATCCAGATGGCAGAACAAAACAATTCAAGGTGGAGTCCCAACAGGTCTTGTGACTTGAAAACAACTTGGACACGGACGTTGGCAACTTCTTTTTGTTCTAACACTAGATGGCAGGAGTATGCAGAGCATGTGTTTCTACAGCCTCACACCCTACAACCTCATATTTTCTAGTTATGTGTATTAGAACAGGCGTATAAACATTTATTAGTTTTAAGTATGAATGCCTGCAAGGAGGCACTATCACATTTTAAATTGCTATTGAAAGAATACAGCCCACAAGTTTAGGCAGCATGTTTTCTTTTTACATTTATATTTTTATGGCTTATACTTGCAATATAAAATAAAAAATAGCCCTTGCACCAACGGCCCCAGGCCAGATATACTGGCTTTGTCAATGCTTGTTTAGGAGTGTGGTGTGGAAGAGGGACACAACATCAATATTTCCACTTAGATATGTGTTTCTTGAAGAAGGTTTATGTTACTTCCCCTGTAAGCATCTTTTCTTGGCATGTAGTGCTGTAGATTCACATGTTTTGCATAAGTCCGCCATCTAGTGTTGGGCTTGGATGATTATAAGTTGTTTTTGTTTCAAGAAGTTTTCTTCGAGTCACGAGGCTGTGTGACTCCTCCTCTTGGTAATGCTGCGAATGGTCTTCTACGCCATCTTCAGACTGTTCTGCCGTGGGTAGGTGAGAGTATAAGAATGCTGTATATGTAATCTAAAGATGTTCATGCGTAAATATGAATTAAAGTGAATGAACTGCAACCTACACAAGAATCATTGGGGCGAGGGTTGGCGTATGTGAATCTACAGCACTACATGCCAAGAACCGATGCTTACAGGGTAAGTAACATAATCCGTTCAAGGCATGTGTGCTGTAGATACGCATGCTTTGCATAGACTGTAAAGCAGTACCTCTCCCTAGGCAGTGGTTAACTTGTGGGGGTTGCAGTTGTTTGAAAAAGAGTTTTAAGTACTACTTGACGAACATTAACCTTTTGGCATGCAAATACATCCACACAATAATGTTTTGTGAAATTGTGTGGAGTAGACCATGTTGCTGCTTTACAAATATCAGCAATAGGAATGTTCCCTAAGAAAGCCACGGAAGCTCCAATCTTTCTAGCGCAGTGAGCTTTTGAAGGAACAGGTAGAAGTTGTTTAGTTTTCATATAACAAGCATGGATGCATTTAACTATCCATCTTGAAATGCCAGATTTAGATATTGCCTTTCCCATACGGGGAGGAGCAAAGGCAACAAACAATTGTTTTCTCTTTCTGAATGATTTTGTTCTGTCAATGTAGTACATTAGTGCCCTTTTGACATCTAAAGTGTGTAATTCCCTTTCTGCAGCCTTGTCTGGTTGCAGGAAAAAACAGGCAAGTCAATGGATTAATTGATATGAAAATTAGAAACCACCTTTGGTAGCAATTTTGGGTAAGTTCTAAGCACTACTCTGTCACGATGTATTTGAAAGAAAGACTCCTCAAGAGTTTATGCCGGTATTTCACTGACCCTTCTAAGAGAGGTAATAGCGATTAAAAAGACAAGTTTCCATGAAAGGTACTGCAAATGACAAGAGTGTAGTGATTCAAAGGTGGACCCATTAGTCTTGTTAGGACAATGTTTAAGTTCCTTGCTGGAGCAGGTGAAAGTCTAGGAGGAATTATCCTTTTAAGTCCCTCCATAAAAGCTTTGAGAACTGGAATTTCAAACACTGATAGGTGTTGTCTATTTAGTAGATATGCTGCAATAGCTACAAGATGTATTCGTATAGAGGTGTATGCCAATCCTGAATTTTGTAAATGCAATAGGTAAAAAAGAATTGTTTGTACTTTTGCATGAAGAGGATTGACATATTGTTTGTGGCAGAACATAACAAAACGCTTCCATTTTGCTAAATAAAATTGCCCTGTGGTAGGTTTACGAGCCTCTTTAAGAATGTTCATACATTCTTGAGGTAAATTGAAGTTTCCAAATTTTAAGACTTAAGGAGCCAAATTGCAAGATTAATTTCCTTGGGATTGGGATGTCTTAGTGTTCCGCGGTTCTGAGTGAGAAGGTCCAAGTTGAGGGGAAGCTTCTCGTGTGGGACTAGAGACAGTTTTAGGATTGTTGAGAACCATGGTTGTCGAGCCCATGCTGGAGCTATTAGTATAATGACGAGAGAAGTTTGTCTGAGTTTTCTGACTACTAATGGAAGTAGTGGGAGAGGTGGAAAAGCATATACAAATATCCCTGACCAGTTCATCCATAGAGCATTGCCCTTGGATTGATGGTGTGAATACCTGCTTGCGAAGTGTGGGCATTTAACGTTTTCTTTTGTTGGAAATAGGTCTATTTCTGGAAACCCCCACTTGTGAAAGTATGGTTGAAGAGTGTTGGGGTGAATTTCCCATTTGTGGACTTGTTGTTGCGTTCTGCTAAGTAGGTCCACAATTTGATTGCTTGTCCCTGGGACATGTTTTGCTAACAAGTGAATGTTGTGGGGTATTGCTAACCTCCATATTTTCTGTGCCAAGTGAGATAATTGGAGAGAGTGTGCCCCCCCCCGTTTTTGTAAATAATATATAGTTGTCATATGTCTGTTCAGACTCATCACTACAAGGTGTAGCCGTTTCCTCTTACTGATTTGAATTGACTCTGAAGTCATTGACAGCACAAAACACAAAGTTCCCAGTGCTGGTAGGAGAACCGGCGGGGAGCGGAAGGACGTAGGTTCTCTGGCGTGGCACGCTTTCTGATGAAGTCTCTCCCATGAATCTTCTTGCAACTTGAGGACACCAGGTGGCAGTGCAGGATTACGACGAGCGAGAGCGAGCGAGGAGCGAGAGCCTGGAGTAGGCGAGCGGGTGAGCGGGTGAGCGGGCGGCAGAAGTTGCCGGAGGACGCCAGGGGACCCCTGTGGTTCCGGACTACGGACAATCCGTGAATCGTGGCATGACGCCCGAGACCCGGTTTGCAACTGAGGTCAACGGGCGACAGCTGCTGCTGCTGACTGCTGATTGCCGCCTCTGCCTCTCTCACAACGCCGGCGTCAGGCAGCTTGCGGTAAGGAGCGAGCAGGCTGCGTTAGGAGCCGGGTGCGGCAAGAGCAGGGTCTGGAGCGCGGCCTCCGCTATCAGAGGCTGCAGAGTGTTGTGCCCGGGCGCGCCGCGGAAGCGACCCAACTAGCTTGGGTGCGGCTGTGGCGCCCCAGTGTGCCCTGCTCCCGATCCTGCTCCTGATTATTTTTTCGTCATCTCCCCGCCCCCCTGCACGCAATTTAGGAGAAAACGCAATTTAGGGGAAAACACCTACCTGCTGCCCATATCCCCATCATCAGAGACCGGGCCGCTGACAAAGGCCATTGGCGGCCTACAGAGGGGATCAGTGTTGCACCGTATGACTATATATACCGGGCATTGGTCACTGGCATAGCTGGGGATACATTTGTGGCGTATTTGAGAAAAAATAAAAAATATATAACATTAAAAATCTGATTGCAAATACAAATACTAATAAATATCAGGCATGCGTTCTGGAAAGGAAAGGACATCGGGCCCTCCAACAAGACGAGCGCGGAAAGTCCAAGCACCAAGGGTATTAAAAAAAGCTAAAGCACAACTAAAGGAGGTGGAACAAACATTAATTTCACCAATAGCACGGATGTTTGAAAAATCCATAAAGGTCCCACACAAATTTGATTTTATGAAAGACCCATCTGGAGCTCTGATGACAAGCCAAATAGAAATAAGAAAGCTACAAACTCCGATTAAGCCAATTAACAACTTGGAAGGAAGTATGCAAACTGTTGGACAAAAGCAGGAATTAGATAAGAATCCCCACATTGCGGACATAGAGGGCAAAATGACTGACCAAATGACTGACCAAATTACCGACCTTGAATTACTAAATATAACATCGTATTCCCAAATGGAACAAAATGATATGGATGTGTTGGAAATATCAAGGGTTGAGATGTCACAAGAAGAGGCGACCGGGAAAAATCAATAACATCGACTAAGTTACCTATAGAGGTTAAGGTCGAAATAAGAAAGAAAATTGAGCCAACCGGTGACTCGATACTTCAAAACCAGATGGTAGATCAAGATACAAATGACAACATAGCTGAAGTCACCCAGAGGAGTCAAATCAGAACAAATGGCCACACTATTTCCTCATCTGGGATAACCACGCCAACAGGTAATAATGGAGTCACAAACATGGAAATAAAATGTAAGGAAAAGGGAGATGAACCACTCAATCAACAAAAAATATTGACAAGCTATGATCATGAATTAGGAACCAGGGAAGAAAATTTACAAGGAACAAGTGTAACTATAGGAACAAAATCGGAAATTACACATTTTAATAGCGCTAATAGCGCTAATAGCGCTATGTTATATAGTGGAAATGATAGGAGCAAATATATCGATGTGCCCGATTTAAAAGAATTACCAATAATGCAAGAAATCCCTTGGGCCGACCGTAAAAGTTCCTCTAATAGTAAACACGAACTACAGTGGGATCAAAAAAACAAAACCATAGAGAACCAGAACCTGGGGTCGATTTGGGATATTTTCTACCAAACTTCATCATTAACTCTTGAAGCATTGACATATCAGTCGAATAAAATGGACATTCAAATTGAATTACTTGGAACAATGGCAAATGCAGTGACTGGAATAGATCGTAAACTAGCTGAGCTAAATAGTTTGATAATTAGAGCCCAAACTGAAGCAGCTACAACTTATCTTGATTGTGCCTGTGCACCAATAATACATAAATTGACAACAATACCGGATGTTATTAATACCATACTGGAAGACGTTAAAGTGAGCCTTCAAAAGAAACAAGATCAGAATAAAGAGAATAAAGAGGATATGTGTATAACATTGAAAAATAAGTTGACCACGACTGAGGAACCACCCAGTGTTATACTAGACCTAGACACCCAGGACAAATTAAGCCCGATAATAGCTCTGAATACACAACGGGAAAAAAATAAGTCATCAGGAGAAAAACCATCGGTTCATCTCGTAGCAAAGCCAATTGAAGACCGGGAGGTCTAAGAAGCGGATTCGCCATTGTTTAAAATGACAAAAAGACACAGGAAAAAATTACGCAAAGCAAGAAATAAAGCCAAGATGGAGAATATAGTTACAACAAACCCTCAAGAGGAAATTCCAACCAATATGGCTTGTGAAGGAAAAGATCGTTTGGAGGTAACAACAGGTAAACAAAAAAATGATATATGTAGAGAGCAGTCTACATCAGCAAAGATAAAGAACACTAAGTACTTCGATATTTTTGCAAAAAAAGGAAAACAATCGACCAGTCAAAAAGTCCCTAAAAAAATCCCTCAAACAGGCAAAGTTATTACATCAGACACCGTTGAACGATTATCTAACGAACCTGTAAACAAGGAAAAAGAACTTTAACACGGGAAACACAATATAGACAGCAAGGAAACTGTTGTGTAGTAAAAAAGATCAGTGAAGACATCCAAAGTGTATCGCTCAAAAAGAAGGATCAAGTAAAAAGTCCACTAAATTCTGGTAAATCTAAAGATCTGGTAGATATTATAGATGAAGAACAATTATATAGTAGCCGAGCAGTTCAAAGATCACTTCGAGGGGATCATAATACAGTCCCAAATCCAAGTTTAAACATAATACAACATCAGATCCACCAAACTACCTCAAATTCAGAACAACAGAATAAGAAACTTAACCATAAAACTGTGAGACAAAACAATATGATAGAACAAACAGAGGATATCAGATACATATCGAAATGGGATCACCTAGTTATTGTAAGACATGGCGAGGACAAACAAGTCATAAATAAGGACCAGCAAGGTTTTGAAGAAAAAAATCGAAAAAGAAATACCAACTAAAGGGTCTGTACAAATAATTTTTAAACCAGTATATGATTCCCGAGGTAACCAAGACATGCTGAATAGAGGCAATGTTCTTTGCCTTTTTAAATCGATTCCATCATTAGCAAACGTGTCAACTAAAGACATTGAATGTGTCGCATTCCTACAAAATGTGGAAGGCAGCCAGCCATTAACTCTGATAACTGTAACAACTCCTTCTATAGCGGAACGAATCATGAACGAACAAGAAATCTTTCATAGCTGGGGGATAATAATTAGCAAGCCAGCGCCAAAGGTATATCCAACTCCTCTTATTAAAGAAGAAAGTTTAATATCAAGGGAAAAAAGAAAAAATGGTGCCCCAGTCTTCTCTATATTAAAAAATCCTTTAGGAAAAACAGATCAAGATGTTGAAAAGTCAATGATTGATTGTAAAGTAGGAAAGGCTACAGGAATAAATGAAAAATGGATATCGATGGCTTTACACGGTAATCTTGAACAATGACAGAACAAACAAAAAAATACAATCAAAGAATTAAAGAAGGACAGCGAAAGAATAAGGATGTGCTCATGGAACATAAATGGGATAAGTAAAAAGGTAAATAATGCCAACCTAAATGCAATATCTAATTCCTATCAGATCATTTTACTACAGGAAACATGGGCAACTGACCCCTTTATGTTACAGGGATACAAGGGATATTTTGAGCCCGCGATTAAGCATAATAAACATGGTTGCCCCAGTGGGGGTCTAGCAATATTCATATCTATTGACCTGAAAGTGGAACATGAGCAGCTGGTTACGAATAACTGTAATGTCCAAATGGTAATGTTACGATATAAAGCAAGTGACCGAGAAAAATCCTTAATGCTGATCAATATATATATTTCCCCTACACAGAGTTCAAGGAAGAATATGTGTGCTACTCTTACCAGTTTCCTACTGGAGCAAATGATGGATGATCCTTTTGTAGACTTTATACTAACGGGCGACTTTAATTTAAATCTATTAGTACCTTTTATAAGAGACGACACTGTACAGTCGCAAGATCAACAATGGTTAATTCCGGAGCAAACACTTGATACAATAATTAAGTCCAGGCAAAGTAAATTAGGAATAAACTTTGTGAAGGACATTGAAGCAATGGGACTACGAATACTAAATGGGAGATTCCAGATGGATTCACCACCAGCATGGACGTTTCACACACATAATTCAAAGTCACGAATTGACTATACGATGGTATCATTGAACATCTTTAACAACTTTACCTCGTATTACCTAAGGAAGGTGCCAGATAGTGATCATAGTCAACAAATAATCACTACAAAACTTCCAAGTACGAAACATCAACTGTATCTGTCAACGCACGGTCAGACGGGAACTATTAATTATAGAAAACTTATTTGGAAACCACACAATAAAGAATACATCAATGAACTGGCGTAAAAACTGGTTAAAGAATGCTTTGAAGATGAAACCACGAGGTCCGCAATTGATCAATGGGTAAACTTCACACGCAAATTAGTCAAACCATATGATCCTTCATTTAAAACTGAGAAAAAACAAGTGACACAAATGAAAAAAAGGGAAACAAATATTAATTTACCGTATACTGTACGAAAAATGAGACGGACTCGAAACAATCTCAGGAAACAGTTAACCAAGCTTCCAAATAACAAAGAAATAACAACTAAATTAAAAAACATAAATCACAATTTGAGGAAATTAATCTGGAACGAAAAAAACAAAGCTAAGCATGATCTTTGGACAAAAAAATGTTATGCTAGTAACCAAACAAACTCAAGGGAGTTTTGGAAAATAATAAATGGTCTAGTAAGACTGGACAAATCCGTCGTAGCATCTGTATTAACTGAGACTGAATGGGTTAATTTTCTGGTGAAACATCTAAATCCCGACGGGAAAATAAATAATCAGGATGGTAATCACAAATGGATGGTTACATTAAATTTAGAATATGATAGTGAAATTGATATATCACAGCAACAAGTGTCTAAACTAATAAAGAAACAAAAAGACGGGGCACCAGGTCCCAACGGTATCCCGTTTGCCCTATATAAGGAGGAACCAGCCCTATGGGTGGAACATCTAACAGAGGTCTTTAAAGAGGTCGTACGGATAGGGGCAATACCAGAATCCTGGAGAGGGTCGTTAATATCCCCTATCTTTAAGAAAGGAAATTGGGCCCTGCCCGAGAACTATAATTTAATAACTCTGCAAGATACAGATGCTAAACTGTTTGCGGGGATTCTACTGTCAAGTTTATCTGACTGGGTAAAGGACAAACAGATTCTCCCGCCTAATCAAACAGGATTTATTAAAGGTCTAGGAACTTCTACAAACATTTTAGCTCTATCGGTACTAATGGATAAAGCAATTTTAACAAAACAACCTTTATATTTGTGCTTCGTGGATTTTAGATCGGCTTTTGATTGTGTGGATAGACAACGCCTGTGGAAAAAATTACAAAAGCAAGGTATCCCAGACCAATTATTAAAGCTGACTCAACTCCTGCATACTGATACCTGGGTCAGAGTGCGGATGGGGGATGGTCTGACACTAACTAATGAAATATCAACAACAGGTGGACTAAAGCAAGGGTGTGTATTGGCCCCATTACTTTTTAACCTGTTTTTAGCAGATCTAACAGATGTACTGAATGAAATAAATGCACATCCGCCTAAATTAGCTAACAAACAAATATCGAATTTGCTGTATGCAGATGATGTCATACTCTTAAGTCATACAAAAGTGGGTTTACAACGGCTAATAGCTCGAATATTAGTGTATTCAAAGAAAATGGGATGGTAATAAACGAAACAAAGACTAAAAGTTATGGTGATTACACAAAATTCAAGACTTAAACACAAATCTAAATGGTTTTTGGAAAAAGTGCAATTAGAACAAGTAGAATTCTATAAATATTTGGGTGTTTTATTCAATGACAATGGAAACTTTCTCCCTCAAAAACTTGATATTTACAGAAAAGCAAACGCCTTGACAGCTGCATTGAGGATTATACAGAAATCAATAAGCGATCTGACTTATCGTCCCTTCCTAAAGGTGATATCAGCAAAATTGCTGCCTACTTTAACATATGGTAGTGAGGCCTTAAATGGAAAAGATGCTGTTATCATCAATAACGCGGTCTCAAAAACCTTTAAAACCCTTTTCCGCCTGCCTAATAACGCATCCCAAGCACAAGTAAGGCTGGAATTTGGCCTAAATAACTAGCTGTATGCAAGAAAAGGACAAGCTATTAAAGTATGGAACAGAATAAAAAACAACCATGATAACCAAATGTCCCAGCTATTATGGAAGGAAATAAGTGAAAACAGGAAATCGCCGGCCTGGAAATATTTAAATACAGCGCTAGAAGAATTTGAGGTAATGTCGATCTGGGAAACTACCATAACCCAGGAATCATTTAAAAAAGCTATCAACAAAATAACAGATCACTTATCGCTGATAAGAGACAAAGACATATTTGTAAAAAGAAAACAAGCATGGCCAATAATAAATGGGTTTTCAAAAAAGAAGATACAGCAATATTTGGATACACCATGGTCGCTGAAAAACAAACACATTTTTACAAAAGCACGATTTGGTGTATTACTGGGATTATGCCATTTACCACCTTGGAAAAAATCAGAAGAGGACACATTATGTAGGTTATGTAAATTTGGGGAGGAGAATATTATGCACCTACTGTGTCTCTGTCCTGAATTGAAAAACGAAAGAATGAGCATACTTAAGAGACTATTCAATGACCGAGGAGTAAGGACATGTAGGCAAGCGATGATATTATGTTTGTCTTCGGATGATATACTCATGAACTCTGCATTTGTAAAAATTTTATTGAAAGTAGGGAAAAAATTAGAGGGGCATAATTTAAAATCTAAAACCACCACATTTTAAAATATAACATGTAATGAATTTTTATCAAATGTACCTCAGTTTAAAAACATTGCATTTTTATATTTGTTGTTTTAATTGTTTATATTGGACTATTATATGAATTTTGTATTATTGTAAGATTTTAATTAATCAAACAATAAAGGATTATACACACAGTGAATTAAGACAACTTTGGGTTGTAGGTGAGGTAGGAATGCTTTGATCGCTAGATGAATAGCTTGCAGCTCTAGGTGATTGATATGGAGATTCTTGTGTTTGGAATCCCATACTCCCTGAATAGTGAGGCTGTTCAGATGTGCTCCCCAACCTGTTAGGGATGCATCTGTTGTTAGAATCATTTGGAGAACTGAGTCCTGAAACGTCCATCCCTTGGATACATTTTGTGGATTTCACCATTGCAGAGAATGATGCGTGCAGGTGACTACCAACACTAGATTGTGAAGCTGACCCAGTAATTGAGTCCATTGTTGAGAGAGACATTGTTGTAGAGGTCTCATATTTAGTGTGGCATGAAGGACTATGTGAATACAGGACGCCATAATGCCTAGAAGTCTGAGAAAAGTTTTTGCAGGAATGTGACTTCTGTTTGAAACTATTGAATTAATGTTACTATGTTGTGTATTCTGTCTGTGTTTGGGTTTGCTAACACTAAGGGCCTGATTCCAATGTCAAACTGGAACCGAACGACCTCCTGTCATCAGTTCCAGTCCAGGAAGTAGGATGGGTTTGGTCGCAATCCTATTCTTTACAATGGGGGCATGCATTCCGAATGAAATGCATGCTCTCATTGCAAAGAGCAGAGATGCAGTTCATCCCTGCACCCTGTGGCAGGCACCTCAAGAGGCCTGCCACAGGGTGCAGGGGTGTACAGGGGGGTACCATAGGTGCCTCTTAGGCCGCCATTCGGCGGCCTTGCACCCATGGGGGCCCTGGTGCCCCCCAAGACAAATTCCCAATGCCTTTCTGTGTCGGAAAGGCCAGCACAGAAAGGCAGTGGGAAGCTGCCATCATAATCCCTCGGCCGCAAAGAGCCGGCTGGGGGATTACCGCAGGCTTTCCGAATGGCGGACAGTCTCTCTGAGCCCGTCGGAGGCCATTTAAAAAACCTATTCAGATTCCCTTCCGACAGACCCCATCAAAATGGGTCAGTCGGAAAGGAATCCGAACGGGCAATTCCGATGCTCGGAACGGCTCTGACCGACGGTCAGAGTCGTTCTCAACCACATCGGAATCGGGCCATAAGTGTGTGTTGGGCATGGCCCCTAGGTACAACTGAGTAGAGGCTGGTTGTAGATGATACTTTTGTAGGTTGATGGTGAACACTAGTTTATGTAGCAAATGTAGGGGTTTTTGAGTGTTTATTTTGCACAGATTGAAGTTGTTTGCTTTAATTAGCCAGTCATCTAGATATGGGAAGACATGAATATTTTGTCTGAGCAGATGTACTGCTACCACTTCTAGACAGTTTGTGAATACTCTTGGTGCAGTGCTAATCCCAAAGGGTAGAACTTTCAACTGATAATGTTTCCCTTGAAATAGAAATTAGAGGTATTTCTTGTGTGCAGGATGAATTGCTAAAAGAAATAGGCGTCTTTTAGATCTAAAGCCGCCATGAAGTCCCCGTTTTGTAATAATGGAATGATCTCTTGGAGAGTGACAATATGGAGTTGTTCTGATATGATATAATGATTTAATGGTCTGAGATCCAGAATGGGCCATAGGGGTCCATCTTTTTGGGGGATAAGGAAGTATAATGAATATACTCCTGTTCTGTGAAATTGTTGTGGAACTGGTCCTATTACTCCCTTTTGTAACAGAGCTGTTATCTCTTGTTGCAGAACGATTTGATGTTGAGTAGATAGTTTGGGTTTGCGAGGTGGGATATCTGGAGGAGTTGTTATGAGCTCCAGACAATAACCATGTTGGATAATGTCCAAGACCCATTGGTTTTTTTAGTGATTGATTTCCAATTGCTGAGAAACTGTTGAAGACAACCCCCAACAGGTGTTAAGGGTTATGGTGGAATGGTAAGGAAGTCATTGCTTGTTATTGGCATTTCCTCTGCCTCTTCCTTTAAAATTGTTTCCTCTTACAACCTCTGTAGAAGGTTCTAGATGTAGAGGTTTGCCCCTGATTTTTGTATTGTGACCCAGAGGTATCTGTGGTAGCTGTTTTCGCACCTTGTTTGTAATTGGGCCTACAAAAAAGAACCACGGTATGTGTTAGTTTGTAGAGCTCCCATTGATTTTGCTACCTCAGTGTCCTTCTTCATTTTTACAAGGGCTGTGTCCACTTGAGGTCTGAAAAGATGTTCTTTATTGAACAGGAGATTTAGTACTGTACTTCAGGCTTAAATCCTGACACCCTCAACCATGCGTGCCCACGTAATAGGAAACTGGTGTTTATACCCCTAGCAGCGGTGTTGGCTGCATCTAGTGCACATTTAATAGAGTTGTTGGTAATAAGTTTATCTTCATTTACTATATCTTGACCCCTTTTTCTATGCTCTTCTGAGAGGTGCTGGAAGAGCCCCTCCATTTCGTCCCAGTGGGCCCTGTCATAACTTGCTAACAAAGCCTGGCTATTGGCTATACGCCAATGATTAGCTACTTGTGTCGCAACTCGTTTACCAGGGGCATCTATGAGCTTGGACTCTTTTTCTGGAGGGGGTGCATCTCCAGTTGTTTGAGAGTTAGCTCTTTTCCTTGTGTTTGACAGTACCAGAGAGTCCGGGGTTAGTTGACCTTTAATAAAAATGAGGTCTGATGGTGCAGCTTTGTACTTTTTGTCAATACGTAGAGTAATTACCCTTGCTTTGAATGGATGTTTAAAAATTTCGTCCGAATGATGCGTCATACCTTTGAGTAATGGTAAGTATTGTGCTCCTCTCTGTGCATTAGACAAAGTCTCAAACAGAAAATCCTCCCCTATTGAGTCTTTTTTATAGCGGAACCTGATGGAATGTGGCTGCACGTGCTATTCGGTCCTGATAAGCAGAGGCATCATCAGGCGGTGATGTGCGAGTGGGATATAAGAAGGGTCAGTGTCAGCTTGAGGTTCAATATTATAATCATCCCAGGGATCTCCTGGTTGTGTATCATCTGGGATATCCTGATCTTCTTCTACTATTGATTGAGGGGATATGTTACCTGCCTCAGACAAATGTGGTGAGTGAGGTGGTGGAGTAGGTGGTGGAGATGTTTGTGGTATAGGTGAAATGGGAATGGGAATGTGCAATGGACTAGTAGCAGCATCCTTTCTTTTCTTCTTTACAGGTTGAACAGTGATGTCCAATGCCTCCTAAAAACTCAACTGCTTTTTAGAAGTCTGTTGTTTTGGTGGTCGTATCATTATTTTCTTAGTACCAGGCTGAATTTGCAGTCTTTTTTCTTTTGGATCGAGCTTTTGATGACATTGCTCAAGAATTGGCTCTGGAGGAGATTTCGGACCGAAAACAAAAGCATTTTGGTGGTGGAAGATTTGTTTTCGGTGCTGAGACTGAAGATCGAGGTGTAGTGGCCTCGGATGTAAATGAGGTGGAGGCCCCTGCTATAGGCTGAACTTTCGGAGCTGAGCCGGAGGTGCACACCATGGCTTGTCTGCAGTGGCGGCCCGTGAGCAGGTTTTTCTGTGGAAGCCGATGGTTTAGGTTTAGGATCAGGGGTATAAGTAATCACTGTCCGTTGGCTGAAGAATGGTTGAGTCCTCCTCGGATTGAGACTCAGAATCATGGATGGAAAGATATTCCTCCTGTGCCGCTGAAGCTTCTTCCTCCTCTTCTTGTCGACCGAAGATGTCCGGGACATCGTCCGCTTGTTTGCGTTGCATTTCCTGTCTTCTTGCACATCGGTCCCGATGAGTCTTTTCGGACCGAATGGATTTGCAGGCCTCACAGGTGTCTTCTCCATGCTCGGGCGAGAGGCTTAATTTATAAATGGGATGTTGTTCGGTGTGAGGGTATTTGGAGTGAAACTTCGGACAGAAACGAAACAAAGTGTGTTCCATTAGCACGTCATTCCCTGAGAGCGTTGTAGATGAAGAAGTTTTGCCCGTCCGGGCACGGCCCGTGGGCAGAGGAAGCAAACCGAAGACCGCCTATGGAAAGGGTGTATGGGACGCAATAGTATACCGATCGAGGCAATACCGTTGAAAGATATAAAAGGACCGAAGGGAGCACAAAGGAATCTCGAACCAGAGCGCGAGATACTACATCCAAACCTATCGGCGGTGTCGACGACCATCCACAGTATTACCAAGAGGAGTCACACAGCCTTGTGACTCGAAGAACACTTCTTGGAACAAAAACAACTTGTAATCATCCGAGCCCAACACTAGATGGCTGACTTATGCAAAACATGTGTATCTACAGCACACATGCCTCGAACAGGTCATTATAAGAGTGTTCTCTTTTTACTTCACCCCTCACTTCAGGCCACATGTTTCTCGATCAAACCTACCTTGCTCTTCACCCCTGAAAACAGGCAACATATGTGTACGGAACAATTCCCGAACAGCATATTTGGACACTAAACACGTAATTTTCCTTAAAAAAGACGGTCACTTCCAACTAGCCCATCTAGTTTGGGGAAAATACTCCTTGTGTTTACAAGTGCAAGGTCTACTTTACCTTCCAATGTAAAAAAAAAAATAAGGCCTAATTTTCCACATACACTTTGAAAATCTAAACCTTTAACCTGCCCCTAATCTCATTCAGCCGGAACCGCCATACTGCTGCATATGCGGTCAAGGTAATGCTGTGTTCCCCTTCAGTATTTTTTCATCACATGCACACCTTTTACTGCATTTTGAAGTTTATGGATAGGACAAAATCTTACTGGTGCATAATCGAGTGTCTGTCATTAACACCAGAATACTAAATAGTGCCAGTAATAAAAGAATATGAACAGGTAACAAAATGTTCCTCAGTACTTGTATTTACTCAGTCAAACTGTCTCTTGTGAACTGGTCACCATGTTTTGCATTTGTTCCTCTCCCCATTTGTGGGTTCAAACATGCAACATAAAAGAAAAGTTAATCAAAATATTAGAAACAGAACGTTCTTCTAATATTTCTATAACCAGAGATGAAGCAGAATGGTCACTTTTTTACGCAGTAGCATGGTTGTTACCAATACATGCTCCTCTTAAGGCGGGATGGTAGCATTAATGTTGTGCTGTGCACACCATCACAGGCTCCTTCCCTTTCCCACCCAGTATCTTGGGGGCCTGAACGAAGGATAAAGAGAAGAACCAAGGCGTATGCAACCGGTGGAACCTTTGATGGGTCAAGGGGCTCAGAAGAGTTTAATATGCCCAGTTCATTTGCAAGGCTCGAGTCTCCCGTTAATGCTAAGCGCTTCATAGAATAGTAAAGTGCAAGATACCATAGTAAGTATTTCTTTCTAATTATTTTACACCTTTGTAAGCTCTTGCACATCTGTTGAGGGTGTTAAAGTGATCTCCGTTTCAAGGCAAGCTACGCTTTGAAGATGAATGATCTTCAGCAATGCTAAGATTAACGTTTTTAGACATACACTCAACACAAGTCAATAAATCGCGCAATTCATTTAAGGAAACTAATCTAGACTATCTACACTGGTTGGCAACCTTGGGGAAGTAGGGGCTTGGAAAGCTACCAATCTGCTTTGGGCGCATCGGTTTCAAACAAATCTATTTGGCAGACTATCATTGTTTAAATAGCCACATCACAAACTGTAGGTCATATCAAAGCATGTGGATTTCTGTTACCTGGTTTACTTGAAAACACTTATCCTTAAAAGGGAGTTTTAATCTTTTTTGCAAAAAGGTGAGTGGGAAAATTACATGGCTGTCACAATGTGCTGAAACTCCTTTTTTTTTGTTTGATCTGTTTATTAGATTTTAGCATATGTGATCCATTCAGCAGGTATATTCATTGTCAATAGAACAAGTAGGCAATCACCGAAACAAATTATTCAAAACATTATAGCGATAATTTGAACCTATAAAAATATCGATCTATATCCATGACGTAAATTACCCTACCATTGGTCTAGCAAGTAAATAAAGTCAACCCAAATATGTTACACTTTCCTTATTGATACTCAGTACAATCGTACTGTACCTGTACATATTAACTCAATACATACATCACAAATGGCTCCTCTCGACCATGTCGCTTCAACCGATTGTTCGATCAAACGACCATACATATAACGTTTGAACTGTAAACAACCAATTAAGAACCAGAGAGGGAAAGCAGGGAAGCCTGTGTTGGAGGGGGAAGGGAAGGGGGGGGGGGGGGGTCAATGTTCGTTACGGTATTACCAATTAAACATTTGCACATATGCATACTTTATCATCAAAATATTATTACATGCTGGCCCAGGGTGTGTGATACATGCTACACGTTCCAGATCCAATTTAGAACACAATACAACACATATATTTACTAGCATTAATCGGTACTAGGAATGTCAGGGGGATGTGCTGAAACTCCTTGCATGGGCATCACTCTAGGAACAGCGCTTGACAGCTACAGCTGATGTGACAGTAGAAAAACATGAAAACTAATACATTTGTGTGCCAGCTTACCGATAGGAATCATGCTCCAGACGACTTCTTTAGGCTCCATTAAACTGGCATGTTTGATGCTGCACGTAACTGTCTTGCCTTGGTCATTCTGACTTGAAAGAAATGTGAATTTGCCAACACAGTAGAAAAGGTCCCGATCGGTTTTGATATCAATATTTTCTTGTTCCCTTCTCACTTCGTCCTTCAACCAGTGTATTTGAATATCTCTGGGGAAAAAAGAGTGTATCTTGCATTCTAATGTTATATGCCCCTCTGGGCTTTTAAAATACTGTATGGGATTCAGTACAGGTGTAGCTAAAAGGAAAAAACATAAAATAGAACAGTATTAGTTTTGTTATAGAGCGCAAAATTACTTTAGTTACACAGCACCAGTCACAATGAACCATGTAAATTCTCCACCGGTTTGCTGCAAATCGAAAATCGCACCAATCCCTCTCACCAAATAAATAGGTCTGGAGAAATATCTTTGACTACTAGGTCATATGTTTCGAGAGTTCTGCAAATGAGCATATGTGTTTCCCTGTCATGATATCTCCCAGCCTAGAAATACTTATATTGTCCCAGGCCCAAAAGCCCTGTAAAGCACTGACCTCTTGAAGTCTAGTGCCATTGTAAAGTGGGCATTCTTTTGTTAGTTTATCGGGTCAGCCTATGCAACACAATCTTCTGCCAGAGGTTTAGTGCCTCTCACTGCACGAGGTAATCGGGGGTTTACCTTACCCTCATAGAGAGAACGAAGTTGCTTTATGGATTATCCAACTGATAAAGAAGATTGTGCTCCCATGCTTTCGTCTTGTTTCTTAACATGTACACCAACAGATATCTAAAGACTTCTGTTGCCATCTTCATGCCCACAGCCCGCTTCGGGTCTCCAGGGTCTGTTACTATAGGGTAGTACAGGGTAGACCACTGACTTGCAGGGGTTTGCCACCAATCCAGAGAATGCACCAAATCCACAAAGAATCTAGAGAGCTCTGGCACCACAATCCATCCTGTGGGTGGTGGAGATAATTTAGGAAGCTGCCTCTACACAGTCCATCACCCCTAGAGCCCCCTGATATATCTCATCAGGGTGTCTCTCCTGATCCAGTCTGCCAGTAGTTCAATTGCTACTGCAAATACTAGAGGCAAGAGTGGACAGCCTTGATGTGTGCCTTTACATATGGAAATGTCTGTGTGGTGCCCGTGAACTTTTACTCCTGCCAGCATGGTTAGAATATAACAGGCGTGTATACTGGCAAAATGTGAGCCCTAGATTGATTTTATCTAGGAAAGTGGTCCCATCCCACAAAATCAAAACCCCTCTATAAGTCTATTTGTATCAAGGACAGTGGACCCCGTAACCAGCCCGAGAGAGCCAAAAAGATTTTGCAGTCTTTTAATATTATGTCTGCTTGAGCATCCCAGCATTAAGCCATTCTGATCGGGGAGCACCAGTTGCCCTATAACTTTCTTCAACTGTGTCGCAAGACACCTAGCTGTGAGTTGGTAGGAAATATCATACACTACCACACACAGCTTTTCATGCATGGCTGTACAGCGAGTCATTACAATGCATTGTCCATAACATAATAATTTTTTTTTTTTTTTAAACATATTTTATTCATTTACATCAATTAAGACATCTTTAATACAGTGGGATGGCATGTTAGGCTCCTCATTGCCGGCAATATTGCTCTGCACTCATACTTGTCAGTCATATAGATCCATTCACACCTTCATACCACACGTATCTTCCCCTCAAGTGGATCTATAGCCTTCAGTCACACCTGTGTCCCCAGGGGAGCCATGCTCCAGGTCTTGGGCCGTTACTCGGCATTCCGATTGACCGTCTCAGCTCTGATGCATAACAGCCTCAGTGAACACTATAGTAACAAAACTTGCCCTCCCCCTCCCCCTTCGTCCCGTACCCTCCCCCCTCCCTCAGGCATGTCGCTCTATCATCTGGATCACATTGGTAGGTAGCATCTAGTCGTGCTTGGTGTCGGATTCCACCCATCCAGTAGGTAGGCATCTAAAGAGGGGACACCCCTATATAGTACAGATCTGTATGCTCCTGATCTATCTGCTTAGGTAGGGCAATTACTTCAACCCCACCAGTCGTTTTCCTCAGTTAGGAGGCTGTTCGCCGTCGTCAGGTTGGTGCTTGAGTAAGTCCACTAGTGCTGTCCATGCTCTTGCCATGTCTAGCATTTTTTCATTGTTCGTTCTCTGGGCCATTTGTAATCTAAAAATCCCCTCACAGTCAGCCCACTTCGTGAACTCACGCCGCCACCTCGAGATGTTAGGAGCATTGGTCGCCTTCCAGTGACTGGTAATTTCCCGCTTAGCCAGGACGAGACCCAGGTCTATAAATTTGCTGGTAACTTTATTACGGGCAGTGTGAGGAAACCAGTGCAGTAAGCAATACCCTGGGGACAGTGTGCTGTCCCTATCCGTTATCTCACCCAGGATGGCCAAAATTGCTTCCCAGAACCCCGTCAGCAATGGGCATTCCCAGAACATATGCAGAAATGCAGCATTTTCTAATTTACACCTCGGGCAGGCCGTGTGGGCCCCAAAGTACTCATTGAGTTTGTGCGGCGTGAGATATGCCCTGTGGAGGACATAAAATTGGATTAGTTGGAATCGTGCATTTCTGGAGCATTTCCAGGCTCTCTCAACCAGTTCTTCCCACGCCTTCTCTGCTAGGGGCGTCCCAAGATCCACCTCCCACTTGGTGCGCAGCCGCTCCAGGGGATGTCTGATCTCCTGGGTGAGGCGCCTGTATAGGCAGGTGACCGCCTTGATCGTTCCGGCCGCTGTCACCACATATTGGCATGGTAAAGAGGTCAGTGGTTCCACCATCCCCGTCTTCCAATGTTTAAGGATGGCTGCCGTCAGCGCGGCATGTAAGAGGAAGTCCCGTTGAGGAAGCTCGAATCTCTCCGATAAGTCATTAAAGGGTAGGAGGGTATTGTCCTCATAAAGGTCCCCAATAGTTGAAATCCCCACCTCTTCCCAGCCCCGTAGACCCTGCCAGTCTCCTCCATGCGGCAATGCCTCGCAGACTAATAACGGGATCTCAGGCACATATGGAGGGCCCTGCTTGGCTCTTTTACTAGCTTGGTTCCACCCTTGTCGCACTACCCATAGGTCCCTCTGGGTTTCTCTTTCCCTTAAGGGGAGGCGCAACAGTACCCGCGAAAGCTGCTGGAGGTCTGGGTCCATGCCCCCATGGTCTTCCCCCCGCGAAGTCTCCCTGCCATCCATTTTGTAAACCACTGCAATTGAGCCGCGTGGTAGTACGCCTCGAAGTCTGGTACTGCAAATCCCCCCTCCCGTCTAGGTCTCATCATGGTGGTAAGTGATACCCTACGTCTCCCAGAGCCCCATAAAAATCCTGTAACCATGGTGTTGAGTTGGGTAAAGAATTTTTTCGGTATCCAGAGTGGTAATGTGCCAAAATAATAAAGTAGTCGTGGCAGGGTGACCATCTTTAGCAGCGCCACCTGCCCCGCTACCGATAGTGGGAGGGTTCCCCAAAATTCGAAATTGCTCCTGGTAGTGCGTAGCGCTCTTCCAACATTACCTTGCAGTAGGTCGGTGGCTGCGTGGTAAACGCGGACCCCCAGGTAAGTCAGGCATCTACTTTCCCACGCTACATCCAGCTCAACCGGTGGCTCACTTCTATCACTCAAAACAGGGAAAAGGCATGTCTTGTTCCAATTGACCTTGAGGCCTGCCACCCTTCCCAGTCTGGTCAGTAGGTCTCTGGCCCCCCACAACTCTTCCGCTGCATCGGCGAGGAACATTAGTAGATCGTCTGCATATAATGCAATAAATTGGGATTGGCCCATCCCGTCCAGCCCCCGATAGTATCGTCCCGATCTCGCATGAACAGCCAGGGGTTCCACCGCCAGCGCAAACAGGAGGGGAGACAGCGGACATCCCTGTCTCGTTCCCCTGCCTACAGCGCAGGCCTCCGATATCACGCCCCCCGTGCGCACCCTGGCAGTGGAGTTCTTATACAATACTGCCGTCCAGGCCACGAACCCCTCGCCCAGTCCAAAAGCTCGTAGAACTCTAAAAAGATATGGCCATTCTAGGCTATCGAAGGCTTTT
Source organism: Calotriton arnoldi (assembly GCA_963921515.1). NCBI lineage: Eukaryota > Metazoa > Chordata > Amphibia > Caudata > Salamandridae > Calotriton > Calotriton arnoldi. The sequence continues at coordinate 268,428 of CAWUFW010009815.1, read as the reverse complement.
TCGATGTCGATCGACAGTATACACGCCTCCTCCCTATTCCGCGTTGGGCCGTCCAGTAGCCTTAGCAGTCGGCGGATATTCATGGCCGTGTTCCGGGACGGAATGAAACCCGCCTGGTCTAAGTGCACAAGTGTCGTCATGTGTGCCATCAGCCGGCTAGCTAAGATGCGGCTTAAAATCTTGTAATCTAGGTTGAGCATAGCAAGGGGGCAGTAGGCGGTGCGGTCCCAGGCCGGTTTATCCGGTTTCAGAAGCGGTATAATTATTGCTTCTCTTGTTGATACAGGGAGAAACCCCTCCTGCCTCGACCTGTTATAGTAGAACTCAATCGGGAGTCCATCCGTGCCAGGGGTTTTGTTTCTGGCCAGGTGCTTGATGGCCCCCCTGACCTCGCCTAGCTCTATGTTCCGCCCTAGGGACTCTGCTTCATCCTCTGCAATTTGGGGGAGTTCTATATCCAGGAATCCCTCTCCCTCCAACACCATTGGGTCAAGCTGGCTCTGATATAAGGTAGTATAGTAGTCCAGAAACTGCGCATTAATAGCTTGCTGCCCATAGTGGGTTATTCCGTCTCCTCCCTGTAATTCTAGGATTGGCGTCCCTCTGCGCGCTGGATTGGCCAGCCAAGCCAGCAACGCTCCAGATTTGTCCCGCTCTGCATGCGCCCGCGCCGCATATGCCCTATGATCAAAGCATCTCAGCCGCTCTATCTGGACCGCTAACTCTTCCCTGGCCCCCAGAAGATCTACTTGCCTATCTATCCTCTCTGGTCTATCTCTCTCCACTTCTCGGAGCTGTCGTTCCGCTCGTTGTATGTCTCTGAGAAGGGTCTTCCGGACGCCCACTGCCTCCCCAATACAGCGACCTCTAAGGACTACTTTGAAAGCATCCCATTCAATGTGAGGGCTGGTAGCCGTATTGGCATTATTCTGAAAGTACTCCTCTATAGCAGTGCCGATTGTGGCTCTAAAAACCTGATCTTCTAGGACCTCTGGGCGAATTCGCCATCTAGGAATTGAGGGCCTAATTCGCACCCAGTTCAAGGCTACCAGAAGGGGGTTGTGATCGGACATCGTCCTGGCCAAGTACTCACTCAACGTAATCTCTACATGGACATCTGGGGAGCAAAGAATGGAGTCCAGCCTAACATGCAGCTCATGTAGAGCCGAAAAATAAGAGTAGTCCCTGTCCACTGGATGATGGGCTCTCCAGGTGTCCGTCAGCCCCCAATGTCTTTGCCAGTCTCGTCGTGCCTCTGCCACCCTATGTGTGGGAGCATCAGGGAGCGGCGGATGTGAGCGGTCTAGGTGTACATCAGTAATGCTATTGAAGTCCCCCCCCAGTAGCACGGGCCCGGTCAGGACCTGTGCCAATGTCTGTGATAACTGAGCAAAGAAAGCAGGCTGGTCAACGTTAGGGGCATACAGACTCCCTAAAGTTATATCGCGGCCGTCAAGGCGCCCCTGTACTACCACATACCTGCCGTCAGGGTCTATGATTTGTCGGACACACTGAAAGGGGACTCCCGCTTGTATCCATATTAGAGTCCCCCGCGCATATGCTGAGTACTTAGTGTGATAGACCTGCCCTCTCCAGCGGCGTTGCAGCGCCACCCCTTCTTTCTGTGTTAGGTGGGTTTCTTGTAGCAGTGCAATTTGCACTCCTCTTCGTACCAAATAAGCATGAATTTTGTGTCGACGACTCATAGTGTGCATCCCCCTAACATTCCAGGTCATACACTTGATGCCTACGGAGGAACCCATAGCTCAATCTTCCGTTCCTGTCGGTGTGATTCCCTCATAGCGACATGCCTGACCCCACCCAATTTTCCCCAACAATAAAACCAACCCAACTCCCATTCCCCAGGACAGGCGCTCGAAAACAGATCCCCATCCAAACAAAAGCATTCAAACGATGAAACATGTAGGTGGTAGAGCGTGCTCCGCTGCCCGTGGACCCAGAACCCCCCCAGCACCCCGTGTAGGACATGTCCAGTAAGTCCCCTTAGTGCCAGTGTGCCCTCCTGTTGTGCACAACCGGGCTTCTAGGGCCACCCGGCACCATTAGTCTACAAGTAAACCTCCTTATATACGACCTGAGGGCCGATCAGCCGATCATTCCATCCGCAGTCTGTGGGGTAACATCCGGGAGGTCAGTGTCAGAGAGCCCTTGGGCACTACTTGATCCCGAGCTCTCAGATCCGGCTCGTTCGGGGCCCGAGGTATTACTGGTCGGGCTTGTATTGCCCTGACTAATGTCCGCTACTGCTTGCACTGCTCTATCTCGTTCCTATCGTCGCCCTGCAGGTGAAGGGGCTCTCTGTGTTGGCGAAGATGTGGTCGATCGCTGTCGGGGTGAGTCCAGGTGCGGAGAGCGCGCTCCGTCCTTGCGGTGAGTCTCTAATCCATAACATAATAATGGCATTTAAAAAATATGTATTTATCAGGGCCACTGGAATTATGTGGCAGTGGAGGGCCAGATTGTGCGGCAGGGTTGAGTAAATTATGAGGCAAGAAAAGGCAAATTATGATGCCTGATGCATCACATTTTGTTATAGTATTAGTTCATTATTTCGTCATTTTTAGGGTTGAGCCTGCGAGAGCGTGCTCTAGTGCATGTGTCCCGCTTGAGGGACACTGTTATTAACAAAAAGGGCTTGGAGCCCGCCTGTTGCTTCCCATTTGTTGCCTTGCATGGAACTCTTCTATACAGCTTCGTAATTTGTCACTGCAGACCTAACATCATTTCTGTTCCTCTCTGTGGAGCAGGACCAAGCACTGATTGAGTCAACTTCATCAGTGCCTGTCCGCTGCGCCCAACGTGACTGAGGTACTACTTTATTCTTTTTACTGTTAGTGCCCTGCAAATAGAAGGCATATGACTGGCAAAAACATGCCCAGCAGGACTGTTAGAAATGGGGGTCTCTAGTTGGCAGAGGTAGGTACCTTTGTCAAAATAGTGGCCCTTGCTTCTAGTCAGGGTAAGGGGGATACACTTCTAAAATAACCCCTGCTCACCCCATTGGTAGCTTGGCACGAGCAGACAGGCTTATCTCAGAGGTAGTGTGTAAAGCATTTGTGAACACATACAGTAATACAGGGAAAACACCACAAATGGACACTACACCAGTTTAGAAAAATAAGTAATCTTTATCTCAACCAAAACAAGACCAAACGACAAAAATCCACAATACAGTAAAAATAAGGCTTTCAAATGGTAGAAATAGTTCAGTTCAATGCAAGTTGCAAATACAACACTTTTCCCACGAAGTACCTTGGATGCGTCACGCAAAACAAACAAAATGGCCACAGGGAAGGTGATGCGTCGGTTCCTTGCTTCGGGGGAGGTGATGTGTCGGTTCCTTACTGCAGCGCAGGGGAGGGGATGCGTCTGTTCCCTACCGGAGAGGAGGTGTTGCGTCTGTTTCTTACTGCGTCCCCCAACGATGCGACAAACTTGGCACCTCGATGCGATGCGACGATCCGTTACGATGCATGAACTCTTGCAGCCGCACTGCAGGCCTTGCGTCGAAATCGGTGCGTCGGTCTTGGACTTCGGAGATCAGAGCGCTCGATGCGGCGTGCAGTGCTTTCTCGGGCCGCGGCAGGCGTTGCAACGGTTTCTTCGCGATGCGTCGGAAACTGGTGTGGATGTGTCTCGCTTCTTCTTCGTTGCGTCAATTTTCCAGCTCCCTGCGGAAAACAGTTCTCTAGAGGCCCAAAACAACAGCAGGCGCATCTTGCAGGTCAGAACTCCCAGCAGGGCAGTTAAGGGGAGCTGGTGGTGAAGTCTTTGTGTCCCTGAGACTTCAGAACAGGAGGCAAGCTCAGTTTCAAGCCCTTGGAGATCTTTTCTTCAAGCAGGTGACAAAGCAAACAGCAAAGTCCTTTTTCTCCTTTCCTTGGCAGCAAGCAGCCACTGCAGGCCAGCCCCAGACAGCAAACAGCACAGGGGCAGTATTTCTCCTCAGCTTCTCCGGCTCTTCTCCTTGGCAAAGGTTCCTCTTGATTCCCAGAAGTGATCTAAAAGTCTGGGAATTGGGCCCCACTTTTTATACACACAAATCCTTTGTTCTCTGAAGGCAGAGAGTGTCTGTACCCAGCCAAAACCAGTTCTGTCCTCACTGGTGCAGCTTCCTGGCAGGAGGTGGAGACAGCATTGTTGAAGGCAGACCAGGCCCATTCAGGTGAAAAGGAAATCTCCTCCCCCTACTCTAAATGCAGCCCAGGTCTATTCAGCTCAGCCCTGACTCATCAGACTTCTGGAGCCGCTGCCCCTCTCCCGCCCCTGTCACCCAAAAGCCAGACATGCAATACACAAACCTAGCAGAGGCACACTGGATGGTTAGGCAAGAAAATACCTACTTTCTAAAAGGGGTATTTTCAAACACAGAATGAAAAAGTCACCCTCACTAAAAGATGCACTTTAACATTCTGAGTTCAGGCATACTAAACTTTATTTTTCTACCTTGTTCCCAGGGCCAGTTATGTTTATAAGATGTTATAAACAAACTCCCCATTCTGTCCTATGGGAACAGGTAGCCTTGCAATAGTGAAAAACGAAATTGGCAGTAATTCACTATCAGGACAGGCCACACACATAAGGGCATGTCCTACCTTTCATATACAATGCACCCTGCCCACAGGGGTACCTTGGGCCTACCTTAGGGGTGACTAACCTGCTGAAAAGGGAAGGTTTAGGGACTGGCAAGTTTGTGCGGCATGGCAGTCCCAGACTGCACACAGGCTCTGCAATGGCAGACCAGAGTTACATTTTACAGGCTGCTTCTGTGGGTGGCACAATAAGTGCTGCAGCCCACTAGCAGCATTTGATTAACAGGCCCTGGGCACACACAGTGCACTATACTAGGGTCTGACAAGTAAATCAAATATTCCAATCATGGAATCACTAATCCATAACAACAGTTTACAAAGGGAGCACTTGCACTTTGGCACTGAACAGCAGTGGCAAATTGCCCAAAGCATCTAGACCAGCAAAATGGAGTCCAACACACAGCAAAAACACAGGAGGCAACAGCAAAAAATGGAAGGGAGACCCACGCCAATGGTGCCAGGTCTAACACGTGTCCCCTCCAGCTGAAATGTGGGGAGAACTACCCACCCTCTTGGGAGTTCTCTTCACTAAGGCGGAAACATCTGGACAGACCATCAGCATTGGCGTGTTCTGTACCAGGGCGGTGTTCCACCGTGAAATCCATCCCCTGTAGGGAAATGGACTACCTCAACAGCTTTGGATTCTTACCCCTCATCTGCATCAACCATCTGAGGGGCCTGTGGTCTGTCTGAACACGGAAGTGAGTCCCAAACAAGTATGGTCTCAGCTTCTTCAGTGCCCAGACCACCGCAAATGCCTCACGCTCAATCGCACTCCACCTCTGTTCTCGTGGAAGTAACCTCCTACTAATGAAGGCTATAGGTTGGTCTCGGCCCTCCTCATTCAGCTGTGAGAGCACCGCTCCCACACCATGCTCTGAAGCATCTGTCTGCACAATTAATTCCCTTGAGAAGTTGGGCGCCTGAAGCACAGGCGCCGTGCACATGACAGATTTCAGGGCATCAAAAGCCTTCTGGCAGGCGTCAGTCCAGTTCACCTTCCTGGGCTGCTTCCTGGAAGTCAGCTCTGTCAAGGGGGCAACAATGGAGCCATAACCCTAGACGAATCTCCTGTAATACCCGGTGAGTCCTAAAAAGGCTCTCACCTCCGTCTGGGTCTTGGGGGGTTCCCAAGCCAGAATGGTATCAATCTTGGGCTGCAGGGGCGCCACCTGGCCGCTCCCCACCTGGTGTCCCAAGTACACCACGGAACCCTGCCCGATCTGGCACTTACTCGCCTTGATCGTGAGGCCTGCCCTCTGCAGAGCCTTCAACACTTCCCAGAGGTGGTGCAGATGTTCCTCCCAAGTGGCACTGAACACTGCAATGTCATCCAGGTAGGCAGCACTGAAATTCTCCAGTCCAGCCAACACCTGGTTGACCAACCTCTGAAATGTGGCAGGGGCATTCTTCAACCCAAAGGGCATCACCCAGCATTGGTAGTGCCCCTCTGGCGTTGAGAATGCTGACCTCTCCTTTGCCCCATCAGTCAAGGCAATCTGCCAGTACCCAGACGTTAATTCAAACGTACTGAGGTACCGGGCAGCTCCCAACCGATCGCTGAGCTCATCAGCTCTGGGGATGGGGAGTGCGTCAGTCCCGGTGACCGAATTGAGCCCTCGGTTGTCCACACAGAACCGGAGTTCTGGCGTGGCACCGGGTGCGGCAGCCTTCGGGACCAAAACTACTGGGCTGGCCCAAGGGCTGTTTGAGGGCTCAATCACCCCTAGCTCTAACATCTTGGAGACTTCCTCCTTGATGCAGGCCTTGACCCTGTCAGTCACTCTGTAAATTGTGTGCTTCACAGGAGGACTGTCCCCAGTGTCCACATCATGGACACACCACTGAGTGACACCAGGGGTCAGGGAGTACAGAGCAGCAAACTGTCCCAACAGTTGGCGACAGTCACTCTGTTGTTCAGGAGTCAGGGCGGGGGAGAGTCATACACCGTCCACTGACCCATCGTGCTCCTTGGCAGACAGGAGGTCAGGAAGAGGCTCAGTCTCCTCTTCCATTCCAGCAACTGTTGCTATGAGCATGCCCACTTCGGACCTCTCCAAGTGGGGCTCCAGGCGGTTTACATGCAGGACCCGCAAAGGGTTCCTAGGAGACTGCAAGTCCACCAAGTAGGTGATGTTACTCTTGCGCTCCACCACCTCGAACGGTCCGGTCCACTTATCCTGGAGCGCACAAGGCTCCACTGGGGCCATTACCCACACTTTCTGTCCAGGCTGAAACTCGATCAGAGTGGCATTCTGATCATACCACCATTTCATCTCCTCCTGGCTGGCTTCCAGATTCGCCTGAGCGAGTTGTCTGAAGCGCTTAGTCTGGTTTCTGAAGGCCAGCATGTAGCTATATACATCCTGGGGAGGTTTACGGGGAGCTTTCTCCCAGACTTCTTTCACCAGACTCAGAGGTCCTCTTACAGGATGGCCGTACAGCAGCTCAAAGGGACTGAACCCTAAGGACTTCTGGGGCACCTCTCTGTAAGCAAACAAAAGGCATGGTAAGAGGATGTCCCACTTACGCCTCATGGGTTCACCAAGACCCATAATCATGCCCTTCAGGTTCCGGTTGAATCTCTCAACCAGCCCATTACCTTGGGGGTGGTAAGGAGTGGTGAATTTAAGGTAACACCGCACTCCTGCCACAGGGACTTCATATACTTTGATATGAAGTTGGTACCACGGTCGGACACCACCTCTCTGGGGAACCCCACATGGGAGAAAATCCCCATCAACGCACGGCCCACCATGGGAGCCGTCACAGTCCGGAGAGGGATGGCTTCCGGGTACCGGGTGGCATGGTCCACCAAGACCAGGATGAACCTGTTGCCCACGGCTGTCTTGGGATCCAGAGGCCCCACAATATCAATACCCACCCTCTCAAAGGGGGTGCTGACCACAGGGAAAGGTTGCAGAGGAGCCTTACACTTAATCCCACTTTTGCTACTTGCCTGGCAAGTCTGGCAAGACCTACAATGAGTATCAGAGTGCTTGCGCATCTAGGGCCAGTAAAAGTGTGTGACAAGCCTTTCAAAGGTCTTGTCTTGACCCAGATGTCCTGCCAAAGGCACATCATGAGCCAGACCCAGTAGGAAGGCTCTGAAGCGCTGGGGTACCACCAGCACAAGGGCTGACCCAGGCTCAGTAACCTTAGGCTCGCTATACAGGAGACCATTCTCCCAGTATATCCAATGTGATCCAGACTGATCACCTGCTGCCTGGTTTGCAGCCTGCTGCCGCAAACCAACCTTCTGCCCCTCCTGGCAGAATACCTCCCTGGAGGGGCCTCCTTCCTGCTGCCAATGGGTCAGCTCAGGCAGGTCCCCCAGTTCAGCCACTTGTTCCCCTGTAGGCTCCAGGGCATCCCCCGCAAGGTCTGCCTCCTCCTGGACCGTGGGAACGTCGGGCCCGGTTTCCCACGCCCCCTGCCTCTTCTCTTTCTGGCAGACACCTGGGCCACTCTTTCAGGCTCCAGGTCCTCTTGAATGCCCTTACCAGCTTCCATTGACCGAGTGGTCACACATGCCCACTCAGGCAGACCCAACATCTCCAAATGAGACCTCCGCTCCACCTTCGCCCAAGGTGAGCTCTCCAAATCATTGCCTAGCAGACAGTCAACAGGCATGGCTGGCCTCACAGCTACTTTCAAGGTACTTGAGACCCCCACCCACTCAAAGGGAACCTGTGCCACTTTGCAGAGGCGCTCTGAATTGTCAGCGGCAACTACTGGGTAGAATGCTTTGGGGACCACCTGCTCTTCAGACACCAGCCGACAACTGACAGTTGTCACACTGGCTCCGGTGTCTCTCAGACCCTCCACACTATTTCCATTGATGGTCACCCACTGTCTGTATTTTGTAGTGTTATCAGGCAGATGAGCCCTTGGGGCCATCTCACTGTCTCCTAAAGGGACCCCACCCACCTTGGGCACCCAACTCCTCCCCCAAGGCTACACTAGCTATCTGCCGGGGCGGTGCACCAGTGGGTGCGGTGGTAACCGGTTTGGGACACTTAGGATCCCCCCGGAAGTGGCCCACCTGACCACAACTAAAACAGGTCTTGGGACCCCCCTGAACAGGCTTACCTGTCGGGACCCATGGTTTCTTTTCAGTGGGAGGCTGGGAACCCTTACCTTGGTTCCCTTGGGGATTACTTTGGGGCCCTTTTTGGAACTCCTTTTGTTTACCCTTGTCCCCCCACTCTTCTGCTGGGGACCCTGCCCACCTTTGGTGAAGTCTCCCACACGACCCTTTTGGACCCGGGTACTGACCCAGCGGTCCACCTCCGCAGCAAGCTTCCTGGGGTCAGTCACCTTGCTGTCAATCAAGTGCTGGTGTAGCTCGGGAAAACAATTATCTGACAAGTGCTCCAATGCAACCAAATCATAGAGCGCTTGAAAATCATTCACCTTGCTACCCTTCACCCAACAATCCAATGCTCTGCAAAAGTAGTACACATACTCCACCCAAGTACTGGACTCCAGCTTCCTACAGTTTCTGAATTTCTGTCTGTACAGCTCTGGGGTCAACCCATACCTGGCTACCAAGGCTTCCTTCATGGGGGCATAGGACATCTGATCCTCAGTGGGCAGGTCTAACAATGTCTCCCTTCCTTCACCCATAAAGCAGCCCCACAACCCCGCCCCCAATCTATCTCAGGGACCCGGTGCGACTTCATCTCTACTTCATAGGCTTTGAACCACTGACCAATGTCCTCATGCTTCATGAAATCCTTAATAACATCCTTGGGAATGTATACTTTCCCTTCCCCAGGCACTGATGGTGCGCTGCCACCAGAGGGATTGATCTCTAAACTTTTCGCTTTCAGATCCAACTCCCTCAACACTCTCTCATGCTCTAAACGCATCTTCTTTTCCTCCATGGCCAATTTCTTGCTCTCCAACTCCAATCTTTTATTTTCTAAGTCACCCTGGCTCCACAGTTTGAGTTTAGCAAGCTCCAATTCATGCACTCTGCTTCTCTCCCTGTCCTCCAACTCCTCTGGGGACAGACCCTTTGAAGAAACACTGCTGCCCACCCTGGAAGGCACTTTACCCCCAGTCAGGCCTAATGGCCCCTCCTGCTGCCCATCTAAATTCTCTCCCTCCACCATAGGCTCTTCAGGATGCTCACAGGCATTCCTAGATTCCAACCAGGCCCTCAGCGCCTTTTGGTATTCCTCCTTTCTGGTGAGGCCTCTCACAGAGATTTTAAATTTTTTGCAGACAGTTTTGAGATGTGGCACAGTGTACGTATCAACCCTCTCTTCAAATTCAATATCCGCAGATGCAATGGATGCTGCTTTGCTCATGGTGAAAATTTGCAGTTCTCAAGATGCAAAGAAAATTCCAAGGAAAAACTCTACCAAATGTACGTGGTTGCGTAATGGTCTACACTCACTAGTAGTGTACACCAATCACTGTATGCAAATCACAACTACTAGTCCAAGTCCCACCACTGCCACCAATGTTAGAAATGGGGTCTCTAGTTGGCAGAGGTAGGTACCTTTGTCCAAATAGGGGCCCTTGCTTCTAGTCTGGGTAAGGGGGATACACTCTTAAAATAACCCCTGCTCACCCCCTTGGTAGCTTGGCACGAGCAGACAGGCTTATCTCAGAGGTAGTGTGTAAAGAATTTGTGAACACATACAGTAATACAGTGAAAACAACACAAATGGACACCACACCAGTTTAGAAAAATAAGTAATCTTTATCTAAACCAAAACAAGACCAAACGACAAAAATCCACAATACAGTAAAAATAAGGCTTTCAAATGGTAGAAATAGTTCAGTTCAATGCAAGTTGCAAATGCAACACTTTTCCCACAAAGTACCTTGGATGCGTCACGCAAAACAAACAAAATGACCGCAGGGAAGGTGATGCGTTGATTCCTTGCTTCGGGGGAGGTGATGCGTCGGTTCCTTTCTGCAGCGCAGGGGAGGTGATGCGTCTGTTCCTTATCGGAGAGGAGGTGATGCGTCTGCTTCTTACTGCGTCCCCCAACGATGCGACAAACTTCATTGCCTCGATGCGATGATCCGGTACGATGCGTGAACTCTTGCAGCCGCACTGCAGGCCTTGCGTTGAATTCGGTGCGTCGGTCTCGGACTTCGGAGATCGGAGCACTCAATGCGGCATGCGGCGCTTTCTCGGGCCGCGGCAGGCACTGCAACAGTTTCTTCGGCGATGCGTCGGAAACTGGTGCGGATGCGTCTCGCTTCTTCCTCGTTGCGTCGATTTCCCAGCTCCCTGCGGAAAACAGTTCTCTAGAGGCCCAAAACAACAGCAGGCGCCTCTTGCAGGTCAGAACACACAGCAGGGCAGTTCAGGGGAGCTGGTGGTGAAGTCTTTGTGTCCCCGAGTCCTCACCACAGGAGGCAAGCTCAGTTTCAAGCCCTTGGAGATCTTTTTTTCAAGCAGGTGACAAAGCAAACAGCAAAGTCCTTTTTCTCCTTTCCTTGGCAGCAAGCAGCCACTGCAGGCCAACCCCAGACAGCAAACAGCACAGGGGCGGTATTCCTCCTCTTCTCATTGGCAAAGGTTCCTCTTGATTCCCAGAAGTGATCTAAAAGTCTGGCGTCTGGGCCCCACTTTTTATACACAGAAATCCTTTGTTCTCTGAAGGCAGAGAGTGTCTGTACCCAGCCAAAACCAGTTCTGCCTCACTGGTGCAGCTTCCTGGCAGGAGGTGGAGACAGCATTGTTGAAGGCAAACTCCCCATTCTGTCCTATGGGAACAGGTAGCCTCGCAATAGTGAAAAACGAAATTGGCAGTAATTCACATCAGGGCAGGCCACACACATCAGGGCATGTCCTACCTTTCACATACATTGCACCCTGCCCACAGGGTTACTTGGGCCTACCTTAGGGGTGACTAACATGTTGAAAAGAGAAGGTTTAGGGACTGGCAAGTGTGTGCACTTGCCAAGTCGGCATGGCAGTCCCAGACTACACATAGGCTCTGCAATGGCAGTCCAGAGTTACATTTTACAGGCTGCTTCTGTGGGTGGCACAATCAGTGCTGCAGCCCACTAGCAGCATTTGATTTACAGGCCCTGGGCGCACACAGTACACTATACTAGGGTCTGACAAGTAAATCAAATATGCCAATCATGGAATCACTAATCCATAACAACAGTTTACAAAGGGAGCACTTGCACTTTGGCACTGAACAGCAGTGGCAAAGTGCCCAAAGCATCTAGACCAGCAAAACGGAGTCCAACACACAGCAAAAACACAGGAGGCAACAGCAAAAAATGGAAGGGAGACCCAAGCCAATGGTGCCAGATCTAATAAGGACAAACAAAATTGCAAAGATTTATTTTCTATAGTTAACTTTCTTTTATTTTGCCAAATCTTCTTTTCTGACTTTGCACTCATGTTTTCTTTTGTTCTTGCTCGTGGGCGCTGGTCTTAAAAGATGAGGATTATTTTATTGCAAAGTGACATTGTTTCTTTCTTATGTATAATTTCTGAAGTTATGCTTTAACACATAATCATGCCGGACACCCCAATCCACCCCGCACCAATCCACCCCACCCCACCCCACATCACCACACACCAATCCTCCCCACTCAAACCAATCCACCCCATACCAATCCAATCCACTCCAATCCAAACCACTCACCCCAACCCACTCCCATACATCACACTCCAATCCGCCCAACCCACCCCACTCCAATTTACCCCACTCCAATCTGCCCCACTCCAGTTCAAAACAATCTGCCCCACTCCAATCCAAAACAATCTGCTCCACTCCAATCCAAACAAATCTGCCCCTCTCCAATCTAAAACAGTTTGTCCCACTCCAATCCAAAAATATTTGCCCCTCTCCAATCCAAACCAGTCTGCCCCACTCCAATCCATAAGTCTGCCCCACTTCAATCTGCCCCACTCCAATCCAAACAATCTGCCCCACTCCAATCCAAAACAATCTGCCCCACTCCAATCCAAAACAATATGCCCCACTCCAATCCAAAACAATATGCCCCACTCCAATCCAAAACAATATGCCCCACTCCAATCCAATCCAATTCCCCCCCTCCAGTCTGCTCCAGTCCAATCCACCCCAATCCAAAACAATCTGCCCCACTCCAATCCAAAACAATCCGCCCCACTCCAATCCAAAACAATCCGCCCCACTCCAGTACAATCCACCTCACCTCAACCCAATCCAATCCACCTCACTCCAATCCAATTCACCCCACTCGAATTCATCCCAATCCAGCCAAATCTAATCTACCCCACTTTACTCCAATCCACCCCACCTAACCCAAATCCACTCCACCCCAATCCATTTCCCCCACCTCAATCCAATCCACCCAATAAATCATTCCACCCCACTCAATCCAAGCCACCTCACTCCAATCCAATCTACTCTACTCCAATACACCCCACTCCACCCTCCCCAATCCACCCGCTCCATTCCAGCCCGCTCCATTCCACCCCACTTCGATCCACCCCACTCCATTTCAATCCACCCCACCCCAATTCAATCCACCCCACCCCAATCTAATCTAATCCACCTTATCCAGTCCACCCAGCTCCACTGCAGTCCAATATCCCACTCTACTCCAATCCACCTCATTCTAACCCAATCTACCCCAACCCAGAAAAGTCCACCCCACTCAATCCAATCCATCCAGCCCACCACACTCCAATCCACCCCACTCCAATCCAATCCACCCCACTCCATTCCAATCCAGCCCCCTCCAGTCCAGTCCAATCCAGCCACCCTCCTGTCCACTCTAATTCACCCCACCCCAAACCACCCTACTCTAATCCAATCCACCCCGCCCCAATCAAATCTAATCCACCCCACTCCGATCCACCCCATCCAGTCCCCTCACTCCAATCCACCCCACTCAATCCAACTCATTCTACTCTAATCCAATCCACCCCAATCTACTTCAATCCAATCCACCTCACTACCTCAATCCACTCCACTCTATTCCACTCCACTCTACGACACTGCACTTTATGACACTGCACTCTACGACACTCTCTGCCACTGAACTCCACTCCCCTCTACTCCACTCTAGTCCAACAAATCCAGTCTACGACACTCTAAACCCCCACTCCACTATAGGACACTCCACACCACTAACTTTTAGTCATGCTGAACAGCAGCCACATTGGTGTACGACATAGCAAAAACACACTGCCAAAGCCAATAGCTCTTGTATAGGTGAGACCAATTGGCTTTGCCAGTGCTTGGTACACTTGGTAGCACTGCCTGGTCATTGGTTGTACCTCATTACTTTCAGTTTAAAATCCAAATATAATAATAGGCAACAGAAAGGTGACCAGTCAAGCTTTGCAAATGGCCTTCTACAATGCTGCAACACGTGTCGCTGTGTTTTTTAGTAACTTTTGAACCGTTTGAGCTAGAAGCACATTTCTGTTGTTAAAATCGGCAGAATATGCAGCAGATGATGGAGTATGTGGCAAATCTATAATTATGCGAAAAACACAGCGGCCGCACTATCTCATAATTCCAGTGGTCCTGAAATATATTTATCTTTGTGATAAAATACTCCAAAGTATAATAGCCAAAAAAAGGCCTGCGTGGTACTTACCTTTGTGGTAACATCCTGCGGAGTGAAGACTGAATGTCCTTGTTAGGAAGTGCAAAGGTCCGGTGGTGTGTTTGGTTTAAGGATCATTACAACCTTGGTGGTTCCTAAATCTACAGGGAGCTGGCCCCACATCAGAGCATCAATCACCATCGTCACCATAGCAATAGCAGATCTTGCTACTTGTTTAAAGAATTCTGCCAGAAAGCCATTGGATTCTGGCATTTTTCCCACCCTGTATCTGTTTGAAAGCTTCAAACAATTCTACTGCAGTGATTTATTCTTCTAGGAATTCTTGTGAACTGTGTCATTGGGTGGTTCCGGACACATTCCAGTAAGTCATCTGGTACTGGCCTTAACTGTTAGCTGCTGACATTGAGCTACAAAGACCTCTGTGACCTCTGTCCATCTGCCCAATGCTGTAAATGTTTTGGATGGCATATCTGCACTGGCACAACTTACTGGCTTTACTGCGCCACAGGTATACCCTGCATTATGATGCAGGTGAACCTGGCCTTGTTTCCCCATCAGTGTCTATATTAGCTTAGTGCACTAGTGGTTCAATGCTCTGGAGGAGTTGGGGATCTAAGTATAGTGAACAGGTTGATGCCAACTCTAACAGTCATTTCTTCCCCTTGGTCTTTATTCTGGGCAATAGTGTAACTAATTAGCCTGCCTCCAATGCGCCCTTTGTTTGCCTCCCAAAGCATTACATGTGAACATACAGAACCTTGGTTCAATGCCCAGTATTCCTCTGCTTCCTTAGCTATGCATGTTTTGAATTCTCCATCTAGCATCCACCAGGTGCTAAGGTGCCAAATGCTTAGTTCTGATCCTTCCCTGTGCGATGCCCAGTATGATTTTTATTGGCACATGGTCTGAGAGTCCTCAGGCCATACTTTGGGCTCCTGACACTTTGCCAAGGTTTGTTTATGGTGCAAGAAGGAAATCCAATCTAGAGAAGATCTTGTATCTCCCACAGTAGAAGGTGTAATCCCTTCAGTTTGGGGAAAAGCAAAGCCCTATGTTACCTAAACTCAGAACCGCCATGAATTTCGCTAAGTGTGCAGGGTCTTCCTGCTCTGACCCCAGATCTGTTGAATTGTGAGGATACAACCCCAGTAAATCTTCAGGGGTATATCTGCGTAATCTCTTGTTAAGGGTTTTTTCAAATTACAGCAAGGTATGGTCGCCCTATGAGTACATGTCATGCCACATAAGCTATGAATAAAACTAAAGTTCCTGTGTATGGACAGTCCTCCACGCCCGCCCCTCAACATGAACATGGGTGTATGTTGATCATGGCTAATCTATAAGGACTTTATGAAGAAATTGACAATTCTGCTGAAAGATATCTGCTTATCCTCGTATGGTCTTCCTAGCATTTTAATTAAGGGCAAAATTCTCTTCAGCCACACTGTATCAGTCTCTTTGGAGCAATTATCAAGAATAAACTAAATTGAGATCAACTGTGATTTTCGGACGTTGAACATTCGAGGCCAATATTCGGAAAGTGGAAATTTCAAAATTACTTTATTTTCATCCGTACAACTATCACTGTGTGGTGGTGAAAAGTGAGAGAATAAAAATATGTCATAACTTTGGAGTCATTTATCGCAGCGGAGTGTGGGTCATAGTAATGATTTCCAATTAAGACTTCAACTTAATAAAACAATGGTTTAAGGAGGGAAGACTCCATAGGGTCCTTTTGAATGTGGGCAAACGTTGCATTGGTCCTCTGCACTAGTGGAGGTTTTTTATAAAATATAGTTATAACGGTGCAAAAATTGCATGCCACAAATTGCTGGCAACAAAGGAAACTGATGCCACATAATTACCATAAAGTTGCATATAGCTCCAAAAAACGTGAAATGAGAGAAGCTTGCGTCAAAAATTCAGTAAAGTGACCTTCCTACTTTGACAGCCATCAAACACTGTTTCCCCGTAAAATTGCCAAATGCACGATTTCCATCTGTCTCTATGTGGTAATAGTGCTGCTAAAAACGCTAGAGTTAAGGGGTTATAGCACATGCAGAGTCCTTAGGGGTACACTATTTCAAGACTAAAATAATGTCACTGAGAAGAATGTTAAAAATGAGCTTTTAGTGTCTTACTTGCTCTTGCCGTTGCTTTTCTTGTTTGTCACTTTAAATAAACAGTTTAAATAAGAGGCGTTTAAGTACTGGCTTGATGACAACCCTCCTGTGGGAGTCTCATCCTACTGCTGTACTCAGGTGATATTTTTTTTTAGACTATCTCATGGGATTTACACAAGGATATGTAAAAACAAACTGTAGCAGTCAATGAGAATTTATTGAAATTCCAGCAGTCCTCTTATGATGAGTGTACATTGGCTCCTGCTTTGTGGGATTAAGTCACCAAGACATTTTCTCCCATAAGTCTGGCATGAATGTGGGGATACACAAGTCCAGTAAAACCTGGAAAGGCAGTTTCCTATTCCCATCTCTTAAGACGTCTATGGACAGTTCCATCGGTTACCTCCAAGATATGTTATTTTGCTTGCTTGTGATGGGCTTGGATGTATACGAATATGGGGGCTATCTTCCATAAAAAATACATTTAGAGAATAACAGAGCAATATGCTGTTCGCTTGAGCATAAAAACGACTATATAATTGCACAATTTAAATAACTAAACCTCTTAGAAGGTTTTTATGCATTATCCAAAAGTTTCGACTGCTTTTAAAATTAAGTGAAATATTTTTTTACTGTGGATATGGAAAACACCATTGTGATTGGGGTATTGTATTCACAAGGCGCCAATCTATAGTTTTGCATTGCTTGTCTCGACATAGGCAGGAAGAAATTATTTTCAAAGGATTCTGAACCAAACAGTTATATCAATAGCTAAGGATAGGTGGTAAACTAGTTACTGTATTTATAATGGGAAAATTACAAGTAGAAGAAACATTGTATCCTACAATGTTGTAGTGTTATTAAGATGCAGAGAATTCTAGGTAAGAAAAATTAGTGACATCCTCGTTAGCTACATCATCCAGTGCTGTTCAAGGTGTCTAGTGCTCAGAAATGACTGGGGTTGGTAGGTGTCCCTAGGTGCCGGATGACCACAGGCCTGGAAGTGTGTTTCTATTTTCCAGTGAGGTGAAGGGGGCAATTTGGAGTTTTTGTTAGCCTAAGAAAAAATCCAAACAGCGCCCATGCTCCCCACTAGAGCACAGGGTTCTTTGTGTCTGTGCCCAGCAAGGAACCAGCTCCTGCTTGGATTTTGTTTGGGACTATTAAAAAAAAAAATCAAAATACCATCTGTGGTCCTCTCTGGGACACATATATCTGCGCTTCTGCACTCCAGCAAGGAGCCAGATGCAAAACAGCGAATAACCTTTCACATTTTGTATACTTTCTGAGGCTAGGGACAAATCCAAACAACGTCTGCCAACCTCACTGGGTCAAAGAAGTGTGTGCTTGTGCCTCAGCGAGAAGCCAGGCACTATTTGAATTGTTTCTTATAATAACAAAAAATCCAAACAGCATCTGGCTCCTTGCTGAAGCACAAAGCTGCGAGTCTGTGTCCCAGAAATCAGTAAGTTATAGGAGATAATGGTTCAATAATGACTCCATTTAGTATTATGTTCGGTATATAAGTAGCAATCTAGTTACTATATATAATCAATACAGGAGAATTCAATATTTCATGCAATATGTAATTTTACAAAACGTCAAACCTATAAGCTAGTGATAGTGTGTTTAGTACTGAATTTAATCATAGATAAAGTGCATACTAATTATCATAAAGTCAATCAAGAAAGTACAGATATGCATGGTGTGACCAGTGATCACACAGAAACACAAAGTGATTAAGGAAGAGTTAAATGTGTGTATACCAAAACAACAATTGCCCTATTCATCAAGAATTCATAATTTACAAAGTCTGTAAATCGATACACACCATCAGTTATAATGTCAAAAACGTTTTGACCTCCTTTATTGCCTTTGAATGTTCAGCATTAGGGACATTTATTTAAAAATACATCAAATATGGGGGCAAAAATGAGACCAGAAAATATCCCTAGTTTTAACTAGGGTTGCCAGATGGTAAAAAATCACTTGCAAGACTGGTGGTGAAAAATCACTTAAAATTTTCGCGAACAGCACTTAAGATGTCTAAAACCAGAAAATTATGAAAAAGTATAAAAATGTACGAAATACCAGCAAGAGTGAGTCAGCCTAGTGAGAAGGCTGATGAGAGCTACTCACTCGCATAACTGAAAATATCGGAGATTTATCAAAAAAATTCAGGCTCTTCAAAAGGAATCAATCGTATGTATTATCGAGGTAACCTTGACCAGTGTATCTGTGCCTCAGTAGAGACACTCCGGCTCACCCAAAGATGGCTGAAGCATCCGCGCTTGCGAGGTTTATATAAGGGAAGACATTGTCATCCCTCCTGGCCCAGGTAAAGGGGCCCGCACCTCACCAGTAGCTGGCCGAAGGCAAGACAGAGCAATCGTCCCTGTCTGGCAGAGGCATTCTAATGAATGTTACTTCTAATGAAAGAGCCGTCATGATTGCGCCAAATAACAAGCATTTGCAATGCAATAGGTCTCGCAATAGTGAAACTTTGAGCTATTGGCATTGCAAATGCTAATGCTTGTTATTTTATTGTTTTGGTTAAAAACATAACAGCAGTAGTATAAGTACTAAAAGATATTCCACTGGGCAAGGAAAGGGTGCAGTACCACAGGCCGTTACTAGGTGTCCCTGTGGAGTTGCAAAGGTACCTCTATTAGCCACATAAGATACTACACACTTAATGCAATTATAAAGAGAAAGATTGCACCTCAGCATATGTTTCCATTTGTTTTTATTGGAAGCAAGATTTTTGTTAGCTTGCATTTTAAAAATGCACCATTGTTGTTTATTTAAATCTTTCTCTTTATAATTGCATTAAAAGTGCACTACCTTATGTGGCTAATAAAGGTCCCTTTGCAACTCCACAGGAAACCTAGTAACAGCCTGTGGCACGGCACCCTTTCCTTGCTTAGTGGAATATTTTTTTTTATTACTTATGCTACTGCTGGGATATTTTTTGAACAAAAACAAAAAATTGTATTTTCAACACCAATAGCTCAAAGTTTCCCTAATGGGAGACCAATTGCATTGCAAATGCATTTTCCCTGCCCAGGGTGTGATACCACTCAGCGCACCCAAAACACTCGGCTCCATTGCTTAACTGCATTTCTTGACATTAAATCCTTTAGGGACTGGAAGAATTTACGTAGCCGATTCAGTGAGCTACAAGAAAGAAGCTAAGTAAGCGCTAGATCCCAGAAATTTTTTGGGGAAAAGTTGCCAACAGACAAATGCGCCCCACCCCAGTGAAAGGCAGTAACCAGAGTGCCGAAACAAAATGGAACTAGGCCAAATGACAGATACTTTCAAATTAAGCCTCAGGAGCCAAATTTACTCCCGAGAACCCTTTTCTTTTTTCCAGCATGCTATCCCAGCCCACTTAAAAGGGGGACTCTGAGAAAGAGTGTAGAGGTCAAGGCTGGCATGCTGGTTTTAGTTGACCAGAAGGGATCCTTGTGTTGGGAGTCACATCGAAAACCAAGGGGAGCAGTAGGACAGAACAGGATGGTGAGGCTCAACGGCAGGCATAGGCGTCCACTGTAGAAAAAAAGCATACTGCAAAAGCAAGGATAGTGCATGAAGCGGTGATGGGCATAGTGGCAAAAGTGCCAGGAGACCATGGGGTTAGCAAGAATACACAGTGACCCCAGTTAGGAAAACACAAAGCACCAAAAGAAGAAACATGACTTTTTAAATCCAAGATCCTCCACCACCACTGGTTCTATCAGTGGTGAAGCTGAGGAAGCTTTATGGGATGACTGAAGTCTTACCCACAGAAAAGCTTTAACGATGGCAAACCTGACAATTTCAAAATCCAAGTAACTTAGACAAATCAATAAATAATTACCAAAAAACACACATGATTCTTATTGCAGGACCATTTTCTTGTGGATGCGCTTGATCCACGCACTTCACCCCATCTCGGTTGAGAGACGAGGCAGCAATTTAATTTTCTTTAACTACTACTCTTCATTTTGTACATACATAGTGCTGATATGGCTATGTATTCCCTTGCAGGGGTTACGTTCCATTGCCCCCTGGGCCAGAGCATCAAGCAACGCGGTGTTCTGCTAATATCCAGGTGAGTTGTTACTCACTCACACCCCTGCGATATCTTTTCGAATATATAACTCCACACATGGTCTAAAACCAAGTTCACTTTTTATCAAAAAGGCTGCATACATGCTTTTAGTCCTAAAGACTCCTCGTGATGGTTTAATGAAAACACGTTCTATATGGGTCGAAACGTCGACTATATTTGCATTAGGCGTTCCGCATCCACTGTAAACATGCCTAAAGTATTCATAAATCAAGTAATAGGCTATGTTTGAACAGAAGTACAAGTTAATTGCTTCCATGTCATTGCTTTTGTTGGTTTAATCACTTGATCACACTGCGCGGTCTTCACTTTTATGTCACTATTGTAAAACAGCCTTGTTTGCGAATATAATCTCGATATATTCTCGATGTTGAAAAACTTCATTATATGAATAACAAGCGCTGAAACACAAGCGCGGCCCCGCGGCCGCGAAAGTTAATTGTTGTGAGAGAGAGGGGGAGCAGGAGGTGAGCCCGCGAGTGGTGCGCGCAAGCGCGCTTGGGAGAGTCTTCACTTTTCAAGCACTGCACTCGTGCTTGTGGCGCACCCCTGCTCGCTCCCGCAAGGTGGATGCCGCCACAAGCACGAGTGCAGTGCTTGAAAATGAGCAGAGCGACGACTAAAGGCCCTCCTATGCAGCGCGCATAGGCGAGACCTAAAAATGGCCTCCGAGACTACGAACGAGGATTGGAGAATGTCCCGTGCACACAACGAAGTGTTGTGCTTTGAGAGTCTGGAAACTCTTTAGTAGAGCTGCACATCAGGGAAGATGCTGAATGAAAATGACCTACAATGGGAAAACTTATCAACGTTATCTCCTATATAATTAATTAAATGGGAGAAAAAGCATTAAAAAGCAACTAGAGTTGAAATACAGGGAATCTAAACTATGAATTTATCATAATTTGTAGCTTAAAAATCCAGGTAACTTGAGAAATTAATTACTGGAATAAACCAAATGTTTGGAGAAAGACTGTAGAACAACATATGTATAATAGGCTTACATATGCAGTGTGAGGACAGATATAGCAATGTATATGTGTGGTAAATCTGCATAATCCATGTGGACAGAAAAAGCAACAGATGTTAGGCACAGGTAGAGAAACAGACTACGAGTATAAAATAATACGTCTATGAATGCGTAAACAAACACAAACTAAGCAAGAGGGTCGAAGCCAAAGCTTCGTCAGTACGCTTGAAGTTCATGTTCTCACAATGGAGTGCCATTCTTGAGTTAAGCCCGTGAGAGAGCTGGGGTAGAATGCCCCACTGGCCTTTTCACCAGTAGGGTTACCTATGTGGTAAGATAGCTGTTTATACCCCCGTGAATAAAGGTAATGTTGAGCACAGGACAGTTTCCGCATCCAATATCCTATACTATCCTATACCAGGACTTTCTAAAATGTACCTGACAACATTGATATCCATATGTTCACTTTATGTTACCAGGGACAGTGAGGGGCCACTCGAATGACGGAGGGCCGATGGGAGGGATGATGCCTCCATCACGGATGGTGTCAGGAGTGAAAGGACCACCCTCTCAAGAAGGAGCAGGGCCTGCATTTCTATCACTACAGTATTAAACACGTGTTTAGGAGAGCAGTCTTGATCACTGGTTTGCTGGTTCTGGCTCGATCATAGACTATAGTGGAGAGGTGTGGTGCAGCGGCCAGGGCAGCTGACTTCGGAGCACAGGGCTCACGGTTCGATCCCCGGCTCCGGCGGCAGCTCAGCACCATGTGACTCTGGGCAATAGCTCACTTAATTTCCACGATGGCCCCCAGCGCCTTGAGACCCCTAAGGGTGAGTAGTTCGCGCTTTACAAATACGGATTTATTTTTTATTTTTTATAGCTAAGTCTTCATGTTTTTAAGAGTGAGCTTCAAGTGTTGGCTGACCCACTGTAGAGCTGCAGGTAGCACAGCTTCTAGGACTTGTTCCAGAAAAATTCTATTCTGAACTTGCTCTTTGTTAATGTTGTTTACCTGGAGCCAATTTTCTGAAGATCATGAGTTATGTAGAACAACTGCCTGAGGTTTTTATTGGACTTGAGTTTAATGCCTCAGAAGCGTTGTGACTTAGTCATATTCTACCCTTCCAAGGATAGTCATCTTAATACCCTGATGGTAGGTAGCCCTGTTAGAGTTTACAGACAGATAAGCCTTCTGTATATCCCTTATGAGAGGGGGGAGGGACAAAATAGTGTGCCTGGCATTTAGAGGGCCAGCCAGCATTTGGGGCCCGACATTTAAATACTATGAAGAAGTATTTTCTAGATCTTCTTTGGGACGTACTTCTGCAGCACGATAAATGATACATCCTGGTGCACCCAGAAAGCAGGAATCACACCTGTAAGTTGAACCAACGCTTCATGATGTCTCTTGTGGGCCACAAGCCATCTCTCCCCATACATGTGTGTGGCCTACTGGAACGCCCATCTGTTCACCCGAGCCGGGTGCTGTGTAATTTCCAGGGTCTGGTGCAGTTGCAGCTGCCATCAAGCAGCTTTTGCAAAGGTTTTCCACAGTGTGAATAGATTGCACTTCTCACACCACATGAGGCACTTTGGTGATGCAGAATCAGATACCGACTAGGGACTATGGAGATACTTAATGTCTAGTCCTCTCTTCTAATCTCTTATGAAATATTACATCCTGTTTCTGGTTCAAAATCTTTATACTCCCAGACAGAGATATAGTCTATTTTCTGGTATTTCAGAGTTCATTTTCGGTAAAAGCAGTACAGGCCAAAATCAATCAATTCCAGTTCTGACTAGGGTTCCACATTCTTTGGGATGAAGCTTGTGTATCACATGGATAAAGAACAATTGATGGACAGAATGCTGCACAATGTCAAACATTCACCCCAGTACAGAGATCTGGGCCTAAATCCATCGTTTATTTGCTCCCCATGCCATTCCAGTTTAGACTAGCCCATATGTAAATTAATCTTGACCCTGTTCCCCATGGGAACAGTCCAGCCCGAACTGCCAAGCCAGGTCCTCCCTGGACTGATAAGTATCCTACGACCGGTTTCGAGGTTTCACCCCTCATCAGCCAGGCTAGCTTGACTCCAGTGGCATGGAGAGCACGGGACCCACATCTGGGCATACCGTCCCACTCGGGGTGACAAATGCAAAAAGAACAATTGATGGACAGAATGCTGAACAATGTCATACATTCACCCCCGTACAGAGATCTGGGCCTAAATCCATCGTTGTTTTGCTCCCCATGCCATTCCAGTTTAGACCCAGCCATATACAAATCAGTCTTGACCCTGTTCCCCATGGGAACAGTCTAGCCCTAACTGCCAAGCCAGGTCCTCCCTTGACTGGAAACAAGTATCCTAGGATCGGTTTTGGGGTTTCACCCTTCATCAGCCAGGCTAGCTTGACTCCAACCGGTCCCAGGATGCTTGTTTCTGGTCCAGGGAAGACTGGGCATGGCAGTTCGGGCTAGGCTGTTCCCATGCGGAACAGGGTCAAGACTGATTCGCATGTGGCTGGGTCTGAACTAGGGTGGCGAAGTGAGCTAAAGAACGATGATGGATTTAAGCCAGTTCTGTGACTGGGGTTGAGTGTCTGAAAAATGTCAGCGCTCTGCCCATCATCTCCTTGTCTTTGCTTTGTTCACCCTAAGTTGGCAGAGTATGCCCAGACGTGGGTTCCTTGCTCACTTTGCCACTGGATTCAAGCTAGCCTGGCTGATGAGGGGTGTGCCCTGAAACCGGTCCCAGGATGCTTGTTTCCGCTCCAGGGAAGACCTAGCTTGGCAGTTCGGGCTGGACTGTTCCAATGAGGAACAGGGTCAAGTCTGATTTGCATATGGCTGGGTCTGAACTGGGATGGCGAAGTGAGCTAAAGAACGATGATGGATTCAACCCAGATCTGTGACTGGGGGTGAATGTCTGAAAAATGTCAGCACTCCGTCCATCTCCTTGTGTTTGCTTTGTTCGCCCTAAGTTTGCAGGGTATGCCCAGACGTGGGACCCTTGCTCACTTTGCCACTAGATTTAAGCTAGCCTGGCTGATGAGGTGTTGCCCCGAAACCAGTCCCAGGATGCTTGTTTCCGGTCCAGGGAAGACCTGCCTTGGCAGTTCAGGCTGGACTGTTCCCATGAGGAACAAGGTCAAGACTGATTTGCATATGGCTGGGTGTGAACTAGGGTGGCGAAGTGAGCTAAAGAACAATGATGGATTCAACCCAGATCTGTGACTGGGGGTGAGTGTCTGAAAAATGTCAGTGCTACGTCCATCATCTCCTTGTGTTTGCCCTAAGTTGGCAGGGTATGCCCAGACATGGGTTCCTTGCTCACTATGCCACTGAATTCGAGCTAGCCTAGCCGATGAGGGGTGTTGCCCCGAAACCGGTACCAGGTTGCTTGTTTTTGGTCCAGGGAAGACCTGGCTTGGCAGTTCGGGCTGGACTGTTCCCATCATGAATAGGGTCAAGACTGATTTGCATATGGCTGGGTCTGGACTGGGGTGGCAAAGTGAGCTAAAGAACGATGATGGATTCAACCCAGATCGGTGACTGGGGTGAGTGTCTGAAAAATGTCAGCGCTCCATCCATCAGCGCTCCATCCATCATCTCTTTGTGTTTGCTTTGTTCGCCCTAAGTTGGTAGGGTATTCCCAGACGTGGATCCCTTGCTCACTTTGCCACTGGATTCAAGCTAGCCTGGCTGATAAGGGTTGTTGCCCCGAAACTGGTCCCAGGATGCTTGTTTCCGGTCCAGGGAAGACCTGGCTTGGCAGTTCCGGCTGGACTGTTCCTATCAGGAACAGGGTCAAGACTGATTTGCATATGGCTGGGTCTGAAGTGGGGTGGCGAAGTGGGCTAAAGAACGATGATGGATTCAACCCATATCTGTGACTGGGGGCGAGTGTCTGAAAAATCTTAGCGCTCCGCCCATCATCTCCTTGTGTTTGCTTTTATCACATGGATAAGACATGGAGGGGGATATCAGTCTCTGTTCTCTCTGTGCAATTCTTTCTTCCTTGCCTTTCCAAAGAGAGTACAATCCCCAACTCAATATCCTCTTGCCAGATTAGTGATAGGAGGAAGTATCAGTTTCTGTGCAGTACCGTCTCCTGACTGACTAAAGCAGCTTCCCAATATGGATCCTTGTGACCATGATCTGCCCCTCATATAAGTGTTTGGGAACAAAGAGGTGGACTGGTAGTTTCTCTCTTGCCCCTGAGTGGTCAGGAGGTATGATGGAGAAGAAATCAAGCCCCTCCCTGCATATCTGTATTCCTTTTGGGATTCTGGAGTCTGGGCTCCCATCTCTGGCTGTCTAAGTGGGGCCTATTCTGGGCAATCCCTTTACTCTCACACCCTCCAGAGCCATCGCAGCTACAGGAGTTAGCAGGTGGTGGAGGTATTGCACATAGTAGTGTGTACATGCTCTATTCCTGAAGTACGTGGAGTCAAATGCTGACACCCCATATTGCCCAGTAACACTGTTGCCTGGACCGAGGGGGTCAGTGTGGTATAGAAAGAAGGCTGGCTATGAAGTTCCCTGCTCCTGGCAACACTATGCTCCTTTTAAAGGGCTTTGAAACAGCCCTGCTGGTCACCTGCAGAGCTCCCGCATGTGACACTGACGTTTTGTCTTCATATACCCTCACAAGGACAAAGCACAAATGTAGGGCATCAGGGTACAAAAGTATGACACCACAATAAGCAGTATGACACCACAATAAGCAACTGCTCCTGTCCTTCACAGAGATGCATGCTACAGCGTTCTGATGTCATGAGAGGGAAGGTTGGTTTAGCAAATGCAAGATGGAGCCAAGGTACTGGGCTGTGCATTCTCTTAGGCATTGTAGTATACTTTATATAGTGCTCTGTTCCATTCCTTTTATCCATGTCCTACATGGATGCAGGAAGGGTCTAAGAACAAAAAGTATCCATTTATGATAATGTATTCTAGGATTATCTCCTTTAAGAAGGCGTACATAATTTTTTTGTTTTGTGAAGGTGGAGTCTTGCCTCACAGCCCACAACATCTACTCTGCTGCACTTCATAATGTTAATTTTCCTGGATTAGAGAATCACATTACGAGAGCGGCATACTATTTTGAGAAACTCAGTGTCTGCTCATGGGAAATCTGACACCTTTTCCAAATTAGTAAAATATACTGTACACAATCTTAGCCTGGGATAAGATATAAAGAAAGGTGGGGATGTCTTTATCTGATTGGGATAAGATACGTTCCAATGATATCTGAATGTAGGAAGTTGAAGGTATGGACTTTATTATAAAATATATGATATTAAAGGATACATTGAAATGACCAATGGAGACCCTGATTTTCATAGATCAATCCATAGTAGAGTCTATTTTCCAAAGCCGCTCCTAATTAAGTTATTTTGTATCATTAGAACCAGTGGAGGCTCCTCTGCAATGGCGGAGAAGCGTCGCCCCACTGCCTGGCTCAGAGCCAGCAAAAGTAAAATAAAACGATGATCTTACATCGTTTTATTTTAAATTTGCCGGCTCTTAGCCAGCGCTGTTGGGAGGGGTGGGGTCGAGGCATGGGAAGGGGGAGGAGGAGTGCTACGTGCACTCTACACCCTAAGTGCTATTGTGTGTTTGACTGGCTGTCTCAGGCCAACCAAAACACACATGCGCACTTAGGTTTCTCCAGCCCAGCTGCATTGAGCACCTGGGCTGGAGAAACCCCACAGACTCCATGGTCTGAGCAGGGCGTCTTTCCTGCCTGCTCAGACCAATCCCCGCTCTGCTATGCAGCGTGGGGATTGGACAGGGAGTCTGTTCCAGGGTCTGCTGGGACCAGGCAGGACGAGGAGAGGCGGCGCAACGAGGTGCGAGGCTGGAGGAGACTGGCGGCAAAAGGTAAGTTTTTTTTTTTTTTTTATAAATATTGTATTTTTAGCCCCCCTGTGCGACGCCTCCCACACAACCTAACCCGCCCCACAACCCTTTGTTTATGGGGGCCTGATTAAAACCATTGTAGCCCAGGGAACATGTGTATCAGGGTGCCATAAAGACACAGAGAGAATATAAATGTGTCAGTCCTTTCTGGAAAAATTGGCTTGTGTCACATCCAGAGAAGACTGTATGTCTAGAGAAAAAAACAATTTAGGAAATTATGGCCAGATGTACAAACATTAGGAATACTGATTTCCTAATTGCCATTCTCTCCAAATTGTAATTAGTTAATCGGTATTCCTAAGTTTTTCTTGTGGGTCGCAAATTGACCTACCTCATGAATATTAATGAGATAGGTTGCAGTGTGCAACCCATTAGGAATCGCAGCCATTACAGAGATGGTGGCCTGCTGAGGTCAGCAGACCCCATGTCTGTGGTTGCTTTTTAAAAAAGCAATCTTTTTTTAAATTTTAAATGCAGCCTGTTTTCTTTAACGGTAAACGGGATGCGTTTAAAAAGAAAAAATTAAACCTTGAAGTTTCATTTTTTAAGAGCAGGCAGTGAATGGTCTATGAGACCACTTCCTGCTCTTAAAAAGTATTTTTATTTACATTCTCACAAAGGGAAAGGGATCCCTTAGGGACCCGTTCCCCTTTGCGAATGAGTTAAAGTAAAGTATTACTATTATGAGTAAAGTATTACTGGTTTGCGACCAGAATTCAGTCGCAAAACAGTAATACATACCATACGGTTTTGGTATCTGGAAGGGATGCCCTAAACACGCCCCTTCCAAATACTGAATTACAAATGCAAAATGCGATTCAGTAACAAGTTACTGAATCGCTTTTTGTACATTTCAAACAGCATTTTTTCTGTTGTAAACAGCCCGATTTGCAGAATCGAAAAAATGCTTTGTACATCTGTCCCTTTGTTCTGGACGAAAATTCTTTATTATTTCAAATGAATACTGTTAGACCCACAAGTTTTGAGCTGGCTGGGACGCATCGAAGTCAGTCAGAATCCACTGTTCCAAATAGGATGAGTACAATACACAGGTCCAATAACCTCCGCTCACCCACTGGTAGCTTGGCACTGAGCAGTCAGGCTTATCCTCAGGGCTCAAGCATAAAGTATTGGCACAATACAACCCTTGCAACACACTGCATATGCCACAAAAAGACTCCACACCGTATGTGTAAAACATTTGTCTTTGTATTACACACACTCACAGAACAAGATACACATTGTATATAGACTCTACAGTTATACGCAATTGTCAACCTTCTCCATTGAAATCCAATGAAACACACATTGTACATACACTTTACAGTTATATGCAATTGTTGGATTTTCCCATTAGCAGAAAGGTCAAACAGTCTCAGGTCTTTGACTACGCCTCATGACCCAGCCCCTCAGTCCTTCAACTCTACCAGCCAACTATACACGTTGTCCCGGCTGGCGCCCCATTGACTAGACAGTCAGAACCACCTAACATGGAAAAAAACAGTTACTTAGTTTAGTCCATCTGGATTAGACCTACAGGTGCCCAGCGGCACCTGCACGAGTGCGGGATCGCGATCCCCCCGGTAGACAAAAGGTTGTGACACAGGAAGCTGGTGCACTTCCACGTCTGGAGAAATGTTTTCCCCTCAAGTGGAGGTGTGACCTACCGTAGCCCCCAACAGTCAACTGTAGGTATCTACAAGGCACACAAAACCCCTCATGCCTCGTTACGGTGTTCTCCACAACAAAACAACCTATGGCGTGGGTCCAGGGAGATAAAGCCAACGACTTCGGACAGAAGCCACGATGTCAGACAATGTTGTCCTCCCGATCTGGAGGCCGAAGACAGTCTTAGCACCTGGTTCAGATTCCCCCAACACCCCTCGGACACCACACGCTCTGAAGCGCAAGCTAGCATAGGTCCCATGATTGCAAGCACGGGTCCCTCGGACTCTGCAAGCTTCCCCTGCACTCCTCTAATTCCTAATGTCCCAGCACCTCAAATGGCTGCTGATCTTTAGGAGTACACTCCTCTGCACAGTGTGATGATGGTATACGTCAGGACGGTCCTTGTCCCAACCAACAATCACTTCCACCTGTCTCTGCTACACCCAGTGCGGTCCCTATGATCTCATGGAGACAGCGAGATCCTTTGTGTCCCTGGCATCTCATGGACAGGAGGCCAGCTCACCGGGCCTTGGAGAGTACTTCAGGACCCAGGCCACAACAGTTGGCACTTAGCTGCAGGCCAGCAACATCTAGGCCAAATCCACCAAGTGATAGTCCCCTTCCTGAAGCACGACAAGCTTCAGGCCACCATAAGTCCACCGGTAGTCCAGTTGCAGTTCCTCCTGCCCTAAAGATTCCTCGTGTCGATGTCCCAGCATCGAACCAGCGTAGTATGGTTCCAAATCCAACAGCATCTCCACTTAAGGATGCCAGAGCCCCAGTAATTATACCCACATTGGCATTTGAAGATATGATCAGTTTAAAAGGCCATCTTTGAAATGCACAGGCCCTCACTAAATTCTGTCCTGTCAGCCTTCCTACCCCGGGAGGTTTGATCATTATCTTTAGTGAGGCCAACACCCTGCCCCTTGGAATGTAGGTGCCAATTCCACCCTGATGTAATCGTCCCAAAAAGGCCTCTCAGAGTCAGAGGTCCGCAGGTTCCCTTGAGCCCCTAGTTTATGGTCTTCAATCAGGAATGCACAGATGTAGCTGTCCCCCTAGCACCTAGATGTGAATTAGGAGACAGGCCGACAGGCACACAGAGTCACGAGCATCGAAATTTTTATCACCGTGATGTCGAACCCACTCGCACTACCGGAGAGGGTTCACCATTACGAACTCATCAGTACCAAACATTTTACTGCTACTAATCTGCCCGCAGGAAGGAAAATGCTACTTACCCAGTATGCATCTGTTCTTGGCATGTAGAGCTGTAGAGTCACATGCTGTGCATAGCCCACCATCTAGTGTTGGGTCTGGATGTTTGCACTTTGTTTTTGTTGGAAGAAGTCTTTTCCAGTCACGAGGTAGGCGACTCCTCCTTTCGGTGATAGTGCGCATGGGCATCGACTCCATTGTTAGATTGTTTGCCGCAGAGGGTGATGATGGAGTTAGTAAGAGTAGTAAGAGATGTCCATGTGTGTATGTATCTAAGTAAGATGTCACTGCAACAGGTATAGGTACCAGGGGAGGCGGGTGGGCGCATGTGACTCTACAGCTCTACATGCCTAGAACAGATGCATACTGGGTAAGTAGCATTTTCCGTTCGAGGCATGTGAGCTGTAGATCACATGCTGTGCATAGACTACAAAGCAGTTATCTCCCAAAGCGGTGGCTAACCTGTAGCTGTTGCAGTGGGTTGAAATAGTGTACGTAAAACTGCTTGGCCCACACTAGCTTGCTGTCTTGCTAACACATCTACACAAAAGTGTTTTGTGAATGTGTGAGGTGAAGACCATGTTGCAGCTTTGCAGATATCATCTATGGGTATGTTTCCTAGAAATGCCATAGAAGCCTCTAGTTTGCGAGTGGAGTGTGCTCTAGGGGGAATTGTTAAAGTTCTTTTTGCTTTTGCATAGCATATCTGAATGCATTTGACTATCCACCTTGCAATGCCTGACTTTGATATTCGATTGCCTTTTTGTGGTGGAGCAAAAGCGACACATAGTTGTTTTGTTTTGCAGAAAGGTTTTGTCCTTTCTATATAGTAAAAAATAGCTCTTTTCACATCTAAAGTGTGTAAAGCAAGTTCTGCCACAGAATTTGGTCGAGGGAAGAACACAGGCAACTCAGCAGATTGGTTGATATGAAAGGCAGAAATGACTTTTGGTAGAAATTTAGGGTTGGTCCGCAGAACCACTTTGTTTTGTTGTATTTGTAAGAATGGTTCTTGTATGGCTAGTGCCTGAAGCTCACCCACTCTCCTCAGAGATGTGATAGCTATGAGGAAAGCTACCTTCCAAGTAAGAAATTGTATTTCACATTTATGCAATGGTTCAAAGGGTGGACCCATTAGTCTGGTGAGGGCAATGTTGAGATTCCACACTGGAGCAGGTGGATGTGTTGGAGGAATGATTCTTTTAAGTCCCTCATAAATGCTTTGATGACAGGCACTCTAAAAAGAGACAGATGTTGTCTGTTCTGTAGGTATGCAGCTATTGCAGCAAGATGTAAGCGTATGGAAGAGTACGCTAAATTGGAACGCTGCAGAAGTAGTAAATAGCAAATAATGTTTTGAACTGAAGCGTCCAGTGGATCTATTTGATTTTTATTGCAGTATATACTAAATCGCTTCCACTTTGCTGCATAGCATGCTCTTGTGGTAGGACGTCTAGCCTCTTTGATAATATCTACACAGTCTGGCGGAAGATTAAGGTAGCTAAACTCCAAGATTTCAGGTGCCAGATCGCAAGGTTGAGATGGCTGGGATCTGGAAGTCTTATTTCTCCATGGCTCTGAGTGAGCATATTGGGAGTGAGGTGTAGTTTTTGGTCAGGAACTACTGAGGGCTCCAACAGGGTTGTGAACCAGAGTTGTCGAGCCCATGTGGGAGCAACTAGGATTAATGTCAGGGACGCCTGTCTGAGCTTCCGAACCACTAATGGAATGAGTGGGAGAGGCGGAAAATCGTAGGCAAATATCCCTGACCAATTCATCCATAATGCATTGCCCTTGGACAATGGGTGTGGATGTCTGGATGCAAAGTTTGGGCATTTTGCGTTTAGGTTTGTGGCGAACAGATCTATGTCTGGAAAGCCCCACATTTGAAAGAATGGGAGGAGAACTTGAGGGTGGAGTTCCCATTCGTGGATCTGTTGTCTTTGACGACTGAGCAGATCTGCAATCTGATTGTTTACTCCTGGAAGGTGTTATACCAGGAGAAACATCCTGTGATGTATGGCCCATCTCCAGATGGTCTGTGCTAGTTGTGACAGCTGGAGAGAGTGTGTCCCCCCTTGTTTTTGTATGTAGTACATTGCTGTCATGTTGTCTGTAAGGATCAGGACAGCTTTGCCTACTAGATGAACTTGAAACGCTTTGAGCGCTAGAAAAATTGCTAGCAGCTCTAGATGGTTTATGTGGAGCTGTTTTTGTTGCAGACTCCACATGCCCTGAATTGTATGTGTTTGGAGATGAGCTCCCCAACCAGTGAGTGATGCATCTGCTGTTAGCACTATCTGTGGAACCGGGTCGATGAAGGGCCGCCCTTTTGAAAGGTTTTGTGTATTCCACCACTTCAGAGAGCGATGGGTGCGGCCGTCCACCAACACTAGATCCGATAACCGACCCTGAGCCTGGTTCCATTGACGTGCTAAGCACTCTTGAAGGGGACGCATGTGAAGTCTTGCGTAAGGAACTATTAGTATGCAAGACGCCATCATCCCTATTAACTGCATGAACACTCGAGCTGGTAATGAGTGATGAGGCTGAAACTGGCAAAGCAGAGCCTGCATGTTGCGGATTCTGGCCGGATTGGGGTAGGCCAAAGCCTTTTGTGTATCTATTGTGGCTCCCAGATACACCTGTGTGTTGGATGGCTGTAGATGAAACTTGGACAGGTTTACTGTGAATCCAAGATTGTGGAGCAACTGTACTGTTTTGTGAGTGTGACGGAGACAGCTTTTTTGCGAGCTGGCTTTTATGAGCCAGTCGTCCAGATATGGGAAGACGTGAATGTGTTGTCTTCGAAGGTGAGCTGCGACTACTGCTAAGCACTTGGTGAAAACTCTGGGTGCGGTTGTTACTCCAAATGGGAGCACCTTGAACTGATAATGATGTCCTGCTACCACGAACCTTAGGTATTTGCGATGAGCAGGATGTATTGGGCTATGGAAATAGGCGTTCTTTAAGTCCAGAGTGGACAGGAAGTCGCCTTGTTGAAGGAGTGGAAGTACTTGTTGTAAAGTGACCATGTGAAAGTGGTCTGATTGAATGTATAGATTGAGTTCTCTGAGGTCCAGTATAGGTCTGAGAGATCCGTCCTTCTTGGGAATTAAGAAGTATAGGGAGTATACTCCGGTTCCTTGATGTTCTAATGGGACTGGCTCTATTGCTCCTTTTTCTAACAGAGATTGAAATTCTTTTTTTTAGAAGGGTGAGATGTTCCTGTGACATTGCATGTGATCTTGGAAGAATGTTTGGGGGAGTGTCTGTAAGTTCCAGGCAGTAACCATATTGGATAATTTGTAGAACCCATTTGTCTGAGGAGATGGTGTTCCAGACAGGGAGAAATTAAGAGAGCGGTCCCCCAACAGGAGTGGATTGATCCGAGGGTAGTGGAAGCAAGTCACTGTTTGTTATTAGCGGGGGAAGTGCATGTGGAGTTGCCTCTGTCTCTTTCCTTACCATTGTTTCCTCTAAAACCTCCTCTAAAATATCCTCTTGATGAGGGCGATTGATTGTTGCCCTTGTAAGAGGAGGAGGGATTTTCTGTGGTAACAGTTTTGGAACCACCCCTGTAAAAGGAGCGGCGAAAGGACCTCTACTAGCAGGTAATTGTAAAGCCCCCATGGACTTTGCGACCTCAGTGTCCTTTTTCAATTTTTCCAGCGAGGTGTCAACTGCTGGGTCAAATAGGTGTTCCTTGTCAAAAGGTTGATTAAGAATAGAGGCCTGTACCTCAGGTTTGAAACCTGATATCCTTAACCATGCGTGTCTGCGTAGCAACACGCTTGTGTTTACTGCATGTGCTGCTGTGTCTGCTGCATCTAATGCACATTTGATGGAGGTATTGGTAATGAGTTTTCCTTCTTGTATGAGATCATCTGCCTTAGCTTTATGCTCATCAGGCAGATATTGGATAAGTATTTCCAACTCATCATAATGAGCTCTATCATATCTGGTTAGCAAAGCCTGAGCATTGGCAATGCACCAGTGGTTAGCTGCCTGAGAAGCTACCCTTTTACCAGAGGCATCAATTAACTTGGACTCTTTATCAGGAGGAGGGGCCTCACCTGTTGTTTGTGAATTTGCTCTTTTACGAGCATTAGAGACCACCAAAGAGTCTAAGGGCAGTTGACCTTTGATGTAAGCAGGGTCAGTAGGTGCTGGTTTATACTTTTTCTCAAACCTGGGCGTGATTATTCTTGCCCTGACAAGGTCTTTGAAAACCTCATCTGCAAGCTTAAGCATCCCCTTAAGCATTGGTAAAGTGTGTGTTGTTTTTTGACTGGAGCTTAATGTCTCGAATAAGAAGTCCTCCTCTAAAGTTTCTTTATGTAATTCCACCCCATGATAGTGAGCAGCCCTATTAAGAAGCTCAAAATAACCTATATTGTCATCAGGAGGTGATGGCCTAGATGGATACAAATCAGGGTCAGTGTCTGTATGTGGATCAGTATTATAATCCTCCCATGGATCAGCATCTTGTGGTCTGTTGTCATCCCCATCCCCCTCATCCTGTGGGTCAGGTGATAGTGGTGGTGGTGAATTAGTGGGGGTAATAAGTAGGTGAGGATTAGTAGGTGAAGGAGGTGGAATATCAGGTGGTGATGGGTTTGTACCCATATTCCTTTTCTTTAGAGGTATATGATGTTCATCCTGATGTGCCAATTTCCTCTTTTCAGGTAATTTGGCATGAATATGTCCAGTATCTGGGTTGATAACCAGTTCTTTTTGTTTCGGATCTGGAGGTAGAACATCGGACCAAACATCTTTTGTTGGAGTCTTTTTCTCTTTAGTTGTAGTTTTCGGCGTCAAGAGTTTCGGCTCCGAACTCTTCGGCACCGAAGATTTAGGCTTGGACAAAGATGGAGGATGGACATGCTTGGTTTTCGGCACCGAGGATTTCGGTTTGGTGCCGCTAGGGGGCCGACTCGATCCCGAGCCGGAAGGCTTTTCTTTGTGTTTCGGCGCCAGGCCCGGGGGCGGGGTGCTCGAAATTTTCTCGGTGCCGACCTTGGCCCGCAGGCAGAGGAAGGACCGGAGCCTTCTTAGGTTTTGGTTGTTGGGGCAAGGGGGTTCCTGTACTCACAGTACGCTGACCCGGTGTAGCTTGCTCCTCTTCTTCCATGTCGGAGTCGGCTTCGGACACGGAGACATGTTCTTCTTCCTCGGCTCCTTGAGCATGTTCTTGTTCGGAATCTTCTCCGAAGATGTCCGGTACGGTGCCGCCTTGTTGTTGCATTTCGTGACGTTGAGTCCGATGATCACAGAGCGTCTTCTTCAATCGAAACGATCGGCACGCGTCGCAGTCTTTCTCGTCGTCTTCCAGGGACAGAGATTGCACACTTTGTGCAGGTCAGTGCGCGGAAACTTGGCACGACACCCGGGACAGAGCTTGAATGGAGTCCGTTCCATCGACTGCTAGCAAGCCCGGCGCGGGTAGGCCCAACGGCCCTCCACGAGTTTTCCGATCGAAGATTCTTGGTTCTAAATGATACGCGGAGACGAGAAACAATACCGTCGAGGGTAGTGGATTGCGCGTCAAAGGGAACCTGAGAAACGGTGCCAAACCGGAGCGCAGCAATTCACTTCCGAACCAGATGGCGGAAAAAAAACAATCTAACAATGGAGTCGATGCCCATGCGCACTATCACTGAAAGGAGGAGTCACCTACCTCGTGACTGGAAAAGACTTCTTCGAACAAAAACAAAGTGCAAACATCCAGACCCAACACTAGATGGCGGGCTATGCACAGCATGTGATCTACAGCTCACATGCCTCACTACACCCCCTCCTGCTAATCCAATGCAATCGTATCGAACATCCCACCCAGTGCCATTCACAACCCTTGCAGGTAACGCATACACACACAAACCCAACCTCTTCCCAACACCACAACCTGTCACCAGGGAGAACTCCGATATAGCAAGAGACATTCAGAACATTGCGACGCAGCTTTTTGAATGCCAAGTCAAGTAATAACCCGTGCGCACAGGCCCCACCAGGGCAAACCTGTGGCACAGTCGATGAGCTACCTCCGTAGATGGCACAACCAGTGCGGCAGGCCCACGGAGGAGCATTCGAGTTAAATGCCCCAGGTATATGTCTTACTCCTTGACAAGGGACTTACAGCTAACTCAAATCAGTCAATCATATATATATACTAATCGCCAGTATGTATATGACAAGCACATAAAAGTCCTGAGGCTAGCATCCAGATCAGAGGAAATCTGGGAAGGCGAAAAGCAAAAAGTCAAGGGAAATCAACCTAAAAAGGGCAATTTCCAACAAATACCATCCCCAGGATGGCCCATTCGTTACAGTAAATACCGTTAATGTGTCCTTTTATGTCGATTACCCCACTATACCCACCTTCTTTATCATCTTGGTCTACCTTTTTTTAATTTAGTTTGATGAGAGGGAAATGCTCACACCCTATAATTCTTTCTCATCTCCTCTCTTTATGCCTCTTCCTCTACCCAATATTCTTCCTCACCTCCCTTCTCAACAATTTGTTATATTATTACCTCTGTTTCTATCCCAGTACATCTACCCCATCTATAGTCTATTACTTATCTTCCTACTTACATCATTGTACCTTTATCCCTACACAAAGTCAAGTACCTTAACTCCTACCTATACCTAAATATGTGTTTAGTTGATTATACTGTAGTATGTCTACATCTGTCTATGCCCTGGAAACTATATCCCTGCTTATACCTTAGTATCTCCACCTTTACTCATACCTTAGTACCTCATCCCTACCTTCTCAGTAGTACTTCCACCCCATATATATCCTAGTACCACTGCTGTTGCCTATAACACAGTACCATATCAATGTAGTAGTACATCTACATTTAGTACCTCACCTGCAGAAATCCCAGTACCTCGACCTATATGCTAGTATTACTACATCCACCTATACCTTAGTCCCTACACACCAACCTATACTCTAGGACATCAAATGCAACTTATATTACAGTGCCGCTACCTATACCCTAATATGTCTACCCCCATCACTATCCTAGCATCTCTGCACAAATACATGGCAGGAGAAAAAGAGGCATGAGTAATGGGCAGAAGATGGTGAGGTTTTCCTGCGCAATGTAGTCCCCTTTTCTTGCGTTTTTGTTGAATTTCCTCACATTCTTTGATAAAAGGGTTTTCCCCATTTTAGGAATTCACTAAAATGGAGGTTCACCCAAAGGAGGTCCTCCAGCTGGTGCTTTCTAGTCTATTGTTTTCCGATATGAGATAGAGCCTAAGAGAGTGCAAGGCCTCTTCAAGGATGCAGGTTTCCTTGGAATAAAATGTAGAGGCAAGTAGGCTCATATTAGTATAAGAGAGAGAGAGAGATTAATTTTGAGCATCTACCCTAGAAAAATAATCTAAAGCTCCAACAAGCTGAGAGATTAAAGCTTGATTATCTTCCTGGGGGAGATGATGCCTACCAGTGATGCAAGTTTCTCAGAAAGCAGGTTTTGTATGGTTGACTCCATGGGCTGAAAGATTTGTTCATTAAATGTGGCAGTATCAGATTAAGGTCCCGCCTAGATGGAGGTTCCAACCAGTGGAAACAACTGGAGAATCCCTAAAAATACGACACTTAACAGAGAGCTGGGCTCATCTGTCAAATATGACACAAGCCACTATAACACCTGTAATATACTAATAGGTGCTAGGTGAATGAGGGTGCATGCCCAGAGACTAGTTTCACATTCTCGATTGCGTTTATTTAAATGATTCCTATTAAATAGTATTTTGACTTTTGCAATGACGTGTGAGTGCTGCAGGTTTCTAATATTTAAGGCATCAGTAGCACAGGCACTATTGCAACAGCCTGATTGGTGGATGAGCCATGGGAGGTTATGTGACCATGTCTCCAATGTTTACTGGGCATGACTGGTGCTGTTGAGCCTGGGCTGACTTTTATCTTTGGGCTGCACTAGCAGCAAGCGCTGGCAGCAACCTCAATGGAAGGACCACTATAGGTCACATGACCTTTGTCACATTGATTGCTGGAGCGCAACTGGTTACATTGAGATCACATCACCCCCACAGAGAACAACAAATGCATTTCTACCCTTTTGGGATTAGTTACAGAGGTGTAGTTTGAGTCCCTATACAAAACAAACACAGAAACCTATTTCAACATATTCCTTAGTACATAAGAATATAAATCAAATGCTAAATATAATATGGGAATTCTTGCAAATACTTCTATTGTAATACATGTGTTAATAAATGTAGTAGCAGAACAGCTCCATAAAAAAGATCATACGCTGGCCCTTGCAACAGTACCAATACATTTAACATGTAAACTCTGCACTGCATTTGACAAACGATCACTGCTTGCTTAATATACGATTTCCAAGAATCAACTTCGATTCATTCCCTGCCTTAGTAAACAGGGTTGCGTTCCAGTTTATTACATTAACAGATTTGAAAAGAAAATCACAGTAGGATTAGGATTAAAGGAATAAAAGGCTATGGGCCTCATTACAAGTGGCCTCTAACATCAGCTGCTATTTCCCCACCCTGGAGTTCTTCATACTGAGGTTACCAGTAACTCCAGTGGGTGAAGAAAATACATATCTTTATGAGTTGGACCGTAAGGGTCCACTAATAAATGAGGAATTACTGGGGAATTGGTAATTTCTGGTCCTAATCCCCACGTTTTTCCTTTTTCCCTCCCCAACACTTTCTCACTGATATTTCGGCTGCTTTCAGGAGCCAAAATCTGTGTGAAAGAACATAGATCTCCTAATTGGATGAAGCGGTAATAAATATAGATTTGATAAATTAAGAGACTACTCGACATGAGGGCCTAAGTCAAAGAATGTATATATCTCATTGTGCACACATTCTAAACTGAGAATGATTTATTGTACCTTCAAGATAACAAGATCAAGGGCATACAGCATGATCTGTCAGTAGGCATCCTCGAGCTTCAGTTTTTGGCCAAAAGCAAAAACGAGTGGCTGATGTAGTCACGGCCCACTCTCGAACTTTTGACCACCGACTCAGTTCCTACTTTGTAGCTCCGAGGTCAGACAGAAAGCCTAGCATCTCCACAGGATGTGTGTACTCGTGGTACACAAAGGATTGCAGACGCAAGCGCTCTATCTTAGCCTTAGCCATCAAAGCTAAGAACTGCTCCCTAATTAAAGCTTCTAGGAAGCGCTACAAGGCAAGTTTGCGTTCTGCAAAAAGGGCATGGGACGAATCCCATTGGCAACAGCTTAAGGAAGCTAGTGAAGAGAAGGACACCAAGTCATTCTGGTCCTTAGTCACCTGGGGCAGTAGTTCAGGGGCTCAATCATCCCCCAATCATATCACCGGCCGAGAATGGTACGACCACTTTTGGAAGCTCTACACAACCTCTGGCTACATGCCTGCAGTGGAGGTGGCTGCTTTTCATAGCCAACCTTCGGATGAAGAATTCTTTACCCTGGACAAAATAGAGGTCGCAATCGGTCGAATAGTACCGTCCAAAGCTGCAGGGCCAGATGGCATCCCGGGGGATCTATTCCTAGCGGATATCCCAAGTTGGGCCAGCTATATTTTACTTCTGTCAAATGCAATAGCTAGCGGTGCCCCAGTCCCAGGGTCCTGGAAGGGCGCAGAGGTGGTCCCAATTTATAAAAAAGGCGATAAAGATGAACCATCAAACTATAGGCCCATTAGCCTGATCGACGCCCTCCAAAAGGTCTTCTGTAGAGCCCTCCTGCAGAAGGTCCAGTTGTGGGCAGACGATAATGCAGTCTTACCCCAATACTAGGCTGGCTTCAGGGTTAAGACGGGGACCATCGATCAGGCATTTTGCCTTCTACTCCTTTATTGGAAAGTGGTAGTGATCGGCAAGGGCAGTCTTTACTTAGCCTTTATCGATTTAAAGACTGCCTTTGACTTAGTCCCCAGGTACAAACTTTGGCTCGTACTTAAAGATATGGGCATCCCGCTACCCATTCTTAACCTGGTTGTTCGGCTGCATGAAGGGAATTACGCCCAGATCAGATGGGGGGTGCAGGGCCAACTGACTGAGCGCATCCTAGTCAGCAGTGGAGTTCGACAAGGCTGTGTCCTGGCTCCCACCCTATTCTCTCTGTACATGAACGGAGTGGTCAGCTTTTTACAACGTGAACCAGCCGATGCACCAACCTTGGGGGGGGGGGGGGGGACAAGGTACCAAGTCTTTTGTTTGCGGATGAAACACTGCTGGTGTCGAAGACCCCAGCAGGGTTGCAGCTCCTACTTGATAGATTCCACCTTTTCTGCGACACTAGGGGCCGGTCATTAATACCTCAAAAACTAAATTTATGGCCTTTAACCCCAACAAGCCTTACAACGGCAGCCCAATGTTAGGGGGGACCCCATTGGAAAGAGTTGGCACTTTTGATTATCTAGACAAAATGTTGTGGAAGCCTCACCTAACTAAGATGCTATTGGGCCATAAGCGAGTAACGGGGTCCCTAGGAAAAGGAACATCACTCTTCACACAGCAGACCTATAGCTCCAGCCCTTCAGGTCTATGACTCAAAAGCAGTCAGCACAGCTCTGTATGGAGCAGAGCTGTGGGGATTCGATAGGATTCCCGATCTCTGCAGATCTGAGCACAAATTCCTAAGAGACCTTGTGATGCTGCCCCAAAGCACTCCGCTTACTCCCCTAATGCTTGATAAGGGCAGGCACTCCATTGGTGATATTGCTAGGCTCCGCCCGTTGCTTTTCTGGGCTCGCATTAGGCAGACCCCGGAGCTCCTACCCTATGCGGAAGCCCTATCTGAGGTTATTCGGATAGACACAAGCAACAAGGTAGGCTGGATCACAAACGCCAGGAAATTGGTGTCTGAATTAGGGTTTCAAGCCCATTGGGCCAAACAAGATCCACCCCAAAAAGAAGTGCTCAAACGACATTACTGGGAATGGGTGGAACAGCAAAAATTCAGCACACCCAATCTGGGGAAACTCACCACAGAATTTCTTCTCCATAAACAGACCAGATATCTGGAGCCCTACCTAGACATAATCCAGGTCCCTCGACACAGGACGCTAAACATCCATTTTAGGTTTGGCACACTCCGTGTCTGTGAGGTAACAGCTAATTGGCATCCACACGATCAAACCCCAAGCGATTGCCCAAGCTGCAAGGACCCAGCGGAGTCCGTTGCTCATGTCATGTTTGTCTGCCAGGATTATGACAAACCCAGGTCCAAATAGCTAAAATCGATCTGCTGGCAACTGGGCACACGGAACCATCGGGATGCCTTGAGCATTTTAAAATCTGATTCTAGACCACTCTTTGCTTGTGGAGTGGCCAAGTTTTTAAGTCACGCATGAATTATAAGGAGGAAGGCTCGGATAAGAGCGTCACAGTATCTAGCAGGATGACCTTCATACACAGTTGCCCAAGGGCTCACAGGATGGTAAGTCATGTCCCACTCAATTGCTACGCACATGCACTTTATTGTACATAATCACTCTGAATCTCTGCCCTGACAGGGTTGGAAAAGCAAATAAAAGATCTGCTGGGCATTGTGTATTAGGTCTAATCAAAATAGCCCGTAGTGCGAAAATACTGTGACGCTCTCCCTTCCCTTCCACACTGTTTCAAGTATGTGTTATTAGTGTAATGTTGTGCCAATTGTCTTTTACCATAGATTTGCTGAATTTTATACCGCTCTTTCGCTGCTGCTGGGAATCACGATGATCAATTTGTTATATGTTATTGTAACAAGCTGCTGCATGAATTGTCTATTTTTATACTTCTTATTCTATTATAATTGGTGCTTTTTATAGCTTTTATGACACGAGCTGTCGAAATAAAGCTTCCACAATACAATACATTGGATTTATTGTACCTGTAACCTCCAGGGTCGCCTTGCTTTCTGCTTCATGTTTCGTTGACTTATGCACAGTTTTACATATGAAGTCTGACCCGTGATGTTCCGAAACAGTTGGCGTGAACTTCAGCATACTTGTAACGCAGTGTGTTCTATCTGGAAATGGAACGTGGCTTATGCTATGCGTGTATCCGGGCTGTTCTCTTAATTCCTCCGCATTGATGGCTTCATTTTGAAATCTGCCCTCAGCAATCTCTTGTAGGCCCCCATTGTGACTCCTGGACCAGATGATTGTTATATCCTTTGGCTTGAAGCAACTGATCAGGCAGGTCAAAGCGCAATCCTCATGTTGTACAAGGGGGCGTGGCATAAAGATTTTGGACATTCTCGGGGCAGCTGAAAGAAATGCAGAATAAAGAACACATGATCACAAACATAATATATGCTTTAACGTCATTGGTGGCAATTTGTGTTATTTGCATATAAGAGTGTGTAACAGTAGGCAAACAGTATAGTATGAGTGTAGAGAATGCAGTCTAGTAAAGTCCCAATTTGCATTTACCTTCTCCAGATACTAAGTTTGTTTCCTCTTCTGTGCACGA
The DNA here is from genome assembly GCA_963921515.1 of Calotriton arnoldi. NCBI lineage: Eukaryota > Metazoa > Chordata > Amphibia > Caudata > Salamandridae > Calotriton > Calotriton arnoldi. Next base: position 225,781 of record CAWUFW010009815.1, on the reverse strand, counting down.
TCCCTCATGTTTGAGGTAAGCTGCTGCCATTCAAAAGGTATTAGGTTTGCTGCGCATTCCACGTGCATCCAGCTGTGTGGCTGGGCTTCTTGACTCCGAGTCCAACCACTTGGTCTCCACACCGGAGCTACTAAATGTTACATCTTCTTTTTATGCTCAGTTATATTCAGCTACCCCGAAACTCGGTTCGACCGCACGGACGGAATACTTATGCAACTGCTGTGGTTAGATCCTGCTCACCGCGTCTATTTAGACTTGCCCATCACCATTGACGAAATTGAGCAAGTCATTAGGGACCTGGCCAGGGACAAAGCACCTGGACTTAATGGGCTCATGTTGAAAGGTAGTTACAGACGCTTGAATAGTTGATTGTAGAAGTTTATTCAGGAGCACAGCTAAAGGCAACACAACGCCTGCTGACCAAATCACCAACTGACGCCCATAGAACACACACACATAGAATAGAGAATACACGCAGGTATTCTGGAAGGGTGAGTGAGAGGAGACATAGAGGAAGGCATAATAATACAGAGTGACCATGTTGTGAGAAGTAATAATATACAACACACCTTCCTCCTTTATGGGGAAAGGAAAAACAGATACAATAAGGATGTAAAACACAATCCTGTATGTACAATTAACAACAATAATCATTGAGATAAGCTGGAGGTCTGCGACACCTTGTAATTCTGTTGTTCACAGACAAAGGAGTGTCTTGAAGGTTAGGGGAGTTGTCAGGAGAGTGGTTGGAAGTACTGCCTGAATCACAAGCATCACCTCCACCTACACTCCTTCTACTAATAGGAACAGAAAACAAGGGAACATCCTCCATTGTGGACAACATGTAACCACTGTTACCTGAAGAGGCATGAGTGTCTTGACCAGTGGTATCGTTAGATGCAGGACCTTTTTTTTTATATAACGCAACTCGGCGGAGATTCCATTTTTCACCATTGGTCAAAACCACGTAATGAGGAAACACCTCTTTGACACTGAACGGACCTTTAAACTTAGTTAAACCTTTTGAAATTCTACCAGGTTTTACTTTGACAAGATCACCTTTTGAAATATGAGAAGAGAATGTCCTTTCGGAACAAATGATAGGAGTGGATTCAGAATGACCACCTTTAGAAACTCCTTCTTTAATCCAGGACGGAGTAAGTTTCGTACCAGGAACTCTGCCCCGCATTAGTTCAAAAGGTGACTTTTCATTAGAGCCATGAATTGTAGTGCGATAGGCCCAGACCATATCTTGAACCATATCATGAGCAAAAGCACCACTGGAGCAAGCCATCTGAATTATACCTTTGACAAGTATGGTTGGCCCTTTCACACAAACCATTACCCTGTGGGTTATACAAGGATGTGCGATGATGTGTGATACCACACTTAGATAAGAAGGAACACATATTGTGGGAGACAAGCTGTGTACCATTATCTGTGATAAGGGTATTAGGATAGCCCTCTTCTTGAAAGAGTCTTTTCAGAAAAGTAATAGTGCTCTCCGTGGTAATGTCTTTGACAAAACTAACTGTAAGCCATTTTGAGAAAACATCAATGGACACAATGGCGAAACGTTGACACAAAGGCAACTCCTCCATTGGTCCAATAAAATCTAGGCAAATGCTGTGCCACGGACGACTAGGACTTACTAGCTGACCCATAGATGAACCAACTGCAACTTTAAGTCTCTTCTCACCCTCTTTACATGCTGAACATTTCTCAATCCATGAAGACACATGAGAATCCATGCCCGGCCACCAAAAATTGGCTTTGAGCCTGCGCTGGGTCAAAGTTTGTCCCAAATGTCCTTCATGGGCAATATCAAGTAATTTTGATCTTAAGCTAGAAGGTGGAACGAATCTGTCACCTCGCATGAGAATATTATCTCCGCAAGTTGATAACTCATCTAGTACTTTCAGAAAAGGACGAGCCGAGATGTGTACACAACTCTCTCGTCTGGAACCCAATCTTATAAGAAGGATGACCTGTTTAAGAACATGGTCATTAGCCATTGCTTTACACCATTCCTCGTGTGTGAAAGTGCCTTCACTGACCGCAAGGACGTCTTGAACCGAAGCAACAGCCCACTCTTCATTCTCAACATTGAGAGATGCATCATCAAGATCCTCCCACTTGATAGACATTCTAGATAGACAATCAGCTTGAAAATTACGCCAACCCGGGACATGTGAAATGTCGTATTGATATTCTTGAAGTTTGGCAGCTAACCTAGCTAGCCTGGGAGAACCCTTGCCCGCACCACCGGGAGACAATATGCGAACTAAGGGTTTGTGATCGGTTTTGAGTAGAAATTTGGTACCCCACAGATAAGTACGGAAATACTGGACACCCCAAGCAGCAGCAAGTGCCTCTTTCTCAATAACAGAGTAGTTTTGTTCTGAAGAAGTGAGAGTGCGAGAGGCAAAAGCAATTGCTCTCTCCCCTTCAGAATATTTCTGTAATAAAACAGCACCTAATCCAGTGGCACTTGCATCAACCATGACTACAGAAGTACGCTTTGTGTCAAATGGAGCTAAAACATTGGCTTCACAAATTTCTTTTTTGATGAGGCTAAAACAAGTATTCTGATCGTTCCCCCACCCAAATTTTACACCTTTTTTGAGTAAGAGTCTCAATGGCAATGTCTTGTCAGAAAAGTTTTTCACAAATTTAGAATAGTACTCAATCAACCCCATGAAGGATCTGAGCTGATCTTTGTCAGATGGACGTGGGGCAGACTGAATTGCTTCCAACAGATTCTTCTTGGGTTTGACTCCTAGAGCTGATATTTCATAACCAAGATACTCTATCTGTTGCACAAGAAAGGAGCATTTCTCTTTTCGAAGAGTGAGGCCGGCTTCCAAAATTCTGTGCAAGACATCCTTGAGCACAAGGTTGTGGTCAGCAATAGAGTCCCCAAACACAAGAATATCATCTTGGAAGAACACTGCTTTCTGAACACCTTTGAAAATCTCCGTGACCATGCGTTGAAATACGCTGGCTGCTGAAATTAGACCAAACGGGAGCCGTGTGAACTGAAATGTTCCCTCCGTAGTTATAAATGCGGTCAGATGTTTTGAATCATCGTGGAGCCTTATCTGATGGTACGCGCTCTTAATGTCTAATTTGGAGAAGAACTTCGCTCCCTGCAAGGTAGACACCAACTCTCCAATATTTGGTAGGGGAAAGGTGTCCGCAACAACACATTTATTCAGTGACCTTAAGTCCACACAGAACCTCAATTTTCCGTCCGATTTCTTGGTAATAACAACCGGAGACACCCATGAGGATGCCTCCACAGGCTCAATTACACCACTTTGCAGCATTTCATTCAACAAGGATTTGACCTCATCCCTAACTGATAAAGGAATTTTCCTTAATTTATGTTGGATGGGTATGCTATCTTTTTTAATTGGATCAAATGAGAGTAACCCTTCAATTCACCCAGCTCATCTTTGAATGTGGCATTAGCTCCTTGTAATATGTCATCTAAAGAGTAGTCATCCACCACCATGACTTGAGAAGGTGCCCTTGGGTTGATAATGATATGGAGATCATATTGATGGACCCATCCAAGTATAGGGGGACCATCAACCGAGACATAGATTTTGCCTTTGATGGATCTATTCTTAAAGGAAATATGAGATTCAAAATACCCTAAAATATCGATCGTGTCCCCTTGGTACCCCGTAGGAGATATGTCGCTTTTACATAGGGGTTTGTTTTCCCAATGACTTTTCAGCAAGGATTCTGGAATAATAGTATATCTGGAGCCTGTATCAACCATGAGGGACACTTCACGACTATCAATAATAAAAAGAGCTTTTGGTCTATTTTGTCTCTTATCATCATCAGCAACAACGTCAATGTCACTAACAACTAGCAACCTTTCCCTCTCTGTTCTGAATCCTTCTGTAGAATCTTGGATGACCGCTACTTTCGGACGATTCTTAGTTTTGCACATCTTTGAAAAATGGCCAAGCCTCCCACATTTTAAACATTCCTTGTTTGATGCAAAACAGAATCTGGATTCAGACATGTGTCCGTTGCTGCCACATCGTGAACAAAACTTGGATGGAAACTTATTGAAAGGATACTTTTTGTTGCTTGGCCTATTTTTACTTCTTACCAAAGCAACTGATTCATCATCGCCTAAATCACATTCATCACTTGGATTTTTGTCTGAGACTTCCGACACTTCTTGCTGAGAACTGTTTTTCCTTTGTATTTCCTTCATGCAATTCTCCGATTCCTCAATCACTTTAGCCAAATCAATGGCTACTTTCAAAGTGGGATTTTTCGCAGCCCATAATCTTTCCTGAATCTTTTTATTATTACATTGAACTATTAACTGATCCCTAATAAGTTCGTCATTCATGGGCCCAAATTTACACTTCACAGATAATTCTCTTAGTCGAGCAACAAAATCATCAATAGATTCATTACTCCGTTGGCGATGAGTGTAGAATTTATAACGGTTCATAACTAAGTTCTCCTCTTTGGAAAATCTTACTTCTAGCCTGCATATTGCCTCTTTGTACTCATCTGGTACAGGCTGCCCATTGGCTTGGAGTGCCAGAGGAAGAAATCTGAAAATGCGTTGTCCTTCCTTACCGAGTGTGCTGAGAAGCAATGCTTTTTACGTTTCCCTGAAAATTCCTGACCATCTAAAGCATCAAGATAATTCTCAAAAATAATAATCCAATCCTCCCAGGGAGTGGAGGGAGTACCCGGTTCATTTAAAAATGGTGGTGGAAGGGTGACTGCTATCTGTTGAGACATTGTAATAAATGAGATGCGCAAACTCCAATGAAGGTTTGTAAGTCTGATAGTAAGCCAACAGACAATAAATGTGTATAGATTGCGAACACCTCCACTGTTATCGCATACAGAGAAAGGATTGGTAACTTTTACTTTCAGGGTCAAAGTCAGGATGTGCGTATCATCGTACGATAAGCACTGCAAACAAATGGAAGGTACCAGAAACACGAAGGTAATGGACAGGTGTGCGTATCACCGCAGGTACACCATGTGACACGCTGCAGAGTGTTGATTTTTATGATCAAAACACTTCCGAAGGCTTCCCAAGACGGATGGTTGTAGTTGCGTAGCAACGCGTTGAAGTGTACACTCTGCACTCAAAATGGCCACTTTGCGTGGTGACGCGGTGCGCTGAGAGGAAAAAGGAACGAGGCGTGAAGCGCAGCGTTTAAATTTCTTTTGCGCTTGCTGACGCTGGTTTAGGTGGCGTGATTGTGCCCACTGGTTACCTAGTCTCTTAGCAACTAGGATCGGTTAGCAACAGACTTGTGTTGCTTGATGACACGGTAAGCGGTAACCCTGGAGACGCGCTGAAGTAGGGAGACGCGGTATTGGGTATACGCGCATACAGACTCACGGTTGAGCAGGATGACGTCAGCAAACCTTCTCTTCCTTCGTTTTGGGATTATCTGTCCCGTGCACCTCTGGTTGAGTGTCTGTCTTGTCCCGTTGGGAGCCGTTCGCTCGCTGGACGAAAATCCTTTGATTTCGTGGATTCGTTTGGTGAAGCGTCGCCTGATAGCCGTGGCTGGAAAGGATGGAAATCAGCACCCTCCTGCGATCTGGTCAGCTGCAGTATCCCAAGTCGTCGCCAAATTGTTGAAAAGTAGTTACAGACGCTTGAATAGTTGATTGTAGAAGTTTATTCAGGAGCACAGCTAAAGGCAACACAACGCCTGCTGACCAAATCACCAACTGACGCCCATAGAACACACACACATAGAATAGAGAATACACGCAGGTATTCTGGAAGGGTGAGTGAGAGGAGACATAGAGGAAGGCATAATAATACAGAGTGACCATGTTGTGAGAAGTAATAATATACAACAGCTCACCACTGCTTTTTATAAAGAGTTTGCCTCACTGCTGGTCCCACACCTTCTAGCCATGTACTAGGACTCCCTAGAAGCAGGCATCCTGCCGCACTTGCCGAGAGAGGCCGCTATTATTACACTCCTTAAACCAGATAAACTGGCCAACTGCTGTGACTCCTACCAAACCTTTTCACTAATAAATGTTGATAATAAGATTTAGGCCAAGCTCCTCGCAAACAGTTTGCAGCCCCTCCTGCCCCTGATTATAAGATCCGATCAGCCGGGCTTCATACCTGGATTTTCTACTTTGCACAACCTTCTGATCATTTTGGCAGTGAAGCACCACCTCGACCATTGAGTCTCTGCAGCCGCTGCCTTACTCGACTCCGCTAAGGCATTCGACTCCCTGGAGTGGGCATACCTCTTTGCCCTTCAAGCAAGTACAACTTCTTGACACTCGTCCTACTGCTCGAGTGTGCTTAAATGAGCTAATCTCTGATCCGTTCCCAGTCACCCGTGGCACACAGCAGGGGTGCCCGCTTTCACAGCTACTTTTTGCCATTGCGATGGAGCCATTGGCGGAGAGGCTCTGGCAGCATCATGTGAACAGGGGCATTGGTTTCACCACCAGGGGATTGATGGTAACAAAGTACACAGATGACATCACTTTATTCGCAAGGGACCCACGGGAGAACCTGGCTTCTCTGAGGCGGGAGGTTGTGCGCTTCGGCAGCTATTCTGGTGTACAAGTTAATTGAGCCAAATTCTTTTAGATGGGCAATGGACCTGGTCAGATACCTGGGCATATGGCTCAGTCATGATATGGAAGAACTATGACGAGCAAATTACGGCCAGGTCATGGCCTGGTTGGAGGACAGAGCACCTACATGGTCCAAACTGCCCCTATTCCTTGCTGGCCATATTGCAAGAGCAAAGATGATCATCCTTCCTAAATTACTCTACCTCTTCCGTAACATCCCCCTCCGCTCAGGGTTCACTTCCTCAAACGTTTGAAATCTAACATAGAGGCTCTAATAAGGGCGGGTTAACAACCATGGGTCTCCTGGGAGCTCCTCACTCTACCACTCGCACATGGCAGGTTAGGCTCACCAGACAGGACATTAGATTCTTACTGAACTCAAGCTCGATTCCTTCACTTTTGGCTATACCCAGCTCCATTCCAATGTCACTGCCATTGAGAAAGCACCCTGCCCCATGTCTGTTATCAACAGCATTATATCTACCCCATAGAGCTCCAATGGATGAAATTGACATGGTTGAGTGTGTATGCTGGGTGTGGGAGGGTCTGGGGAAAAGGGCAGGGCTGTCACTCCTATACGCCCTCTCCATCCCACTCGCCAACAAACCCTTGATACCACCGCTACTAGATAAGGGAGCCATCACAAGCACAATCTCAGACTGTTCTTAGACCTGTAGCCTGATGGTCAGTTCCTTCCACCATTCGAGGTACCATTCGAGGTTGAGTGCGTACGCTGGGTGTTGGAGGGTCTGGGGAAAAGGGCAGGGCTGTCACTCCTACACGCCCCATCCATCCCACTCGCCAATAAACCCTTGATACCACCGCTACTAGATAAGGGCGGGGAAACAGCCTTAATAACGAAGTTTGAAAAACGACTGACCTGAACAACGAATCCCAAACAACGACCAATCTGTTAACCACGACACCCTTAACTACGACTTACACGAACAACGACTTTCCTAAACCACGAAAAAAACGACCTTGTAACTGGCCAATAGATGGCACTATTGTAATAACAATGATAAGCCTTTCCAGACTGGGTCCCGCTCCTGGCAGATGAGGCTTTTGTTGAAGGTTGTCTCACTCATTTTTATTACCACTGTCCGCCGATACCGCAGGGGTGTGACCTGCTGCCCACGTGAAACCAACACGTCACCACATTCTCACAGACAATCTGGAAAGCTTCTCAGCGCTTTGCAGCGTGGCGCCCACCTACCTCTCAGAGGCCGGATAAAGTTGGCAACTCACACTGCTGGTGAAATGAATGCGAAAGTATTAAACAGGTTTAACACATCCATAATATCGAACCGAGTTCCCACCCACTAATAAACAATCAGCCTTTATTGATTAGTTACAACATTTACAATGATTCACTCAATTTTGCAAATCATCTTACAAAAAGGATGGTAAACGTTATTAAATGACTTCATCTCCAGTGCTATAATTCGACCAGTAACATCTATATAATATACACATTAAGTAAAGAGCAAACGTGAACGGGATTTAGTCAAGTGTCTCGGATGTTCTGTCATCGTGGTATAAGCAAGGTTCATTTCCAAGCTCTCAACACATCTGGCAGGGAGATGGGAAAGTTCAGTAGAAAACGAGAATGTTATAAATGTCGGCCAAAGCGTTAATAACAGGAACTGCTACAAATACCATATTTACATAAATGGCAATTTCATTAATAAAGTGCAAGGCCAGCAAGTCAGTTTTCTTCGAGCTTCATTCCATACTTGTGCCATACGTTTTGTGAATCCCTCCGATAGTCACGGACTGACCTAGTTTAAGACCTTCACTTAAAATTGTTTATTTAAAAATTCATGTATAATTTAATTTCTTTTTTTTTTCATGCATCAAACATGCGTTTTAAAAAGAACATAGTGGTATAATCGGGTAATGAGCAAACAGAATATTTTTCGTGGTTTAGGAACTCGTTGTTAACAATGTAGTGGTTTGGGATTGCTCGTGGTTTAGCCTTCGTGGTTTAGGAATTTGTTGTTTAGATAGTAGTTGTTTAATCATATATCCATAAGGGCGTCATCACCAGCACAATCTCAGTCTGTTCTCAGACCTGTAGCCTGATGGTCAGTTCGATCCACCAATTGAGGTCGCGGCATCTCCGCCCCCCACTCTACTGGATACCCTACTATACTATCAATTGAGGGCTACATGCCCACACTACCTGGCACATTTCCATCCTTGTCACCAGTCCTCCCAGCGCTGGAACATATCCTCACCTCCCCATGCCCAAGTAAACTGATAACACAGCTCTACAGCACTATGCAGAGTTCCTTACCGGTTGCTTTCCCGAAAGCATGGGTGACGTGGGAGGAGGACACTGACCCGGCCATAAATTATGCACAGTGGTCTTTTTGCTGCCGGTAATTGAAGCTGTTCTCCCCAAATTACAGACTATGCCTCATTCACTTTAAATTTCTGCATTGTCTCTATCGCACCCCTTTACAACTTTTAAAAATGGGGCTAGTTTCAGACCCTCAATGTCTATGCTGAAGCTCACCCCAAGCTTCCTTTATCCATCTTGCTTGCAAGTGCCCAAGGGTGGTGTCCTTCTGGAGGGAGGTGTACAAGCATGTACAGAAGAATCACCGGATAACCGCTCCCTTATTCCCCCTGGTGGGTCTGCTGAATTAGGTTTAAGATACACCCAACACGCACAGTCATCTCACTTCCATGCTTCTCTTGTTGGCTAAGCGGAGGGTGACCATACACTGGGTAGGAAACCCACTCCCACTGTCAAAGCATGGCTGTGTGATGTAACATATTGCCAAGAGCAGTTGACCAACTTCCGGGTACTTATGCGACCTGCGCTCGTCCCGAAGATAACTGGGAGCCATTTGCCTTTTTCCTTCTCCGGAGGGACTTAAACTCGCTAGCACTCGCATTAACGCCCTGAACACCACGTCAAGATATGACTTTGCCCGTTTGTCCCTAGTCCCGTAGAAGTGACTCTTGGAAGACTTAACAATCCATTTGCACTAAGACTATGTGTCCTTTCAATGTGATCTTATAGACATTTTACTGTTACCTTTGCCTCTGTGTTTGAACTAATTCCTACAGATGACAATTTGAGCAATATCATGTACACTGTGTTCTGATCAAGATTGTTCACTTGTGGCAATGTTCCTTTGTGCTCCTCCCCTCCTCTTTCCACTCTTCCTCCCTCCTTTAACCTCCCCTTGCTTTCCTACCTCCCGTCCCGCTGACTTTGTTGTTGTCTTGTTTATAATGACAAATGGCAATAATTTTTTTTTTTTAAACATTCAAATGCTATTAGCACAGTATTGTCTTGCTTCATTGAGCAAGATTTGCGCTATATAAATTACGTGAATTAAAAAAAATGAATAAAATATTGTTAAGGTCTTAAATCTAACACTCGTAGTGTAACCGTGGGCATCGCCCCAGCTCATCAGCAAAGCATTTGAAGAAGCTTCTGATCAGTGAATTTGGGTATTTCAAGAAGGTTCATCTAATGCAATGACTAAGCTGAGGAGGGACTCTACCAGTACAAACATTTGTTGAATGTAAAAAAGAAGGAATACGTTTACACACATATTGGGCTGAGAATGAAGAGGTATTAGTGATAGAGGACATTGTGAGACTTTCCATTCTTGCTGCCTTCCCAAGTTTCATCATCCAATGATACAAAGATGTAGAAGGTGAATCAAGACCGATTTGCATATATTATTCAGACTCAGAGTTTGAAAGGATCTACAAAACTGCATAATTTTTAAGGTGCCATCTAACCTCTTCACACAATCAAGTATGGCAGGAAGAGAGCTCTAATGCAATAGTGGTATACTCTAAAAGCTTATGGCACTGATATTTCCCCAAATTGAGGGGGGACAATCTGTGCCACCACTTCCACTGATTTAACACAACTATGGCCCAAATTGATGTGTGACACTTCTGATATGTTACTCACACTTACCAAATATTTTACTGGGCATAATTTCCATCATAATTTTACAGAACTATTCCTTGTAATCCTACAATTAAGGATGAAGGGTGGACATGATGATGCTTCCTTCTCCTAGTCAGCCACAGATATATACGCCTGCTGGATCCCATTCACCTAGATTAAGCAGCTATCACTTAAATAAAGTAGGCTTCTGATCGCAGCAGAAACGTCCTTCATCCAATTGATAAAAACAAGAAGTGTAAAACAATGGCGACTACATTGCAGAAGTTTACTTGGTCATTAGGACTAGCATAAGATGGTCTTGGAATCTGTGTATTGCATGGGGTTTCGTAAAATGTATTTCCATAATGGTTGTAAAGGCATGTCAAAAAGCAGGATTGCCTTTTAAAAAATGTTGTCTTTTCAGAAATTAAGTTACTGAGCTGTTCACCTCAGTGAATTATGCAATGCTGAGGCAGACAGTGTATACTAATACTCATAGAAAACATTTAAATGTATTCATTATACTTAGACAGGGGACACAAGGTGCTCCTTAACCTATTTGGTTACACCATATGGTCATTACAGGTATAAAGATAATTTGTTCAGATGGCCCACCATCATAAGGAAATAGCCTATAGTTCAATGAAATGTAAGAAAGGATTGTTCAGCATAAATGATGCACACCAGTATGGGGGGCTCTCCTAACAAAGTTCTTTAAGAAGTTTGGGCCTGATTTAGGTCTTGGCAGATGGGATACTCCGTCACAAATGTGATGGATATCCCATTTGCTGTATTACAAGTGCCATTGGATATAATGCACTTGTAATACAGAGCACGGGATAGCTATCATGTTTGTGACGGAGTATCTGATCTGCCAAGATCTAAATCAGGCCCTATGTTACTATAGTTCTATAATACAGAAGAAAAATGCCCCATTGGTGGGCACTTGTACAGCACCCCCTCAAAAACCAAAACCTTCAGGTCAAGCTGATTACATTCCCTCTTTCACTGAGGGAATATGGACTCTACAAAGGCTGTCTTGGTGCTAACTCAAGGAATTCTAGTTAGGTGGCGGGGGAATGGGAAAGGGAAAACATGTTTGACAGGTCTGGCATGAATCTTCAGGTACAGAATGGTAGCTCTCCACCCTGGCTATTCCATATGAAAAGGAGGAGCATGCATGAAGCTAAGGAACTGCCAAAGAATAGAAATCTGGGCATTGTCGCTCAAGATACAACTGTCTCCCACTCATGACACCACATTGTTTCAAGATTTTCAAACAAAGTGAGAAGTCAAGTTGTTGGGTGCTTCACATCCCTACAAAGAATATCAAATCGACAGGACTGCAAAGACCAAAGGTGAAAAGGGGAGTTACAAAATGGGTACTGCCTCGTGTCTATAGCTAGTAGAAGATCCCTGATCCACAATTAAAGAGAAGATCAGAGCTAAAGTAGAGCTGTGTGAGAATGTCCCATAGATAGTGTTACCCGGGGTAACATGAGACACAATCAGATATTCTAAGTACTTTAATTACTCATTCTGGAAGGTGGGTCATTCAGAGTCCTTCAAACTCTTTTATTTTGGAGCCCAGGCTATTTTCTATCCCAGTTCGACACTGAGTGTGCACTTGAGTGTGTGTGCATTACAGTGTGGTCATGAGGGTGTATGCACAAGTGTGTATGGACATGATATTGTGTATGTGTGTACATGAGTGTGTATGTGATTGTGAGTGTATGTGTGTGTGTGGACATGACTATGTGTGCTTAGAAATATGTGTTTGAATCTCAAAAGCTTCACTCAGCCTTGCAGGCTTCTGAGGTCGATAAAATGAGTACCACTGAGTTGGGGTAGATGTGTGCTTTTGCAGATACATGTTATATGTTATATATACCCTCAATCACTTGTTGGGAAGACTCAGTCTCATACTCCCCTAATATTATTGACTAAGCTACACATACAGAGGTTCATGGTTGTTATAAAAAAGTAGGGTAACTTTTGCAGTTAACGAGACCCACTTCCTTTGGAAAGCTGTATGCAAGCTATGTTGGCTTTCATCCTGCATTTTATACCAGTCGGAAATCAAGGCCAGTAGCTTGAAAGTGGACAGCAGTATCATTGGGATATTCACCAATTCATATTTTGAAAGTGTCTGGTTTTGGTAAAAATATTTTATTCCCCTTGGAGTCTAGCAGTCCCAGTTAGCCAGTTGCGGCTGGGGTGCGTACCCGTCAAGCTTCAGAGTCTGATATTTTGTGAACCAGTGACCATAGATAAACAATTATTTTGTTTTGGGACAGTGATGCAAAGCATGTAAACAGCATTTGTGAATGTCTATGTTTACATGCATTGACACATTAAAGTCAGGCCTGTTGCCAACGCTTGTTTTTTTCTGGAGACTTGAGCAGCACTAGTGAATTTATGAAAAAGGAGATCGTAAATCATCTGAAGGTCCAAGTCAGACAGTTTCTCTGAAATTGCTGTAGTGGCAGCAGTGATAAAATACAGTCTATTAATTGTGGATGTATTTCATTTGGAATACCTTAAGTGTATTTTAAATCAATATTTTACAGGGTCATTTATTGGATTATAAAGAGCACAGTTTCCTCTTTTTCCTAAAACATTTTTTCTTTTTAAGTGGTAGAGGAATCCCCATATCTCAATATGCTTACAATTTGTTAAGAACGTTTTACACTGTGAACCTAGTCTAGATTCACATGCTGTGTATTATTAGAGATGTTTTTAATGGCGTATGTTTAGTTTGTTGATATCATTGTTTCTTTTGCCGAACTGTTTTGCATCCAAAAATCATGTTGGGGATGTTGTTGTTTTGTTTTAAAGTTGATATGTTGATTGTGTGTTATCCAATTCCTGAATCTGTGAGCCTCTATGGACATGGTAGCTGCTCCAAGAAGCATGCACATCATAATACTCATCATTTATACTGAACAATCATTTAGTGCAGGATTTAAATTAAGATATTGTAAGCATTTGCAAACTACAGAAAATATGTTTTGGGGTTTGAAAACGAATGGCCTTTAACGACTCTATTTTGAGCCAGTTTAAAAAAGAATTCAGCTAATTAACCTTTATATAGCATACGTTTCTAATGGGTAATTGAGTCTTTACTTTGTTTTGCATTCCTCCAATTATACTTATCTTATCGCCCCAGGTGCCTGCACTGTGAGCTGCATTTTTCTTATTGACCATCCGAGACATTCTTGCTTTTGGAAGAAAAAAAAATGAGGGTGGATTGTTTTACCTGCCACCCGCTCCGGTCCACCGCGGCTGTTTGCCGATTGTGTGGAGGGCGGGGTTGGCAGCAATACGTAGCTCAGCTGCTCGGACGCCATAGTGGGCGGAGCTTTTCTAACGCGCGCTTCCCATTTAAAGCGGATAGGACATCGGACGCGCAGCGGGCGCGCGCAGCGGGCAAGCCCGTCTGCGCCCGTCTGCGTCCTGCCCGCGTCCAGTGTCAGCCAAGATGCCTGTCTGGACCGTACTACAAGAATTGTCTGGTCCAGGCATAAACTCCTTGAGCTGTCCGGGGGAAGCTGCATCTTACCAACAAGCTTTAACCCAAGTACCATCGAATTAGGTGGTGAAGGCCTAGAGTGGCATTGTAAGGCTTGCACCTTTTCTTTTAATAAAGAACAGACCCAGGGATGTAGACAGAAGGGCATTAGCACGGAAACACTGTTCAAAGTCGGGACATCAGTCGATGGGCCCAGTATCAACGCATGTCTAATCAACTGTCGATCTCTCCCCAAACATAGAGATTAAATCTGGCTAACACTTGAATCTAAAACACTTGACCTTATGTTTCTCACTGAAACATGGTTGAGGGAAAGCTCCAACCCTGATATACTGCTGGCCATTCCTGAAGGTTATAGAATAATTACAGTCAACTGGACAGGCAGCAGAATGGGGGGTGGACTCGCCATGATTTTAAGAGACCACTGGGAGATCTCATATAAAAGAATTGATCAGACCAGGAAAATTGAAGCTATGTCCTTTAGTATCAAAATTTCCCCCACCTTCGCTGTGGCAGGACTGCTGGTCTATAGGCCCCCGGACTCAGAGTCGTCTGAGCTGTTGGAGATTTGCGATTTCATCGCTGATCTGTCATTGAGACATGCAAAGTTCATTGTCCTGGGCGACTTCAATATCCATATGGACAATAACAACTGTCCCTTAGCCTCTCAGCTGTCCGACTCCCTTAAGGGCTTAAACCTTACCCAAATGGTTACTCTTCCTACTCATAAAGCCGGTCATCTGTTAGACCTGATCTTTACCAATGTCCCTACTTTAAATGTGGCAGATCCTATCCCCCTTACCTGGTCAGATCACAGCCTAATACCTTTTACTTTCACTGGTCCCAGTTATAGAGATCCAGTGAAAGTTAAATATGAAAATAAAAGGAATTGGAGGAAAGTCTCATTGGAATCAATGGGACCAGCACTCTCAAACACCTCTCTGTTACTCACAGGGGAACCTAGCTGTGATGCTTCCTCCTTCAATGGCTGGGTTACCACAGCTCTTGATAAAGTAGCCCCGTTTAAAAATACGAAAATAATTAGAACCAAACCATCCGCCCCTTGGTTTACAGATGAACTCCGCAAGGAGAAAAGCCTCTGTAAAAAGTTAGAACGGACATGGCGGAAAACATATGATGCTGAGACTAAGAATGCTTACAGAGCAGCATTAAAACAATTAAAAAAACTCAAATGCCACACTATTAGGGCCTTTCTGGCTGATCAAATTATGGCCTCTGACAACTCTGTCAAAGAAGTTTTTAGGATTGTCCAAGGATTTATTAAGCCAGAGGCCTTGAAATGCACTTTTGCATCATCTGCCATCTTGTGTGAGGATCTCTCTGTCTTTTTCAGGATAAAATACAAACAATATACTCTACATTTACCTTAACAAAAACCCCTACCTCATCCCCACCAAAACCTCACTGCTCAGACACTTGGTGTGAATTTCACCAGTTCAGTTCTGAAGCCTCCCTTAAACAACTCATTAAAGTCAAATCTGGATCCCCGATCGACCCATGTCCCGCTAAAATTTACACTTCACTTGCTCTATTACTAAACCCCTCACTTAATCAGATCTGGAATGCATCCTTAAACTCAGGCACCTATCCATCTATCTGGAAAACTGCACTAGTACAACCCATTCTTAAGAAAGAAGATGCTGACCCGACTGAATTAAAGAATTTCAGGCCGATCTCCCTCTTGTCAGTACCGGCTAAGATCCTGGAGAAGGAAGTGCAGAAACAACTCTCAGCCTACCTAGAATCGAACAATCTTTTACATGATTCTCAATCAGGATTCAGGTCAGGTTATAGCACTGAGACAGCTTTACTGGAAGTGTCGGAAACAATACGAGAAACCTTGGACCATGGTAATTATGCAATGTTGGTGCTGTTGGACTTGTCCGCAGCATTTGACACTGTCTCACATTCGATCCTTCTGGAGAGGCTTGAGCAGATGGGCGTGGGGGGCACCGTTCTTACTTGGTTTTCCTCCTTTCTCGAGGGCCGCTCCCAGAAAATCTTTCTACTCCCTTATGTCTCCTCTGCTCGCCCGTTGATCTGTGGAGTCCCTCAGGGCTCGGCCCTGAGTCCGACCCTTTTTAATGTTTATCTCGCCCCACTTGCCTCAATCGTCGAACAACACGGTGTTAGGGTGGTCTCGTACGCTGACGACACCCAGTTGGTGTTCTCTTTCAGGGATTACTCCGAGGCAGTTTTCACCAACTTCAAACAATGTCTGATTAATATCTCATCCTGGATGACAGACAATTGTCTGAAATTAAATACGGATAAAACAGAAGTTCTGTTTTTTAACCAGCCATCACCACCTAAAGCTGAACTGTGGTGGCCTACGGAACTTAATCCCCCTCCTCGCCTGTCCTCTCTGCAAGAAATCTAGGGTTCAAATTTGACTCCGCCCTCTCAGGGAAAGCCCAGATATGCCTAGTTTCATCCTCATGCTTCTGGAAGCTGAAAACCCTGAGGAGATTCCTACATCTCCTGCCTATGGACTGCAGGAAGACGGTAGTCCACGCACTGATCACTTCACAGTTAGACTATACCAATAGTCTATACTTGGGTCTTCCAGACTATCTTATCAGAAAGCTGAAGATCATTCAAAATGCGGCCGCTAGACTCATCAGGAATGTACCACTCCGCCATCATATCTCCCCTCACCTGCGTAGCCTACACTGGCTGCCTGTGAAAAAGAGGATTTAGTTTAAGACCCTTGCCTATAGGTCCTCCAGAGATACCGGCCCCAAATACTTAAAGCACAGATTGCCCAAATATAAGCAAAATAGGACTCTGAGATCGAATCACCAGGGATTCCTAGCTATCCCCCGTTTCAAAAAAGCTAGACTGGGCGGTCGATCATTTGCTTATAAAACCGCCTCGCTCTGGAACTCCATGCCTGAGGATCTCCGAAAGGCTGACTCAGAACCTCTATTTAGGAAGACTCTTAAGACCTGGCTCTTTAGCCTTCCCTAGAACCTCCTCCATCAGGTACTATCACCGCGCAATTCGCTGCCAGCGCCGGGACACCTCCGTTGGAGGTAGCCGTGCGCTTTACAAGATGTATAATAATAATAATAATAATAATAATTGTTTACTCTCGCTGAGAAACCTTTCAGAGTGAAGGAATGTGGTAGGTAACAAGCAGGCATATGGGTATCTTTCTTTAACATTTTTTAGGACGTGTTCTTCTCTGCTTCGAACCTTCAAGGACCATTAGTTCACCAGACCAGTCACTGAGTGCGCACTCTGACCTAACCCATCAGTAGCCCACTGGATTTGCCAGATAGTTAATGTGGAGTGGAAGGCCATACCCAATGTAAAATGTAGAATACAGGCAATTAGGCTGTTTCAGTGTTGGAGGTAAACTGGATTCCACATATTTTATTGTGTACAAACCTTTTGCAGTCTTGACACAATGACGGTCCAGGAAAACATGGCGGCCGGCTAGACGCCGTAGTGTGCGATACGGATATGAGCGGAGCATAATATTTACAGCGCAGAACTCGGCTAAGGCGAAGTTTTCCACCGGCGAAAAGAATCTGACTACTAAAGGAAAAAATATATATATAGTAATACCTGGAGGCTCAGGCGGCGTCCTGTGGGCGGACCAGGTAGTTCGATCAGCAACCAGCAGCAAACACGGCAACGGAGCGGTCGTGGGGAAGGGCGGCCCTGGAGCTATGCAGAGGGTGGCGCGCAGCCACAAGAATCCCCTTCCGGGGGAAAGGAGGCAGAGGCAGCGGCAGAGGGGAAGCTGTCAGGTCTGGTGGCAAGGATGCTTCCAACAGCTAACCCGATCACTGCTCCAGCATCAGGAAGGGCGCGCGGCCACGGAACAAATGTACTTCTCAGGACTGAAGGCGGGTAAGGGTAGGAGGAGGGCAGAGGGTGGGAGTGCTTGTGCGGAGGGGGTCTCCAGGTACACATTAAGGAGCACAGGAAGAGGCAGAGGTCTGGTAGATTCCGACCTATCAATCATTGCTTTTAAGGTGGAGGAGGAGGTAGGGAGGGAGGCTAAAGGCTCTGTTAAGTCAAGACCTATAGTGAGGGAGACACCAGTCCCTCATGCTGCTCCAAACCCCCAAAAAATACTGAAAAAAAACATACCCCGGAGCAGAGGATTAAGGTCACCCCATCACTTTGGACCTTTTTTAAGGTTCCGCCCAAAATGCTTATTTTGGGCGAAAGCAGTATGGCGGGGATAAAAAGGCACCAGGAGGGGGCAAGTAAGGAGCAAGAGGTGCAAGAAAGAACCCCTGAGGGAGAGAATACGGAAGGTATGGAGGATTGGACCAATGATATAACCCCGAATCAGTATCAAGTTCTCGCCTCGGATACGTTAGCTGCCTCGGGGGGGTGGGGAGACATCAAACTCCAGAGGAGGTGGAACTGGTCCCAGAAGGGTCAAAGGGCCCAAACCATAGCACTAACGGAAGGCCGTCTGTTGGGAGGAACCTGAGAGACAGGGATGAAAATGAAGGTGCTGTACATAATTCAAAAGACTCCGACAAGGAGGATCCTTCTATTGGAGCTCTCTTAGCAGCCCTGACTACTGAGATTAAAACCAGATTTGAAATCTCGGAGGCAAATCAGAAGGAGATAAGGTCTGCCTGTGAAGTCCTAGAGAGGGAGATGGATGATTTAAGCAATAGAACAACAACTCTAGAAGGGGGGGTAAGGGAGCTCAGAGAGGCAGTGCAGGCAAATAGCGCTGAAATAGTGGAGCTAAAAACGAAGGAGAGGGAGCAGCTAGATAGAGTAGAAAGATTGGAAAACTTCCAGAGACGGAACAACTTGAAGATTTTAAAAGTACCGGAAGGCAAAGAGGGGGATGATATTAAATCCTACATAGTCCAATTGATTAAGAGGGAGCTGCAGTTGGAGGAATCAGAGCAGGAGATTGCCAACGACATTCAGAGAACTCACAGGGACCCCTTTGGACTTAATACTAACAGGACCAAACCCAGGAGAATACTGGTTAACTTGTTAACCTTCACACTAAAAGAGAAGATTCTCTCTAAGGCTCTGAGCAAGAAGTCAATTGAGGTAGATGGGGTTAAATATGAATTCAGATCAGACGTATCAAGTGTTACTTCCAACAGGCAATGGGAACTAGGAAAAAGGATTGAACCACTAAGGAGGTTGGGTGCCTCGGTGCAGTTGAAGTTTCCGGCATTTTTGAAGGTGATGTTCAACAATAAGATGCACACCTTTTGCTCTGTTGAGGAGGTAGACGGGTTTATCGAAAGCCTGCAGCCAGGTGGCTAGTAACTCTGGTATAGGATCCAGCCTATTCCGATATGATCTTTGATCTGTCGTTCTTAATTTTCTGTAGGGCTGTTTAAATTTCTTTTGTCTTTTTAAGTTCTTGCTTACTTACAAATAATCACTAGATTAGACGCACACTTTGGGGGGGCACCCATAGGGCTCTAAGCCATGAAGAGTCAGGGTTGGGTTTTCCATGGGGGGGGGGAGGGGAGGTACGGGGAGCACAGGGTGGGGAGCATGTGGGAGAAAAAAGAAAAAAAACGTCCTCAGAAGCCTCATTAACGCTGAACTTGCGCTTAGTTTTCGACCTTAAAGGGGATGGATGAGAAGCGAGAGAATGCTATAAAAATTCTATCATGGAATGTGAACGGCCCTAGGGTGAAGGGAAGACGAGAGAGGATACTGCAATATTTAAAAGATTGCCCCGCTCATATTATTATCGTGCAGGAAACACATCTGACGGAGGAGGAGGGTCTGGAGTTTTTTAAGGCCAAAAAATGGATTAGCTAAGCAGTTTATACAGGGCAATCAGCCGTAACAAAGGGGGTGGCGGTCCTGGTGAAACAAGAGGCAAAAATCTGTATAGACGACAGTGTCTCGGATAAAGCTGGAAGATGGCTTGTGGCAAAACTGAAGATCCTGGGTCGTGGCTTCACGTTGGTGGGATATTACGGCCCGAATCAGGATGACACTACCCCCTTAAAGGAACTATTCACTGAACTACTCAATTTCTCGGACCCGATTATCATGGCAGGGGATTTTAATGCTGTCTTGGATTAAACTCTAGATAGATCTACGAACAGCAGGGCCTTGGTAAATCCCAAAATGTCGGGGCTTATCAGACAAATGATGGAGCAGCTGGGCCTGTGCGACATCTGGAGTCAGAGGGCAAGGTCGCAGAAAGGGTACACATTTTACAACAAAAAGTACAGACACCAGTCAAGGATTGACTACTTCCTAATAGACAGCAGCCTGAATGATCGGGTACAAGAAATTAACCATGTGGGGGTGCATTTGTCGGACCACTCAGCAGTGATGCTCCGCTTAAATTTAGGCGAGGGGGCTTGCCAAACCAGATGGACCATGGATCGTATGATCTTACTAGAGGAGGAAGTTATAGAGGCATTAAATAGGGAGACAAAAGAGTTCTTTGATATCAACCGGGGTTCCGCGTCAATTGGTATGATCTGGGATACATATAAAGCCTTTTTAAGAGGCAGACTGGGTGCACTAGGAGTGGCAAAAAGGTGGCTGTATCATAAAGAAGTCTCAACATTAGAAGAGCAGGTGAGATTAATAGAAAAGGAATTGATCAACCCAGGAGTAGGTGAGGGGGTTCGGGGAGGTTTGTTATGGGAAATAACATAACTAAAATCCAAACTGACTGTAGTTTTACAAGATAGGGTTAAAAAGAAATGGGAGGTCAGTCGGTTGGCCCACTTTGAATATGGCGAGGGATGTAGGAAGCTGCTGGCATGGAAAGCTAAAAATGAGCACGTGAGGAATAGGATAAAACAGTTCAAGTGTGAGCAAATGGGGGCCCTACTTGGAGATAACAAAGGGATCGAGCAAGCCTTCTACAAATACTTTAGCAAAGTGTGTCAGGAAGAGCTGGAAACTACAGAAGAAGAGGTGATGGCTTGGCTAAGGCAGGACTGGGTTGAACCCCTTACGCCCGGTAAGAGTAGACAGCTGAATGAAAAGATCAATATGAGGGAAGTAGAACAGGCTATTGGACAAGGCAAGAAGGGGAAAGCACCTGGACCGGATGGCCTGCCTCACGAAGTATACAAAGCCCTGGCAAGTACACTAACACCTATCCTAGCTGAAATATTCAATGAACTGTTTTTGACAGGAGCTGAAATGCTTGTATCATGGAAAGATGCCATCATCACGCTAATTCTGAAACCAGGCAAGTGCCCCAAAAATTGTGATTCCTACAGGCCAATATCGCTTTTAAACTGTGATTAGAAGATCTTCGCAAAAATTATGGCTGATAGACTCAACGGGGTGATGTCTGAGCTTGTACATGAAGATCAAAAGGGGTTCATTCGAGGAAGATCGTTGAAGGAGCTGACTTACACGCTAATTGGCTCCATAGATCTGGCCACTGCCTATGAGCTCCCACTTGCGGTAGTGGCATTAGACGCCACCTAGGCTTTTGACCGGGTTAACTGGGTTTATTTACAAGCTGCGCCGAAGTCTTTAAACCTCTGGACAAACTTTTGCAGAGCCCTGGCAGGTTTTTACGCAGCACCAGAAGCGAGGGTGCTGGTAATTGGCTCCCTGACAAACTCTGTTCGGATCACCAGGGGCATGAGGCAAGGCTGCCCCTTGTCACCACTATTGTTTAATCTGTACATCGAACCTCTAGCCAGAAGAATAAGGCGAGACCCAGATATTTTACCTTTTCAATACAATGGTTGGAGAAAGAAATTAGGTTTATATGCAGACGACATACTAATCTATACAATCCACCTACAAAAAACCTTGAGCTGTGTCATGACTTTAACAGCAGACTTTGGGAAGATCTCAGGCTATGACATCAATAAAGATAAGACGGAGATTATGGCCTGGAACACGGAGGTAGGGGATGATGCCAGCAGGGGAGAAATGAGATACCTGGGAGTTAAGACCCCCCCCCGATATTACTAAACTAACCAAGGTAAACTTCGAAAAAGTAAGGAAAGAAGTGGGAGTCTTATTGAAGAACTGGTCTCATCTTACGCTTACCTTATTCGGACGAATCAACTTGGTGAAGATGATAGTCCTCCCCAAGTTCACCTTTCTCTTTGACGCAATTCCCCTACCCTTTATGAAGGAATGGTTTGTGAAGATGCAAAGTCAGATTAGCAGCTTTATCTGGTCTTCCAAAGGGCCACGGATAGCGTGGAAGAAGCTGAGAAGGAGGGCGGAGAAAGGAGGGTTAGCATTACCAGACCTGCTTTTTTACTCTTAGGCATTCTTACCAAATAATGGGAAAATGCTGTTAAATAGACACTCAGAGATTGGGAGACTATTGGCGGTGATGCTGAGGCAGGAGGGAATGTGGTTTTATGCATAAATATGCGGATCCCAAGTACTTTAGAAAGGTTAGGCTAAAAATTTTAGGGGGTCTGGCCGAGACATGGTACATAATCAAAAAGGTCTTAAAACTTCCGTAATTCAGCCTACTTGCCCCCATCTGGGATTCTCCGGGCTCTCCAGAATGGACAAAAGACGTGATGGCAATCCCATTACGTGAGGCAGGTATAACAAGATGGGAGCATATAATACACGAAGGACACTTGATTACATGGGAAATGTGCAAACAAATGACAGACCATAAGGTCTCAAGATTCAAGTTCCTCCAAATACAGAGTTGGTATCATGCTCCCGGCACAAAAATAGGAGATCAAAATGAGCTCGAACATAGACTTACGCAAGGGATCGTTGCGAAGAAGGAAGTAGCTACGTTGTACTGGCTGATGATCGAGCTGGAGGACGGAGCTTTCACCTTGCCAGTGGGACTGGGGGGAAGATGCTTGCCCGAGATTTTGCTGGAGTACCAATGGCAAGTATCTGTGTCTATGATGTACAAAATAGTAAAACTGGCCTACCTGAGGAGAAATCATCTTTTCACCATCCACAGGGCCTATTGTACCCCGCAGATACTTTCGAAGTTCGGAAAAGGAGGTGAGGTGGCTTGTCCGAAATGTGGCAGCATGAGAGAAGACGACGTGCATATGTTTTTGCACTGCCCAGAGATCCAGGTGTTCTGGAATGACGTGAGTAAAGCCTCGTCTTGCTGATTATTTTTGGATGTTTGGACCTACAACTTAAAATTAGCTAGAACCACGCAAAGCTGGTTTTCTATGCCATATTACTGGCACGCAGAGAGATCTGCAAGCAATGGGTGGCCCATGCTCCTCCTCGATTTGAGGATTGGCTACGTTCTGTAAAGTGTATAGCCAGCTTGGCTATGTCGGGACATAGAAGGCATGAGTTCAGGTCACCCCTGCTGAGTTTGTGTGAGCAACATGATAGAGAATCAGATCAGGGGTCCAATGATTAAGCCTACTCCGCCTCGGCTGGCACTTTTTTCTAATGAAGCAGGGCTGCTTATAGAGAAAGAGTGATTGAAGAAGGGGTCATCACAATCCGAGGGTGGCACCGTGTGAAACCCCCCCTCTCTTCCTTTTTCTTTTTCTAGCAAAAAGGGCAGGACACCTCAGTCAAGGTGCAAGTGGAATGGTGTTTATGAGGCAAATGAGGACAAAAAAAAACAAGCATTAAAAATGCAATAGGTCTCGCCTTTCATTAAGTTAAAACCATTTGCTTTGCTATACAATACCATTAGCAAAGCAAATGGCTTTAACTTAATCAAAGGCGAGACCTATTGCATTTTCAATGCTTGCAACTAAAAGCAAAATGTAATTAAGGCAACACTAACAAATGTGGATGTTCCCTAAAACCAGTCCCTTGCCCTTCACTTTGGTCCTGATAGTGCTAATAAGCCATATGTGGGGGTAGAGTTCTCTTTATAAGCCCTACTGGCATAAGTTAAAATAACAAAACACTATGGGGAAATAACTCAGTAGATTAGGCGCTTGGTGCTTAGATTTGGATAGAGCCTGTTGTTAAATACCAAGGCCTGTGCACAGAAGCAACTTGGAAAATAGAGAGATTTGGGGTTTGGCCAGAGGATGAGCCAGCTGATTGCGCAGACATTTTACTGCAGCACTTTCAATTAACAAGCTAAAACGGACCATCCAACGTTGAGAAGTGAAAAAACAGTTATTTTTACGGAGAGGTGCATTTCTAACACTCACCGAGAATAGTCAATGTAGAATGTAGATGCGCTTGATGAATGTGGATGGTTTTGAAATATATTGTCGCATTATTTATTGAATGACTCCTTTAACTTTAAGCAGCATTTTATGCACAGAAAGAGGAGATAAATAACCTGATCAAATTAAATAACTGTACCCATTGATTGAAACCTCACTTGCAAAGAGACGAGTCCATTTGGGTCGCAAGGCGGCAAATTTTTACGCTCGCTGCTGCGTCATGCA
This sequence comes from Calotriton arnoldi, assembly GCA_963921515.1. Lineage (NCBI taxonomy): Eukaryota > Metazoa > Chordata > Amphibia > Caudata > Salamandridae > Calotriton > Calotriton arnoldi. Next base: position 201,366 of record CAWUFW010009815.1, on the reverse strand, counting down.
GTGTTCTGCAAGTAACACCTGTTAGTTACAGAGTATATCTTTTCTTTCAACCTCTTGTCTGCTTTATTTACATCCCTTCATGCCTCCTCAAATACAAACACAAAAACACGGTAAACTATGCTGTTAACATATTTCTGTTTGGAAACGGTCTGAGAAAAGAAGCAATTATGTTGCCTGGAAGATTGAAATGTGCTTCTGTCAGACCAGTCAGACGTGTTTACACATGGGCGTGATGTCAGAAAGTTAATCTTCATGGCCGCAAGGACCACAGTGTATCGCCAAGAGTGAACTTTTGCATATTTCGTCTGGGGGCTGCCTTTCTTTATGGGATAACTAGTCACTCAGTTTCAGCAGACTAGTGACTTCAGAGTGAGAGGATTTTTATTATCGGCAACGTCTTTGTTACTTCCAAAATAAAAATGGCACAGATATCATTTGTTTTCCCGAGTTAGCCTAGGGGCTTCACACTGCGCTTGCGTGGAACTAGATAAGGGAACAACGATGAGTTGATTCAAACGGGAATCTAAGCAACTCAAACACGTCATGTGTTTGTAACATACAGTGTTCTTTTGTTGATTGTGGGGGGTCAAAGGTCTTTGCAAAGGTGTTTTGAGTGGATTGAATACAAATCTGTTTGAAATGTCCCTAAGCATACAACCGTTGGAAATGTAATAGGTCTCCTATTTGTATAAGTTATAGTAGGATGGCGCATCCTTGCCTTACCCTTGTATATTGGACCTCTAAGGCTGAAATGAATGCAAGTGGTGCTGAGAAGGGTGCCAAGACTCGAGGCTTCTGGATGCTGTTTGGCACGTCAGTTCCACAGCAGTCACATAGAGACACGAACGGGTTAAGCAGTCTCGCAGCGGGGAGCAGAGAAAGCATCAGTGTGACCACCAGCGCTGCAGACATGGAGTAAAAAGATCAACAGACTTCTAGTCCTTTCAGGAGCCAACAAGCCTCTGCTCTTCGAGGGCTCTGAAGACACTACCAGGATGTTCAATTACCCTGTTCATCTTTACCTGCTGTGCACAAATTACCCAATTCTGCAGTTGCGACGAGAAATACAAACAAATAAGTAGAAACAATGCAAGTTTGCACCCTGTTGAGGGGAATCTTTCTACCAGAGGTTCCAGAATCAGTTGGGTACAATAAAACAAAAGGCGAGCCAAAGGCAGAGTTTAACTTGCCATACAGCCATTGGTGAATTGACTCAAAGTCAGAGTGGATTACTAAAGCCACTAAAATCCGCTGCCAAAAGAAAACAAGCGCGGTGAAAGCGAATCGCGCAGCGAATCGCGCGGCTAAATAATTAAATAAACAAGCCACGGCAGGCCGCTCCAATGAGCACAATCAAAGATTGCCGACTCTTTTTTTTCAATATTTGATGCTTTTAGTAAGCAGCGCAGCATGCCCCGCTGCTTATTAAAAGCAACAAATATTGAAAAGTACAGTTTACCGAGCCAAAAAAAAAAGTCCCCAGAGTTTCACGCCGCCAGTGAAGCACCCAGTCCCCGCGTGCACATCTTCTGTCCGTCCGCGTGCACGCTTGGAATCCGTATCGATTCCAAAAGGCCCTCGCATGGCGAAAGCAGCGCATGCGCGCTGCTAACGCCAGGCGAGACCTAAAAAACCTATTGCAGTCTTATAAAAAGAAACAAACTAGACTTTTTTTACACTCTACCGCTCACTCCAGTGAGAATCAGATTAATACATGGAACCGAAAACTCTGTCTAATGGAGATCTTGAGCTCTTTTGATTCCCTTTATGCCACCCTGAGGTCTGTTATGTACACCGATGCCGAAGAGGGCAAGAACCTATAGGTGGTTTGCAGGTGCGTCTCCTCTGCAATAGCGGAGGAGCGTTGCCCCACTGGCAGAGCCAACAGCTAAAAAATAAAACAATATTTGATTATCGCTTTATTTTTAAGCAGCTGGCTCAGCCAGCGTGTGCAGGGAGGGGCGGGGCTGGGGCATGGGAGGGGGTAGGAGGAGTTCTATGTGGACTCTCTAAGTGCGCATATGTGTTTGGTCGGTCATCTCAGGCCGACCAAAACACACATGCACACTTAGGTTTCTCCAGCCCAGTTTCTCCAGCCCTGGCAGGTTCCTTTCAGCCTGCTCAGGCCAATCCCCGCGCTGCTCTGCAGCATGGGGATCGGACAGGGAGTCTGATGCAGCCCCAGTGCCTGCTGGGACACGGAAAAGGAAACACCCGATGCGCCGCGGGACGCGGCAGGCAACTTAAGGTAAGTTTTTTCTTTTTTATTATACTTCCCCTCCCTCACCCCACTACCTTTTGTATGTGGCGGCCGACACTGATGGTTTGACACAGTATGTTCAGCAGCACATACAAAACTCTTGACCGCACTGGGAAAAAATCCCTTGAACACAGAAAGATGTGCAGTCATGTAGGAAAGAATATAAAGATGTCCTAGAAGAATATAATGGACACTACCTCAGACTCGTTAGTTGCAGCAAGCAAGGCTCAAGACAGTGAGGCTTTCTGGAGAATTGTTAATCTGCCTTACTTTAATGATGCTCCATCCGCTTCAAAAGAAAACGCAATAACAGCCGACACACGGGAGAACCACTTTGCAAAAGTGTTTTCCTCTCGTCAGTCTGACTCACCTATTTGGGGAAGGGAAGGAGATGTCATTAAGAGGTGGCCCTGTCATTTTAGCATGCCTATCAAGGTGGTGGAGGTAGTGGATGCCCCAAAGGAAAAGCCACAGGAATGGATTACGTCCCTATGGATGTTTACAAATCAACATTCTTTTGCCGACACCTATTTTAATTTTTTTTACTAGGGAAGCTCTTATAAGTAGACTGCCCCACTCATGGTCTAGGCCAGTAATTGTCCCAATTTTAAAGAAATCATTCAAAATCTTTTTTATGGCTAAATTGTGCAGAATAGAGTCATGTAAACATTAACATGCACAGTGCTACAATTCATCATTTCATAAAGACCCATCTTCTGATAATACCTGCCCTGCATTTTCAAGTTTAAGCCATTATTCAGCACAAAGTGGACATGAATGTAACTGCTCATAATCTGTCACTAATGCCATTACCTTAATGCTGAATTGTTATTTATGTTTCTTGATTGTTAACTACCTTAATGCTGTATTTTTTTACCTTCTTTAGTCGACTGTTACGAATCACACGAATCCTCACAAGTATCTCAATTAAACTTCTTTGCATAACATGTAAAGCGCTCCGATACCTTTGGGTCTAGCTAGCATTATATAAAACTATAACATAAAATAATACAAAGTAAGAGTTTGTGGCACCTTGCTGAATAGGTTTACTGGCTGTCAAAGGAAGGAGAACATGGGCTGACTAGAAAGGAATCATAAATCTTGTGCTCAGAACTTGCAGGGAAAGTCACAGAGAGTCCTCAGTGTTGTATTCTCTACACTTCCAAAGTCTTTACAAAAACTTTTGTGTAATCGCTCAACCTCAAAGCCCATCAAGGGGAAGATCTCAATAACTAGGCATGATGCCCATCATGCTGGAGGTAGGTAGGGAGACTGTGGTTTAGTAGTATAGGAATCTATTTGGGAAAATGGGAAGAAAAAATGGGACTATTAATAGTTTGGGGATGAGGGACATCCACCAAAATGTGACTGATGTCCCGTCCACCCTATTTATGGTATATACAAATATAAACACACTAAATGTAGATTTGCATACACCTAAATAGGGCAGATGGGACATCCCCCAATTTTCGGTGAACATCTTTCATCTACTAAACTTGAAATAATAATCAAAGTTTCTTGTTTTGGCACACGAGAGGAAGCTCTCCAGGCAGAGTAACTACTCTAGAGTTCATCACTTGGACGACTGGATCAGCTTCACAACCATGTCTTTCCTTTATTCAGGCAGCATCTGCAGTCCCCAGGGAGTAAGATACAATGAGCAGGTGTCTCTAGAATTTTCACTTGGTGCCTTAAATTGCAGATGCTTCACTCACTGCAGTCAGACAAGTAGCCCTCTTGGGAAGGATTCCATTCCATGCCTCAGTAACTCACAAGGAGCCTTGCAAAAAAATATTTTGATATGCACTGCCCCATACTATTGCTCCATATTATGAATGACGTACACACAGACATACAGATGCTAATGCACGTAGCTCCCTACTTGGAGAGGTCATTCACTTAGCCATGCATGACTTACAAAAACACTGTTTTGCTAATGCACTCAATTTTGAACTTCTGGGGGCTGCACCAGCCATTGCGACCAACCCAGTCACTCGCACACATGTGCGCGCACACACGCTCATGTGCACCGGCACTCACATGCAGACGCTCTTTGCATACACACATATGCATTTGCAAAATCACACCTTGACCACTGGGGGTATTGTGGCACTGAATAAAAGATGTTTATTGTTACCCAACTTAGCAGAACCCATTTTATCGACCTAGGAAGGATGAGAGGCTGATTGAAGCTGATGAGATTCTAACATAGATTTCTGCTCACACATAGGTGCACATACCCACGCCTGTACAAACAAACACAATCATGTTCACACATGCACATGTGCACACACTCGTGCACCAACACTTCCATGCACACATATAACGTACCTGCAAAAGCACACATTTACCCCAACTCAGTGGTACTCATTTTATCGACGTCGAAAGGCTGAGTGAATCTTCTGAGATTCAAACACATATATCTATGCACACAACCATGTCCACACATATAAACACTCACAAGCACATACACACTCATGTACACATGCACACAATATCATGTCCGTACACACTTGTGCATACACACTCATGAGCACACTGTAATGCACACAAACTCAAGTGCACACTCAGTGTCGAACTAGGATAGAAAATAGCCAGGGCTCCAAAATAAAAGAGGCCTCCATTAGCGAATTAAATAGCTAGAAAGGCAACCATGTTTACAAATTGGGGCAGTTTTGAACTTATAAAAACTCCCTATTTAAGCATTCTGGATGGTATAGAGATTGTGTGAATTTGAGCTTGCTGCAGGCAATGTTTGTTTTAATATCAGGAAACACAACAGTAAAAACCGCCCCAGCAGACCATAAAATCTGCCCACAAACAGCCAAAAACCTGGCGCACATACTGACCTGTCAGACAAGCCCATCGGGCACTGCCTGACATCCCTATAGGCCAGTCCGACTCTGCACTCTTACCTGCACACACACAATTTAATGTGTGCATACTCACATATGCACCCACATGCTCAGGTGCATACAGAGGCTCACAAGCTCAAATGCACAATCGTGCACACACACTCATGCGCCTATATGTTCACATAGGCAGATGCCCACACTCGTGCAAACACTCACTCATGCACATTGACAGGCATACACACTCTGACAAACTCACATTCACACACATACAAACAACATACATTATTTTACTTGTTGTAGCAAATTGATTATGTTACTTACCATGTAGTGCTGTAGATTCACATGCTCTGCATATCCTGCCATCTAGTGTTGGGCCTGGATGCTTGCAAGTTGTTTTTCTTCTAATAAGTCTTTCAAGTCACAAGGTAAGGTGACTCCTCCTTAGGCTAATGTTGCGCATGGGCATCGGCTCCATTGTTAGATTGCTTTCCCACAAGAGGGTGAGATTGGAGTATAAGTGAGTGTAAGTAATGCAAGTAGATGCAAGCGAAATATAGATTAGGACTGCAATGACCATAGGTGTCCGGAGAGGAGGGTGGGAGCATGCAAATCTACAGCACTGCATGCCAAGAACAGATACTTAAAAGTAACATAATCCGTTGAGGCATGTGTGGATGTAGATAAACATGCTTTGCATAGACTATATAGCATTGCCCTCCAAAATGCGGTGGCTAACCACTGGACGTTGCAGTTGTTTGCAAAAGTGTAAGTAGCACTGCCTGTCCTACATCAGCTTGTTGACATGCTAAATCATCGACATAATAGTGTTTGGTAAATGTGTGTGGTGTAGACCATGGAGCCGCTTTACAAATGTCAGCTATGCGAAAATTTCCTGAGAAAGCCATAGATAGTGTGCTTTAGGGGGTACAGACAACGTTCTTTTGGCTTTGGCATAGCATGTTTGGATACATTTAACGATCCATCTAGAAATGCTTGATTTTGAAAAAGGTTTCCCTTTATGAGGAGAAGCAAATGCAACAAAAAGTTGTTTTGTTTTACAAAAATCTTTTGTCTAGTCAATATAATACATAAATGCTCTCTTAACATCTAATGTATGAAGAGCTCTTTCAGCTACAGAATCTGGCTGACGAAAGAAAACAGGTTACTCAACCGATTGATTAATGTGAAAAGAGAATACTACATTTGGTAGAAATTTTGGGTTGGTTCGATGAACCACCCGATCTTTATGAAGCCGGAAAAAAGGTTCTTCTAAAGGTAATGCCTGAAGCTCACCAACACGCCTTAGTGAGGTGATAGCAATTTAGAATGCAATCTCTCAAGAAAGAAATTGGAGGGGGCAATTATGTAATGCTTCAAAGGGTGGACCCATAAGTCTTATTAGAACGATATTGAGTTCCACGTAGGTGTAGGTGGAACTCTTGGTGGTATCACTTTTTTAAGGCCTTCAATGAAAGCCTTAATTACTGGCAATTTGAATAACGATAAGTGTTGTCTGTTTTGAAGATAGGCAGCTATTGCTGTCAGATGTAGATGTATAGAAGTGTAAGCAAGACCTGAGCATAGTAAATGCAGAAGAGAAACAAATAATGTTTTGTTTAGGTGCATTTAGTGGATCAAGTTTTTGGTAATTACAATAAATAACCAATCTTTTCCATGTAGCTGCATAGCAAGATCTAGTGGTAGGTTTACGTGGTTCCTTAAGAATGGCCATGCATTTTCCTGGCAGATTTAGATATCCAAATTCTATGACTTCAAGAGCCAAATAGCCAGGTTTAGCTTCTCTGGGTTTGGGTGTCAGATTTCTCCATGTTTGTGAGTGAGAAGATTTGAACTGAGGTGAAGATTCTCATGTGGGACTATTGAGAGTTCCATGATTTACGAGCCCATGTAGGAGCTACTAGAATGAGGTTGAGGGACATTTTCTGAGCTTCCGAACCAGAAATGGGAGAAGAGGGAGAGGTGGAAAAGCGTAGGCAAATATTCCTGACCAATTCATCCATAGGACATTGCCTTTGGATAGAGGGTGTGGGAACCTGGAGGCTTAGTTTGGGCATTTGGCGTTCTGTGCTGTTGCAAAAAGTTCTATTTGTGGAAACCCCCATTTGTGGAAGTATGGGAGGAGGACTTGGGGTTAGAGTTCCCAATCGTGGACTTGTTGTTGCGTCCTGCTGAGGAGGTCTGCAAAGTTGTTGTCCATTCCCGTGAGGTGTTCAGCAAAAAGATGGATTTTGTGATGTATTGCCCAATGCCAAATGGTCTGAGAGAGGCCTGATAACTGTGGAGTGTGTGTCCCCCCTGTTTTTATACATAGTACATAGCTGTCATATTGTCTGTTCGGATCAGGACAACCTTGCCTGTAAGGTGAGGTAGAAATGCTTTCAACGCTAGGTGAAGAGATTGAAGCTTTAGTTAGTTGATGTGGAGATTCTGGTGTTTGACGTCCCAGAGACCCTGGACTGTTAGATCTAGTAAATAGGCACCCCACCCTGTGAGGAATGCATCTGCTGTTGGCACGATCAGTAGAACAGGGTCGATGAACGGCACCCTTTTAACAGGATTTCTGAGTTCCACCACTGCAGAAAGCGATGAGTGTGGCTATCTACCAACACTAGATCAATGAGTTGACCCTGTGATGGAGTCCACCGTCGTGCTAAACATTCCTGTAGAGGACCATGTTTACTTTTGCATGGGGCATTATGGCAATGCATGACGCCATCATCCCTAGAAGATGTATGAAGATTTTCACTGTCTTGGAATTGTGGTAGCAGTATTTGGACATTTCAAATCCTGGTTGGATTTGGATAGGTTAGACCTATGCAAGTGTTGAGCATAGCTCTCAGATACTGTTGCAGCTGTGAAGGTTGAAGATGGGATTTTTGAGCATTGATAGTGAATCCCAGGTGATGTAGAAGATTTATGGTCATTTGAGTGTGTTGATGACACAGTAGGTGTGTATTGGCTTTGATAAGTCAATTGTCCAGATATGGATAGACATGAATGTTTTATCTTCTTAAATGCACTGCTACCACTACTAAACATTTGGTGAACACCCTGGGTGCAGTGGTGACTCCGAATGGAAGGACTTTGAATTGATAATGTTTGCCTGCTATGACAAATCTGAAATATTTGTGATGTGCAGGGTGAATAGGGATGTAAATGTATGAGTACTTTAAGTCTAGTGCTGACATGAAGTTTCATTGCTAAAGAAGTGGAAGAACTTGTTGAAGTGTGACCATATGGAAGTGTTCTGATAGTATGTATTGGTTTAAAGGCCTGAGATCTAAATTAGGCCATAGAGAGACGTCCTTTTTGGGAATTAGAATGTACAGGGTGTAAACCCCTGATCCTTGATGTTGTATTGGGACTGGCTCTTTAGCTCCTTTGAGTAATAGAGCTTGCACTTCCTGTTTGAGCATGTGTTGATGTTCCAGAGAGATTGTTTGTGTGCGAAGTTGAATATTAGGAGGATTGCTGATGAGCTCTAGGCAATAACCATGTTGGATAATGTCCAACACCCACCTGTCTGATGTTATTGACTGCCAGGTATGAAGAAACTGCTGTAGTCGACCCCGACAGGTGTAGGATGATCGGGGGGGAATAATAAGTGAGTCACTGCTTGTTGGTGGATGGGGAGGTACGAGCTGGTGTACCTCTACTCCATCCTTTGGAGTTGTTACCCCTGTAATTGCCCCTGAAATAACCTCTTGAGGAGAGGATTAATTTTGTGGCCTATATGAAGATGTAGAGGCATCTTTGGAAGTGTTTTTGGAACCTCCTCTATAGGAGGAGAGAGGAAAGGAGCCTCTATTGGTAGGTGTTGGAAGTGCTCCCATAGATTTAGCAACTTCTTTATCTTTTTTCATTTTTTCTAAGGCCTCATCCACCTGTGAGCCAAAGAGATGCTCCTTATCAAAAGGGACATTTAATAAAGTCTGCTGAACGGCTTAAAATCAGAGATGCGCAGCCAGGCATGCCTCCTTAGGCGGACACTATTATTGATACCTCTGGCTGCGGTATCAGCAGCGTCTAGTGCACACTTGGTGGAAGAGTTGGAAATGAATTTCCTTTCTTGCACTAACTCTTGTCCCTTTTTCTTATGCTCTTCTGGGAGATATTGGAGTAGTTCCTCCATTTCATCCCAGTGTGCTCTATCATGCCTGGCTAATAGGCCTTGTGTATTTGCGATCTGCCATTGATTGGCAGATTATGCAGCGACTCGTTTGCCTTAGCCATCTATGAGCTTTGACTCTTTGTCTGGCGGTGGTGCGTCTGATGTAGTTTGTGAATTTTTCCTTTTCCGGGCATTTGACACAACTAAGGAGTCTGGTGTAAGCTGACCTCTAATATAAACTGGGTCAGATGGTACAGGTTTATACTTATTGTCCACCGTAGGGGTAATGATGCGTGCTCTTGCAGGGTCTTTAAAAATATGTTCTGTATGGCGCATCATACCTTTAAACATTGGTAGGGACTGAGATGTTTCATGTGTGTTCCCTAATGTCTCGAATAAAAAAAATTCCTCAATAGATTCTTTATGTAATGTGACCACATGATATTGTACTGCCCTAGCTATCAGCTCCTGAAATGAGGGAGAATCATCAGGGGGTGAGGGTTTAACAGGATATAGGTCTGGGTCTGCATCCCCTGGAGGGCCTATATCGTAATCCTGCCAGGAGTCTGGTGGTAGTGCTCAATAATTGTGATTATCCCCCACATCTGCATCTGGGTCTGTATGTGGAGAATCCTGAGGTGTGATGTTTGAAGGATTGTGGGGCAACTGAGGTACCAAAGGTACATGTGATAAGAGATGTAGGATGAGGTGGAGAAAAAAGAGGAACAGGGTGCAAGGGATTGGTGGCAATGTCCTTTTTCTTCCCTTTTAAAGGTATTGTAGTATGAATATCCTGTTGGGAAGAGGTTTTCTTCTTAGCAGAAGGTATTGAAGTAGATTCTGTGACAATGCCGCCAGTCTCTGAGTCTGGCTATGGATCCTTTTCTGTTTGGGACTGAGTTTTTCTTGCATTGTCTCTAAAATCCGTTTTGGGAGTGTTGCAAGAACCAATTTTTGTTTCGGTGCTGAACTTTGTTTCACTTTCAGAACCGGTGCGGTGGAAGCCGAAGAGTATCTCGGCTCGGTGTGGAGCCGGAAGGCTTGTGTGTGCTTTTGGTGCCGAGCCGGAGGGCGGGGCAGCCAAAGCCGAATCTCGGTGCCTACCATGGCCAGATGGTATTGGTGGCCCGGAAGCCTTTTATTTTAAGAGAACCGAAGGTTTTTGTGTGTGGCGGTGAGGGCTTTGGTTACTCACGGCACCTTGACAAGGCGGACGATCCTGTGACTCCAGATTGATCTCGAGCTCAGAGTCGGAATCTTGAACTGAAAAGGCCCCTTCTTCTTCCGCAGCTGAATCTTCAAGATCTTCCTCTTCCTGTTCGATATCTTGTTGTCCGAAGAGATCGGGCGCATGTGTTCGATGTTCTGCCTATGCATTTCTCTGCATCGAGCCCGACGGTCCCAAAAGATCTTCTTGGATCGAAACGACCAAAAGGCATCACAATCTTCTTCCTTGTGCTCAGGGGACAAGCACAGGTTGCAGACTTTGTGCAGGTTGGTGCACGGGTATTTGGAATGGCACCGAGGGCAGAATTGGAACAGAGTCCTTTCCATCAGCAGATACGCATGGATGGAGATGGTAATAAGTATGAACAAGCCCGAACGGGCTAGGCCCAAAGGCAGCGGATGGAGTTTTCTGACCCTATAAAGGAAAGTCTTCTGAATTTCGACACACGAGGGATGGAACACGCGCACCGAAAGGATCCCGAAAACGGTCTCGAACCGGAGCGCTGTAATACATGTCCGAACCCGATGGCAGAAAGAAAACAATCTAACAATGGAGTTGATGCCCATGCGCACTATTACGAAAAGGAGGTGTCACCTTAAACTCTGGACTCGAAAGACTTCTTTGAAGATAAACAACTTGCAAACATCCGGACCCAACATTAGCTAGCAGAAGTATGCAAAGCATGTGTATTTACAGCCCCATATGTCTCGAACATATGTTTTTCTATGGAAAGAGGGCAACAGCCCCACCAACATCCCCAAGCACCCCACTACTTGAAAGAAGCAGGGTACTCGAGGATGCTGAAGGTCCAACTGAATATAGGAAGAACAAAGCAGGATGAATGACTCCTTAGATCGGGTTCAGACAAGTCTGTCTGTTTTATTTTATCTGCCTAAGTAAAGCTGCTTCCGTAAGAGATACAGAAAACCCAATCAGGCACATATGTTTTGTCTGTAAATCCGACAATCTGAGGTGAATTACATGAGGTCAGTGTGACAAAGGCCTGTCCATGTACAGCCTGTGCCCTGCACTGAGCCCTTTGCCGTACTCTGCAATAGTTGAACAGTCACCCTGCAAGTCATCTATCTGGGGCATATTAACCGATTAACAGTAAATACTGGGGGGTTCTTCCACCCCACACATCCCTCCTGAAGCTACGTCCCTGTCCCTATGTGCGACATCCTATCTGCCAACCAATGTCACAAAAAAATGGGTGCATGTTTATCAAGAGTATAGACTTGAAGGCTCTGGGATGCTCTTCAACCATCCATTTGAGGGCAGCGAGGCTGCCTTGGTCGTCAAGAACTGAACTGGAGTGAACACCATCATCCACCATCCAGACTAATTCAATGGGGCCCTGTACAAACTAGCCGGCCTACCATCAGACTGGGATCTTGAAGGTAGACTTCCATTGAGTTGAGGAAAGAGAAGAGATCACTGTCCAGTTCAGCAGATACTTCCACTGCACATATCAGCTAGCTCAATACTCAGTATTTGTACCAGGGATGGTGGTGGCAAGGTGTGGGCATCAGAGAAAAGGTCCCATGGTGCATTTATTTAAGTTTGCCTCAGTAGGCATCTGAAGCCTATTAATGCCATACCCAGTTTTTTGATCTGTGACCTTGTATTGGCCATTTTTCAAACTACACGCAGTTTTAAAGAACACAGTGAGAAAATGCAAAGTTCATTCACTCAAGCCAAGCATGCAACATAGTACTGGAGTGGCACGATGCCCAGCCTTGTGTGCATACATGCTAGTGTATTCCATATGATTGTAGCATTGCATTGTGCCACTTGTTAAAAGTTGCATTGTGACATGTGCTGGGCTTATACAATTGGCAAGCATTCATTTAGTTTCAACTGGACTTTGTACTATATTCAGGGCTGCAAAGTTGTTTCACCAGCTTATGGTTGTATGTACTTAATAATGCTACCAAAAATGTTCTTAACTTTTCCGAACACCATAATTCCACTAACTCAGCCCCAAATCAAACAATGCCCGACGCCACCCACTGTCTGTTTAAGTGGGGTACACCATATCACATGTTGGGAAGTCTCAGTCTCACACACCCCTAAGAATATTGACTAATCAACGCCCCTGGTAAGGTGTCAGAGCATTTTACATCACAGGCACATTATACAGAGACAATGAATCATACTTGTGTACATCAGCCTATAGGAAACGTCAGATAAACAATGAGGATTACAAGGTGTAGGAATCATATGTCACCCATACTGTCCATACTGTTAGGCAGTATATTTTAAGAGTTTTTGGTCTGGAGAAGCACAAACTCTGGATTTAAAACATACCACAATGTTTGGGGTTGGCTTAACCAAGAATGTATTTCTACCCAAACGAACCCTTTTTAGCAGTATTAGGGTAATAAAAGACTGGGGAAAAACATAAGGTTCCAATCCTATGCCTTGCAATTTGCATGCAGCTCTTTCACGATAGTTCAAAGGTCACTGTCCTATATTAGGATTGTAACTTATGAACTACAAGTAATGAAAAGATATCTGTGGCAAAATCAGTAACCCACTGAGCTATCTACATAAAATACAGTTCTATGAGCTGCATGGTACACGTTCTTTGCAGCAGGCACATTAACCCTCTGCTCTACTTTATGATGGGTCAGAACTGCCAGGAGACAAAACGATCTCCCAGCAGCAGGGACATTCATCACCAGAGTTATCTTGACATTTTTGTTGTTGCCTGAAAACTGTCGGAGACGCAAGGAACTCTGCAGCGGGTGCTTTTAAACCTATAAGTTATATCTAAAACAGCGCCTCTCGAGGTCAGCGGAAGGTGCAGTTGCACCAAATATCCTGCCACAGAGCTGGCTCTGTGCAGCAGTGTGCTTGGTTGGCCTCTGTACCACACCCCATCCCAACTGTCAATAAATGGGACCAGCATAATCCTGAAAAAATCTTGCCACATTGGCAATACAGACATCTAATTGGACCCTGAAATAAACACTTTTTGTGATGCCTGTACAGATCTGAGATTCTGCCCTACACCATGTTAGCTATTGGCAATTGCCCATGAAAAGGTAATGCTGACTGGTGGATGGTCTTGGGCCTACTCCTGCTGCCAGCTGTATAACATACTATGTTTCTCCCATAATCTGCTTTGTGATTGTGAGACGGGGCCAGGTATCTGACATGAGTATATACTGTTTGTCACAAACTGGACTATTGAAAAGTCTCCATCCTCTGAGCAATGGGAACATGATCCAACCAGACAACTATTCCATAATGAAGAATAACGCCTACCCCCTTTAGACTCCCTGCAGTGAAAAAACGGAAGGACCAACAGATAAGGAACCTGACCCTTTGAGAGATACTTGCAATTGTGCAGAAAGCGAGGTCAGTAATCGATATCTTTGCCACAGATGCCAGACTTATTAGAGGGGACCTACCCAAGATCTTTGGAAAGATTGGATAATGGAGAAAACATTTTCAACAAGGCATCTTTGAAGACCTTACTCTGCAGCGGGTTTGAAGATAGCCTTTGAAACTCATGGGGCATCGGGATCATAGTGACCTCAATGGAGTGCGACTGACATCTTGACATGCTCACCCCTTCTCGTCGGCAGGATGGGCCCAAGTGCTGCTTTGATTTTTTTATGCTTTCATTTAGATTTTAACTTCAACTTACAGGAGGAAATCCAGTGGGAAGTGGACAGGTCGCAAACGATGCCCTATGACCAAGACCGAGCCGACGACTTGCAGCAGGATCTATGCAAAGCCTGCGATGACTGTGTTTGGCAATATACAACTTTGACTCAAATTGCCTTCAGATGCATGAGGGCTGTAAGAGTTGGGTTACTGGCTGATGGGGGTGAAACCCTTCTCAAGCAGCAACCACATTTCTTCTCAGGGTGAAGTCACAAGCCAACCCTAAATTAACTTGTGCTCAACACTCTGGTAGCTTGGCACAGAGCAGTCAGGCTTCACTTAGAGGCAATGTGCATAGTATTTGTGCAATGTGCATAGTATTTGTGCAACACTTCAAACAGTAATACAGTGAAGACACCACACAATAAGGATCCCACACCAAGTTGGAAAATTAGCACTTTCTTTAATAAATAAAACAAGATCAAAACTACAAACATCTAATCAGTAGAACCAGAGATATTCAATTTTAAAAATGTAAGTAAAAACAGCACCAAAAATCAGACATCACTAACTGTGAATATCTGGTCGCCCTGGAATGGGACAAAGTCACCTGCTCAGGCTGAGCGCGAAGGAGCGTGGGCTGGCTACAGGCTCCCAGTTAGGCCCACTGAACAAAGTACTTTGAATCCTGATTTGCAGAGTGTTGCGTGGATTCGCGTTGAAGATGCGTCGCAAAGCCAAATCGATGTGTTGGTTCCGAGATGTGGTGAGGCTGCGATGCAAAGTCTACTGTCGAGGATGCGGCGCACAGTCGGGGCAATGTGCCGGTTCTGAAGAGCTGCGAGGCTGTGATGCAGAGTCCGGAGTCGTCATCAAGGCTGCAATCGATGAGGGATGTGAGGGCCTGTGCCGAGGATGCGCTGCGCAATTGGGGCGATGGGCTGGTTCCAAAGAGCTGCGATGCAGGTCTTTGCGACGGGTCCAGTTCATGCAGAAGCGGCGATGTGTCGGTTGTGCTCAGGTTTGCACCGTGCAGCAGAGGAGATGCGTCGGTTCTACTGGGTCCACAGAGGCTGCCAGAGTACCTTAGCCCACTTCTAGGGGTCCAGGACAGGGATGGCACCATTTGGCAGGGTAGACCAACAGATGTCAGAGCCCAGGTGCAGATGCAAGGTTGTTGGAAGCCTGTTATGTCCCTGAGCCTTCAGATCAAGAGGCCAGCCAACCAGCCCTTGGAGTCCTCTTGGTTCTGGGTTCAAGAGAAGGAGGTCCAGTCCCTCTCAACCAGGCAAGAGGGCAGCAGTTCCTTCAGAGCAGCAGTCCAGCAGAGTGGTAGTCCTTTCAGCAGCACAGCAGTCCTTCCTGGAAGAGTATCCACAGGTCTAGTAGTGTACTGAAGTGGTGGTGTCTTAGGTCCAGTATACCCAGTTGTTCCTATGAAGTGGGGGAAAAGCTCCTAGAGGTTTCTTTTTGACGTGCCCAGGCATCCTGACTTCCCTGTCCTAGTTCCAGACTAACTACAGGGGTAAGCAGCCCTTCGTGTGGAGGCAGGACGCAGCCTATTCAGGTGTAAGTGGGGCTGTGCCCAGCTCCTCCCCTCCCATCCTGCCATTGATGGCCCATCCAGGCACACCTAAGTTACCTATTGTGTGTGGCTGTCTAGGAGGAATACAGAAAGCCCAACTGCCATCTACACCCAGCCATGTGACCAGAGACAGGCTACAGGCACTTCATGGATAAGGCAGGCAAATGCCAAATTTCTAAACGTGGCATTTTCAGAATTGCAATATAAAATCTGACTTCACCATGTTAGGATTTTAAATTGTGATTCCAGAAACACCAAGCATGAACTGGTTATCTCTTACCATTTGGAAATTGCACTTATGAAATGGAATAAGGCAAGTTCTAATGTTATCCTATGGGAGAGTTAGGCCTTGCAGTAGTGATAAACTAATTTCAGGGTTTTTCACTACCAGGACATGGAAAACTTAAATTACATGTCCTACTTTTTAAATACATTGCACCCTGCCTCTAGGCTGTCCAGGGCCGACCCTAAGGGTGACTTATACATACTAAAAAGGAAGATTTGGGCCTGGCAAAACGTTTTATTCTGCTAGGTCAAAATGGCAGCTTAAACTGCACACAGACAGGCTGCAATGGAAGGCCTGAGACATTTTTAAAGGGCTACTTAAGTAGGTGGCACAAGCAATGCTGCAGACCCACTAGTAGCATTTAATTTACAAGCTCTGGGTACATGCAGTGCCACTTTACTAGGGATTTATAAGTAAACGAGATATGCCAATTGGGGATCAGACAATATTACCATGTTTTGAGGAGTGAGCACATGCATTTCAGCACTGGTTAGCAGTGGTAAAACACTCAGAGTCCTAAGGCATAGCAAAAACGAGGTCAGAAAAAGTAGAGGAGGAAGCCAAGACGTTTAGGGAAGACCACCCTAAGGCTGACAGGTCTAACAAGGGTGCACTTGTCACACAACTTTGAGTCATGTTCTGAGACCAAGTATCAAAGCTGCATCTCATTTGGGTCTGTGACCGATATCTGCTTTTTGGAGTAGCAGCACAGCTACAATCCTGTTGTTTTCGGTGGGGCACCGTTCCCTTAGCATACTGTGAAAAAAGGTTTTGGAGATGTCAGATTACCAACAAAGTTAGAAGCAGAGTTTCAGATCTGCATCGGAAGGTGCGGAAGGAAAGGAGCTGACGTCAGCACGCAGGGTTGGAAATCTGTTCACTGATTAATAAAGAAGCTTGGAATCAGTACATAGCAAGACAGAAAAGATTATGTACAACTGGGAACAAGACAGGAAAAGTGACAGTATCGCTCAGCAGAAGGGGCAAAGGAGAAAAGTGAATGAGAGAGGTGGGGACTGACATGGATCTACAATTATGGGACATGTGGAAACTGCTTAGGTTTTAATAGAATAACTGCACTGACTGTACTCAGCAGACAAATAGATACAACATACAGGGGTCTACCTTGGTTTGTCAAGGAAATGCAGGTTTCAATACAGCCATTACAAGCTAAGGAAAGTGTGGATATAGCATTCACAGTAGAAGAGGTCACTGATTCCATTACCAAGATTCAAAATGGGAAGGTCCACTATCCTAATGGTTCCCCTCTTATGTTTTTTATACGTTTAACTGATAACCTAGCTGATCACTTGTTACTATTATTCAAAGAGGCTAGGGAGGAGGATTACCTCCCATACATTTTGCGCCTGGCCACAACTGTTTTAATTCATAAAGATAGAAAGCCCAAATATGAATGTGCATCAAACAGGCATATGTGTGTAGGGGTTTGATGAATTGTTACAAACAGACCAATTTGGATTCAGGCAACAAAGAAGCGCAAGGTTTAACCTTAGGACTCTATATAGGTGTTTGAAGTAGACACTATGGGCCTCATTACAATGAGTCTCAGAAAGCTTCCGAACGAATTACAATGGAGGCTGTCGCTTTTGAAACCGGACAGACATTCCAGCTGGCTTCCGACGGGCTCAAGGAGCCCATCTGTAAGTCGGAAACCAGCAAGAAATACTATGGACGGTGTTTTACGCCGTTCGGATTACAATGTCGGTTTTCGGCGGGGTTTCCATGCTGGGCTTTCCGACATGGAAACCCTGCCGGAAAGTGACTTTGGGGGCCCCTATCAGGGCCCCCTTCAGGCTGTGGCCTGCGGTTGGGGGCCGAGGGGGCACCTGTGGTGCCCCCTGTTCAACCCTGCACCACGTGGCAGGCAGGCCCTTTTGGGCTATTTGGGGTAGTTCGCGCTTTGGCCCTCATACCTTTTTGTCCACATAAGGTATTCAAGCCAAATGTGTGTCCTTTTTTTCCAACATACTGGGGATTCTAAAGATACCCAGTGTTTGTGGATTCACCTGGAAGGGGCCGAGAAATTAGCCAAAAGAGGGTGACAGTGAGATGTTGTTTTAAGCGCTTAAACCAACATCTCACTGTCACCCTCTTATGAGCATCAATCAATGAGAAATAACCATTCCAATATGGCCCCGCTCGGGACCCACATGGGAGCCGCCATTTTGGAAGACCAGCAAGCGGTCTAGTCTTCTACTGCGAACGATCACGTACACGGAAGTACCGCTTAGCTCCAATTTAAATAAGGAACCGGAGACACACATCGCTAAAATGCGGTCTCCAGGGAATCGATTTAGGCAAGTAAGCCGAGGACGGCCTTGACGAAGTAAGTAGCAAGGAGGGCATTACGGGGCACACCTCCCGGTGGCCACGAGCGATGGTACAATAACAAGTACTTCTGCTTCTTCTTTTTCCTCATTCCCGCACGGATCCCCTGACGATCCAATGTTCCATTTTTTTCATTAACCTAGGGTTTGACTACAGGCCCTTCCTCCCTGGCAAAGACCATGACGCAATAGTACAGCGTTTAAGATGTATGTAACTGGGTATTTATTTGTTCGTGTGTGTCTTGTTCTGTCTCACGATGCCTCCCTACCACGGTGGAGACATTTTCACAGCCACTGAGTGCAAACTATGATTTTTCACGTAAGGAGTGATCACTGTTTTACAGTTTTAAGAAGCAACGACACAATAGGGTGCTGCATATTTATATCCTTTGGCAGCATTTAGGTTTGTCAACCCCGGCTGATGAGCCGATGTTTTTAATTTTTCATCTTCTTTTCGTTTCAGATACGGAATGACATCATAGTTACCGTATGTATAATAGGGGTATGCGCATGGCATGCTATCCACTGTTTCTTTAAATAGAGGATTCTGAGGAGTGGTACCATTGGGATTAGATTCCCTATAGGTCCTGAAGAAGAGCCATTAGGGAAACGGCTCAAAACATGTTGACCGATCATTTCTGAAGAGAATGGACTCATTACAGTCTACGCCTTCAGTTACAACCCCGGATTTTAACCTTACCGACTAGGGGCGGGAATAAAAGAATTGTCCGACTAGTCAGGTATTTTTAACTTATTTTTCCACTCCCCTCCGCCTCACTATCTTCATCATTAACTACATCTATAAGTGCTCCTGCGTAACCATTGAGTCATAGCACGCCTCAATTCGTAGAGGATTGGAATGAACCCCAAAGATGAAGCATGCCACCGAGGGGCAACTCTGGTGGGTGAGGGGTCTCTAGGAAAAAAGTTTTTTTACTACTGAACGATCTCAGTGGAGTTTCACTGTATCTCACACCATCCCCTGGACAGGTTTCTTTTGAATATTTCGATTTTTTTGATAAACGTATCTATAAGGAGGATAAACCTAGCCTCTACCTCTTCCTCCCCCCTTTTTTGTTGTATAACTCTACATACTAAACAGCGGCGGCCGGCAACATTACAATATGGTGCGGCGCGTTGCCCAAAACACTCACCATATATGAAGGACTTGCTGCCTTGCTGGCCGCAGGCTCTGGATGTGGTCTCCTTCGTCCTCCTGGCGCTCTCCTCGGCGCTCACGTGAGCAGGAAGGGAAGGACTTCCCTCCTTGTACAAACGTGAAACCAACCAATCCGGATTGGTTGGAGCAGGTTAACCCAGAGCTCATTTTGAGGCTGGGGGCTTGCGGCTGCAATCGCTCGGCTGTTTCTCAGCCCTGGGATTGCAGGCTCTGAAGTACGCAGGTCAGGTTGGCCAGCTGTAGGCAGCCGGCCAATCTAACATGCGCCCTGGCAGGGGGCTGAAGTAATAGTGCAATTGCACTAATCAGCCCCACCCCCTGCCATCGCGCTGTAACAGCGAGAGCCTGGGACACATTAATAAAATGTTATTTATTACCATGTTATTAATGTGTGTGTCAGCTGCACTCGCCATAACGGAGAAGCTGCCGCTGATAATAAATAGCCTATTATAAAACTGTGTCTGTTTACTGCTTTCAGGAGCAGAGGTAAGGTTCCACACATCTACAAATAGCCCCTGCAGATAAAAGCTGCTCTGGCAGGCTTGTCTAACTCATAACAGTCAGGATCTAGGTGAGCCTACCTCGCCATAAAGAAGAGGGAGAGACATCTGCCTGTTTTCCTTTTCTCCAAACGGGTGCAAGAAGCAAGATCCCCTTGGGGCTAAGGAAATCTCTCCGGGTGTGCTCCTCGACTGCGGGACGTCAGGGCAATGCATTGCACAGTCTTTGCCTTTGCTTTTTAGAGGCATTATACAGGAGGAGAAGAGGCAGGTGACTCCTTGAACACACTAACACAGTTGTACAAATGCGGTACATTGCATTAATAGAAATGGGCTGGTGATACATCCCAGTACACTTCATCCCTCTATGGACTAATGTTATGCTGAAGGATCTCAAGTAACTTAAGTGCTTCACCGAGAGGGGCATGGTAGGAAATCCACTTAGAGAATGTCTGGAGCCAGAATGGATTGACCAATTATAATTGAAATATTAACTGCCTACCATGGGGTGATTAAATACCTACAGTTTAGACATCCTTTGGCCTCTACATCACACATGATAGGTCAATACATGATTGTACGAAGGGGATGTATTATGTGGTGATGCTGGTTAGGCTTCACAAAGTAATACTGTCACAAACCTCAAAGATGATCCTTGAATTCACACTAATAAATCATTAGCTCAGTTTGGCAAAGAGCAGTCAGGCTTTACTAGAAGAACATGTGTTAAGCATTTCAGAGTACCAACATGGATGCTAAGTAATTGACACGACTCGAAAGAAATCCAACACCAATTTATAAAAATAAAGCAGATTTTAATCTTAATTTAGACACAAAAACAAACGAAAGAGCATACATATAACCAGAGTTATAGATTTCTGAAGCAATATAAAATCAGTGCAAAATAATACAGTGAAACTTTATCTTTGCGGTCAATGGGAAAACCCACTAGAGAATATCGGACCTTTGCAGGTCGAATTGTGTGGAACCCTTGTAGAGTGAAGGTGATGCAGGTCCCAGGACCAAGCCACAACAGTCAGTTCAATTTTACCTGGCCTGTGGAGTCTGGGTGCAGAGTTGTTCTGACTGTCCCTTGTCCTGAACAGGAGCCGCAGGAAAGCTGCTTTTACAGCTGAAACAGTGATGAAGGGGAAAAAGATGAAAAACACACCAATGGGGTCGCTTCTGATGTCGGATGGAGTCCCTCTAGGTGCAGCATTGGATGCCGAGGTCGGTTGATGGACTGGCGACCAACTAGTCTTGGCAGCTGTCATTGGAGAGGAAAGTAACCACTCAGCGATTCTTCTGATCTGGAGCGTTGTTTTACCTGCAGTTTGCAGGGGACTAGTTCTACTAGTCCAGGGGAGTCTGAAGGTGCTTCAGGCTTTGACAGGGGTCCCTCTGTCTGGAGGATCTGATAGATGGCCTAGGACGAGTCTCGATCAGGCAGTTCCAGGAGAGTTCCCACAGGGACAGAGTATTCCTCTTTAGCTTTGGTGCAAGTCCTGTTGTCACTGACACGGGTCCCTTTTTTGTCCTCTTCGATGCAGGATGCTCAGAACTGAGGTTCTGGTTTTGGGGTGTCCCTTAAATCCTAGATTTAGGGTAGTTAGAGGTGTGGAAGCAAGTAGCCATTGGGCTGCTAGTCCCGATAGCTACTCTGCCCCTGATTTGACCACATCTGGGGGTGTCGGTCACCTTCTCTACCCAGAACCCACTATTTCCAGTATTTGTAAAACTGGTAGAAGTCTTCCTTAGGTGTACAGACCAGGCAGCTCACCCTACAGGTGTAGCCAGCCTTCTGGGAGTGTACCCCTCCTTACTACCTAATTTGTCCACCTGCCCCAGTGCAAATGTGCCTGGGGCAGGGGGAGGGCTGTTGGCTTCTCTGGGACACAGCCTGGATGCATATCAGAGGTGCTGAAGCCTTTGAAGCTCATCTCCTTGATGTGCCACTTCACTAGCGTTCCTGGGAGGGAGGAGGTTTGACCTCCTTCCTGCCCAGGCCTGTGTTCCTGATTCCTGGGAGAGATCATACTGCCTAGCAGGAAGTCAGAATCCTGTCTTAGCGGCAGCCAGCGCGGGCTGTCAGCTAGAGCACAGAGAAGCTGGGACAACCAGGGGTCCTATTTTTTTTTTTTTGTCCTCATATGTCTGATCAGTATATAACTGGAGATAAAAGAGATTTCCGACTTAGTCTCTTGCCATCCGTACGAGGTACTACCTGGACACTCCACTGGGGAGGGGATGGATACCATCACGGGATCCCTCTCTGCGAGGTCGACTGACTCTTTTCTCCGAAGTCACAGGGCTTACATAAGTTCTCTTTCCATGGATACCAATCCGTCTTGGTAAAACCCCTGAACTCTCGAAAACAGCCTGTTTTTACTGATGCTTAATCATTGGATTAGTGTTAGCCGGTGGTTCAAATGATAAATGTAATTTTAAGTAAGGGACACCAAGACCAGTGAAAGGAAGGAGTAAATAAAATAAATGGAGAAAGGGATAGAGCTTTCAGTAAGAACCGTACGATAAAAAAGTAGGAAGGTATATCTACTTCTAGGAACATACTCTATTAACCAAATTGTCCCACATACTCCAAAATTTCGTTCTCTTAATAGACCGCGTTGCCCTGTCCATTTTAGCTATTCTATGAATCGAGTTTACCCATTCATGTTCAAGAGGGGCAATAGGTGAAATCCACTTAATGCACAACTCTCTACGTGCTAGTAAGATTAAAATGAAAATAAGAGCTTTAAGAGGTTTAGAAATACAGCCAATAGAGTCCTCCTCCGGAATTACCCCAAAGATTACCAAAGCGAGACTCACCTCCACTTCTTGACCATATCTGACAAGGTTTTGCCCACTTTCTGCCAAAAGGATTGGATGGAGGGACACCACCGGAACATGTGCGCTTCATCTGCATTGATTTCTCCGCACTTTTGGCACTTCCTCACCGTTTGCAGGCCCAGCTTTGCCAGTCTTCGAGGCGTCCAGTAGGCCTTATGAATGGTAAAGAGATGGTTTTTCCTTAAAGGCGCGGATTTTACGCAATACCACAAAAGAGATATAGATACTTGCCATAGTGCTTCTAGCTCGTACTCCGGCAGTTCCCTCCTCCAGGTCACCATATGCCATGATAGTGGATCTTCTGAAGCTTGAACCAGCAGCCAGTACCATACCGATACCTCCTTTTGTATCGCGGGGCTATTTTGGCTTCATAGAGTTCGTTTTGCTTTCCCCCCTGTCTCCAAGTCTTTACCCAGCTTAATAACTGACAGTACTTAAATCGGGAGACAGAACCTTCTGTGATCTCCTGGAAGGTTTGCCATGATTTTAGCTCCGTTCCTTCCAGCAGCTGGCCCCATCTGCAGATTCCCTTTTCACTTATCGGGGTTGCTAAGGAGTCTTGCAGACAGGCTGGAGTTCCAGGAGATCTCCATATAGGGGCATAATGACTATAATATGGAATCTGTAGTGTTACCCTGATTTGATACCACAGTTTACAGGCCCACTAAAGAGTCTTTAGTCTTACTTTTTTTTAAAAATTGTGGTCTCCGAACTTATAAAGAAAGAAGCTGGATACGTCTGGCGGGCCAAACGTCAGGGCACGGAACAGCGTCGAGAGGTTGGGAGAGTCTTTTAACAGCTGCCTAAAAGCTTTCAGGTGGAAGGCTCTCTGGTATTGAAGAAGGTCTGGACTCGCTATGCCCCCATTTTCCTTCTTTTCCCTGCATTTCTTCCATGCAATTCTGGGCCTTTTCTTCCCCCAGATAAAACTGGAGAAATAACGTTGTACTTTTTGAATCCATTCCTTCTTGAATTCCAATGGAATTGAGTTGAATATGAATGTATATTTAGGTAAGATAGACATTTTTAACAGGTTTGACTTACCCAAAAAGGATAAAGGCAAAGAGTCCCACTGCTGTAGTTGCTTCTTGATTTTTGAGGTGACCAAATCGAAATTCACTTTTGGTAGTAGGTCTAAGTTTTGAACCACTTCAATCCCCAAGTATCTAATCCTCTTTTTGATAAGATCACTCTGGAAAACTTGTGTTCCACTGCATAATCTCTGTTTTAGATGGGTTAACGGCGTAGCCTGATATTTTACCGAAACTCTCTAGATTTTCCCAGATAGCAGAAATTACTGGCTGTAAATGGCCTGTAAATATCATTAAATCATCGGCATAAAGCCCGATTTTCTTTTCCCACTCATTACAAGAAAATGGGATAATGTTTTTACATGCTCTTAGCTTAATGGCCAGTGGCTCAATATATAGGTTAAATAAGAGGGGGGAGAGTGGACACCCCTGTCTAGAGCCCCTTCTAATTTTAACTTGCTCAGATAAAATCCCATTTACTAATATCCGGGCTGTAGGGTTTTTGTACAAGGCCTTAATTGCTGACTCAAAAACTTCCCCCATGTTAAAACGCTGGATCACTTCATAGAGAAAGGGCCAGCTGACCCTGTCGAAGGCTTTCGCAGCATCACAAGTTATTACAGTCAAGGGTCTATCATATTCTATGGCTAGATCTATTGTACCTATTAACTCATGGGTCAGGTCCTGTAAGTGCCTCCCCTTCATAAAACCCTTCTGATCATTGTGAATTATAGTGCCTACCATCCGTTCCAACCTTTTGGTCAAAATCTGTGTATATATTTTATAGTCGCTATTAAGCAATGATATCGGCCTATATGATTCGCATACTCTAGGATTCTTGTTGGGTTTAAGGAGGATGATTATAGTTGCTAAGTCCCAGGACAAAGGAAGCTCCTGCTTTAAAATATAGGCTGAATTAAAAAGATTAAGCAGAATCGGGGCTAATTCTTCCTTCAGCAGGGCATATAGTTCATTTGGGATAGCATCTGGCCCTGCAGCCTTACCCTTTTTCAGCTTCTTAATTGTGCTGTGAACTACTGCCATTGTGAAAGGGGCCGATAATTCCTCTCTATTTTCATCACTTAACAGAGGGACATCTATATCCCGAAAAAAAGCGGCTATCTGATCTTTATTTATGTCTATATCGTCTGTATATAGTTCTCGAAAAAAATGAACAAATTCCTGTTCAATAGCCCCGTCCTCTGTAATAATATCCCCCGTGGATTGACTTTTCAGGTCCTTGATGTTATTTCTAATCCGGTCAGCCTTGGCCTTCCAGGCCAAGAGTTTACCGCTGCCCTCCCCATATTCGTACTTAGCAAGCTTACTTGCTTCCCATCTCTGTTTTACTCTGAGTTCCAAGTAGTCTGCTAAATTTGTCTTTGCCTTGGCAAGATCCGCTTCTAGTGAAACTTTGGTATTAGTATCTAGAGTTTGGGCCAGATTACCTTGGATTACTTTAATGTGGTCTTCTAAGGAGGTAAATTCCTTCTTTACTTTCTTATTTTGCCTAGCATTTTTGCTGATTAAGATACCTCTAAGATATGCTTTATACGTATCCCACACTTTATTTAGGGGGGCCGTATCAAGGTTAAAGAGGAAGAACTCTTTTGTTAAGTTTTTCAAGTTATCAATTATCGGGGTTTCAAGAAGAAGGGAACGATTTAGTGTCCAACGTCGCTCTAAAGACTTGCCTCAGAACTGGAGCTGCAGAGAGACAGCCGAATGGTCTGATAAATGCTCCGGTATATGGGTGACCATCTTAACGGAATCCCTAATGGAGCGAGATACCAAAAAGAAGTCGATCCTAGATCGGTGGCCATGTTTTTTATTATGAAAGGTGAAGTTCCCCGATTCTCCCCCCCTTCTTAAGCCTTTAAGCTTCCAGATATCAACTAGACCAAGATCCTGAATTATTGATTTTCGGGCGTTTCTCATTTTTATAGTTTCTGCGGCGGCCTTCTTAGAGGTAGTATCTTGGACTGGGTCAAGGACTACATTATAGTCGCCCCCCATAACCAGGGGTCCTATTATAGATAGGGAGCACTTTTTGTGTTTCCGCCACAAAGCACCTTCAAGCAGGTGCGCTGGGTGCAAATAGGAAAAGTAGAATGCGCTGTCCTCATGGCAGCCGCGAACTCACGCTGCCCCAAGGGCAGCGCATTCAAGAGAAATACAGAGCAGCTGTTTAAAAGCTGCTTCATAATTCTCTGTGTAGGCGGCAACCTGCCTGCACTTTAAAGAGGGATTTGAGATCCCCTTGCAGGCAGGTGCATTGAGTGACTGCACCCGTCTGCAAGGGGATATCTGGGGGGATCCATAGGACCCCTTTTCCCCCCTCCAGAGGGCTGTCATTAAGGGGCACACTGACAGTGCGCCACCTTTGGGTGGTGCACTGTCAATGCGCCTCCTGACAGCTTCTTTGCCTCTGTGCCCACACCTATAATACAGCAAGGATGCAGAGGCAAATGGATTCCCTCATTTGCAGGGGGCCATGCCCTCATGCACGCGAGGGAATGTCCTCTTGAGAAAGTGATGGTGCTACATGTGCGCCAGCGCTTTCAATATTACAGAATACCTGTAATACCAAGGAGCCCGGGAAGCGCGGAAATCGGGCGCACATGCACGTTGCGCCCACGGTGCACGTTCTGTAATACGGCCCCAGGTGGGCATTCTCTAAGGTGCGTTTCAAAAGAACCGGGGTTAGAGAAACGAGTAATATAATGTTTGTACCTGCATAGAGATCCATTTGTAAAAGCCTCACGAAATAGTTCGGTGTTGAGTATACGAACACCATGGGAGTTAGAGTATGTTGTCTCTTTCATTACTTGTTATAAGACACGTGACACAAGAGGATCATGGGATTCTTGTTTAAAAATCGGAAGCGTTCAAAGCATAGAAAGATTTGAATACTGGTAGATAGAAGAGAGCGGGATCAGTGCTTCGCGGCAGGTAAAATATATGCGAGTGGAATTGAGACATGCGGGTGATAGCATATATGAGGTCTTTTTTGGGGAGCGGGGAGGGGATTCAGATATGTCAGCGTTAGGCTGAATAACGAGTGAAAACCGGTTTTGTTTATCCTTTGCAACACCAATTTGCCTTCACACAACCGAGATGAATTGTGTACTTTCTTTCTGTATCAAACGAATGGATGAATTGTTTTGACATAATTGTATCTGAGTAGGACTATATTGATGGCATATTGTGTTTTTTTATAGATACAGTTACCCCTGAAGAAGGGCGCCTAAGCCCGAAATGCATTGGGTTTTTTACTGCCGTTTTTAACTGCTACTCGGTCCCATGAAGAGGATTGAATTATGATGAGCTCGAGAAAAGCCTGTGGGCACCTGTTGAAATCATGGAATAAAAAACAGTTGAAAACTTGATTACTGGTTTGAGAAATATTTTGAACAAAAGGACTAGCATCAGAAAAGGATGATGTAATGGATTAACGTTGGTATATGGGGCTGTGCACCCTAACACTTCCGGGGCCTACACCGTTGGGAGCTTGCTTGGCATTCTCTAAGGTAGCCACTTGGGTGCATGCCACATCTTGCCTGGCACAAGATTCCTGTCAGGGGTGAGAAGGCACGTTATTTGATACCAAATATGATACATTTAGGCGGTACCATAATGGAGCTGCCAACCTCGTGTCTGCCCTGATGCCAGACCATTTTATCCTATGGCACGTCTATCACTTATAGTGTCCTTTAATGGTGAAGGGCACACCAGGGACATATAAGCTTGCACTTAAGTGTCCACACCTTTGATATACTGCACCCTGCATCCTGGGCTTTAGGATGCCTTCCTTAGGGGTAATTGGCATATATCAAATATAATGCATTGACTTTACCTCACATAGTGAGGGCAAAGTGGAGTTCGAGCAGTTTGCAGTGTTCCTGCAGTCTGCAATGGCAGGCCTGCAGTCAGTAGTTTATCTGGGTCGCCCAGGGTGGCACAAACAGTGATGCAAACCCTGAGGACCCCTTTACCACGCATGTCCTGGGTACTACTGGTACCATATACTAGGGGCTTATGAGGGGGGTAAAGTACTTGCCAATTGGGATTACCAATTCACACATATCAGTCTTGGGGAAAGAGCACTGGTACTAGGGCCTGGTAAGCAGGCTCCAGTGCACTGTCAGAGTCGAAAACCAGCATCTAGTTGTCCAACTGGGGCAAAAAGTGGGGGTATCTGCAAAAAGGGCCTCTTTTCTTACTAGGATGGTCACCTTTGGGACACATGGCCAAAGTCCTTGAGGAACCCTTCAAAAAGAGAGCAGTCTCTGATATATAGAACTTACATCAATAAAGCACTGGCCAGAGCACTTACGCTCGAAATGTGGTTAGAATCTAAAAGATCTAGAATACAAAACAATGAATGGCTTGAGGCCTTAGAATATTTTAGAGACTTGGCTATCAGAGCTAGATTAATGCAGCTAAATTTTCTCCATTGAGCTCACCATACAAGGATTCACCATCTTAAATGTGGAAAGATATATCAAATTTGGTTTCTAAAAAACAATTTGGGAGGATATATACTAATTTCTATATTATATTGTGAGGTCAGGAGGGAGATTTCTTAATTATAATCTGGCCGGCTCCCCAAAGCAAGGTTTTTGGGAAAGTTTCATATCCTGCTTGAGCAAGGTAATCAATTCTGCAATGGAGGGAGGGGCAAAGCTCAATATATGGGGCACAGGGTAGAGCTCATAAACAAGAAGTATACAAAAATGTTTTGTGACATGGCCCTTATGGTAACACAACAGGATATTGCTAGTTTGTGGGGCAGTGGGGTGCATCCAATGCTAGACGAGTAGTACTCAAATTTGGATTGATGCACAGTCACTGAAATTTCTACAAAAGCATAACATAAACTGAATAAATTATTTAAGGGGTCAGCCACTGATGGACAGGTATCTAACTCTATGGGACAGTGCACTGTTGATACGTCTCAGTACTAAGGGACAAGTATTTATGATTGGACACTGTATGTTGAATGCTTATGATATTATTTTACCTTGCTTGTAGTACTGTGATGCTCATAAGTACATTTGCCCATTTTAAATTTACATTAAAAATAATGTTGGATAATCAATAAATACAATTTTAAAAAAAAAATGTTTTTACAAAAGATCACACTCCTTTTGCACTGAGTTATCTAAGGTCATCGGTGTTCAGCCATGAACAACTCCTGTAAGGCTCTCTCATGTCAGGTTGCTGTGTAAAGGAATGGGAAGAAATAATACATTTTGTCCATCTGGTTGCTAATTAAGTGTGTTCTTAAGCTCTGGTTTCAAGACGCATGCATTCTGCTAGCATTACTATGTATTAATCTATTGTATCACATCATATCAGGGCATCAGTAGTACTGGCAGCTCTCACTGTTAAAGGCACAATCGTCACTGCAAATAGCAGGGGAAACAGCAGGCATCCCTGTCGGATGCCCCTGCCCAGTCCAAACTCTGCTGAGAAAGCCCCACTGCCTTTCACCCTGGCTATCAGATCAGTATAGATCTCCCTCCCATCCCGGGCCCACTATATCTCATCCAGATAGGAGGCAAAGGCCTGTGCGATCCCAGCTGGAGTCTCTGCCTTGTCTCTGGAAGTGGTTATGACCGTTGCCCCTCCTCTCTACGGGACAACCAGGCCAGGAGCTTCCTCACCTCGTTACCCATTCTGTACAGTTGACTCTGCTGTGCACAAAACCTAGCCCTCGCTTCTTGTTGGGCGTGTGCCCTCAGGTCTGCCCTTAGCCCCTCAATATGGAGTGCCAGTCTTGGGGAGGGGGAAGCCACATATTCTTCCTCTCATTGCGTCACTGTGGATTCCATCTCCCTGGTTTCCCTGACCCTCTTTTTCCTGAAGCATACGCAATCAGTTGGTCCCTCATGATCACCTTGTAAGCCTCCAAGAGGACTACCTTTGAGTCTGCAGTTCCCTGGTTATCCTGAAACTAGTTAGACATGGACTCAGTCACCAGCTTCCTGGTGTTCCAGTCGGTCAGTTCCCACAGATCGAGTCACCATTCCCTCTTCAGTCCTGGGGTGTGTTTTTATGTATATATGTTATTATGGGAGACTGGCTGGAGATGCCTCATGGCAGAAATGATGTATGTGTGAAACAAATCTGCTGATGAGACGGTGCCAGTAGGTAGTCCAGTCTGGACATGGTTGCCTATAGAGCCACTAGGATTGCTGCTGTGTCGAACCGCCTTCCCTGATCCTTCTCTGCCTGAGCATGATCATGGGGCTCCACTTGGATTGGGGGCAGGATCAGACACCAGCCACATTTTCTGCAACTTTGGTCGCACCATGCCAAGGCAGGGCTAAGCAGTCACAGGGGCAGTCCTCGCTGCCCACCAGGAGCTATCCACGCCCCTTTCTTCCAAACCTTCACCACTGCAGTCTTTTCCACGCCATATGGGCCGCTTTACACTGGGTTACTCCTGCTCCACCCGGAAGACCTGCCCCGCACCACCCTGGCCACAGCTCCCAGGAGCCAACCATTTAGCCCCTCACAGGTGAGACACAAGCGGAAGAGCAGGCCAGACACCAGGCAGGCAAACGTGGTCCCCCGCAGGAATAAGCGCCCACAGCTCACCTCAGCCTCTGGGTATTATTCACTCCGCTTCGGTCTCCCCTGGAGCTGTGCACATGCGGCTTTGCCCACCCCCTATACCCCAAACCGCTCCTGCCACAAGGGGCCGGTTCTGATCATCTTTGGGAAGGATGAAGCTTTTCTTCATGGCCGGTCCTACCTCAAACTAATGGTGGTAAAATCCCTTTAGTGTTGGATGAAATAGAAGCAGAATACTTAGGCAAGGAACCAGAATGGTCCTCCTTACCTCCCTCTCGTCTTCATAAGTAAAGATAACAGGAAAAGCAGGACCAACCTACTTTGCAAGTTCAATACGGCACTTCATCTTTGATCATTTGAATGGGTTTAGGAAGGGATATATGCATTTATTTGAGCTGGAAAGGCATCTAAAGGTAAAGGACTGCACTCATGACAGAAAAAACGAAGATAGAAGAAGAAAAAACATACAACTAAAGCTACAAAAAAATTGAAAAATCAAAGATGTTGATGCTAATAGAACATAAGTTTAAAGAGGAAAAAATATTTTGTCAAGCAAAATAACTGAACAAAATAGGGCAAATACAAATGACATATGACAAAGTGTGATTTAAAAAGATCTGCTCGCCTATGACAAACACAAGTGTCAAGAAATCCCCCTGTTATGACAGGAAAGTGGACCTAAAATGTGCCAAAGCTATGTATGGAGTCTGGCTTTCAACAGTCTGCATTTTAATTTTGTTGAGAGAATATAAAGATCCTAAATAAAAACAGCTCAAAATTCCTCCCATTGAAACCACGCATTGCGATCTATGGAAGAGCCAGTGCTATAGGAAGAATGCTTAAAATATTTTGTTATGATAGTTAACATAAACAAAATAACATTATAATGCCTTGGAACCAATATCATTATTATACATGTAATAAGTAATCTCCCTTTAAATTCCTGTACATTTTCTTCTTTTCATAAACAACTCCTGATGTCCACACTTATTTATATATTAAAACAGAAATTATCTTACCTGTCGCCGATTACAGATAGAAGAGACGTCATAATAACCCAAACCATCTATTGGCCAGTTTCGATGCTCCTTTCAGAAAGAGCTAAGACGGTCTGGAAGCAGTCCACAGGGGGAGGGGGAGAATTGAGATTTGTACTTTATTTTGAGGACAGAGTCCATCTTGACTGTACTGAGCACGGCTGCCATAAAGCTGTATGCTCTGTCAGACTGCTCTGAAACGAGTGTGCGTTAGATTGTGTGCTGCTGGTCTTCCCTGAGTGATCGCTCTGTCTGGATTCTGGCTTCCATTGCTATAGGATTTAAGCTCTCAATGCCAGTGAGCAAAAAAGCCATGAAAGACATCAAGCTCACTCAGCCTGGAAATTATCCCATTCTCCTTACCTCTCCCAGAAGGCGGCTGCACACGTCTCGATGTGAGAGACTTAGCAGCAAAAATGCCCTACCCAGTGCCAAAGCTGACAACTGCTTTTCCAATCAATGTCAAAAAAGAATTGCTTAAGGTAAGAGAAAAAGATTTACAACTAGTTAAACACACTAATTTACGTCAAAAGTAAAAATGGATTAGAGACCCTAATGGATAGGATAGTACTATGCTTTAATTCAGCTACTGAAGAGCTCTGTATGGAGCCTTCGATCAGCAGGCTACGACATCAGGTTTAAATATTAGATACGGTGTATTTGCTAAATTGAACACTTAAGACTTAAACGACCCACATAAGAATCCCTCTTTTCCATCTTAATCCAGCTGTGGGATCCCAGGCAATCACTTTGTCTTCCTTTGGCTTTGTTCCTTTACCAGTCGATAATATTGGGAGCATTTTACGGAATTCATTTTACAGTATGTGCCATGAAATAAATAAGAATATGTTACCAGTCACGTGAGCCATGGACCAGGCACCATGTGTGTTAAGGAACAAAATACTCCCAAAAGTGTGTTAAAATGATATCCAAGTCACCCTGCAGTTCAGAACCTTATGAAGCCGGTTGACCTGTGAACTTGTTTCCTGCTAGTAATAGCCCAGTGATGTCACAACTCGATTATTTTTAATTAGAACTGGAGCGCTAGCAATTTGAGTATTACATATGGCAGAAAGTGTGCTTCAAAATGATATTGTAAGCCACCATGAAGTTCGGTGACCATTTAGAGGCACAAGTGTGTCCGACTTAGATAAAGTCCCATTTTCTCTTTGAGGCACAGAGCCCAGATGCACATCACCAATTTCCACCCAGCTAAGTAGATTTTGCAATAGCAAGAGTTAAGATATTTCTAGCAAAGACATGTGTGATATGTTAGGAGGACATTAATGAAAGTTGCGACATAATAAATTTAACTTAAAAGGACGAATTCACTAATCTATAGCGGAAATGCCTGTCTAGCATACTAGTGAGTGCTTCAAATGTAGAGTGCTCAAAGCAGTGTTTGTGCAATACATACCTTGTTTTGTACCTGTATAAAGCACTAAGGTCCGCTCCTGTGCTTGATTTGGTAAAGGTGATCTGGAAGTTACAGACCTTCGTGGTGGAACAGTTCATTAAACAGTTCAGATTACCCTACCCTGTATATAAGCAGTAGAATACTTTATTTCAGACTATTATTCAACCAACTGAAATGACTTGTATCTTTCAAGTTTAGCAATATTTGGTTTACATCAGAATGACCTTACCTCCAACAACGAGCAGTTTAACATCTTTTTCAGCAGCAGGGCTTGTGGGAGATTTATGTAAAACCTGAATTGACAACAAGGCGCCATTATGTTGGTAAAGATCCGGAAAAGCAGTAATGTTACAGGAGATACTGAAAGTGTTGTCTTTGTGCCTCTCAAACTCAGAGAGATTAAATTTAAAAGATTCCTCCTCTCCATTGATGAGAAGCTTGAATTCATCTATTCCATTTGAGGATTTTAGATGGCCATTAGCACGAGTCTCTCTGTGGGTCCAGTGGAAAATTCTTTTACGTGTGCAGCCTTCGCATGTCAAATAGGCATGTATTCCAAGGATTCGTGGCCTAAATCCAATGACCTGGAAAGATATGTTTGCCTTTTCCATGTGTACAAGCCTCTCTGGCAAGGAGATATCTGTGAGCTTTGGTGGTTCTGCAAAACAATAAGAATATAACACAAATCAAGTCTGTATAGAGATTAAACTTGTAAAGCACTGGTGTACGTTGGGGATAGGGAACAAAACCGACTCAAAGGGACAACAGTGGCAGATTTGACTTCCTCAGAAGTTTCGATTCATTTACTCATTTAGCTGTTGACATTATTACACGGCCTGTGCCATCAATGGTGTCCCAGTAGTGCCTTCATGTTAGTTTATGTAATAAGTACCCAAAACCTGAGTTTACGGGACACTATATTATTAGAATGATGGCTATTCTCTATAATGCCTGGGGATAGTGAAAGTGATATCATGCACCCTTTAATTCCAGGATAACACTTCAGCAAGTTACATTGCATGACATTTGATTCATCCTTGTGAATTCACTGGAACAAAATGATGTGACCCTTGGCTCTTATCCTCAAAGTTATTCCCCGTGAGGCATCACTAGACCATGGAGGCTAAGCATAGCCTTAAGTGCCTATCACAGCCTCCTGCAAGCATAGTCTCAACTGCCTAGTGCAATCAGCCCATGAGCAAAAATATCCTCAAAAGCCCAGAGTAGCAGTTCCTAGTGTAGGCATGCTCAGTGCCGGCTAATTAATAATGGGCGGAAGGGTTACTACCCCATTATTAAACTGAGCAGCAAAAAGCAAATAAAAATAGTAATTCTGCTGCTACTTAAGCAAAGAGCGTAAAGATACTCTCTTTTCTTAAGTGCCTTACGCTCCTTCCTTAACCCCTTCGCTGCTAGCCCCCACTTGCTAAGCCTTTTTTGAGCTATTTGGGGTAGTTTGCGCTTAGGCCTCCAGAACGTTTTGTTCACATAAGCTATCCATGCCCAATTTGCGTCCTTTTTTTCCAATATCATGGGGAGTCTAAAGGTACCCAGGGTTTGCGTATTCCTCTTGAGGTGACCCAGAAATTTGCCAAAATATAACTACATTTTATGGGGGTTTTGGGAAAAATGGGCAAAAAGTGCTGCCAAAGAAAGCGTCTGGTTTTCTTCCTACAAATGGCATCAACGAAGGGTTTGAGGTGCTAAAATCACCATCTTGCCAGCTTTCAGGAACAGGAAGACTTGAATCGTAAAAACACATTTTTTAACACAGTTTTGGCATGTTACTGGGAGGTAACCCATTGTTCCTATTTTTTGTGTTTTTAACCTCCTTCAAGTTTGTGGTGGAAACTGTTGTGAAACCCATGGCAGATCCCAGAAAGCTCTACACTTCTGACAACTACACAAAAATCTGAATTCAGCATAGGGCTATTTGTGTAGATCCTTCAAAGTTTTCCTACAAAAACCAACAGTTGAAGTAACAAAAACTATTGAAATTGAGTTGAAAAAAACAGCCATTTGTGTTTATGTTTTCATCTGTAACTTCTTCTTACTATTGCAGATTTTCAAAAGCAATATACCATTACGTCCGCTGGGCCCTTCTGGATGCGGGGATATATAGGGCTTGTAGGTTCTCCTAAAACACGAAGTACCCTGAGCCAACAACCAAGCTGCACCTTACAAAGGTTTTTCATAGTGTACCGACTATACAGCAATTCATATGGCCAATTATAAAGAATGGAAAAAAGGTATGAAGGAAAACTCTGTATTTCTGAAATGTACACCAGATACTGAGTTTAGGAGCAGTGGTTGTTTGTACATCTCTGAATTTATGGGTACACAAACTGGCATGGGTTTCAGAGGGCATTTTGTAAAATGTCTTCTGTGTTACACACTTGCTTACATTTGAAAGTCACAAACATAGAAACATTCAAATGGTAATAACAAATGTTCTACTATTCTGTATTCACATGTCTCCTGATGAAAAATGGTACCCCACTTCGGTGGCGGGGCCTTACGCCTGCAGCACAAAACACCCCAAAAATGTGACCTAGGAGACATCATATTTCACCCAGCAGAAGGCAAGTTTTTTCATAAGGAGGTTGTCTCTGGATTTTGGGCCCCAGCTCAGCAGGCACCTAGGGAAACCTACCAAAACTGTACATTTTTTTAAACTAGACACAAGTTTTGAACTTTCAGGGCATTCTGGGTTAAAAAAACCTCGTGAGAGCCACGCAAGTCACCACACCCTGGACTCCCCCTGGTGTCTATTTTTCAAAAATGTGCAGGTTTGATAGGTTTTTCCTAGGTGCAGGTGGAGCTGGGGCCCAAAATCCACAGCTAGCCACCATGCAAAAAAACATGCATTCTGCTGGGTGAAATATGATGTCTCCTGGGTCACGTTTTGGGATGTATTGTGTCGCAGGTGCTAGCCCCAGCCACACAAGTGGGGTACCATTTTTATCTGAAGACATGTGGGAATACAGAATAGTAGAACATTTGTTATTATCAATAGAATATCTGAACGTTTGTGCCTTTCAAATGTAAGCAAGTGTGTAACACAGAAGACATTCCACAAAATCATTACCGCCACAATATGTTTTGGGCCCTTCCCTGTCGTGGGCACTTGGCCATCCCACACAAGTGAGGTAGCATTTTTATCAGGAGACCTGGAGAAACGCTGGGTGGTAGGAAATTTGTGCCGGCCCGGTGATCCCACAACTTTCCCACACAGAAATATGAGGAAAATTTGTTTTTTTTAATCTAAATTTGAGGTTTGCAGGAGATTCTGGGTAAGAAAACGTTGGGGGATTCGCGAAAGCCACACCTCCCTTGACTCCCCCTGGGATCTATTTTTCAAAAATGTCTGGGCTTGGCAGGTTTCCCTAGATGGCCACCAAGCCAAAGACCAAAAACGCAGGTGCCTTCTTGCAAAACCAGGTCGTTTTGTGATAGATAATTTTGATGTCTCCACGTTTTGGGCCTGTGCCTGTCACTCTCACTTGGGTCCCCAGGCACAAGTGAGGTAGCATTTTTATCAGGAGACCTAGGGGGAATGCTGGGTGGTAGGAAATTTGAGCCTGCCCTCTCAACCTTCAACTGTCCCACACAGATATTTGAGGAAAAATATGTTTTTGTCAATAAATCAAATTTACACGGGCTTCTGGGTAATTAAACCTTGTGGGATCCACACAAAACATACCACATATTATTCCCTTAGAGGCCCAGTTCCAAAAAGATGCAAGGGCAGAAGGTGTTCACTACCAAGAGAATATGCACTTATGGTAAAAAGCAGAAAGACACCAAAACATTATTGTGCACCCACCCACTAGTCAATC
Organism: Calotriton arnoldi; assembly: GCA_963921515.1. NCBI lineage: Eukaryota > Metazoa > Chordata > Amphibia > Caudata > Salamandridae > Calotriton > Calotriton arnoldi. Next base: position 164,618 of record CAWUFW010009815.1, on the reverse strand, counting down.
ACAGCCATACTGGTTGGATATGGCACGAGGGTAAGTAAATGGTTCATGAAAAAACTTTATTCACCGATGACTTTACAAAATAAAATCCACAAAAGTCATTGTTTATTAACATCAGATCAGAGCACCACTGACTTGCATCTTGTCAGCTGTAAAGCCACGTCAAGGCACCAACCACCTCATAGTCCATTCACACGCCTTTAATGCGTTAAACACAGAAAACCATTCACACTGCCAGCTGTGGGCCCAACACAATACAACACTTACATTTACAAACAGCGCCATTCAAGGGCCCATCACTCTCATATGCCAACAGGACTAGCACAGCAATCACAACACCAAGCACCCAAACGTAGGACAACTGACAAACACACCTCAAGCAAGTCAATACACATACTGGCTAACAGCCACCAACACACCGCCAGTCCACGCACACCGCCAGCCAAGCACCAGTCTGTGCACACCCCCAGCCAAGCGCGAGTCTACACACACCGCCAGCCAAGCGCCAATCTACACACACCGCCACCCAGGCACTAGTCTACACACACCACCAGTCACACACACAACCAGCCAAGTGCCAGTCCATGCACACCACAAGCCAAGCGCCAGTCCACGCACACAGCCAGCTAAGCGCCAGTCCATGCAAAGTGCCACTCCACACACACCACCATCCAAATGCCAGCCATACAGATCGCGAGCCAGAAGCCAGTCCGCACACACCACCAGCTAAATCCCCAGTTCAAAACACACCATCAGCCGATCACCAGCCCACACACACTGCCAGCCAAATGCCAGTACACACACAGCCAGCCAAACGTCAATGCATGCAGACCGTCATCTGAACTCCAGTTCTCACACACACACACACACTCCCAGCTGTCAAGTGGTTTTCAGCCCACCCCCCTACACTCTTGGGGGCAGAATAATATGGCTGATCTGCCCCAAACAGGGGTGGGGGGCAGAAAACAGTCAAAATATTGCCCCCATAACGGGGAGCAACCCTTGCCCAAGGGGCCACTTCCCGACATATAAATAAAAAAATCCTTGGTGTCTAGTGGCTTTAAAATATGGCAGATCTGCCCCCGGGGGCTGAAAATGGCCATAACCTTAAATGCCCAGTACAACCTACCTGTGTGCAAACATGTCCCCTCGGTGTTATGTCCATAAATTATTTATAGACTTCTGCATATACTAACTGAAACCTGCTTTGGAGTGCAGTAACAGTACACCTGTCTACAACACTGACCACTATCAGATACTCGGTGCAGCCTGCCCATGCACAGATAAAGCCTCGCATGACAACTACAACCATTAAGTATGCAGACTAGGCCTGCATTACCTACTCATCTCCCGCCACGCCTCCTCCTATAATAATTAAGAAATGCAGACCACGGGGCCCTGCTCTCTGTATAACCCCTTCTCAAAACATCCTTCTCTTTCCTTTTTAATCCATGCAAAAGGACTGCATTTTGTGCGACAGTCTGACTTTTGTTTGTGCTTCTTCTTGGAAGCGTTCAGTCTTTCTTTCGGTTTCACACAAGTGATATGGCCTATATGTTTTTTTTAGTATTTCCTAATCTCTTAGCAAGGCTTGGGTCCGAAAAGTAAATATGAATCCCCTTTTCACAGCGAAACGCGTTTTCCAGAAGCAGGGGCCTGCCGTTATTTACAGTGTAAGGGCCTGTATGGAACCTGTTTGAAAAATCCTTGTGACATTTTTCCCGGCTGAAGCGGCGGCCCGTAAAGAGCGTTTGATTTTGGTTTACGGTTTGTGTTTAAGCAGCGTAGGGTCAAGTGTATACTTGCACTCAAACGCCCAGACTTCTGGCTGTACAAGGGCCTGCCTCAGAGATGAAGTTGAGGACTGTAAGGTTTGCTTTACTTATCAGGGGCAACTCTTCTCAAGAGCAAACAGAGAGTGCAGTGGATGAAGTGACTTAAATAAAAAATGAAAGGAAGGTATGACTAAGCATTTTTCTTGGAGGGTGCCTGGTGACAAAAATAGCAGCCCTGCCAAGTACCATGCATCAGGTGTTAGACTAATGCATTTCAATGTGGTAGTCAGCACCATCGCACTGAAATGCAAAGTCACGCATTATAGGCATCGCGCCTGCCTCGGCTGTCTTTGAGCCACAGCGCTGTTATTTAATTCCCAATTGCTGACTGGAACTCATAGCTGGTGGAGTGGCATCGTATTGCGGTGTGCGCGCTGCTTCCAGCAGGCTATAGTGGCTGGCTGAACTGCTAGCTACATTGTAACCATATTAGCCTGGATTCCTGACACACCGCACAGAGGCAACTTCACCAATGACGTCAGGTGAGGTATTGCCCAATGGATACTACCAAGACATCAGCCCACCTATGTGACTGGTCAAATAGAGTAATAGGCGGAGGAGTCCTGCTGTCTCCCTATGGCAGGGTGAGCAGGTGGCTGCAATTCTATTTGAGGGAGGCTGGCTGTGCCACCGGCGCATGTTAACACAACTAACTTTTAAAATGTTGAGCCCTACGACCAGACCAGACCCAGCCCCCATGGACTCTGTAGAGCCCAGCACACCACCATGCTGCAGCTGAGAGGTAACAGTCAGAATCTGAGAAGACTGCAGCTAAGCCCTGTGGGCAGCAGCAGCGCGTTTGCCACAGAGTCATTGTTGCGGCTGATCCAGCGCAAACCAATACCTGATCAGGGATCAATACTCAATAACATCACAATACAATGGCCCATACACATACACCCAAATCCCTGATGCGCTGGGGTCAGTTTTTATAGACGTTCAATTCTTTTACCTTCAAAATCCATGTGTAACATCACAAAATACATATCTAACTTATACATCAACTTTCCTTCTATTTGGTCGATGAACCAATTAGTTGAATAGTTGATGGTAATGATAATATTATCTAACTAACTATTCAGTCAGCTAAATAATCACAGACTCTCGGTAAAGTTAATAAAGTTTTATCTCAATATGGTTAATAAAATGCTCAATGCATACGGTCACAAATGCAAACAATGAAATTCACAAAGGGAGAGAAAACATCAGCAATTTCAATTAGAGTCAAACTGATCATTCAATTATGACATGCGCATGAAGGAGTGGATAGATTAAGAGACAAAAGTTTCAGCAAAAACAATGTGAAACAAAAATACATCTAACTGAGGGGATAGATGAAGAGACATAAGTTTCATCTAAATAATACGTGACAAATATACCTATGACGGAGTGGATAGGTGAAGAGACAAAAGTTTCAGAGACAAAATTCATTTGCAAGTAATTTTGCAAGAACGAGTCAGAATAATACAAACCCAAAGGATCTGTGGAAACCACCCCCCTGGCCAAGGTGATGGTAGGGGGTCCCCTGAAATAGAATCAGGGAACAAAGATTTCAGGACCCAAGAGCAGGAGGGACAGGAACAGCTAGGCCTCACTGCAAACCGACGAACAGCGACGCATTCACCCTTCTTCTCTTCTCCCTGCAAGACCTTCCTCCATCAACCTAACCACACCCCCAAAGGCACCCCAGTTATACCCTAAAACCTACATGTCGGTCCCACATCAGTTGAAACATTTCACGAAACTCGACAGTTGATTGGTGGATTCAGGAGGTGGTGGGTCACACCATCAGGTTCCCATTCATGACAACTGTAGACTATTGTTTTACTTCCCTTCTCATGACATCAGTTCTGACTCGTTCATACATTTAATACATGAAGCGATTTAAATGTCATTCTCATAAGTCTTTTGGTTATGTCCGTGGAAGAGGTTTTAGGTCCCACGGTCAGTCACATCCCTTTGGCAGACGAACAGCATATCGACCTTGAACCTCTGTGGCTCATCTGCTGTACTCAGCGCTTCTGTCTGTTCAGCCTGGTCAGTTTCACTCTTTTCTCCAACCCCTCCTCTATCCGGCCAACTTAAGGGAAAATGGAAGATCATTCGGCTCACTATGGCAAATAGAACATAAACATTCATTAATTATATGATAATGCACTTTTCACTGTTTACCACCCACCTTTGCACTATTCCCTATTAAATGTTTTCCTAGCATAAGCTTAGGCAAAAGCGGCATTATTTATTATTTCAAAGCAAGATGCAGCATGCAAGCTACGAAATGCACATGCGGCCTAGTCATGCATTATTTTACGTTTCTTTCAAACCACAATGTAAATACGGTTTTAGTTCTTTCATGCATTATCTCACGTTAGTGCATGCATGCGCAAAGTATTTTCCCTCGTGTTCACGTAAGGTGCACGTTAGCTTTCTATTACTACTTACTGTTAGTACGTATTATGGGGGTATTCACCGAGCAGGTTTCTTTTTGCAAATTCCTGCTCCATCACGGCCACAAGTCGACCACGTAACGTAGCCTCACAAAGTAAATGTGTGTCAGTGCCCCCCTGAAGTGTGTTATAATCTCTCTCAGTCTAAAAATTTGGTTGGTTTATTTTGCGGTTTTAGCACGGTCATGATCAGCTGCCTGCTAGTGCCCTGTGTTAGCTGAAGTTCAGACACAGTGTAGTCGCTTCGCATCGAACGTCGTATCCAATACTAGTCTCTCTGGCTGCAGTGTTAGATACACAGTACTTTTCAGGAGTGGAGCTAGCCCTCAGCCGGGTGACGTAAGTTGAAGTCGCACTTACTAACTCGTTTTAATTGGGCCATGCTGTGACGGTCAGGTGACTCTGGTCAGTGGTGACGGACCCGACCGGTTGACAGTCTAACATAACAAAATACTTTCAGGGCCCAGCAGCATCAAATCAGCTGATCATTGTGTAAGTCTCTGTGAGAGCCGTGCTGTGGTGTGATCTGTGCGACGGTGGGGGCAGGGGACAGGGTTATAATTATCTTTGGTGTCAGTGAGTCGAAGGGTAATTTTGTAAATAATGCTGTCGGTTATTAGTGACCTGTGTGCCTCAGCTGCTTAGTGCTACTTGTTGCCCAATCAATGCCCATGCCGGTCTGTGGAGGCGTCCACGAGTCAGTTGTGTTGACTCTTAATTTTCAATTAGGCAGCTCATCTGTCATGTGCTCTCTGTGCCTGCAGCCTGGGTGCCCCCTTAGGCGTGTGAAAGGCATGGTATGGCAGAGGGAGCGCCGCAGAACCCAAGGAGGGCTGGAGGTCATGGGTGGCAGTGGTGTGTTTAAGAAGCGGAGCGCCTCGCACATTCACACATGTAGCATGACCCTACATGAGTTCTAGAAGTGTGTTCTGCAGCCTGGGTGCCCCCTTAGGCGTGTGAAAGGCATGGTATGGCAGAGGGAGCGCCGCAGAACCCAAGGAGGGCTGGAGGTCATGGGTGGCAGTGGTGTGTTTAAGAAGCGGAGCGCCTCGCACATTCACACATGTAGCATGACCCTACATGAGTTCTAGAAGTGTGTTCTGCAGCCTGGGTGTCCCCTTAGGAGTGTGAGAGGCATGGTAGGGCAGAGGGTGCGCCTCAGAATTCAGGAAGGGCTGGAGGTGTCGGGGGCAGTGGTGTTAGGTGCTTAGAAGCAGAGGGCCTCGCATTTACACCGGTAGCACGAGGCTGCCCATGCCCTCTGTGCTTGCAGCCTGATTGTCCCCTTAGGAGTGTGAGAGGCATGGTAGGGCGGACGGAGTGCCCCAAAACTCAGGGAGGGCTGGAGGTCCTAGGGGGCAGTGGCGTGAGGTGCTCAGAAACAGAGCACCTCGCAAATTCACACCTGTAGCACGGCTGCACGTGCTCTCTGTGCCTGCAGCCTCGGTGTCCTCTAAGGAGTGTGAGAGGCATGGTAGGGTGGAGGGAGTGCCTCAGAACATAGGGAGGGCTAGAGGTCCTAGGGGGCACGAGAGTGGTTAGAAGCAGAGCGCCTTGCACATTCACACATGTAGCATGACCCTACATTTGTTCTATAAGTGTGTCTGCATCCTGGGTGTCCTCCTCGAGTGTGAGAGAGTCATAATAGTGCGGAGGGAGCGCTCCAGTACCCAGGGAGAGCTGGAGGTTCTGGGGGGCAGTGGTGCGCGGTGCTTAGAAGCAGAGCGCCTTGTACATTCACACGTAAGTGCCCTTCCATTTCTGGTGCTTTACAGCAGTTTTAAGATCTTCTTAGAGTTTCTTGTTGCTCAGATGGGTGTCATTTCTGATATTTATATGTTTCCCTCGTCTTCATTGCTTGATTTTGATCGCGGGAAAGTGTCACTCAGTCGTTGAAATGTCACTCATAATTGCATTGAAATTATGAAAATGTCACACATAGTAATCTGAAACCTTGGCAGCTATGAAACTGTCATTGCTGCATTCGTATTTGTACAGCCGTATGTCCGAATATTAAAAATGCCTCTTTGCAACTAAGTTTTTAAAAAAATGATGTTGTTAAGGAATAGTTCAAACCTATTATGTCGGAACATTGGAATACTCAAAAAAAATATATATATATATATAAATATAGTTCCTGAAAAAACTGTGAAGAAGGACAACAGTCACCCTATATAAACAACAATTTGCTTTCAGTGCTTGGTGTCTCGCAAGATGGGAAAGAATGCAGAAAAGCAAAAAACATTCATCTCCATCCCCTACACGAGATGACAAGAGACATCAAGTGATTTAAGGAGGGTCAACTCATTCCTCAAAAGGGAAGCATTTTGCAAGTCCCGTCAGAAAAATAGATGCAAGTGCTGGTTAAATCTATTTCAGTAGCCTTTAATAAACAGAAAGTTAGTCAAAAGGCTGCATTTTCTCCTGTAAGGTCTGATTCTTTATAAAGATCAAGTACATCTCCTTCCTCGATTTCATCATCTTGGTCCTCACCCAATTATGATAACAATGATAGGGAGGAGTACAATGGGGTAAATATATTCAAAGGAATAATATTCAAGGTTTAATTTCTTATGTCTACAAATTTGAACCTTCCTAAAAAGGAGGAAGAACCTTCCACAAGTGGTGAGTGGTTCAAGCAATTTAATAAATCTGAAGTGCCAAAGTTACCCTCAAATTGTGCTGTTAAAGGGGTGAAAAAAGAGAATGGAGAGACCCTGAAAAAACCTTGTCTCCTAGGTTTAGGTTTAGATTGTACCCACTTATCAAGTGAGATCTAGAGCTCCCTCAAAGTTGGCAATAGATCCTTTATTAACAAATTTAATAAACCAGAATACAATTTTGACTTAGAAAAATGTACATTTCTGATCCAGCTTTCAAGAGAGAGGAAGCTTCTTTGAACAGAGCCTCAACCTTGCTATGACAGCTACTGTATTGTGGGCCTGAACCCTCCTGTCAGTTTTCAGTGTCATGCCATGTAATGTGTATTCTTAAATATGTGCACCAACCAAAAAAAGATAATGTTAAAATAGACCTTGCTATGACTGCTACTATATAGTCAGTGTATACATCCCAGTCCTTGGTTAAGGATTTTGAGTCTTTGTTTATGACTATTCAGAAAGGTGAAGATGTGGCTTAATAGCTGCCAGATTTGGAGGTTCAAGCAAAGTTTCTGTCAGCAATTGCATTTTTTAATTTAAAAGCATCATTTAAGTCGGTAGTTGGCTTAAAAAACGTTGCCTTCTGGCAGTTATTGTGTGGATGGAAAGTTAATCCAGCTCAGAAAGCCTGTCTTCTAAACATGCATTTCACTAACTGTAGATTGTTTGAGGAAGAATTAGAGGATGTAATTCAAAAGCTCTTCAAAAACCAGACGCATAAATATCCATTCAAGTATTTGTGCTTGATAAGAACAAAAAACCTTCACTGCTCAAGACAAAAACAAATTTGATCCATCTTTTAACAAACCAAGGTTCAACCCAGAGAACGTGGCTAAGAAAAAGGGCAGCAGGATTACAAATAGAATCAGAAACAGTGTTCCTGACTATTCCAAGATGCAGAGCCCATTGGAAAATGTTTGGGGAAGTCAGTTACTGCCGCACAGCTCTTGGAGAGGTTTGATTTTTGATCATGTATCAGAACTCTCACATGCAGCATACCAGAAACTTGAGTATATGAAGGGCATGGGTTTGAATGGATGAAGGAACAGTGTCTCTCCCAGTGACAAGGAGGTGGAATTATAGAGAGACTCAAGCAGGTGATGCAGAAGTATCAGGCCTCAGCCAGGTAGTGGCTACATATTTAAGAAGACATGGTAGGTATTTCCATAGAGGTATGGAAAAGCTACAGCTGTGGCATAATAGATGTGGATTCCCATGTCAGTTTCATGTACTTTGTTTTCTTCTAGGCAGCATGCTTATGTGTGGTCCAATGGAGAAGACTACATTTCAGTCCTTTAGAACTTCATATTGTTCATCATTGAACCCAAACAGTCAGGATTTCGATGCTCAGATTCCGGTAACTCCAACTGTGAGAAGAGGCGTTTGGACACGGGGGGGCTTGGGGAAGGGAGTGAGGTTGAAATCTCCACAAATATTGACTTTGACGGCAGAAGCAAGCAAAGTGGGTTGGAGCAGTCTGTGGGTTAAAGACAGCTCAAGGCCTTTGGTCAGTCCAGCAAAAGAGCAGCACTTCCATCTAGAAACAACTGACGGCATTAGGGATGTGTAGGAAAGTGCCCTTTTCGACATGGTCGCTCGCATTTTTTGCCTGGTATTTGATGTGATTTCGACTGAAAGTGTACTGGGTTTCTGTTAACCAGACCCCGAGTGCCAGATCTCTTTCCCAAAACTTTACAATTGTTCCCCCAATTGGCAATACCTTTGGTACCCTGTGAAAGTCCCTAATAAATGGTTCCCCTGGTACCTAGGGCCTGAGGTACTTAAGAGGGTCCCTAAGGATGGCAGCACAAACTGTGCATCCCTAAGGGCCCCTGCACCAAGCTCATGCAAACTGCCACTGCAGGCTGTATGTCTTGGTGCAGAGGAAAGTGAAAACATGACATGACACACAGTCAGTGTGCCATGTATTCTGTTGGAAAGTGGATTATTAGTAGTGGTAAATATATATCTACCACTGGCAATAAGGCCACTAACCCATCCTAGGGCTCACAATAGGTCTCAGAAAATAATTCCCATGCTCAACCCTTGGTAGCTTGGCTGCAAGCAAGCAGGCAGGCTTAACTTCAGAGACAGGTATATAAAGTATTTTAAAAAACCAATTCAGTAAATAATTAAGACATAACACACAATAAAAATCCAACACAATAAGAAATATTTTTATATTTAAACTGACACCAAAACAAAATAAATCCAATGTAGGGAATGATTTTTTAAAAAGATTTAGCACTATATAGCACATAGAAGCCTTTAGCTCCTATTGAGAAAATCTATTGCGCTAGATCAGGACAAAGTCAAAGTTTCAGGTTGACAGCGATGGTTCCCTGCGCGGCTACCCTCGCGGTAGGCCTCGGTCAAAGTTTTTACCTTCTGACTTACAAACTTTTCTGGAGCTTTTTCTACTTGGGTCCCTTGTAGCTCTCCACCAGTCCAGATTCGGTGAGGGTTCTCCGGCTTATCTTGCGACGAGCTCCCGGTCAAACCTATGGAAGTCAGACCTCCGGAGCTTCCCAGCGGGATGAACCAGAGATCCAAGCCAGCTCGCGGTTAAAGTTGGGCAGCTTGACTCTTGCGGTTGGTCCTAGTCAACTCTTCTACCTTCTGACTTAGAAACTTTTCTGGAGTTTCTGGAGCTTTTTCTCCCGGGGTCCCTCGAAGCTCTCCACCAGTCTGGATTCGGTGAGGGTTCACCGGCTTGGGGTTGGACCAGCTCCCGGTCAAACTCTGGAAGTCGGACCTCCAAACTTCTTCAAACTTCTGGAACTTCTTCCTGAAGTTCCTTTGAGGGTCCCAAAGTGTTTAAGTCTTACTCCAAGGGTCTGGAAGCTCAAAGATGGTCCCTGAAAGTGTGGGACTTCAATTCCCACAATCCACTTGGACAAAACCCTTACAAGTCCCTCCAGGCTGGGGATTCTTGGTTGTGATGGTCCAGGTGAGCTTTCCTAACCTGTAGCTTGCAGGGGGTCCACTCTTAAGTCCTTTTGAAGCAAGTTAGATCCTCAGGGCTGTAGCTCCAGATTGTGCAGCAGGTGAAGTCAGTCAGAGTGCAGGGTCTGGTTGGTGCAAATCAAACTTCTCAGCATGGACCCTTTTTCTTCCTCTTGTTTCAAGCAGCAGATCTAAGAGGCTCTGCCCCTCTCAGATACTTATTCAGTGTTCTCTGGGTCAAGCAGGAGGGCACTCTTGTCCAATGAAGTGCAGGGCAACACCCCAGAGCATGACCATTTCATCCAGAGGGTAGCACTATGGTCTCCCAGAAAGCACTATTCTTCCAAAATTGACTAGCAACGGCACATTTTAGCAGTGGCAGAGCCATAGGCTCACTACACTTGCAACATAGAAATTCGGAGTTAGGATGATGAGTCCAGGGCTTGCATTAACAGATAATCCTGGGCCTGCTAGATAGCAGCAGCATGGAGTAGTGTATTTCCAATTGCTCCTGACAATGTGCCATATCTAACAGCCAATCCCGGATGGAAGGCGCTCGTCACTGGCACCACAAGCAGGCAATCCGGACTTTAGCAAGAAGCAACCCCAGGGCAAAAAACGTTTTTGTTATCGTCTGGCATCTTCGTAGGAAGACAGAGAGGCGTCAGACCTGGTGATGGGGGTAGTTGCAAGTTTAAAATATCAGATAACACAGAGAAGTAAACAATCCAGTATGCCGAAATAAGGGAAAAAAGACAGGCTAAGTGCATAAAATCGCCCCCCCCCCCCCATATGACATCTATTGCACTCATCATCATCAAACAGCTTATATTTGCACAGTTTAGATGGAGTGTAACATGTCTGATGAAGAAACCAAAAATGTATAAGGAGAAGATTGCCGGTGGGGTAAGGGATTGTGTCAGACCCCACATGCCCGCCCACTCCTTGACGGAGATTGATTTACCCACAAATGCGCCTCCCACTGAGTCCTGACATACTGCGAACCCAGCGGCATCTCATATTGCGCAGAAGCATAAAGAGGAGATAGAAGGTGCCGTGAGGAAATACCGTGAGGAAGAGTGTAAGTGTCCTACATTAGGATGGTGCTGCTGGGAATTCTGAATAATAATCCCAGAGTCTCGCACGGATGCCAAAGAAGGTGAACAGGATGAGACAGTCCATCGGTTTACCAGTTCCAGTGGTTAGTCTCTCACAGATATGCCCTTCAGGGAAAAAAACACCCATTTTCGTTATACCCCAGCACAACGCTCTCTGAGCAACTAGTCATTCCCTTATTATACAGTGCTATGGGGACTGAATGACCGGTTGCTTGGGGGAGTATAAGGTCCGGTGGCCAAACTTAGTTTGTAATCGGATCCAGACCTGTTGTGTACATGCTACTGTCTATTTCACTGCAAAATTGTCGAGGGGTCTGTCCAATCAAGTCTAGAAGAGGAGTAGGGTATAACTGGTCATGCTCAGGTGCAAAGTGTGTCAGATAGGGGGGAGGTCTAAGCCACTAATGGCCAAATGAAGCTTGTGCACAAAGTAAATAGAGCTCAAAATCTGGGACTGCAGGCCACCCTGATTTTAGGGCAGAGTTATGATTTCCCAGCAGTGTCCAGGTTGACCCCTCTGCCCAGGCTAGGCGCACCATAACGGTGTGCAGGACACAAAAAAAATGATGAGGTAAAGGAATAGGTATATTCACAAAAAAGAAAGAGTATTCGTGGAAGGATGACATTTTCAATATGGCTACGCACCCCATCAATGAAAGACGCAATTTATTCCACCCTCGGATCTGATCTTTCAGCGCAGATATCACTGCTCCACAATTCTCAAGCACGACTTCCGGCTTGCTAGCACTAATTCAAATTCCCAGGTATTTAAGGGAGTCAGTCACTCAGCGCAATGGCAGCGAGAGCGGGTGAATAATAGTAGCCAGGGTAAGAGGGAAGATAGAAGACTTGGTCCAATTAATCGCTATACCAGACACCACCCGTAACAGTGACAATTAGTGTATAACCGGGTTCAGATTCACTCCTGGGCTATTCCAATAGAGGGGAATGCCGTTCACAAAGTGATATTACAATATTGCGTTGCGAGATAGCCAGGCCCCTTTGGCCATGAAGTTGACGAATGGCCGCGGCCAGCGGCTCAGCTGCCAGAGCATGAAGGAAGGGAGGCAGAGAGCAACCCTGACGAGGGCCTCTGGCAATTGGGATGGGGTCCGACAGCAAGCCATTGACATGGCTCTGTGACACGGGGGCCATATATAGCAGCTGAATCAGACGCAAAAAGGGATCTGGGACCCCGATTCTGCATAGGACCACGAATAGAAAGGGTCAGTCGAGAGAGTCAAAAGCTTTAGAGGCATCTAGAAAGATAGCCACCACTTCTTCGTCTGGGCACAGCTGGTGCAAGAGGGTGAAAAGCGACCTGAGGTTATGATAAGTGGAGTGGTTAGGGAGGAATCCAGCCTAGTCGGGCAGGGCAAGGTCAGAGAGTAACAAGATCAGCCTGTTAGCCAATACTTTAGCAAGTATTTTGGCGTCAGGATTGATTAATGAGAGGGAGCAGTAGGAATCCGGGTGATCCGGAGGTTTGTCTGGTTTTAGAAGTGTTATTAGAATGGTTTCTCATAAGGAAGAAGGCAAAGCGCCAGTTCGTACCACCTCATCGTATACCTGTCAGAGACGAAGAGTAAGGAGAGCCAAAAAGGTTTTTTATAAAACTCTGAGGGAAAGACGTCACTCCCTGGAGTTTTGCAGGTAGGAAGCCCACTTACTGCTGTGGTAATCTCGTCTAAGGTTACAGGGTCTGCCAGCCAGGCATAAGTCAGACGACTAAGACAGGCAGTGTACTCTCAGAGGTATGGGATTGCTGGGGGGAGGGAGGTTTGCCCTCAGTGTCAAATATCATAGTCAAATATCATAGTGCCGTCATCACGAGTCAGTGGGTTGACGATCTGGGGATAGCGCCGCCGTCACAACAAATGAGCTAACGTCTGGCCATGCCTATCACTTTCACCATACGCACACACTGTAGCATATTGGTGGAAGTGTTTGCTTTCGGTGTCGGTCAGGGTATAATATTCAGTTAGGGCAGTCTGGAGCTCCGCAATCAAACATAGATGGTAAGCCGTATCTATGTTACGCTTCAGTTGAATGAGTCTTTGTTCCAGTAATTCTGACGCCGTAGGTCTTTCCGGGTCGAAAATTGTTTCGATATACACATCCCTTATTTACACCTTAAAAGTTTCCCGTACCGTACCTACTAACTCCACCGAACCGTCATTGGTTGCAAAGAACTCAGTTATGTCGCATTGAAGATCCGAGCAAAAGGCTGGATCCTGCCTGTGGAGAGAGTTTCCAGGCAAATGCAGTATGTTTAGAGGCTGGGAGGACATGGGTGAGTATCACTGGAGCGAGATCGGAGAGAGTCCTAGGCAAATTTTCTACCCGAGTAACCCAACTACAGATGTCGTGAGTGCCTAACCAGTAGTCCAAATAGCCACAGACTCATGGACCAAAATATGTGGGCCCTCCCTAATTCTGGGATGATGACCCCTCCAAATATCAAGTAGATAATTAATATTCATGGGGTCGCCCACTGCACTGGCCACAGCACGGTGGGCACAGGAAGCTGAATTAGAGCAATCTGCATCCCGATCCAGCACAAAAATAAAATCCCTGCCCCATAGAACACTACCGGGGGATAGAGTTAAATAGTGCTTAAAGCTGACCCAGACAAAGTCTGGGTCGGCAATATTTGGCCCATATGTGTTAATGATGGTGAAATGCTTCCCTTGGATTAATAGCTGCAAGATAACATACCTGCCCTGGGGGTCAGAGATCTCTGCCAGCTGGTGGACAGGAAGTCCCTTCCTAACCAGGAGAGCCACCCCCCTCATGTAGGCCGAATAATTGGGAAAAACCCCATGGGAGGCCTAGTTACTAGCAAAAGGCACCACCGCCTGAGATGCGTCTCTTGTAATAGTGCGATATGAATATTACGAAGTGTCAAATAGGCTAGTACCTTCTGCTTTTTCCATGGGTCGCTCAGGACTCAAACATTTCAAGATATAAAGTTGATATCAGTCTTCTTACTGGTATGTAGTGCCATGTACAGGTGCGGAGAATGGCATGAGTAGGAACCCGAAGAATAAGAAGGGCCCCGTAAATTGCTCAGCAGTCACATGTAAGCAACTACTCAAAGATCCAACAACCAGTAGGAGTCCAGCAGCCAGTTCAGTGAACCATAAAGGACACATAACATTAAATATAACTTCCCCATCCTCCCTCCACCCTCACTGATCCCTCCCTCCATGAGTGCAAACCTTAGGAACAGAAACAATGGCATTAGTAAAGGAACAGAAATAAACCAAAACCTAGTGGCAATATTAAAAGACTGAACGTACAATGCACCGGGGGAAACTCAATGCAGTCAACTACCCCGCCCACACAACAAACAAGAAGGTCTGATCACCAGGGGGCATATGTATCAAATACTGTTTCTGTGATTCTCAAATAGCGATTTTTAGAGAATCGCTATTTGAGAATCGCAAAAAGAGATGTAATTAAGAATTCGCAAATATTTTGCGATTCCCTGACATTCCTTAATTGCGACTCGCAAATTGCGAGACGCAATTAAGGAATACCTTCCCATTCATTCCTATGGAATGAATGGGAAGACATTCGCAATTTGCGAGTACCCATTAGGTACTCGCAAATTGCGAATGCAATTTCAAGGGTGTCAAAAGGACACCCTGTTGCACCCCTAAAATGTGCATGTGCGCCACATGCCACTGCTCACTCATGTATCTCCGCTGGGGTCGGCCCAGTTGTGCGGCCTCACATTTCCTGCCAGGTCCATTCTGCGGCCACTGGCATCGCCAGCCACCACAGGATTGTCTTCTTTAGAGGTTTGGGGGGGCAAGGCCACATAAAGCCAGCAGTGCCCCCAACACACAGGCCATCTGGCAGCGGCCCCCTCAAGGGCACAGGATAGGTGGGAGGCAAGTAGGCTGCAGCCCATGAAGGCCCGCCTCCAGGCCGAGCTGTGTCTGCCTCAGCGGCTGCAGCGGCCACACAGCCACAACTGGGGCAGCGTGAGGCTGGCAGCTTATCCCTCAGGGGCTGCACGTAGGGCAATTCGGCAATGAGGCCAATGAGAGGATGGATGTATATGGATGATGTGCCTTCTGTTTCAGGCAGCCATCTTGGTCGGCTGTAGGCCACACCTCCTCCATGAATTGATCAATTTTGGAACAAGTTATACTAAGCAGCCTTAGAACACATTTAAAGAAGGCACAACATTTACTTTTAGCAATGATCGTCTTTTCCAATAAAAAAGGAACCTGGTTCTAGTGAACGATTTGATGGAAAAAAACATATCTACATACATTGGCCTTCATTTAGAGCTTGGCACAGCAGAAGCTACCATGCCACCAGACCTGTGATCCCACCATACTGTGTAGGGTGACAATGGCCAGGGCACCGCAGGACTGCTGCATCAGGAGGACACAGATCTTCACTGGGCAGAGGAAATAACCCATAGACCCCATGAACAGGAAAAAACTGCTTTCTTTCTGAAAAACAGAAAGGAATTCCCAGTTGCCATGAGATTGCGGCCCGTTGACGAAAGTTGAAGTAAGCAGTTCTATCAAAAATTAACCAGCCAATATGGCGGTTAACTCAAAATATGGCAGGCAGGCTGTAGCATTGTGAGTGGAGGCAAGGCCTCTGTTCCCCAGGCGGGCTCTGCGGGGAGAGGCAGAGAGAGAGAGACATGACACCAGACAAAATGCAGAAGGGAGGCAGCCACTGAAATAGGGGACGCCACCCTGTGGCTGTAAAAAGCATCATGCAACTCTGGAATTAAACACTTCAAGTTCTGAGAAACGCTCTCTGCCAAGTCACTCATTCACTCACTCACTCAGTTCTAAATGAATCCCTATAGTATTAGGGATGCCTGTGGTATAATATGGGTGTCTTAAAAATCTTGACCCCAAACCCGCTTTGAATATTGTGGAAAGGTTCTTGTTCCGCATCATTTATGAGGTATGTCAAAAAACAACCCCGCTAACTGAAGCATTTGAATAATTCAGAAATTATTCTTAAAAACACATTAACAAATAAAAATAGCATTGCTTACCTGTTTTAAAACACTTTGTGTATACCGCTAAACCAATCAGCAATACAAGTGTTGCTGCGATGCCAGCTGTACATCCAGCTATAACTCCCATCCGTGATGGTGGTTCTGTAAAAGAAAGCTTTGAACTACATGACAGAGAACAGACATGTTAAATATTACAAACTGAGGCTCTGCTAAACTAAAGTATGACATGAGATTATACTGAGTAGGATAAACCGCTTGTTTTAAACTCTTCTGATTTTTAAAGCACTGCTGCGTCCTACATTTAACTGGTTCAAGCCTTGTAGAACCCGCTGATACAATGCTTGCTTTTTTAAAAGAAGGGCCACACAAGTGCTGAAACTGTCACGTCTGGCAAGCTGGGGCACTGCGTTATTAATGACACACAATGACAATACTTCTGGAGTGATATGTGATGCACGTTCTAGTGCATTCAGTGCAGATTCAGGTCTGGTCGTGGCACAGCATCCCATGAAATCTGCAAAAGAAACATCATGCACTGCATTCTGGAAAATGCAGGTTAGCTCTGCATGTTCTTTACAGGGCTGATTAGGCACCAGTAATCTCCCCTAATCCAGGCCCAGCTCTTCTTTGTTACACTCAGCACCCAGGGCACCTAGTATATATGCTTGCTTGCTTGCTTTCTTAGTTGTAATAAGAAACTTCCCAGCACATCATGACTCCTCTTCCATGTTCCCATCAACTCAGCGAACATATTTTTTTCTTACTTAACTATGGCCTGTTAGATACCCAAGCAGTACCTTTCCAGGTTGAAAATTATGCAAAGTTCTTCGAAGGAGAGAAAAGAAGAACTGTAATGAGGCCGAGCTCATCTCTGCGTAATGAAGGCAGCTGGAAAGTAATCCACCAATTATCTTCACATCCTTGTAGAACACTGAACTCAGTAATTTACAGGCAAAGCATGTATGGGGTTCCATCCCACACAGAGGTAGACCTATGTGTTCTTGTAGAATGCAGACTCAACTAGTACCTACTTGAATGAGTCTTGCACCCTAGACCTCTACCTACCTCTGATCCTAATTTTTACAATGGAAATTGGCCGATCCTCCTGACTACTCGATTTTCAGTTTGCCTCTGCGTGGAGATAGCATGGGTTGTAGGCCTGGCTGCTCCAGAAGCACGGTAGCTGTCATGAGCTGAGCAGAGAGGCTAAGGCGCACTACGGTGTGCAGTGCTGAGCACACACTGAAGATCACAGGACAGCATGATGCAGCCGGTAAGGCAAGCCTGGATCTTGAGCAGATCAGTATGGTGAGCAGTTTCTCAGTGGGTGCTGCCCTGCACCACTTCCACGTGCTCTGCCTGAATCATGATTAAAGAGACCACTACAGTGTTTCTGTGGCTCATACGTTCCCACACTTTGACTTTTCACGAAGATGTTCCTGAGTCTCCAATGGGTATATGTACAAAGTGGAATAGTGACTTGAGAAGAGAAGGTTTACAGGTGCTCCTGAAATGTGGTACTTGGGTGAAGTGGGTGGCAGTGTGCAGTGTAAGATACATGGCACCTTGCTCTGGGAAGGTCGTCCACCTCCCCTTCTATGCCACCTAGTTCGTTGATCTAAGTTATCACCTTTAAACTCTAGCCCATTCTCCATCACAAGCCCAAATTCTCCCTTCTTGGAATCCCAAACGCTCAGTGGTACCACAAAGGTCACCTGGCATGTGTGGAACAGCAAAAACATGCCTATTCAAACATGTAGTTTTGCTTTCCCTTCCTACTTTTCCAACATGCATGAAATTACTCGTCGTTGCTTCCAACAATGAAGCCAAAACCCAGTCATCAACCTACCCAATTTTCATAGCAACACATATCATTTAATCACATTTAACTCCAGCAGAGAAATATGACACATTGGACAAAATGCAAGAGGGAGGAAGCCACTGAAATAGCAACCAACATATTACTGTGAGAAAGCATCATGTAACTCCGGAATTAAACACTTAACATTCCTGAGAAATGCTTCCTGCCAAGACACTTACGTCTCGAGAAATGCATGCATAACAAATTAAAGTCGGGACCCTCACAATATTGCAGAGTGACAGACTCTAAATACACCATCCGGCGACAAAGTCACAAGAAAAAAACAGTGGCAAGTCATGAGCCACTAAACGATGAAAGAGCATCATGAACAAGACAATAGATGTGCCAGGAATGCAATGAATTTTGGGATGTTTCCTGGGATACTTCCATTCCCCACACAGTAAAATTGTTTGACATCATCCAGGCAGAGAGTGAAGTCTCTGCTGTTTTGATCACGTCAAACTCCCTCAAGTCTTACCCAACTCTGCTGTGGTGGCTAATCGCAGTTACTCTGATGAGCACTTGCTCAAGCCGAGCCACATCCCAGCATGGCATTATTCTGGATTCCTGAAAATGTGTAGCTGCTATCAAGCCTAGCCCACATCCCCACGTAGCATTAATCTAACCTAAGCTTGCAAATTCCTAGATCACTGGATCACAGGAGAAATTAACTTTACCACTGTCGCTCCATGCTGTCAGGTGGACTCAATCATCCCAATCTTATCTTAAGTCTGCTTAGCACCACTTCCTGTAAACTCTGGCTCTGTCCTCAATTCCTTCTGCCTCTGGCAGTCCCTATCTTATTATAAGCCTCCAACAAAATCCCTTATCTTCATAGCTGATCTAGTCATGGGCAAGGGTTGCAGAATTTGGGAAAGCATTGGTGAGCACAAGAGAACTGAAATACAATCTTTCAGACTACACAGGAATTGTGATTAAAAAACAAGTTACTTACCTTCGGTAATGATACATCTGTAAGAAACATAGGTTAGTTATAGATTCCTTACCTTAGAATATCCCCCAGGCGTCAGACTGGATCCGGAAAGTTTTTTGTCAGCAGTACCCCTGCGCGTCGGTAGGTGGCGTCAGTCGACTCCGCATCGGTCGTCGGCGTCGTGGTCGCCGGGATGACGTCGCGGAGGATACTTAGACGCCGCCCTTGCGCGCTGACGTCAGTTCTGTACACGACTTTCCGCGCCAGGAACTCAGAGCCATGCAAGACTCTGACCACTGGTGCACAAAACTAGGGCCCTGAAAGAATGTCCTTAACCCTAGAAATCAGTTCGCAGAACGGGGAGGATGGGTGGGGCGGTAAGGAATCTATAACTAACCTATGTTTCTTACAGATATATTGTTACCAAAGGTAAGTAACTTGTTCATCTGAAAGAAACAGTTAGTTATAGATTCCTTACCTTAGAATAGATACCCCAGCAAAACCAACCCCGGAGGTGCCCGATGTGAAAGGAGGTGACAACTTTGGGAAGAAAGGATGGACGAGTTCTTAGGACAACCTTGTCCGGATGTACAGCCAGAAAAGGAGGCTTGGATGAAAGAGCCTGGAGCTCACTCACTCTTCTGGAAGATGTGATGGCTACAGGAATGCAGTCTTAAGAGTTAAGAGTCGTAGAGGACAGTTGTGAAGCGGCTCAAAGGGAGCACACATCAAATAAGTCGAAAACAAATTCAAGTCCCACTGAGCCATCACGAAAGGAATAGGAGGAAAGAGATGAGTGATGCCTTTTAAGAAACGATTTACAACCGGGGACTTGAAGAGAGAAGGCTGATCAGGAAGCCTTAGAAAGGCAGAAATGGCCGAAAGATAGCCCTTGATAGTGCCCAGAGCAGAGCCCTGCTGTGCCAAAGAAAGGAGGAACAAGAGAACCTCAGAAAGGGGATCCACAGCCTTTGCTGCGCACCATGCCACAAATTTGTTCCATCGGCAGGCGTATACCGTCTTAGTGGAGGGACACCTGGCTGCCAAGATTACATCACAGACTTCGGGAGGCAAGTCAAATGACATCAACTGCCGCCGCTCAATCTCCACACAAGGAGGTGGAGGCTGGACAGGTTCAGGTGGAGGACCGTCCCCTGCTGCTGCAACAGAAGATCCTCCCGAAGAGGCAGTCTGATCGGAGGATCGATGGCCATGTTGAGCAGCTCGGGATACCAGATTCTTCGTGCCCAGTCCGGGCGACAAGAATGACTTGGGCCCGGTCGGGAGGATAAGCCCGAAACTGCATCGTGTCCAGAACCACTCCGATGAAAAGGAGCTTCTGAGAGGGAATCAGGTGCGACTTCAGCAAGTTGATGGAGAACCCCAGCAAATGCAGGAGGTAGGCCGTAGTCTGGAGGTGGGAGAAGACTGCCTGGGGCGAGCCCGCCTTCAACAGCCAGTCGTCGAGATAGGGGAAGACTGGAACCCCTGATCTGCGCAGATGAGCTGCGACCACCGCCATCACTTTCATGAACACCCGAGGGGTGCTGGTAAGGCCAAAGGGGAGCACGGTAAACTGAAAGTGCTCGTGGCCTACCGTGAACCGCAGGTATCGCCGGTGGGCCGGCAGGACGGGGATGTGAAAATAAGCGTCCTGCATGTCCAACGCTACCAACCAGTCTCCAGGGTCGAGGGCAGACAAGACCTGAGCGAGCGTCAACATTTTGAACTTCTCCTTCCGGAGAAAGCGGTTGACGTTCCTGAGATCCAAGATAGGACACAGGCCTTTGTCCTTCTTGGGCACCAGAAACTAGTGGGAATAGCAACCACGACCTACTTCTGGGACAGGAACGAGCTCGATGGCCCCCTTGGCCAAGAGGGCCGAAACTTCCTGTTGGAGAAGGGCCAGGTGATCCTCCGACATGCGATGGTACTGAGGTGGCATGGAGGGAGGGGTAGTCTCGAAAGGGAGGGAGTAGCCCCTTCGGACTATCTGCAGAACCCACCTGTCCGACGTGATGGTGCGCCAGTGGGGGAGGTGATGGCGGATCCTGCCGCCCACTGGCATTTGGTGGCCCTGGAAGGTCGGACTAGGAGGGTTTGGAGGCTGATGCAGAGGGGGCTGAGGTGGACTGGCCCGCTCCTTGGCCTCCAGAACCACGCCGGTGGTTCCCACGTCCCCGGCCTCGCTGGGGCTTAACAGCCTGTGCCGGCTGTGGCTCTGGGCGGGACGTAGTGGGGCACCCCTTCCGTAGCCATGAAAGGGGCGCAAGGCAGACTGCGCAGGGCGGGTGGTGGAGAGGCCCAAGGACCTGGCCGTAGCTCGAAAGTCCTTAAAGCGCTCCAGCAAGTTGTCTGCCTTGTCGCCGAAAAGGAGACGGCCATCAAAGGGCATGTCCATAAGTGTGGATTGGACATCCCCGGAAAATCCAGTCGAACGCAACCAGGCGTAGTGCCGAAGGGCTACTGATGTGGCAATCGTTCTGCCCAGTGCGTCGGCGGTATCCAGCCCACAGCGGATAGTAAACTTTGCTGCATCTCTCCCCTCGGCGACAGCATGGGAGAGCCGGCCTGGGCCTCCTCCGGGCACTGAGGCAGCACTTGCGCTACCGTATCCCACACAGAGTGGGAATAACGGCCCAACAGACATGTGGTGTTTACTGACCACAGTCCCAAGCTGGAGGAAGAAAACATCTTGTTCCCAAGTTAATCCAGCTTCTTGGATTCCCTATCAGGTGGAGCTGTAGGGAAGGCGCCCTTGGACGTAGAGGCTTGGACCACCACGCTCTCAGGGGTAGGGTGTTGGGAGAGGAAAGTGGGGTCGCCCGGGGCCGGGCGGTGGCGTCGGGCAACCATCCTATCCACAGGAGCCCCTGTGTTGGGCCTGGACCAGCTGCCCAAAAGGATGTCCGTAAGGGCTTCATTGAACGGCAGCAGGGGCTCCGAAGAGCTCGCTGCCGGCTGAAGCACCTCTGTCAGGAGGTTAGTCCTGAATGCCACCGTAGGAAGCTCGAGGTGGAGAGCCTCGGCGGCCCTATGCAACACCACTGCGTACGACGCTCCCTCCTCCGTAGCCACGGTAGGAGTAGACAACATGCCTAGGTCTGGGGAGGTATCCAGACCACTGGCATCCCCCAGTTGCTCTCTCCAGTCCGGCTCATACTCTAGCTGGGCAGTTAAAGGGTCCTCAGACCCCTCCCAGTCTTCCTCACCCTCCTCTGGCTGAAAATGGCCAGGGTGGAATGCAGGCACAAAAGTACCCATCGGCGTTGGATCCGGCGTCGGTCGACACCGGTCTGGCTCCGTATCCACATCGGGGTGAAAGCCAGGGTCGACGTCCGCTGTAGGTCCAGCCGGCGCCAGCTGCGGACGTGGTGCCGGTGGAATCGGAGCCGGTGGAGGTGTCACGAGGTCGACCGGTGCCGATCTGGATCCAAGGGGGCCCTGTGGAGCCGAGGCCGGAGCAGCCGGCGTCGAAGGCCTAGGGCCCCCAACCGAGTCCGCCGGGCCCGAAGGCGCACCGGCGGAGTCAGGCTGCCCAAAGATGGCGTGCATCGCTTCGTAAAATTGACGAAGCTGGGCAGGGGTCGCTCCCGGTCCTGGGAAGGGAGGGAAGGCCGGAGTCAACCCTGAAGGCTCCGCACGCGGAGCCACGGGAGTGGCACCACCCACACCCTTTGTCGCGTCTGCTGACAGACGAGGGGAAGTCGAAGACCGACGATGCTTCTTCGACTTCTTTTTGTGCTTCGACCGGTACCTCGAACGACGCGGAGCCAACTGCCGGGCCTCGAGGAGCTTTCGGGACCGCTCCCGCAAAGACTTCGGGGCCATGGTCCGACAGTCGGAGCACGACTTGGGGTCGTAGTCGCGCTTCAGGCAGTAGAGGCACATGCGGTGCGGATCTGTTACCAACATCAGTCGGTTACAGGAACCGCAGGCCTTCAAGCCGGGCATCCCTCGTGCACCAGGAGTCGATGTAAGACTCGCAAAGAAGTAGACAAAAAGTCGCAAAAAGTCAGTCAAAGAATGACTGGGGGTACCGCTCTCTCCGGATCTGCGCTTGCTGGCGCGGAAAAAGAAAGAACTGACGTCAGCGCGCGAGGGCAGCGTCTAAGTAACCTCCGCGACATCATCCCGGCGACCATGACGACGGACGCGGAGTCGACCGACGCCACCCACCGACGCGCAGGGGTACTGCTGACGAAAAACTTTCCGGATCCAGTCTGACGCCTGGGGGATATTCTAAGGTAAGGAATCTATAACTAACTGTTTCTTTCAGATAGCCATCTTTGAAATGGCCGAGTTGAACCCTTTTCCAGTTTTCTGCATCATTTTGGTGTTGTTCTTTCTGCTTGTCTAACTTCTTGTACTAGCGGAAATTCATGTATTTAATAAAGTCCTGCTGTGCCTCGGTGAGAGGTCTTACTCAGTGATGTGCTACAATTATTGGGCCTGCACCCCTTCCAAACTAAGTTTAATTCTCAACTCTTAGGTGTTTGCATCACAAAGCCAGTGTGCGACAAATGCAATAAAAATCTTGAAATCGTGGGGCCCCACTGGTAGAATCGAATTATTTGTTATGTTATATGGATTTTTATAGGACCTTATCACACATGAGGGTATCCTGGCACTTTGCTGGTGTGTGGGGCAAGCTTTGAGGGCCTTACTGAAAGAGCCAGGTCTTCAGCTTCTTCCAGAATTCAATAAGCAATGAGGAGGCTCTAGTGATGTATTGGAAGGCACAACCTCCTGATCTGCTTTTGCATATAGTTGACACGTGTGCTAGGGAGAGTCCTGCTGAGCGGAGGGGCCTGGTGGGTTGGTGGAACTGCCTGCAGCAATTCAGGTAGGACCGGTGTTCTGCAGTGCTTTGTATGTATTGAACTGGGCACATTTATGTACAGGGAGCCAATTTAGTTCCCTTAGGTGTGGTGTGCCTCACCAGTCTGGCTGCTGCATTCTGGATGGTCCGAAGTCTTTTTGTGAGTTGGCTGGTGATTCCCTCATACATGGTGTTCTCGCAGACCTGATAGTGATACTATTACATGAGGTAAAAAAACAGGGTCTAGGAAGTGCCCGTGGTTGGGGCTTAGACATGTTGGGTGAGTCCTTTCACATTGTAACTTACTCACAAGGGTATGCTGCATTTGTGAATAGCCCTGATAGGTTGATCATGGGCATTTGTCATGTAAATTACTGAGTAGTAGGAGTGGATGCACCGCACTGTGGAAGCGTACATTATTTCCTAAATGTACGTTCCACTGCGATCAACAAAACACGCTGACCTGTTTTTGGTACTAGCCTGAACTCTTCACCTAAAAAAGGGGCTATACAGTTCCAGGTGTTAAACTGTGGGAGCAAAAACCTGCTAGCACGAATTACATTTATGTTGGAATCCTGGAAGGTTATGGGCCCAAATGTTCACTTTTAAGGGAAAAATACTGCATAACACACAAATGTTTTGTGCTCAGTGGTAAGAGCAGACTAAGGGCCTGATTTAGATATCGGTGGACGGGTTACTCCGTCGCAACGGTGACAGATATCTTGTCCGCCGAAATCTAAATCCCATAGGATATTATGGGATGTATATTTCGGCAGACAGGTTATCCGTCTCCCTTGTGACGGAGTAACCCGTCTGCAGATATTTAAATCAGGCCCTAATACTGGTATTAACACAGAGCACACATTAAATGTACTGTTATTAGTGCTCAACTCAAAATGAATGCACCTATTAAAAAAGAATGATACAAAAACTGCATCTATCTTTTGTATTCTGATGACTTCTAAATACGACAGAAAAAATGCAAATGCCAATATCTAGTTAATACAAACATATTTATCTAAACAACAGATTAATTACTCAATGTTTATGTGTAAGTACTTTTACCTGTAACACTGAGGGCAGCAGTGAGTGAGAAATTCTGAGGAAGAGTCTTGTATTCCACGGTGCACTGATACCTTTTCTCATTATCTTCCAGAGTTGGCCGAAGGCGTAATCGACTGGTGACATTAAATGTTCCATCTGGATTGTCAATAAGGGACCCAGTACAAATGTCTCCAGCAACACTGCTTACTTTGTCATTTGAGAGCTCAAACCATTGCACCTCTATGTTTTCAGGATAAAACTGGCTGATCGCACAAGATATGGACCTCTCATCTCCAACCTCCACTGAAATTGCTGATGACGACAACGTCACTTTGGGAGTAGCTGTAAAACCCAAGCAAATAAATAGCCACCTTTTAGATTTCATAGTATTTTGTGAAAAGTTTGTCTTTGGCAAAAACATACATGGTCAACGCATTTCAGAATTTTCTCACATTTATGAAGTTTGCCCTTGAGCAGTGTGGGCAGTCTCTATTTTTCTATTTCAACTCCTTAAATAAAATGAGAGCACATGGAAGATGTAAAAGTATCAGAATAGCAGCAGTGTTGTTCTTTCAGTCTGAAGGTATCTCTCAGTGCTGAGCTTAGTACAAGGCTATTCCTAAAAGCATAAGAGTAAGAGCTTCAAAAATGATTGTGTATTGTGGATAAAAACCTGGCATGTGAAATAATACCAATAAAGGTGACTACTCTGTGCTGCATTCATAACACCTTATACCTCGGGGTGTGTACTAATAGGCACTAGCAAATACAAGCAGCATTCTGTACACGGTTATATTTGGTGCCACTGTACCACAGTACCAGTGTGCCAGACTCTGGCATCTCTCATCCAATTGCAGCTACAGGGCAGTACAAACAATTGTGGCTGGAATGCAACAACGAGGATGTGCCAGTATAGCATTAACAATAGGTCTTCCCCTTTGCAGTCGTGGCCGGCATGGCTCGTGGGTGGGGGGGTGGGGGTGGAGGTGTAAGGGGGCAGGGGGCGTGGTGGGGTAGGAGGGCTGGGGGGACAGGGGGGTCACGCGGGGAGGTTGCGTGGGGGGGTTAATTTAATAATAAAAATATAATTAAACTTACCTTTCCGCCGGCCGGGTGCCGCGTCTTCTCTGCTCCTGCTGGAACAGGAAACAGAAGCAGGCAGCCAGGCTCCCTCCCCTTAGCCAATCACAACGCTGCAAGCAGCGTTGTGATTGGTCGGGACGCCGCCCAGCCAGGGGCTTATGGGGAGGCCATTTTCTCCATGCAGGCTGCACTGCAGCCTGCATGGAGAAGGGCAGAGTGCGCATGACTGGTTTGGGCGGCTTCAGGGAGCCGACCAAACAGTCTTTGCGCACTCGGGAGTCAGCAGGCACACCACTCCTCCACTGCCCAGAGCAGCCCCGCCCACCCACCCGCAATCAAACATAAATTGGTAATAACTGAAAGTTATTACCATTTTATGTTTCTGCTTCTTGCACTGCGAGAAAGCAGTGGGGCAACGCTCATACGCCTTAGTGGAGGAGCCGCCCCTGCATCTATGGTGAGAAATGCTCTACCTTTATAGCTCCCAGCTAACAAACTGCAAAGCAGCATTTACTCCCTGAACAATTATGGCAAATCTGTACTTTAAACAGTTAAAAAATTAAAATAAAGAGTGCGGTCACTGTGCTACCCTTGCAAAGACTTTTCAAAACTAATTTGACCAATAACTGACCACAGCCACAAATTATTTACCATCAAAAATTTACCAAATTGGTTTGATCCGCACACATTAATGGCAAGAAATCCATACTCTATTTACATATTTACACTGATTTATTTTAAAAACAATCAACTTTGCTGCAATAAATGTCATAATTTGGACTATTCCAAGCATTTACTTAGGCATGCTGATCTCCCAGTGATGCTGCATTAAATGTTCTGATTTGGATTATTTGAACTTCTTACTTAGGTTTTCCTCTTCAGCTCATACAATTGTGTACAAAGGAATTTTATAATATAGTTTTAAATTTTAATAGTAAGACAGTACCCAAATATAGATTTCTGATACTGCCTAACCGCCATATTGCAGGAGGATGGATTTACTGTTTATGTTTATGGCATAAATGATGACTCACAGAGTAATGTTTATATATGGATCATGGCCTCGCAGTATGCACGATTAGGTGCACTTCACAATAAAAAAGTTGATTGTTTTTAAAATAAATCAGTGTAAATATGTAAATAGAGTATGGATTATATGTATGTATAGATCACATAAATATTTGGAATTTTGGATATATGTGTAAAGAATACGTTTTTAATACACTATGTATTTCGTCTATGTTTTGAAGCCCTGAAGAAGTCCTTTAATAGGACGAAACGCGTTGGCTACCTGTGAAGAAAAAGAAAAAAGCTTAAAGAATAAAGAAACGTGTGAATAATCTCACGTGGTGGAACTGATTTCTTGCCATTAATGTGTGCGGATCAAACCAATTTTGTAAATTTTTTATGTGAAATTTCTTTTCACACATTAAGAAACTATGGGGTCTTGTTTCTTTTGATCACCGCACCATATGTAAATAACCTCCCGAGACATAAATAAGTGTGGTTCTATATCCAAGACCTCTTTAGTAAATCACTTACATATTATTTACCAGCAAAGTCAAGAATAAAGGATCACAAACCAAAGTACACCCTACCATTACTTTAATTATACTTCAATTTCATATAATGTTTCTCTATTACTCTCCCTAGGTGAAATAGGATATTCTGTCCCACATGCAAAGCATTCTGGGAACAATGTAATATTCCCATTCTCAAACCAGGAATGCAATTGGCACACCAACTGGTGTGCAAAGTGCAATGCATATTGCAATGTGACCTATGTACTAATAGGTTGAGCTGCAAATCGTACATTTGCAGGCGGTCGCATTACAGCATGCCTAATGAATATTAACTAGGCAGGTTGTAATGTGCGCCCTGTGATTGGCTGCAGATGCAGGATGGAGACCAGCAAGGGATGACAAACTTCTGTCCTTGTATTTGCATTCCCAAATAGGAAATTATTTTTTAAAGCAGCCCTTGTCCTATAAAGAGACATGCTGTTTTTTTTTTTTTAATTCCATTTAAGAAGACATAGGGGAGACGAGGCTCTGGACCACTGCTTGGGTTCCCCAAAGCCTTTGTCAAGATTCCCGAAGGTAAACATATCCCAGAGTAATAGCTTCCCCTTCGCAAATCAGTTTCCACTCCCATGGATCAATGGTTTGCAACTACAACATCACAAAACATTGACATTTTCCTCTCAAAATCACATATAGGCAGCTGACGCCTCTTTTATACCACCTCCTATCTGTGATACGTATAGGGTCGCAAAGACCATTTTAAGAGTCCAAAACATTTTTCAGACTCATGAAAAGGGTTTTGTAAGTAGCAGAAAGGTATTCTGGGGTCACAAATGTAGTGATTTTGTGAATATAAGTCTTTGCCTTGTACAGCATATAGCATAGACGCTTTGACCATGAAACCATCTCACATACATATATGAAGTGTTTATAATGGAACACAATTAGTGGGAGACATTTTTAGAGCTATCAAACCACCCGTAAGAGTAGTTTTGAACGATGAGAAGATTAGAAAGCGTCAACAGCAGAAGATAAATTAGCAACTAGTACATCTGGTGCTTTGCTGGCTATTTACACAGAATTAGTGGTTTTAAGAGTGATGGTTTTACAAGATCGATTAGCTTGAGGCATTTTGCTGGCAGAGAATTGCGGAGTCTGCAAGATGCTGAAGGGTCAACATTGCTGCTTGTATATACCAGACGAGAGCAGAAAGATAAAAGGATTCGCAAAGAACACATCTGAACTGAAACCTGAACTAGAACCATTGGAGACTACTAGTGTAATAGGAAAATTAGGTGAAGGAGCTTCTGCTATTAGTAACTGGTTTGCAACAGTAGAAGGAGGACTTTTTAGAGTCATTCTGAACCCTATGCTAATCATAGGTGTTTTGTTTGATGGCTTGATACGCTTTATGTAGCATATTTAGATGCTGTCTAAATGGAACAAAGAATAGAGAAAGAAGCAGAGAAATTAGGAGAGAGTTAGAAATGGAAGAAAAAAAGAATTGATAATATAAGAATCTGAAAGAAGTCAGAAAACATAAAATTGAAAATGAAGACTCAACAGAGAGTGAGAGTGTGCTCTAAAGATTAATTTGTGAAGAAATTGTGATGTTTTTTGAACCATCAGAGGGGGGAAACTGCTGCCGCGAATATACTAATTTGCAAATGCTTTATAAAAAAAAATGTGCAGTGTTTATGTTTAAAAATGAAATGTGTTAAATGCAAAATTCGTAGTAGGCAACCAAACTTAAACAAGCATTGGCATAGCCAATAGGTCTCACCTTTGGGACCTTATAAGTGTTTAGCCATGCAACGGTTGATGTTGTTGCACCAAGGATATTGTGCTGCATAACTAAATACTTATAAGGTCACAAAAGCGAGACCTATTGGCTATGCCAATGCTTGTTTTAGAGTGAGTAGCAGGCCTGTGAGTGTTGCTTCTGTGTGTAGGTGTAATACTCTGGGTAACTGTGTCCCCATGTGCCCTTTGTGTGCTTGTGTAGTGGCAGCTGCTTGGTTAAGCTGTGTCCTAGTAGGTTTTTAGAGTACGTGTTTGTGTTGTATGTATTGTAGGCCTGTGTGTGTTGCATCTGTCGGTGGGTGCCACGTCACTGCCTTCCAGTGTGTTTATTTGTGTAGTGTAACGTGCTTGGTGAATCTGGCTTTCCTGTGCGTTGTGTGGTGCGTCTATGCCAGTCGGTGTGTGGGTGTGTTGCTGTCAGATGCTCTCTCTCAGTTTGTGGGTGTGTGGTTGTGTCAGAGGCCACAACAGTGGGCAGATGGCTGCTCTTAGGAGAGGGCTCGTTGGCATGGCCCCTCCTGACTGGGTGTTGCGGGCGCATGCGCACTGCGCAGAACACACGCACATTACAAACACCTACCCAAAGCCCTCCGGTTATAATTAATTTCTATTTGTGGCTGAGTCCAATTGGTGTCATGAGGTTTCCAGCGTATGAGAGGCGCAGCTTCCTGGCATCGGCGTTAGTAGTCGGAGGGGCACGGGCGATGTGCAGCAGGTACAATGAGTAACACAGAGCAGCAAAACAACACGGCACAACGTGCGCACTCAACTAACGCACCGCAGCACACACATCACCAGCCTGATTCAGGGGCAGTATCGGGGAAGGGGCTAATTCTTCCACCAATAGGCAGAGTGGAGATGCAGGGGCTCTTAGAAGGGGTGAAAAAACAACTAAGCCTCATCAACATGCAAATGGTCTTTTAAAGACCTGTGAAGTACTGGGGTGCGGCTGTGTGTGCCCGGGAAGCTGCCTCATCCCAGGCTGCCACACACGACGGGGGGGCTGAAGCGACTGACTACTTGTGCCCTGCTTCAATGGGACGCACTCCAAAAATGCCTCACAAAGCTTACACGAGGGCGGATACTCCCCCATCAAATCAGGCTCCGAAACTATGGAGGCGGGTGACAAAGGCTTGCAGTTTCAGAGCTACGGGCTGGTTTACATACACCCCTAACAGTGTTGCACGAAAGTAATTAAATAAAAAACAAGCGCGTCCGAGGCGGACCGCGCAGAAAATGAAAGCACACTGCTATAGTGATGCAAAACGGTACGTTTTGCCCCGCGTGGCAAATTAAATAAATAAACAAGCGCGTCCGAGGCGGACCGCGCAGAAAATGAAAGCACACTGCTATAGTGATGCGAAACGCTACATTTCCATGAGATAATTTCTCTTAAGGCTGCCATGAACATACTGTGACTAAGGGAGTAGACATTTTATCATGGCTGTCAGAGCCAATCTTCATTCTAGCCCATGAATAGCAGTAAATTGCAGAAAACAGATTCTGAGAATTTGATAGCATGTAAATTAACAGAGAGGACTTAGCAAATTGAGAACGCCTTATGAGGGTCCCATATGCCAGTTAGTTCACGGAAAGAACCAGAATCCTGTTTGCCAATATTAAGACTTGCATAGCGCTTTCATATGAGCTCAAGTTGAATGCTCAAATTAAACGATTTGATTTCGAAAGCATTACCTTTTAGGAAATACAGAGCAATATATAATTATTTGATTACTCTGAAGAAAGATGAGGGGACATGCATCCTAACAATATTTTCTGATACTTAGTCTGAGTGTATTTTCAATCCTTCCCTTTAAAACATATCTTACACGTTTTATGATGTGCTGCAAAAAACAATATGCATTTAATAGAATTACCTTAAGGATGTGAATATGAATTTGAAACTCATTTGTATTTCTAGGCAAGTGGCCAGAAGAGACTTCTGGAACCAGTAGCACAGCATGAGTGCCAGGGGTCACAATGCAAGCAGGGAAAATGGGCCCCCTCTTGCCATCTGCGCAAGGAAAAGACAACCACAACTGTAGTGCAGTGGACCCCTCACGTCTGTTGGCCCGGGTGCCACTGCATTAAGGATAGCTATGCTGCGGTGCGGTCTGGCACCAGTCCACAAATGAAGTGAAGCCCCTCCGAAATGTCCAGAGATCCTAGTTCAGAACAAGGTGCATGAGAGATGGAGATTGTGACGGGGCAAAAGTCATCTATGCTCTCTCCAGTGCTGAAAAAGACAGATGTTGATTCAGTTATCATTAAGAATTGTCAGCCCATACATTTGTTACCAGCAGCTGCTAAGATACCTAGGGTGATACTGGGAAACAGTAACGTAGATACGTGCAATCTATTGAGATCCCATACCCATGCCCCACCCAGGCAAGTTTTCAGCTGAATTACACCAAATGAGTCAATCTTACTTGCAGCTAACAATGATCTTAGGATGGCTGCCAATCGCAGTATTATTTGGCTTTACTCAATCTATCGGCTGTGTATGTCATCCTCAACCAATCCATCCTAAAAAATGACTTCTGCTAGCTTTGATTACTGGATCTGCATGTGCATTGTTCTATTCCTTTTTGTACTGGTTGAATTCAGTTGTGTGTCATCTGCCCCTTACTACTACAAATCCTCTGCTTGCTAGTGGCAGTCTGCAAGTTCTCTACTCTCTCCCCATCTTGTTAATCTGTATCTAGCACGCCTGACCAAGCACATCCACTCAATGGGTGTAATCTTCTACATGTACGCCCAGCTCTTATATTAATCTGGGTGATGATCTTTCGTACATTTGCAGCA
Source organism: Calotriton arnoldi (assembly GCA_963921515.1). Lineage (NCBI taxonomy): Eukaryota > Metazoa > Chordata > Amphibia > Caudata > Salamandridae > Calotriton > Calotriton arnoldi. The sequence continues at coordinate 132,738 of CAWUFW010009815.1, read as the reverse complement.
ATGTAAGAGGTGCATTTGGGAGTTGATGTGCAATAATTTGCTTAAGCTAAACAGTGATAAACGGAAAGTATTGGTGACAAATGGTAGAATGGAACTTTGGTTAGACACTTATAGTGTAGTGAAATGGGCACTCATAGTGCCAGTGGTTGTGTTGAGAAATCTTGGCATTTAGATTAATTCTGGCCTGTTCTTCTTGCCTCAGGTATCAGCATTATTGTCTAAGTGGTTCCTCTGAGACCTAGCTTAACTGAGGCCTAGTTAATATAAGTTAGGAAAACAATCTTTAACATGCCACAATGAATTTGTTTCAAATACAATTGCATCGTGTCAGAGCATACATGGAAAATCGAGAGCAAATACATACTCTACACGTTGTTAATGATGCACACATTTTTTTTTTTTACAAAAGCTCTAACAGGCGGGGCAATGGTAATTGACTAGGCTTAGTAGTTGCTGATGCCTTAGAAATATCCCCTGCCCTCTTTCAAATACAAATCAAAAGCTTCTGAGTCTGCCTCCAGTGTCCTAAGGAGGATGCAAAACACTGTTTGGACACCAAGGGGCAGACCCTCCAACATAAGAGATGGAAACCTACTCCAGGTAAGGTTTTCTAGCACACTCTGTGATCACCAGGCAACATTGACTCTTAACCCAGTGATTGTGTGAAGTTCCCATATTGTGTGACACACAGTGACACCCTATTAGTTGGTAGGTCTGTAAATGACAGACATTGCAGGTATGCTTGCCTACCGTAAAGGGTCCTTTAAATTGCTTTAAGATAAAGATAGATAGAGCAGTTCTCTGCCAGGTGGGTCTGGTCAACCAGCACAACATTCAAAAAGTTTTTATGAAGGTGCGATGTACCACACAGCGTCCCCAGCGACGCTATAAGAAAAGAATATTTAATATGGTGTGGGATTCGAGTTGCTGCGGGTGCCAATGGCATTGATAACGCATAATTTATCATTAATGTGAAGAGTAAATGAAAGCACGGCGTGTGACAACTGCCTTTTGACAATTTAATTTCCTTGTTTTTACTTATTTAAACGGTGTTAGCAAATAAAGATTTTTAGGTCATGCTAGCTGTCAACACAGTCAGGTCGGTGCCTGGTAACCATGGTGTTCAAGAGCCGGGTACGCAGCGTTTCTGTGGATTATCCAAGGGAACGAGAGAGGTAACTGCCTCTCACTGCTCCTCGCCGAGGAGGCTCGCGCTCTCTGCTAAACGACGGAGCCGGGGAGGCAGCAGGGACTCCAGGCACAGGCTTCCGTCGGCTGAGGTGGGTGAGCACCAATGTGAGTACCGAGGGAGGAACGCGGTACAACGAGGCAACGGGACCTCCTCCTGGCACGCTGGGGCAGGAGGTGACTGCGGGCCTTTCCTCAGAGACACAATATGGTGTGGACCTAGCAAGGTGGCAAGCTTGGGGGCACTACCCGGGGAAGAGTGTGGCGCCAGGCTAGTGAAAGAAGAAAGTCACACCGGAACTCAAGTGCAAGAGCCAGCGAGCTGCAGGACTGATCATTCGAACACAACGGATTCTCTGTAAATTTAAAAACAGAAACAACCAGGGCCAGCGCCATCTGTTTCCAATTAACGCGAACGCGAGACGCGGGCACGATAATTGGAAACAGATGGCGCTGATGCTCGCTCCCGAGCTCCCTAGGCCAGGGGAGAAAGAAGGCGGGACATGCACCCGCCTTTGGCCAATTGCGTGCTGTCTTTCTTAGAAAGACGCACGCAAAGGCCAATAGCGTGTGAGCAAAAATATGTGTGGTCCCAGTTGGAAGCCCTTACTAGAAGCCTCGCAGAGCAGCGCATGCGCCCTGGCTCAGGCGAGACCTAAAAACTATAGGCGTGTAACATAGAAAAGAAGCATGGGTTTTTAACTTGACATTTATCCATGATGCCACGAATGAATCAGAAAATGGGGTCGTGACGAGCTCAGCTCGTCATGCGCACAGCGCTACCGCGCAGCATGACGAGCTGAGCTCGTCATGAGCACCGAAGGGGTTAATACTGAAAGGCTTCTTTTTCACATTAAACAACCGTTGTGCAAGATGGTTTTCTTCTCTCTGGTGCAGCTCCTTACACCTTTGATTACATCAAAGATCCATCCACCTGCAGCATAGAGTTTATGATTGATGAGTAGGTGAGAGAGAAAACACGTGCTCCAAAAGACACTATGTCAGTATATTTTAATTGCTCTCCGAGTCCATCATGTACAGCATGGCAGTACTGGACAGAAATAAAACAGCATACCGTGCATGCGGGGATAAAACTCCTAGTGCATCAGGAATAGTGTGTTTTTGGTTTTTCAAAATAAAGCTTTGCTTTTGGGGGTTTGTCCTTGTCAAACAAAAAATGCCTGCCTGCTTGCCATGGCATGACGAACAGGACAGCATTGTTTGTTTTCACTGAAACTGCTCCCGCCCTGTTGGTGGGAGCAGTTTCAGAGACAAAAACCCGTCCACCCTTCAGAGATCTCTATATAGAAGGTGGGCCAGCCATCAATGGGTGAGCGGAAGTGGTTCCTCCTTTGCCCAAGCCAATTCGCAGCAGACCTGCTAGACTCTAAATGAGCTGGATGTTAAGAATGCATTGTTCCCTTCTAATGAAGCAGTTGCATGAAGCTGCTTATTTTGGAAGCCTGCATAATGAGGCTGCTGGAAGAATATGAATACAGCAGAGGAATGGTAAGCAATACCATTAATGAATTCTGACAATAAAACTCACCACTTGAACAAATTAAAAAATGCAATTTACATCCAATTATAAATACTTATTTTTTATGCAGTACAACTGACGAAATAGAAGAGAAGAGATGAGAAGTATATGAATTAGATGCTGACCTAAAACGGAGAGTGATGAACTTCCTTGCGCCATGTTTGACGATACAAAGACTGTGCACTTATACCTTCCCGCGTCCGACAGCTTGACTTGCGGTATGAACAGTGAAGCGTTTCCTTTTCTCAGCTCCTTTTCTGTGATTTGGGTTCCCTCTCGAGAGGCCTTGTGCTCTGCTCCATCGAAAGAATAAACTTCTTCCTCCGTTCCATTCTGAGATCTGAAGGACCATTTGACACCCACGTTGGGAAGGTCTAATTCTGGTGTGTTGTAGCCTATTACTGCGCACGGCAGGAGCACATCATCATGGAGCTGAGCTGACACATCAGTCACAGTCACTTGAAGTTTTTCTGTTACTAAGAAGGAAACATGAGCACAAGGTTATTTAAAGCACTCATTTGTTAAAAGCAATTATGTGTAGTACTTGGTTAAACCCAAAGATCCAAATCAACCTCCTATTCACTCTGCATTTAAATGTCCGCTTCCTACATCTTCTAATAAATGTTAAATGTCACAGAACACAAATAATCCACTAGGTACTTCCACATCTTCGTTTTGTTGCACTCATCATGAAAACTGTTTTTTATTTTTTTATTTATTGTTTTATGAACAACACACAGAAGCATAAGATACAGTGATATGTAAATGCATTTTCCTCAGGTTCAGAGTTCATGATATGTCCAGTACAACAGCAAATGCTATGTCTCCAGTTATATTCTTATCCAGTTATGCTATATAATTACTTGTTCCCTACTTGTTTATACATACAGATTACATGTGACATTCAAATTCTGCCCGTCATCAATAACCAATTCGCCGTACAGTCTTACGCGCCCCTCTAGTGTTTTTTAAACATCTTGACCCGAGTATTGTCCCCCTGAGCTGGGTTGTGTTTTCCGCTCTTCCCGCTGCTGGAGGTATTCTCTTAAGGGCTGCCAGATGTCTTTGGGGCGGGATGTGGGTGGTTGCAGACCTGCGTATAGCTCACTAGTGGTGTCGCAATATGACATGCTCGAGCCAATGTTGAACTGTAGGTTTTTGCCAAGTGCCCCAACAGAGAACTATTTCGCGCTTCGCCAGAAGCATCGCCATTGCTACAAATCTACATGTACTTTTGGGTAGCATATCAACATAGCCCATTAATGCCAGCAGCGGAGAGGGTGTCATTTGTGTCCCAGTCATTTGTTGAATTAAACTATATATCTCCTGCCAGTAAGCGCTTATTACGTTACAGGCCCATACCATGTGTAGGAATGTTGCTGCTTGTGTATTGCATTTGGGGAAATGCGTGAAACTGGCGCGGTTAATGTAGGCCCGTCTAAGTATCTTGAAGTGAAGTAGTTTGGGCCTGTGATAGCAAGAAACTAGTCTAGTTTGTTTGCAACACCCCTTCCACTCCTTATCAGTAAGTGGCTGCCCTATGTCAGCTGCCCAAGCATCTCTGATCTTGGCATCGTGTTGCGGCATCAGTGCAAGGCATGCCTTATATAGTCTGGATGTAAGATGCTCTCCGCTTTTATCTGTAATAACTATCGTGAGCGGGCCAAATTCCTGAGGTTCTATAGGGTCAGTCGCAATTACGTCTCTCAGTGCACTCTGCAGTCAGGTCAGTGTAAACTGATCCATAAACATGGCTGTCGAAAAACGAGGATCTTCCGTACGAGAGAATGCGTGCCCCCCAGGAAATAGGTCTCCTATGGATTTTAAACCCAATCGCAAAAGGATACGTCTAGTCCCTACTTCTAATGTCGGGGGAAGCCAAGGGTTCGCAAACATTGGCAATGCTGCCGAGTACAACGTCTCTCCTCCTGTCTTTCTAAGTAGCTTTTGCACGCCCAGCATGTGGTGGACAATGGCTGTATGTTGTGCGGGTCACGCGGGATCCCGACAGGAAGCATTGCATTCAATGGGGTTGGGACTGCCAGGTCTCTCTTAGGCCTGGCGTATGGTATACGCGCGTCAGGGTGATACCAGTGATGAGCATAACCACTCTGCATGTCCGGCACTCCAAAGCCCCCTCTGTCATAGGGAAGGGTAAGCGTGTCCAAAATGACTTTTGGTTGTTTCCCTCCCCACACTAGCTTTATTAAATGTGTGCGAATCTGTGCGAAAAACGCGTTCGTTAACGGGATAGGAATGTTGGCGAATAAATAAAGCAACCGTGGCAACACCACCATTTTAATAATAGCTATTCGCCCAGCCATTGATAACGGCAGTTTAACCCATCTCTCGACTTGTGTTTGCAAATGATCCAACGCCGGACCGTAATTAAGGCGTAATACTTGTTCCCTGTCCCTGTGTAGATAGATCCCCAAATATTTGGTCTCCGCCTCGCACCAATGCAAAGGGAAATCTCTACATGTGCGGTTTTGTACATCCGTTAAAGGGAATATTTCAGGGAGGCGGAGCTAGTTCGCTACCAAGATGGCCGCCTGAGCTGAGAGCTCCGTGATTCTGCCCTAACGATCCGCTAAATATCCTTCAGCTACACACCGATATCGCCCCACGGGACGCTGTCCTGCTATCTGGAGCCTGTCGCGCACCCGACGACCGCTTCGTAGAGCCTGGAGCTGCCCTCTGGGTGCCGTGAGGGTACCGAGCTGCGCCGGACGAACTGGTCCCCCTGCGACTGCTGGAGCGTGGAGACGGAGCGACGGGGGCTGTGGCGCCATCGGGCTGCCTCGCGCTGCCCTGATCCCGGTGAGTGTCGGTGCGGGGCGCCCCCTAAGAGCCTGAGGGGAGCAAGCCGCTGCCAGCGACGACCCAGGAGTATGCCCGAAGCGTGATCACCGGCGCTGGAGAGTGCGCCGGAGTGAGCGGTCCTGAGTGGACTGAAGAAGGCCTCGAGGATAGGCCTGGCGACGCCGCCGCCGTGAAAACGGAGGGACTGCTTGCCTGGCAGCGAGGCGGCCCACGCTGGGAAGGCGATGCTCCCCCCCCCAGGTACCTGAAGGCAGCACGGGGACGGGGTGCGCTGGGGGTCCCGGGAGTCTCAGAGAGCGATTAACGATAACCTCCCTGCTACACATGCGACCAACCAGCAAGGCAGTGCGGTGAGCCCCCCGGTAACCCCAGATTCTGTGTGGGGATTGCACGTCATGGGACAGGCTTGCCTAGAGCGCTTGCATCAGACGTGTGCGTCTCACCACGCAGCGCTTCCTGGCCGTGTCACAAGGACCCGGGGACTGTCCGCCATCTTAGCCGGCTAAGCCTGGACTCTGGGCGTACGGGTTACCATCCGGTCTGAAGGCCTGGCGGACCAGGGAACTACTGCTATACCCCGAGTGGAAGGAGCAACCACCCTGATCTAGCGGCGATACTCCAGCAGGCCTTCACCTGATATTCGAGGTCGGCGCGCACGAACCTATAGCTCACTTGTATGTTGAGAGACCCCTGGAGGCTGGAGGGGGGGCGAGAGGAGCCACGGCCACCGAAGAACTACGACGCGGGTGTGATTAACTGCTACAAACAGGGCCGGTGGCAGCATCGAGTGACCATAGTCACCTCACGGGACGGTGCCCCTCTGACAGCACGACGAGGGAACTTGCGGACTTGATAGTGGCTCGCACTAACGGAACGGAACACCTCCCCTGGCGAAACAATCCTCCACGAACCGGGCGATAGTGACACTGCCGGGTGGATAATACTCCCCCAATCCTCAGAAGCGGTGGAGTGGGAGAAGTCCGGGCAGAAAGACACAAGAATGGGGCGAGTGGAAAAAAAACAGCTGAAGTTGACATTCAGCCAGAAGAGGTCCAAATCCTTAGAGGTGGCTAATGAGGATAGTGCTCGGGAACAGAGCCAGGACGCTACGGACCCAGGGCAAGACATTCGCAGTCTCTTGTTGGCTATGGAGAAGAACCTCCAGGGGGGTATCACCTCTCTTGGAACAAAGATGGACGCTCTATCATACAGAATGGATCGCATGGCTGAGAGGCTAGACAAGCACGCAGAGCGACTGGATATGTCCGAGCGCAGATTGACGGAGGCAGAGGAGACACAAACCACGCTTGACTCCGAACATAAACAACTAGGTAGGGCCATACAGGTCCTACAGGACAAAACAGAAGATCTCGAGGCGCGTTCCCAGCGCTGCAACCTCCGCATTACGGGACTCCCGGAGACCACTCAAACGGGGAACATGGAGCTTTTCACGGAGGGCCTATTGAAAACTCTGTTCGGCGAAAACTCCTTTTCCACTATGTTTGTGGTCGAGAGGGCGCACCGATCCCTGGGCCCACGACCGCCGCCAGGAGCAGCTCCAAGGCCAATAATTGCTAAGCTCCTTAATTACAGGGACCGTGATGTGGCGCTCAAACTGGCCCGTGAAAAACAACCATTGCGCTACGAGGGGTCGACGATATCCCTGTTCCCGGACTTTACGGCCCGGGTACAGGAGGCCCGACGATTGTTTGCTCCCCTGAAGAGGCAATTGCGAGATCTCGGAGTTGATTACGCCATGTTATACCCGGCAAGACTGCGGGTGAACCGGCAGGGCCGCTCCCATGTCTTCACTGACCCAAAGGCGTTACAGAAGTCTCTGAAAGACTGGACAAAGGAGAAGCGCCAGGACCCAGAATCGCAACCGATGAGAGACGACACAGTTGGCCCCCTTGATGAACAGGATTGATAGCCCTATTGGAAGACTACCGGATAGGTATGTCGCGCACTTTGGGGCGAGAAGGAGAAGACCCCTGGACGCACTACTTGGGGATTTGAGGGGGATACCCCGTGTGCCCCCCCTACAAAGACTTTCTTCTAATGGACTTGGACAGGTATTGTCGTCTATTGGATTGAACGGGGGGAAACTATATGGCACCCCCCCCTCATGCGGAACGGGGTGGCGGGGAGGGCTTTTTTTTTTGTTGAGCGAGCTACATCCGCCTCAGAGTGTAATACACCGGGGATGTATTGTTTGGTTGGGGGTGGGGTGGGGGGATCGTTGGGGGGGAAGGGTGGTATCGCAGCCTAGTTGGGGATGGGCAGGCGTGGGTGGGGGTGGCGGGGGTTTGGTTCTAGAAGAGGCACGCCATGTAATTGAGGAGGGTTCCTCCAGGTGCCCGGGTTTTGGCAGGGGGGGTGGGGGGTTCAAGATGCAGGCACTGTTATATCAGGCCTGTCGGGAGGGGGGGGAGGGGGGAGTGGGTTGTTATTGTTTTTTGATGCGACTGTTGACGAGATTTCACATGACATGCGGTGTTGCTGTCGAGCGCACCTGGTTCCTCCAACACTGAAACAATTGAGTCACACTATCATGCATGGCAGACACAGCTGAACCCAACTCCATCCACTCTTTAGAATTAGTGACCCTGTTAACTTGGAATGTCCGTGGCCTCAATGACCACCGGAAAGTCCGCAAAGTTCTAAGCTATTTGTACCGGCATAACGTGGACGTGGCCCTATTACAAGAGACACACCTCCCGTTGGACAGCCCTATCCTGCACGCTAAAGGTCTATTGGGGAATGTCCATGCGGCTGGCTTTACTACGCACGCTAGGGGTGTACTGACGTGGGTCAACCCGAGGGTGCAGTTTAGTTTGACACCACTTGAGACGGACCGCGAAGGACGGTTTGTCCTCTCTAGATGTAGCGGCAAAGGCCTGGACCTAATCCTATTGAACGTTTACGGACCCAACTACGACTGCCCTGCTTTCTATACCAATTTGACATCTCTGGCTCAGCCTTTTGCGCAGGAGGGATTCCTGTGGGGGGGACTTCAATCTTGTCCGTGATCCGGCATTGGACAGGTCCGATGGGCCGGACCGACGCCCCTCGGCGTCCGCAGGTGCTGTGGAGACGGCCTTGACACGCTTAGATATGTGCGACGTTTGGAGATCCCAGCATGGCGGTCAGGCAGGGTACACTCACTACTCAGCGTTTCATAATGTACACACGCGAATAGATTATTGGCTCGCCTCACGTCACTTGACTACACAGCTCCACACGTGCACGATTTTATCGCGCACATACTCTGATCACTCACCTCTGCTTTTAACAGTGGCCTCCGCCAAGAGGCGTATACCTCCCTTTTTATGGCGCTTCCCGCCACACTCTCTCCTGGACACTGTCTTCAGGGAGGACCTGGCCACAGCGATCGAGACATTCTTCGAGACCAATGTGGGCTAGGTAGATTCCTTCCAGACCGTATGGGAAGCCTTCAAGGTCTATATTAGGGGGGTGACTATATCCAAGCACGCGGGAGTCCTCAAAGCGATTAGGGGCAGGTTGACCGCATTGGAGCGCAGGATAGGGGCTCTGGAAACTCCCCACTCTGCTACTCAAGATGACGCGACTAAGCGGGAATTAGCGCTTGCTTTGCAGGAATACCACGAGACGGCTGACGCAGAGATAAAACACCTTGGGAAGTACGCCATCGCTCGTACGTACGGTGAGGGGGAACGGCCGGGTACAGTCCTGGCGCAACTAATCAGACAGCGCAGGGTATGTACGACAACACCAGAGATTAGAGACCACCCTGATGGCCCGCAGTTGACGGAAGCTCAGGTGGCGGAACGTTTCCGGATGTACTACGAGGGCCTCTACTCCTCTCGCGGCAGCAGCTCGGAAGATCACATATTGGACTACCTGAGCCACATCAAATTGCCCTGGCTCACCAATTGGCACCGTGAGTTCTTGATGAGACCAATTGAGCGAGACGAGATAACTCTTGCTCTCTCGAGCATGCGAGCCGGGAGTGCCCCGGGGAGTGACGGACTTACAGTCGCCTTTTATAAGGCGTTTGCAGACTTGCTCCTCCCGCACCTACTCACACTGTTCGAAGACATGTGCACTATGGGAGTGCTACCCCCAACCATGTGCGAGGCGATCCTGGTGGCTATACCAAAGCCGGGAAAGCCGCTGGATGAATGCCCCTCGTATAGACCATTGTCTCTCCTGAACGTGGACGTCAAAATATATGCGAAGATTCTTGCAAACCGGCTGACTCCTTTGATGCCGCTCTTGGTGGCCCCGGAGCAAGCTGGCTTTATCCCTAGCCGGAGCTTGTCCTACAACCTGCGTACGGTCTTCGCGACATTGCAACATACTAGACCGGAGGTCCCGGCCATTGCGGTGTTCCTGGACATGGAAAAGGCCTTCGACTCTGTTGAGTGGCCTTTCATGCGTCAAGTCCTCACCCGCATGGGTGTGGGTGAGGTGTTCTTGCAGCTCCTGGTGGTTCTTTTCAGATCCCCCACGGCCCGCATCAAAATTGGCTCTCTGGTCACTGCCCCTATACGCATCACTAGGGGCACGAGGCAGGGTTGCCCCTTATCCCCGCTTTTATACGCTCTAACAGCTGAACCATTGGCCAGCGCACTGCGGGGATGGCACAGTCACAGAGGCATACGCTTTCCCAATTACCGGCTCATCGTTTTCACATATGCAGATGACACTCTGCTGTACGTTAGAGAACCTGACACGAATCTCGCACCGGTCCTACGTGAGGTGACTATGTTTGGCTCCTTGTCTGGCCTGAAAGTCAATTGGAGTAAATCCATCATGTTCCCTCTCACGCCTGCCACACTACCCTTTGATTCCGAATACCCCCTACAGTGGTCTACCGAGGCGGTGAGGTACTTCGGAATAAAGCTCCACACAGACTCCGAGGTGGTTATGAGGGAAAATTACGGTACCCCCATTTCTCGGCTGGAGGAGGACATTGACAGATGGGTGCGCCTCCCCCTGTCCCTATCTCTGATGAAAATGGTCGTATTACCACGGTTCCTCTTTCTCTTTCTGAACATCCCTATAGTGCTATCTCGGGCATTTTTCCGACGCCTTCACTCCCTGATGACTCGCCTGGCATGGGCGGGCAAACAGCCGCGTGTTGCATGGCGTATACGGACGATGCCGTATTCAAAGGGGGGTCGGGGCGCTCCTGACTTAGAATTATATTACCGGGTGGCGCAGTGCTCCCATGCACACCACTGGATCCATGGGCCCCTGGCCATACCCCATGTACGGATAGAAACAACGGTGGCTGCCCCTAGGCCCCTCCCGGCCTTGCTGTTCACACCCCCTGACAGGCGCTTAGGTATCATGGCCTCTCTTAACGCTGTAGTTCATGCTTGGCATTATCTACTGAACGCTCAAGCGGGCAACATCCTTTATTCTCTGATAGCTAGACTTGACTGGTGCCGCTGGATTGCCCCGTGCGCGGATAGGGGGGTCGTACAGGCCTTGCAGACGCTCAATGTATATACAGTGGGGGACCTATTTGAAAACGGCACGGCGCGAGCATGGGAAAATATGCTTAATGATGGGGACACGGCGACACCCCTCGCACAATACCAGTTTCATAGACTTCGACACGCCCTCAGGGATCTTCTAGGGGATGATATGGCGGAACCTCCCGAGGTCTTGGCGCTGTCTACTATTATACGAACTCCATCACCCAGTAAGCTGGTGTCCAAGCTATACAGCATCTCTCTGTCTGCGGGGGGTGCGGAATACTCTAAGCCGCGACTGGCCTGGCAACGTGATCTACAGGTAGACCTCACGGAAGACAAATGGCTATATTGCTGCATGAGCACTAAACGAGTCTCGCTGAACGGACGCCACAGGCTAGTGCATTTTAAATACTTAAACAGGGTGTACTACACACCGGAGCGCTTGCACCGTTATGGGTTGCGAGACAGTTCACGATGCGAAAGATGCGGGACGTAGATCGACGATTTTTTCCATCTAGCCTGGACGTGCCCGGGGGTGGTAAGCTTTTGGGAACAAATATTTGCAGAGCTAAATCGGATAACTGACTTAATGCTTACACCTGACCCGTTGCTCGCCATGTTGGGGAACTCTAAACCTATTCCCAAAGGGCTTAGGAGACTAGTAGACATGGCGCTTCTGGTGGCACGGCGATGTGTTGCTACACGCTGGCTGCGCGGCCCTACCCCTACTGTAGCCCAATGGTCAAAGGACATGATGTATTGCTGCACCCAGACGGAAAATTACAACGAGTTACTACCACCACGCAATAGACCCAAAAACTTCTGGGCCCTCTATATGTCGCAGAGGACGGCTCGGACGGCTACTGACGCGGATGCCGACACCACATCCCAACACACCACCCCCCACTGACAGAACTGGCCCCCTTTACCTTGAACTCACCATACCACATAGATTGCGAGGCTTTCTCCTTCCCACATACAGGCCGGAGGAGTTGAGATGGATGGGAATGCGCAAATAAGGGATACACGGGTCTCCCCACTGGTTCACTGAGCTGTCTTGTATAACTTTATTGTGGTGCTACGACGCTTGTGATGGCTGCTTGTCATGTCTTGAAGAAACTGTCTTTGCAATATGTCGTTTGTTCTTTATCAGAAAATTTAATAAAAACATTAATAAAAATAAAAAAAAGGGAATATTTCAGACTTGCTCCAGTTTATGTGCAGTCCAGATAACGCCCCAAAACGCTCTATCTCCTCTAGCAATGGTGGCAGATTTATCTCTGGTTGCCTTATGTACAATGCCACATCGTCCGCGTACAGTGTCACTAGAACCGGGCCGTGTTTAAACTGAAGCCCCCTATGTAAATGGTTCTTCTGGAAGTAGCAGATAAGGGGGTCCATTGCAATTATAACAAGCATTGGCATAGCCAATAGGTCTCGCCCTTGGGAACTTATATTTAGCCATGCAGTACATTATCCTGTTAATAATCCGGTCATTCCCATAATTTAGGGAAAGTACTAGGGGCATGTATTAAAGTGTGGTGGGAGAGCAGAAGGGTAGAGAGCAGAAGAGAGGGGTAGGGAGCAGGAGACAGATAGATAAGAGGCAGGGGATGGGGGTTGGAGACAGAGGGACAAGAGACAGAGGGGTGGGTAGTAAGAGAGAATGGCACAGAGAGAGAGAGGGACAAGGAACGAAATACAGAGGGGAAGAAAGCAAGAGCCTGGGGGGTAGCAAGAGACCAGCAGATTCAAAAGAGGGGGCAAAAGAGAGAGTGGTATGGGGCAAAAGAGAGCAGGTATGGGGTAAGAGAGAGAAGAGGAGGGAGCAAGAGACCAAGGGACAAGAGGCAGAGGGGCAAGGTGAAGAGCAAGCGACAGGGGTAGGAAGCAGGAGAGGGAGGGGCATGAATCAAGAGACAGCAGTGTATGGAGCAAGGGACAGTGGGGCAGGGAGCAGGAGTCCGAGGAGTATGGGGATAAGAGAGTGCTAGAGGAAAGAGAGAGGGTAGACAGCAAGAGACAGGGTAGAGAGCAAAAGATAGGGGTAATATAACATGAGACAGTGGGTAGGGTGCAAAAGACACAAGGATGGAGACCAATAAAGAGGTAGAGGGTAAATAAGGGGGTGTAAGAAGCAAGAGACAGTGGGGTAGCAAGAAGCAGAGTGTAGGTAAGAGACGGAGGGGTAGAGAGCAGGAGACAGAGGGGTAAGGAGCAGTAGAGAGACACTGAGGCAAGGGGTTGATCCCTGGAACATAAGAGAAAGGAGTAGAGAAGAAAGAGGAGTAGCGAGAAAGACAGAGATAGGGCGAAAGAGAGATATAGGGAGAAAGAGCGATGTAGGGAGAACGACCGAGGTAGTGAGAAAGACATGGGAATTTCTGTTATTAAGAACTGTTGGCTGTGGGACATGAGACATGCAGAGAGAGAGAGAGTTTGAGGGTGTGGATCAAGAGAAGGTGCATGGAGCACGAGACAGGGAGTTAAGACGCATAGCATTATAGAGAGAGTGCGGCTAGAGAGACCCACATACAGTGCAGTGAGTCCCCAAGACATAATGGTCGACCGAGAGTTCAGCCACACTATCTGAGGCTTCCTCACCCAAGCCAGCCTGTGGCTGGGGTGGGGATGGGCGTGGGAGGGCACAGAAAGAAAGAGTGCAGCACTGAGAGCCAAAGAGACAGCAGCACCCAGGCGGTGGCACGCAATTTATTTTATAGGTGCAAACACAAACATGCAATGGTCAAAAAGACAGAATGATAACGCAAAGACAGACACTGGGACAAGAAAACAAGAGATAGAATGATACACAGAGGGACGAGAACGGTACACCCCCAAGCCCTATAAAATGCCCCTTCTCTTGTTACACCCCCGTCCCCTCTCCTGCAAAGCACTGCGTGTTTGTAGCGCTGCACCGGTGCTATTTAAAACCATAGAAATTATTGCATTCCAGAGTCAGGTGTGAAATATCTCTAGCGCCATGAGACCCTCACTACGTCATACTTGCACGAAACCCTAAGAGAACTTTTTGCAAACGTCACTAGAACCGCAAGATGTTTTATGTATGAGCAGCAGGTTTCCCGAGCCATAAATGCCGTCGCACGTGTAAAATAACACACGTACAGACATATAATATACAATGCAGTAACCGATGCAGGTCTCTGGAAAGCTTAGTAGGTTGAGTGCCTGCTTGCTCTGGTGGTCGGGCACGTGGGTGGGTGGGTACATGCTCAGTAGAGTCCTGAACAGAAGCAGCTCCGGCAGAGGCCTGTGATCCCCACGAGTGGCAATCTCCCTCCCGCCCTAGCTCTTCGTTGTGACTGTCAGCATCGCTCCCTCCTGGGGTTTCCGAATCTGACGCTTCCCTCCGGGAGGAGGGCCTGGGTTACGTCACGTGAATCTGCCTGCACCTCATGAAATGGGAAAGCAAAACTTGCAAGCACCTCCAGCAGGGGGGAGCCGTACAATAGGGTGTGGGAGTGTGAGTCCTTTTTGAGGATGGGTAAGTGATTCAGTTTGTCAATATACGAAAGAAATGTATATTTGTATATGTGCCCGTGTATATTAAAGTTATGCGCACAGTGCACTGCATGGGGCATTTGATGACACAAGGTAGCAATTCTTGGGAGAAGTGCAATGAAGCCAGGTGGCCATGAGTTAGTGCTGTTAGATGGGTGCCGTGCTGAGAGAGAAATGCTCACCCGAAATGTTAAAACAAGCTACTTAACAGCGCGGCGGCCGTGAGATGGGTGCCGCACTGAGAGAAAAATGCTTGCCTGAAATATGAAACAACAAGCGCCCGCTATTGCGTGAGTGGTATGTGCAGCCACCACTGCTGAACCGCGAGGTGCCCAACTGCTTGGGAAACAAGCGCGCGCGCGCCTCGCGTTGAAAGGAGGCAGCAGGGGGAGGGGAGAGAGGAGGGGGCCTGCGCCGGTTTCCCTTGCGGGAGCGAGCAGGAACCATTGCTCGCTCCCGCAAGGGAATCGCCAAACGTGCACGCGTTGCCATTCAAAGCAATGCAACGCGTGCACGTTTTTGCCTGAAAAAGGGAATCGATGGCTAAAGGTCTTTTTCCTATGCAGCGCATGCACGCTGCGGAGGTGAGACCTAAACAGTAACAGGGATAGGGGGCATCCCTGACTAGTGCCTCTAGTTATGGCAAAAGAGTCTGTAATCGTGCCGTTGAATCTAATGAGGGCTGAGGGCGCAGTGTACAGCAATTTAACTAGATCTGCAAATCCCTTTGGGATACCCATCTTAGCCAGTATGGCGTGCAGAAAAGGCCACTCTACAGAGTCAAATGCCTTCTCAGCATCTAAAAAAGCAGCCACCGCCAGAATAGTGGGGGCTATCCTATTAACTACCGAGAAGAAGGTCCTGAGTTTTAGAGCGGTGGATCTGTGTCTGATAAACCCGGTTTGTGCGGGTGCTATAATCTGTTCCATTAAAAGGGACAGTCTGGTCGCCATCATCTTAGGTAGAATTTTATAGTCAAAGTCAAGTAGGGAGAGCGGACGGTATGAGCCACATTGTTCAGGGTCCTTACCAGGCTTGGGTAATAGTACCAAAACCGCTTCTCTAAACAAAGGCGGGAGAAGTCTCACTTCTAATGCTTCCGCATAAACCTCTAGTAAGCGAGGGGCGAGCAGCGTTTTATAGGCTTTATAGAAAGCTTCAGGGAAGCCATCCAGGCCAGGGGCCTTAGTGCCATCCATTGCCTCGATAGCCTGCTCAATCTCCTCAGTGGAGAATGGCTCGCTTAAGAACTGCCGGTGCGCATCAGGAAGCCAAACCATCGCTATGTCTCCTAGGTATTCCCCAACCTCCTCTGTACTAGCTACTGTCTTTGTAGTATAAAGGTCCGCATATGCAGAAGAGCCCGCCCAATGGCATTGGTGCCTACTATCATCTGTCCGTCCAACCCTTGCAGTTTGGTGATGTAATTCTGCGTATACCGTGGGCGGAGCAAACGCGCAAGAGTGCGTCCTGGTCGTTCCCCTTCACCGTACCTGCAGGCCCTTGCATATTTCCCTAGATAAAGCGCTTCGCGGTCTGCGTCTTTCATATATTCTGCTAGTAATTCCGTTCTACGGTGTATATACTGCACATTATCTCGGGCGCTATCTGTCATGTTGTCTCTGTCGAGCGTGATCATTCTTCTTCTAGTCTAGTAAGGTGACGCTGGAGGTCTCTTAGCACTCCAGAGTGGGTGGAGATGCATACACCTCTAATACATGCTTTAAAAGCCTCCCACAAGACACTCTGCGTAGTGACAGATCCTGTATTACAGGCAAAATAATCTATGATCGCTGAGCGCAGCCCTCCTCTAAAAAGTGTATCTCTTAGCGCCGTGGAGGGAAACCTCTACTGTCTCTCAAAGCCACCCTCAGCCAGAAGTTGCAGCAAAAGGAACACCGGGGAATGATCAGATAATGTACGGGGCAAGTGCCTGGCTGTTTTAACCCATGGGATCACTGAACGGGATATCAACCAATAATCTAATCTCGTCCATGTATTATATTGTTGCGCATAGTGCGTATAATCGGCGCTAAGGGGGTTGAGGTGCCGCCACGCATCCTCCAGGTCCCAGGTACGACAAATTTCTGCTAGTATCTTGTGAGACCGGGGTTTGTTGACTAGAATCTGTGCGGTGCTATCTAATTCGGGTTCCAAAAGGATATTCAAATCTCCCCCCAATAAGACGTAGTCTGCTGCCAAGGTGTCTAACTGCGCCCGAAGCTGTTCATAGAAGTCCGGCTCATCTGTGTTTGGTGAATAAACATTTACTAGTAAAATTTTATGTCCTGCAAGGGACTCCATCACTAAGAGGAAATGGCCTCCCGGGTCTGCAATCGTGTTAGTGTGCGTGAATGGCAGCCGCCGGTTAATCAATATTGCTACCCCACGGGCATATGAGCTGTAACTCAAGAAGTATCTGTGGGAACCCCAGTTTGATGCAAATTTGGGTGGGGCGGAAGGTGCCAGATGTGTTTCTTGTAGGTAGACCACATCAGCATTGTGTTGGCGAAGGTATTGGAGTACTAATCTACATTTCTTTTGGCTGTTGAGGCCACGGACATTCCATGTCAGCAGGGTGAGGTTTAGACTACGGCGTACATCTACCTTATGTACCGTTGTAATGTGGTCATGTAATACGCTGTTTCTGTTTCATGTGGAAATTGAGATTTAACTATCACCTGAGATTGAAACCTGTATCTAGCATCACTTCAAACAATTCTATACCCCTCCCCCACCCCCATCCCCTCTCCCACCTGATGGCTGTCCGCCTGGTAGTGTTCCCATTTCTCCCAACTTTAACTGGTGACTCTTAGAACGCCAACTGGGCGATCGACCCAAATTCGGTAACATTGTGTTCCCACTGGGGTGGTGGCGACGCCACATGGTTCCCACGCACTAGCGCCATCTTGAAGTATTCAGTCCCACTTCCAATAGTCCCCCCATCCCAATATTCAAACCCGCACCCCTCCACCTGATACCTCAGCCCATGTCCTTGATGCGTGATACCATCTGCCTTCAATCTCACCGCTCGGCAAGTAGTCCATCAGCTGTGCGATGCTAACTGGCCGTAAACAAGTCCGCACTTGTGCCCGACAAAGCTCCCTGTGAATCCCCTCCAGGGGAGGAGCCACCATGTGTCTCTCCAAGTTTGGCGTGTTGCTTGCAAAAGTTCTGAACCTCTTCAGGACTATCAAACATTTTTACTTTTCCGTGGACATCAATTCTGAGTCGCGCTGGATATAGCATTCCATAACGTAGTCCCAGTTTCCTCACTGCAGCCTCCGCACCCGCAAATTTGCGCCTTGCTTCTTGTACCAGTGCAGAGAAGTGTGGGTATATAGAGATGTTTGATCCCTGCCATGTCAGAGTTCCAGCTTCTCTGCCGAGACGTAGTACTGTGTCTCTGTCCTTGAAGTTCAAGAGCCTTGCCATAATGGGTCGAGGCGGGAGCCAGCTTTGGGCCTGGGACCCAATATTCTATGCACTCGTTCCACCACAAACGTATTCGTGAAATGGTCTGATCCGAACAGGTCAGTTAACAAGCGCTCGACAAATTGGTCTAGTCTCCCAGTATTGGTAGATTCGGGGATACCCATTATGCGCACGTTGTTGCGCCGGCTACGCGCTTCCAAATCTTCGTTCTTGGCAGCGATTGTTTTTATAATACGTTCAAGGCGCTCTACAAGTTTAGTAGTTTGAGCAGATCCATCCTCCAAATCTGATATAAGCCCCTCTGCCATATCGAGTCGGGAATCATGCCGGTCTATGCGTTCCCCCAGCCCATCTAGCCGCCGATCTAGCGTATCAAACCTGGTATCAGGTGCCTTAAATCCCGAGCGCAGTTCCAGCATCAGCACGGAGTTGTCTGGTGAGACTGCTGCTCCTGTCGCGCCGGTCGTTGCTTCAGCTGCCAAGCCTGCCGTCTGTCGTCCCCCTTGCGTCTTTAGAGTTTCAAATGACAATTTTCTCTGCCGAGGATTTTGTCGCAACATTCCCCTAAGGTTCCAGTTTTCCAGGGGTGGTGCCCAAGGGCATCTGTGTAGCCTCCCGGTTGTCAACCAGGTCTCTGTGTGCCATTTTGGCGTGGTGGCAGGTGGTAAAGGCAGGGGGGCTCGTTTGCAATATGCCCTGTAACAGAGACGTCGAAGGGCCCCAGTAGCTTTGGTTTGCATGGGGCACAGGGCACTGTCTTCGGACCCCGCCGCCGATCCCGCTTCGTGACGTATATCTACGCCCCCAAAAAGTAAACTAATCAGAGTTTCGCTGGTCTCCCGTTCCTGAGTTGGAGGGACGTTATTGCAGGCCCTGGGATCTTCACTCCACCCCTATGTATAAGAAATTGTGTGCCTACCAGCCCTCCAGCAGCCAGATGGTGTAGGTCCAGGCCCTCCAGGCCGCGTCAGTGGTTCCGCTATTGGCGAGAGACTCCGCCGCTGTTCAGCTCTGCTCCCAGCAGCGAAAGGTCTATAATGTGGGATGTCTCGGCCTCCAGCCGCCGGCCGTCATACATTGTACATGGCTTCCTATGGGCACTTAAAAGTTGGTCCCCAAAGAATTCAGGAGGATGATTGTTGGGTAAATGCAGCACTGCAGGGTAGGTGACCCAGGTTCAGGGCCAGCAGATTCCTCCGTCGAAGCCCCGGTCTCCCAGATATTCTCGGCAGAAGAGAGGCCGCAAATCCAGTATGCGGGCCCCTCCCCCACCGGCCGAGTCCGCCGCGACACAGCGTCATGGGCACGCAAGCTCTTCGTGAGGGCAGTACTCCTCGGTGAGCGTCGGTCGGCAGCGCTGGACCTTAAAGTTGAAGCGGTGAGTCCCAGCAATCAGTCGGGCAGCGCCACTGTCTAGGCTGGATCCAAGCGTATCGCGGCTTCCATTCTACGGCCGCCGGGTGAAGGCTCGATGCACTCTGGGCGCCATCTTAGATCACGGTCGCTCGATTATATCCCGGCTCATTTCTCAACTCGCCGGTGATTCAAAAAGGCGATGTTGAGTGCTGCGGGTGTCTCAGGCATTCCGGTTGCGGGATTTGTGTTTTTGGTGGGTTGTCAGTGCGGCGAAACGCCGCTGCGGATCATCATGCGCGGGTCTGCCACAGAGCTTCAGCTCCAAGCAGCCATCACGGTCCCTGGTCCGGCCACGCCCCTCATGAAAACTGTTTTGTAAGAGGCTATCGCTTATTGAAAACTGTAATTTAAATAATGGATTATACTATTTTGTTAATAGGAGAATAGTAAAATATTCAGTTATTCAGTTATGTTATTGAGGAAGCAAGCTTTAACATAAAAGTGAGAGCCTGAGACTGCCTTATACAATGCTCAATGTTCAGCTAAAAAGTGGCCCTGATTGCACACTGAATGTTTAGGTTTTGCTTAAATTTCACCGAGAGAATGATGATATGGCGGGGAAACTCTGAAGCTGGGCAGCGAGCTGTGTTTCATTGTCTAAATGGTCTGCTTAGACATTAAACTGATTATGAGAATGAAATCAGACTGAGACTGCCCACCCACTTGATGAAATTCATAATACTCAGGAACTATATAATTTCCACAAATTAGGGTCAATATTTTCCAAGTCTTCATCACTCCTGTGAAACATGGACTTTGAAACCACTACTTTTTGTAAAACTTTGTATTATAGAGGCTGTGACAGCATATATGTAACTCTGTAGTTAAGGGATAGTTGAGAGGATTGAAACTGATGTTTTGAAATGCTTATTTTATTTGTTACATGTGTACAATGTACGCGGCATCTGGCAGCAACTTGGGCCATTCAGATACGATTCTTTATTTGAAATTTTACGCATATAAGTCAAAGAGGGGCAAAGAAGCGTTTACAATTTTATGTTAGACGAATTTCTGAAATATATTACAGTGAAAACTGCTATGTAGTACAACATCAAACTTCGGATGAAATTAGAACTTTACTAGGAATAGTCTTTTCGGTTTCATGTACCTCCATTAGTAATTTTGAGATATTTAGTGCTATAAAAATGTATATGCTAGGCTTTGACAAATTAATCTATTGTATATTTTCACCGTTAATTGAAATATCACGCAAATAAATATGGAATCTGCCTCGCTGCTCAGAAAGGGGCGTTATGCTCCAGCTGACATTTTCTGCTGTTATAAGATATCTGGGAACTGATACGAAGTCTGTGTTTATCGTTCTGAAAAGAATAGCGTAGTGCTAGGGGGCGGGTGATTTGCAAAGAGCTGGAAATACCTTGATCACCCAGCAAAATGGCTGGTTTTAGCGGCGGAGTTTGTAAATAGTTAATCTACGATATGTACATTTTTAGGACTGGCTAGACAGCGCCGAACGAAGTATTGTTAACAATTCTTTAAAATGTACAAAAACTGGCTTTGGCTCCAAGATGAGGTGAGGTGCAATATACTCTCACCTGAAGTATTCGGATATTTTGGTTTAACATGCTACCGTCCATTAAGTGTATCCACTGGAATGCACGAGGGACTATTTTACATCTAAGAAGTACACCCAAACATCAATCTGTGTGTTGCATACAATCCTTTCCTCCAATGAGCACTCTATAGAGAAAACAATATTTGTGCTACTTTTTTCCAGCACAGAGAGCCAATAGGGTAGTAATTATTGTAATAAACAGCATTTATGCTCCCAACATCTGTAAACAGCATTTGTGAATACCTGTTTACACACCCTGGCACTTTAAAGCCAGTCATATTGACTTTGCCAATGACTGTTCTTTCTTAGCAAACCTATGGTGAAACTGCAGGAATTTAGCTCGTTACCTATTAGCCTACCCCTAATCTGGTCTGAAGTCTGCACTGGTACCACTATGTACTCTGCACATAGGCATGTTTTGCCCGCATAGCACTTTGTTGAAAGGGCCACGCTTCTCATCCAGTTGGTATGGTTCAAACTTTAACCTTGCCAGTTTTCAATAAGTACAACCAGAGTAAAAATGCTGTTGCAGCTTCACAAACATCCGCTTCAACTGCTGCCTTCAAACTCCCACACACATTCTCAACGACATCCTCACAATTTTATAGATCACATCAACCATGCTACACATCTACACATCATTCCACAACTCTCACCTCATCACCACACATCTCCCGTCATATAAAACCATAGAAACACTATTACAACCTAAACACAAAAGCTTCTCCTGCTCAACACAAATCCATTATCTAATTTATGTACCACGTCACTACAAATAATGCTCCGCACCATAACACAAAACCATCCAGTTTTGACATATATTTACTACTTGTGTGCCTTCTGACACTATTAGCTTCTACATTATCCTGGTCACATAATGTATCAAAATTCTTGACTATTTGGTTTGAGTAAAATTTCTCCCAGTCATAATCGAGCAACTCAAAACTGGGAACTCAGATCCTAATAACACATTGCTCTCCTCCCTTCCTTCTTCATCATATGACCTTACCCTATCAGCATTACCTCAAAAAATGGAAACGCTTCCAAAATTCCAAAGTTTGCCACCTTCCACTCTGTAATATAATCTAAAATATAACGTAATGCAAGGTGGATTTGTGGAGTGCTGCTTGTCACCCGTGAGGGTATCAGGTGAAAGAATCAACTCTCGCTGTCATTTTCAAACATTTGGGTGACTATCTGGGGCGAGAACAAGTTGGAGTCCCTTTCCCTTTGTTCATCGGTCTCTTAATTGGCCAACAGAGATTTTCTTTAATCCACTTCTCCTAGCATTCCTCATTTCCTGTCCCATCGTATTCTTAGTGTTAAGCCTGTGTTCACGAACATCATTGGGCAATACATCAGTTCCAATCCCACACGCTGTCTCAACCACCAAGAACAATGTTTGTAACCAGGGACACAGCCCCAAAGAAGCTGAAAGGGCATGAAACCAGTGGCAGGGTGAAGAGTTCTACGAAATGACAATAACAAGGTCTGAAGTCCCTTCCTCCAACTCAACCCATTACTCTTCGCCAACTGTATGGTTTCTTTATCCACTTTATTAAATCTTTTCACACGGCCATTACCCTCAGCGTGGAAAACAGAAACCCTTTTGGGGATAATGCCAAAATGCCTCATCTACTCATCCATATTACTACTTGCATTCAGGGGGCCATTATCTGAAACCAAAGTTTCTGGTAATCCTTTTCTAGAAAATGAATCATCAAGAAAGTCGAATATAGCCTTCATGTCCACCTTCTCAACCATTCTGACTGTTGGCCATTTAAAAATGTAATCTATTAACACTGTCCAGAAAGTTTACTTTTTTGGAAGCACAGCAAATAGTCCTACAATGTCTATTTCATGTTTTGGAATATCCACTGTTTTCAGGTAAAAACTACAAAGTTTTGCTGATTCATCACTGTTCATAAAGATTCCACAATTTCGGACGAAACTATCAATATGACCATTCATACCCGGCCATAAATATGGTTCTTTAGCATGTCTCTCGTCTTATCTCCACGTATCACAATACAATTGCCAGAACTCAACTTACCTCTGATTTTGAAAAAAGAACACTACTTTTCCTTCAAATCAATTTTTTCTGGCCACCACGGACTCATGTGCTCGATAACTTTTTTAACGCAAGGTCCACTTTCATGCTGCCCTCCCACTCTTGTACAGATACACCCACAGTGGACGTAATACAATTATCTCACATTCTCTATGGTAATAGTCACTTCCCACTCGGGTTCTACATTTCCTGCGCCCTTAGAATCTCTTCGAGGTAACCTAGACATAAAATCACTGTGGACATTACTTCCCCTCAGAACATATGCTGCTCAAAAACAAAAGGTTTGTAATTTAGCAGCTAATCTAGCTGTTAAATTCATTTCTCTACTGAGGGGGAAGAGTGTTGACCTATGGTTTGTGTAGGAAAGTCCCCCTTTTGATATGGTGACCCCCTACTTTTTGCCTAGCATCTGGTGCAACTTTGACTGACAGTGTACTGGGTTTCCGCTAACCAGGTCCCCAGTACCAGTGTTCTTTTCTTAAACTGTACAGTTATTGCGCAATTGGCACCTCTTTTGGATCCCTGTAGGTCCCTAGTAAGAGGTACCTCTGGTACAGCCGCTGCAGGTAAGAGCGGTGGGGCTGGCTGGGAGGGATTTCGAGAGACGACCAAAAGGGAAAATTAAATAAATAATACATTTTCCCTCTTGGTCGTCTCTCGAAATCCCCACTGCCGGCCCCACCGCTCTTACCTGCAGCGGCCGCGGCTACTCTGGTACCTAGGGCCTTGGAACTAAAGAGGGTCCCTAAGGGCTGCAGAAAAAATTGTGCCACATGCAAACTGCCATTGCAGCCTGCATGTCTTGATGCAGAGAAAAACAAAGAGTTGACATGGCACACATCCCTGTGTGCCATGCCTATCAAGCACTGCATGTGGTATAGGTAAGTCACCCCTACGGCAGGCCTTACAGCCCTGAGGCAGGGTGCACTAAGCCCATGTGGGGGCATATCTGCGGGAGTGGATATGTCCCTGTGATATCTAAGCTCATCCTTAGATATTACGAGTGCACAGGGAAGCCAATACGAGTACATGAGCTGGACACTCATGAGTACGAGTTCCCCAGCTACATGATGGCCTCACTGTACCCAAAGAAGTTTGGTACCAAACATCTTGTCTTATTAAACCCACACTATTGCCAGTGCTGGATTTATTAATAAATGCACCCATAGAGCACCTTAGAAGTGCCCCCTGAAAACCTACCGACTACTAGTGTGTTGACTGAGCGGTCTCGACCAGCCAGCCACCATAGACAGGTTTTGGACCTCCTCAGGTGAGAGCCTTCGCTCTCAGAGGCCATGAACAAAGCCTGCTCTGGGTGGAGGTGTTCACACTTTCTCCACGCAGTATGGGCATTGCAGAGCAGGAAGCTTCAAAGGCCCTGCTGCCTTTGCTATGTGACCCAGGACTCTCCAAATAGTGGAGATGCCCACCTCCCTGTCCTGACCCCACTTTTTGCCGGCAAGATGGGAAAACTAATAAGATTATGAGGTGTGCCCACATTCAGCCAGCACCACTCCTAGGGCGGGCCAGCTGATGTAGATCCCACTTTTCAAAATCCTCCATCTTGTTTTGGATGAATTAGCATTCTAGGGTTAGGGTCATGCCCACTTCCCACAAGAAGCCGTCATATGGAAGGTGTAGACACTCTAAAGGTAGGCAGCCCATTGGCTACTACCTGTCACTACCCTTAACGGCCCTAAATTGAGTATTTAGGTGGCACCCCTGAACCCAAGAACTCAGATATGACGGATCAGAGAAGAAGGATGAAGAAGACTCACTGCCTGGCGAGAACTGCAGCAGACCTGTGGACTTTGGCGCAAAACCCTGCCCGTCCTCAGCCCTCTCTCGACAATCACGACAGAGTGGCTCATCCTGCGAGCTGGAGAACTATCAAACCCTTGGGTAGCCTGCCAGCACTTCAAAAATCGCCTACCTACAGTCTCCCTTGGAGTGAAGGAGCTACTCTCCTGCAGTCCACGGGCACTGACAAGTAGAGTCCGGTCCACTGCCTTGCAGCTCCCTGTGCTCTGGAAGGTCAGATCTGTCTCCCCACCGAGTATGAAGACACCAGGACCAACCAGAGCCATGCAGTACCAACACCTGGGGTACCGGACGCCCTGCACCAAACACCAACAGTGAGAATCCAGTCCGGATTCCCACTGAACCACGACCGAGCAGCCGTCGAGGGACGTCAACATCCCTGAGACCCACTTTGTGAGTGGCCTAGCCATCCTGATTTCTCCCCTGCCAGCTGTTGATCCCTGACCACGAGGTGCATCTTTGTGCACCCAGCCCAGCGACCAAACCACTCTGCACTGAGCTGCCCGGCCCGGGTCCCGACAAACCGACTGTGCCCCCTTTGCTCTAAGACCCCTTGCAACCTAAGCCCCTGTTTGGGAGCTCACTGACTTGTCCGTACGTCCCCCTTTGCGTTCTATTTCCAGGTGGCCACCCTTCATCGTAGTGTGCAAGCTACCAGCTTCACCAGCTTTACCGGCACCCTGCTCCCGGTAGAACCAAGGCGGTTACAGATTAACTGCTAGTAGTACTTTGGACATTGGCCTACTACAACTCCAAACCCTGAAGGTGAACCCCTAAAACCGACTGTACCTACCTTTATGGATCTTTGACTTTTCCTCCAATAGGATTGCATTGTGTGTAAAAGCACACAGGTTTGAACGTTTTACTCACCTGTGGATATTGCTATTGAAAACAGTACTTCCCCTTGAATGAATTTCTTGGTTTTAAACATATATAAAAAGAAGTGTTATTTTTCTAATTGGGTCTCAGATTATTCTTTGAGTGTGTCTCTCACTTATTGCCTCTATGAGTACAACAAATGCTTTGCACTACCCTCTGGTAAGCTTAACTGCTCACCCACACTACCACAAAAAAAAGCGTTAGAATTATCTACTTTTGCCTCTGTAAAGCAACTGGGGACCCACTGGACTCTCTGCACAGTGTACTTCATTTTAGTACACTATATAGAGAGCCAGCTTCCTACAGTTTACGATGAGACTTCCATATGAATTTCATTTCCTCAAATGAACATTTTGTAGTGATCGGAAGCCCAAGCACAAGCGAGCATTTCTCTTTTGTTAGAGGGGAAACTAAATGTGAAGAAGTTGCGCTACCGCAGACATCAGTAGAGAGTGTCAGAGAGTTATAAGTGGTTAAAGAGCAGTGCAGGCCTAAGTTCCAAAATGATGCAAGACAGGTGATGAGTTCACTAGGAAATATAGTGCATGATCAGCAAGGTCTTAGTTTAAGGAAAACCCGTGTTTGCAAGCCTAAAGGAATTTATGGTCACAGCACAACATGCACGTATTCTGTTTCTGGTAAATTGAAAACGTGACTGAAGAATATGAGCAGGAGATAGAGTTAGCCAAGAGTACACAGAATCTGATAAGAAGTCTTGGGAGCAGAACAATAAAACACACATGCATACGAAAGAAGTAAATAAATGGTTTGTTAAGAATTGTTAGACTTACAATAAAGTATGTGTAGAGAAAAGGTCAGGAGTTTGAAGACAGAGGTGATGTGATGTTTTTGTAACAAATATGTGATTATTGAGTAACTTGTTTTTTACTTTTTGTGAAATCACATTGTTTGTGCGACTATTTAAGGGGCTGCCTGCAAGGAGCCATTTGAGACCAGCTTTTTACCTGTGTGGGAATAGCTACTCTCCCTGCCGTGACAGTAAACCTGCTTTTGCCTTGCCAAGAAGAGTCCTGTTCTTTATTATTACAGTTTCCCCGCAACAGTTGGCGAGCCACATTGGACTCCCATTTATCTTCAACTGACTGCTGCTGCCGGAATACCGCCTACCCCTGCGGCAAAGGTTATTGCGCATCTTTGATGAGGTAAGCCAACACTGTGTTGCCTAGAGGTCTGCCTATTTACGGGGGAGGTTTGGACCCAGAGCTGCCGTCCTTAAGGTGAGGATAATGTGGTCTCTGTTCCATGTTTTGTATATTGTATAACTTGGCTCTTTGGCAATTGTGAATGTAGATATAATGTAAATAAAGTTATCACATGCAAGACTGTGCACAAGAGTTGTACAATATTAAGTTAAGGTGCTGCATAGTCGGTAAAGTGTTTATCCCAATATAAAGTTTGAAGTGGTCAATGTAGGTGATTCGAAATTGGGATTCCAATATGTGTTTCAATATTTTGACATCGAGAGATGGCTGAAAGGCCGATGTCGTTAAACTTTACCTCCAAGAAAAATCTGAACACTCAAATTACTATCCTGTACCTAATGTCCAGAAGTCATTCCAAGGACTATTATACACATGGTTTGAGGGTTATACTCTCTTGAGCGCAGAGGGAGGTGACCAGTTGCTACCGACTTAGTTTACCGTTTAGAGTCAAACAATTGTGATTAACATTTAGAAGTAGTTGAAGTGTTTATATTTTGAAATATGTTGATGATGAATTTGCGTGTGTGCATGTTAACAGAAATGTGGCCACAGAGTTATGTTATTGTATAATGTTATTGTGACATGACTGAAAAGGAAAACTTAAAAAGAAGAAATATTGAGTAGACAGATAAAAGATTAGATTATAAAATTGCTAGCAATATTAAGGACTATGGAGACTCCCTTAGAAAACATGCAAAAGACCTTTCCAGGTGATCAGAAAAAGTTGCAAAAGTATTGTAAGGAGTGGGTTAAAGCAACTCAGAAACACACATATCGCTGGCCAAAGGAAGGGGCATTTGATGACAAAATATTATATCACATTGTTACACATCTCAAAATTAAATATGCAGGAATTAAATTACAGAAGCAAGAAGCCACCATAGCCTTATTGTGAGTCTTCTGTGAAAAGTCTAAGGACTCCTCAAATGCTGACATCTAGTACCCAGTCTGCTCTCCTACCTCCATATGATTCTACAAATACTTCCCCCAAGGTACCTGGTATTTATCTATTGGCGCAGCTACAGGAAGCCGCAGTGGGATATGAGAATCCGGAGGTTGAGACCCCTTCACAGTCCCTGAAGGAATCCCCTTCACAGTCCATGAAGGAAGCCCCACAGATGTCAAAACCGAGACTTATGAGTACTCCCAGACAACAAGTAAGGGTGGGTGACTCTCAGTTTTCAGAACAATTAGAAGCACAGTTTACACTACATTTAGATCCAGCCTCTCCCCAGAAGGGTAGAGGTGAAGAGCAGGGTCCAGTAGATAGTGACGATCAGTCACTTGTTTCATCAGCAACATCACACTTGTTACAGGAAGACAGATATAACAGAAAGGGTAGTTAAGGAGCAAGTGTCTACACCCCAACAAAGAAATGCAGATGATGCTAGATGGAATGATTAGATAGGGCTGTTAGTATGGTGCAATGAGAGGAGAATTTTAGGAGGACTGAAGATAATTTAGCAACTTGGCAGAAGGAGAAGGGGAGCGTGATAGTTTCACCAGAGAGTGTTCATGAATGGTTATCACAAAGTGAGGATAGAAGAGATGCGAGGGAAGCAAGAAGAAAGGATATTGTGATAATTTGTCAGGACAGATTCAGGAAAGTTTTGGGAGGATGGCAATACATAGAAGTGTAGACAATATCGGTGAAATACTTCGATCTCCAGAGGCTAGGCACCCTACTTATGACATTAGTACTCAAGAAAGGCCCCTCATCGGGGGTGTGGCTAACCGCTGACGGGAATGGCCGCTCGGTAGTTTGGCTCCGGAGCGCCACTCCCGCAACATCCTGCAATCCCTGATTCCCGCTGCCCCGATTACCGCCCCAGTGCCCTCTTTGTGGTGCGGTGGTGACCGGCGATCTGTTTGCTGAGTTTGGGGCCGATTGGAGGCGGACCCGGTGAGTGCTCCGCGAGCCGGGTCCCTGTCTGCTGTCCCGCCGGGGGCGGTGTGGCGGCACCCCGGGCGCGCATTACGAGAGGCCGCGGCTGCGGCCTACCCCGACGGAGCCCAAGGAGAGTGGCGGTGGGCGCCTGTCGGCGTGCGGAGGCCCACCCGGACACCGACGATCGCTGCGGAGACCCTCCTCGAGACCCCAGGTGTGACAGGGGCCGAGTGCTTGCTGCGGCGGCCCCTACAGTGAAACTACACGCGGGGCGCTGCGGTGGGAGTGCACGAGGCTGAACGCGACCCTGCGGCCCCCAGAACTGGACAAGTGGAGGTGGTGGCAGACAGCCTGAGGGCTCGGGGGTGACTTTTGGCGGCCCCGGACCTGCGTAGGGCCTGGTGAGAACCACCTGCGGTCCCAGAGTCGACCGCGCAGACCCGGAGTGGGGCCCCTGAACTGCTGGTCCTCGCTAGCGTATTTGGGACTTATTGGTGCGACCCTTGCAGTGGCAAGACCACCTGACCCCCCGCGGAGTGGGGAACTTTGACGCCGGTGTGCTCTGCAACCAGTGGCCAGACGGACTCAGCGCAATACTTTCTGCACCCCGTGGAGGCGATATAACCTGGTGGCTTCACGGGTCCCCCATCCCGTCGCAGGCTGGCTTGCTCTACGATCGTGACGGCAAGGGAGGTGGCGCAGTCGACGTCCGGATTGCCCTGAGGGAAGAGACCTAACCCCGCCCCGGTCCTCTACAGCTGCGGGCCGGGTGTGCGTGGGCTCCACTGCAGCGGTATCAGTGCTGAGCGTCCAGTCATAGACCCCTTGGTTCGGGGCGCTCCCAGTGAAAACCGACAGGCCGGGTGGAAGTCTTCACTGCAGGCGGCGGGGAGTAGCGGGTGTGCACCGACGCCGAGTGGTCCCATTGAGATAAGTGTCATGGCGTCTGGACGCAGCAACCGAACAGCGACCCAAACTAAACTGGAGAAATTCGTCTGGCAAAAACAGCAAAACGAAGACCGAGTAGAGTCGGCGACCCCGGGGGACCGTGCAGAACCCACGAACAAAGATCTCCTCGAAGCAATAACGGCGATAAGGACCTCCCTCGAGGTGAGGATTGACACGGTGGCCACAGATGTGGCACTGATCCGGGAAGACATGAAGAAAATGTCGGAACGAGTAGGTATAGTGGAGAGCACCGCAAAGACCTAGTCACTGACACCACCCTTCTCAAGCGCCAAATCACCGAATTGCGCTCTTCCCATGAGGCGATGGCCCTGCAACTGGACGATTATGAAGGAAGGATGCGACGCAACAACGTCCGCATTCTGGGTGTTCCGGAACGCGCAGGCAGCAGACCTCTTTGTTGAGGAACTGGTCCTTAAACATCTACAACCCCGAGGCCTCTCCAAAAGTTTTACAATTGAAAGAGCTCACCGTGTGCCGGAGGGACGGCCGAGGCCGGGTGCGCCCCCTAGACCGCTCCTTGCGCGGGTGTTCAACTTCCGAGATCGCGATGTCATTCTTCAAACGGCGAGAGCGGCCCCGTCGCTGACTTTCGAGAACAGCAAGATCATGTCCTTTCCGGACTTTACTTTGCGAGTGCAGAAACTGCGTCGTAGTTTCCTGGAGGTGAAGAGGGCCCTCCGAGATCAAGAGGTTAAATATGCAATGATGTTCCCTGCCAAATTGCGAGTGGAAGCCAATGGGAAGTCATGGTTCTTCACTCGCCCGGAGGAAGCATGGGACTGGCTGGAGGGCTGGCGCACGGTGGAAAAGAAGGCAAAGAAGGGATTCTCGGCGGCTGACGAGGCCAAGGATTGGCGTCAGCAGAGACGCTCTCCTCCACATTCGGACTCTGATTCCCAGGGACACATAGGGGGGCACTAATCTTGGACGCTGGTAAGACTGTGTGTTGTTACTCCTGGTCCCCGAGAGTTCCACAGAGCGCTTCCTGTGGTGGACTCGAAAGTTTATCTGTCTAACTGTGAGAGCAACGGGTACGGTCCTGATCGGGAGGAGGGTGGGGGCTACCCTTGCTGGCGAAGCGTCATTACTTGTCGTTGTTTAGGAGCCTGACTCAGCGTTCGAATGCCTATTTTAAACTGTTATTGGTATGCTTTTTCTTTATGTTTATTCACTTGGTGGGGATTGTTTCCTATGTGGGGACCGTTGACACATGGGTCCCGGAGCCGGGGCACCGTTTGGTGATGGTTAGTTATCCGGGTTGAGCCTAGTATTATATACAGTGCTGGGGATGGGGTCGGGGGACAAGGAACCTATTGACACTCTGTGACTGTGCTGGGAGTGGGGTAGCTCACGTTCCCTCGAATTGTTCATGGGTGGGCGACAGGCACTCTGCATGTTGGGGGTGGCGGGCGGTTTTAGTCCCGTTATGCAGGGAGGCAGGGAGGGGGGTGAGTTACTACGGATCTGGGTATGTTTGGGTTTGTTTTGTTGGGGGGATGTTTCTCATTGTTTTAATGCAGCAGTACGAAATGGCATCTTGTATCAGAGCATCATGGCTGGTATCAACACTCAGGTCACTGATTTCACGTCTAAAAACGCAGTGGGGCGCTGTAACACAATAGGAGCAGCACAGAAAGCCGTCGTTGAGGGTTTCATTCACCATAGACACTCCGTCCACTCCATTACACTGCTATTAGAGTCTTATGGCAAGAGGTCAGGGACTTAAATTCATGACATGGAATGTCAACGGGCTAGGGGACAAAATCAAGCGTGGAATAGTGCTACAATGTATTCACCGTCAGGGGCTGGATATGGTGTTGTTCCAAGAAACTCATCTAATAGGTAACTCCTGTAAGGCCATGGATAGGAAGGGTTATCGTATGGTGGCACACTCGGGCTTTACCTCGGGGTCCAGGGGGGTGGGGATCCTCCTTCGGAAAGGCTGCCCCTATGTGCTACAAAGTACGTGGACTGACCCGCAGGGTAGATATGTGGCTTGCTCGGGCATCTGGGAGGGCAGGGTCCTCAACGTTATCTCGGTATATGCCCCACCGGGTCTTCAACGCATGACACTAGCAGATATAGGTGTGCTATTATTGAACTTACCCGTGGGTACACTGGTGATGGGAGGCGACTTTAACCTGATGATGAATGGCCAAATAGACCGATCCCCGCCCAGACGTGACTCTGCACACGGCTCACAACTACATGACTTTACTAATGCCCTGGGGATGGTGGACATCTGGAGATGGTCACACCCCCATGACAAACTCTTCACGTTCCAATCTGGTGTGCATGGCAGCCAATCACGACTAGACTACCTGTTTACCCATGCACAACACATACAGGATTTCACAGATTCCGCTTGCCTTGGGAGGGGAGTGTCGGATCATTCCCCGGTCATAGCAGTCTTCGGAGCTCACCGTGCAGTGCAACCAGGTCCCATCATGATCCAGCCCTGGGCGCTGAAGATCCCACACATCAGGGATAACTTACGGCAAGACACTGACTACTATTTTGAGGAGAATACAGGGTCTGTGAAGTCAGCGATAACGCTCTGGGGCGCCTATGGAGCAGTAATAAAGGGGAGAGCATTGTCTATGATGGTGGGCCACAGAGCAGAGCGCAACCAGCGAGTGAGTGAATTGGAAACGGAAATCTTAAATCTTGAACGCGCCACCTCGCAGCACCCTGATCAGGATACTCAACATAACCTCAATGTTAAGAGACAAGATTACAGACAACTGCTTTTAGAGGACGCCAACAGGCGTGCGCTCGCCACCCGTCATAGAATATACGAGCAGGGCGAGCGAACCGGAAAACTATTGGCATGGCTGGAACGCAAGGAACAGTCGGCGAGATGGGTGCGCGCGATCAAGGGGCCCGATGACGTTCTGATCACTGACCCTCAGGGCATTGCGGAGACGTTCGCGAAATACTATGAGCAAATATATACTATGCCACAGCACTCACAAGCACCGTGGATGGCAGATCTCCTCGCTACCATCGAGGTAACCTGTATCTCCCAACAAGATAGAGAGGCCTTAGAGGTGGATATCTCGATTGAAGAGATTCAGAAAGCCATTCAAGACATCCGGGCTGGTAAGGCAATGGGCCCTAATGGGCTTCCGATCGAACTGATGAAACCCATGGCTTTGAAGCTCGCTCCCCACTTACTGAATCTATACAATGAATGCTATGAGGCTGGCCTCCTCCCGGCCGATATCCGAGCGGCCACCATTGTGGCCATCCGCAAGCCCGGTAAACCAGAGGACGAGTGCCCATCGTACCGACCCATTTCCCTGATAACCGTGGAGGCCAAAATCTTGGCTAAACTGTTGGCCAACCGTTTACTCCCATATCTCACTGACTTGATCCACCCTGACCAGTCGGGGTTTATGCCGGGTCGCAATACGGCGCGTAACCTACGTCGCGTCCACGGCGCGCTGGGTCGTGTGGCTACAATAGAGGAAGAAACGATCTTGCTCGCGCTTGACGCAAAAATGGCATTCGACACTGTGTCATGGGATTATCTGTTTGCGGTTTTGACTCGCATTGGGCTCGGGCCCAAGTTGATTGGGTGGATCAGACTTTTATATAACCTCCCCATTGCCCATGTCTCAGTGAACAACCATCGTTCAGGCTCTTTCCCCCTTTGTCGTGGTACGAGACAAGGCTGTCCATTATCGCCGCTTCTCTTTGCCCTGGTCCTCGAGCCTTTAGCGGTCTGGATCAGGGGGGACCCTGGCATTAGAGGCTTTAAATGGACGGACGAACATGAAGATCGCATTTCGCTATATGCAGACGATATTTTACTTTATCTCACCTCACCGGCGCGCTCACTCCGCCGCGTTCTCCACATTTTCCACATATTTGGGGCCCACTCTGGTTACCAGATAAACTGGTCCAAATCTCAGATGTATTCCCTCTGGGGTGATCCGCCGCAGAGTCCTCGGGGTTACACTATTCCAGTGGCGACCCAGGGTTTCCAATACCTCGGCATCTTTATAACAACTGACGTAGCAGTGTTCTATAAACAAAATCTGGTGGGTCCGTTGCAGAGACTTAAATCTGATGTCACCCACTGGAAGACACTACCCCTTACTCTTTTGGGTCGGGCGTCTTTATTCAAGATGCTTGCCCTGCCACGCTTTCTTTACGCCCTGGAAAACACTCCCATCCCGGTCCCCGAAACCTACTTTTTGCAGATCGAGGCAGCAATTAGAGACTTATTATGGGATAATAGACCGCCTCGGATACCATAAACAAGCTTACTATGGGATGGTACGATGGAGGCATCGGGTTGCCGGACAGGCGCCTTTACTACCAGGCGTCGCAATTAATTGCCATCAACAGATGGATGTTTGGGTCCCATACTGACCCCAGCTTCCGCGCTGATTTGTGGTTAATGGGGAAGGGAGGCTACAATAGAGCGCTATACTCCAACCCCAAGAAATTAGGTTTGACTGGCCCCACGGCCCGTACAGTAGAAGTGTGGCATGGGGTCCAACGGCGGATGGGATGGCGAGGGCGCCTGACGAAGGCGACCCCCCTGTGAGAACCCGACATCTTGGGACGACTGAGTACTTGTGCAGGGTTCGACAAGTGGGACATGATCGGTATTTCCACGGTGGGGGATATGTGGATTAAGGGCAAGAAGGCGTCATTTGCAGATCTCCAACTCAAATATCAGCTAGCACCGTCAGAACACTTCCGGTATCTTCAAATTAGTCATGCCATGGACTGTGCCCTCCCTACAGGCACCCCCCTCCCTGACTCCTCTCCTCTGGAGGACAGGTTGTTGCTGGACCCAATGGCCCGCAAGGCCGTCTCCCTAACGTACAAGAAATTGATCAATAACCGGGCCGATCCAATGCAGAAACTACGAGCTAGTTGGGAGGTGGATCTGGGAGCACTGACTGACGAGGACTGGCTTGAAGCGCGGGCTTCCCCCCGGGAGGTAGCAGTCCCGATGCGACTCCGGCTCGTCCAGCTTAAGATTCTCCATCGTGTGTACTTTGATGCTAAACTGTTATTTAAATTAGGACGGAGGCCAGATACACTCTGTCTTCGACACTGCAATCAAATAGGTACATTCATACACATCCTGTGGGAATGCCCCCACAAACAACACTACTGGATAGACGTCACCCGACAAATGGCAAGGTCCTCTGATAAACCCATACATCCTTCCCCCCAACTATGCCTCCTTAATATCTGGGAGACAACAGCCCTCACCCATGCTGAACAATCGTGGGCCACCATGGGGTGGAGCATAGCGAAAAGAAACATTGCCCAGAAGTGGGGGGTGGACACTATACCACATCTGCGAGATTGGGCTAAGGACATGGACCACGCCATGGTGGCGGAGAAAACTGTATATAAAGGTAGAGGTTGCGAAACGAAAATGGGATCAAAAGTGGGGACGCTGGAATAAATACAGGGGGACATCTGTATTTCTCCCACGGTGGAACTTGGACGGGTGGGACAGGCACTGTTGGAGGAGGCAGGCGCAGATAGGATGACATAAACCTCCGGGCCGCAATAATAGTGAGTACGAGGGATGTTCCCAGACCCGAAGGCACAATTGTAACCCTCTTTATACTGACCAGCTTTTCGCTCTGTGTTATCTTTGGTGCTCCCGATGGATCATAGGCTATTTTGTAATACTAAAATGCATGTATCTCCAGCTGAGATGTCTATGTAATGTCATTACTGCTGCTGTTTTGTTTCTAATAAAAATTGTTATATAAAAAAAAAGAAAGACCCCTCATCAATCTTGACCATACAAAGGGAGTGATACGATTGCCTAATCACACCAACACTAGAGAAGGAGAACAGGACGTGTTCTCTAAAACTAGGAGGCCTCAAGAAACAGAGCTTGAGTGGTTGCGATTTCAGGGAACACATAACCAGCCAGATCCCATCATGGGATCTTATGAAGCTATAGGAGGATTGACACTACATGTTAGACCAATGCTGCAGATGAGTGTTCAATCAGTTCTACATGGCACTGATCTTGCTCAAAGTTAGATAGTCGCCGAAGGGGAAAATAGCTGGTACAGTGTTGCACCCTATGTGGATAATTTAGCAGGATGGACTGAAGGGTTAGCCCAGCAGGTGAGTCCATGGCCATGAGAAGGGTCTTTTGATCCATGTGACATGGTAAATGCTAAGGATTGCATTCTTTATGGTGAGGGAGATCCAGACTGGGATTATCCCTACATGTGGAAACGTTTGAGTGTGTGGCAAGATATGCCAGACAGCACAGCTCCCAACAATCTGTTACTCCAGTATATCAGATGCCCCTGATACGTAAGGGACCTGGGGCACTTCATTATGTTCCTTGGCCACACATAGACAAGGAGAATCTTAAAACGTTTTTACCGCCACCTACAGAGGGAGAAGGGAAATGGATTAGGTCCTTGAGAAACAAACTGCAGGCATCACCCTGGCAGTAGGGAACATAAAGATACTACTTAGCCCTCTTATAGGAGATGAGACAAATATTGTGCTGGCAACAACCAAACGGGAATCAGCGGGGAGTACAGAGGGCAAGGTCCCTTGCCATGCATGAATGCGTGCCAGCAACAATGCGCCACCTTCATCTGGTGAGTCTCATGCGGCAGATGAGCCCAGGGTTCCGATAGCCAGGTATACATTTGTGTCCCCCACCAAGGATCCGGCGGATGGTCGCCCTCTCGGGGCAGGGGGCGTAACCCAGTCAGCATATGGGCCGCTTCAGATGAGCTGCTGCATAGTACAACTCATAATTGGGGGCGCCAAGGCCACACAAAAGCGGGCACTGGAGTATGGAGAGACCACATGTCTCCTCTTCGAGCCCCATATCAGCTCAAGCAGGAGCTCCTGGGAAGTGAGATCGGTAACGCAGCAAAGTAGGACAGGAGTCCGGGCAGGATAAGCATCTTGGAAACTGCCCCCTGCCCAACGGGGACAGGGGCAAGGACAAACAGAATGTGAGGGACTTATGGATCGAACCCACTGCCCTACTCACTTTACCTTCAATACGATCCGTATCCGAGTGGTAGATCTGCATAACCAGACATTTAAACGTGTCATGGCGCCTTTCAAGCCGGAACTGCAGCAGGGTTCCCCTAATACGTTCAGGGACCGAAGAAAGAAGGAACAAGGAAACTTAGATCAATTTACCCTGAGGCCCGACACCATTATAAAACCCCCCATTATCCCCATCAGGGCCAGAAGAGTGGCAGCGGCATCACAAAGGTATACAGGGCATCATCTGCATATAGAGAGATGATATGGTGTTCTTCGTGAGCCAGAAGTCCCCACTGTCGCACTCACAATCGCAGGCTACAGGACAGGGGCTTCATGGCCAATGTGAAGACCAACGGGGACAAGGGGCACCCGTGTCTGGTGCCACACTGTATGGCAAAACCATCAGATACCAACTGCCCCATCCTGACTCTCGCTGTTGGGTTCTTATAAAGGGCACAAAACCAACTAAAGTACCCCGGCCGGATGCCCACCCCCTCCAGGGCCACCAGTAGGTAATCCCACCCCAGCGTATCAAGCGACACAGCCATCTACTCATCAGACGGAGTAGTCATTGTATGTCGTGGTAGGTATTGCACTCAGGAATAATCCCGGATTGGTCTATGTGTACTAGAGCATTCACAAGAGGAAGCAGGCTATTGGCCAGGACCTTCCCCAATAATTTACAATCTAAGTTTAAGAGGGAAAGCGGCCAATATGATCGCACATCGAGGGGATCCCGGCCTGGCTTGGGCAGAACCACTATCAGCGCCTCACGCAGAGAATCCAGGAGCTGACCCCTCTCCCGTGCTTCATTAAAAACTTCCAAGAGTTTCTGGGAAAAGTGCATGCTGTAGGTGGCGTAATATTCGATTGGGCAGCCATCAGTACCCGGAGTTTTATTGCATGCAATTTAGGTGATAGGCTTCCGTATCTCCTCAGTTTGGAGGGGCTCACCCAGCTCCGCTCGTTGAAGCGGGTTCAACAGGGGTAATGGAAGGTCCCAGAGAAACCCCTTCTTCCTGTCTATGGGAGTGACGGTCCATGTCCACATACAAGGAATGATAGTACTCCGCAAAAGGGGCATTAATGGCTGCCTGCGTGTTAACTACTGTGCCATCTCCCAGCCTGATTGCTTCTATCTGCGGTCGCTCGTGGTCCTCCCTACAAAACCACGCCAACAGCCTGTTTCACCACGCGTGCCTCCAGATCCTGGTGACTCTTCTGCAATTGGTGAAGTTGATCCAGTCATGCAGCCCACCAGGCCACCGCAGTCTCAAGCGGCCTCAAATCCAGTTCCTCGGTCAGAAACTCCCCGTGCAAGACCCGACGAACCCCTCCACGCAGTAACAATGCAGTGTCCATGCATTACCACCTTGTGTGCATCCCATTAAAACGGCCGGGTGGATATGGTGCCCGTGTTAAGGTCAAAGTATTGTCAAATATGGGTGGATCGGGCCCCCTCAATGGGCATCCTGAAAGGCCTCGACCTGGAGCCTCCAGATCGGAATACTGGGACGCACCCTCCCCAGAGTAGCGTACACAGCAATAGGCAGTGATCGAAAAGGGTGCGTTCCAAGTACTTCATTCTAGTAATCTGCACGCCTAACAGTTCACCACAGAGAAAAAGATCCTGCCTAGTATGTAAGTCATGGACCGGAGAGTAAAACGAGTACTCACTGTTGTCAGGATGGTGCAATATCCACATGTCAAACACTCTCCTACACTCCACCCACTCCCGGAAGTATTTAGACACCCTGACACACAGGAACACAGGACACCATTCAGGAGAGGGGTTGGAACAGCCCTGGGGGTATACAATTAAATTCACCGCCCCATATGCCGGGAAAGTGTAGGTCCGGGGTCAGGAGATCCAAAAAGCAGAGTGATTAATGTTGGGGGAAAAAACAACAACCAGAGTGATGTGAGCACCATCCAGATGGCCTTCCACCACCACGTATGCACCCTCAGTGTCAACCCGGTGTGTATCTATCAGAAATGGGACCCCTGGGGCTACACAGAGCTGGACATCCCTTGCATACGCCGATGTTGTTGTACCATCTAGCTGTCCCCTCCATTTTGCATGCACTTTTTGTAACTCTACCTGGGTTAGATGCGTCTCTTGCAAAAAAGCTATGAGCATGTGGCGATGCTTAAGGTATGTATGAACACGAAACCTCTTGGTAGAAGTGGCGATGGCCGTTACATTCCACGTCAGTAAGCTGTAGTGCGGGGTAGTGGTACGTGCACGTGTATTAATTGTGTATGTTGGAAAGTAGGAGTGCAGTGCATCCCCCAGTTGTTATCCCTCCCTATGCCAGTGGACGGATCCCCCAGGCGCTCAAGCGACAGTCAAGTGCCCGATGCAATACAGGGCCATACCACAGAGATCTATATAAGAGATTCCATCTGTATAACAAGAAGGAAACCCTAAACAAGATGTGTAACCTCCCCTCCCCTCCCTGGCCGGTATGCCACCAAGTGCACAGCCAAAACCACTCAACAAATTAACAACAACCATAAAGTAACATGCAAAAAAGTGCATTTCCTGTTTGGTAAACAATGGGTGCGTGGTGGGTCAAAGGTCAGGGCTCACAGACACACACAGCCTCTTCTAAGGTGTACGACCCTCCCGCATAGGGAATGTGTCTCCAATGATTATTGATGAGCAATCAAGAGCCCATATCACATAGCGAAAAACAAACACCACCCCTCATAGCAAATTGTCTGCCAACCCTGGCGTCAGCTCTGTCCCCTGGGAGTCCAACCCGGCAGATACCATGGAACCATGAGTATCCCCACAGTGACAGACACGCGGTCCGACCGTAAGGCTTCAAAAGAGTTTTGGCTATGGAGAAGCACCACCTCCAATGCCTTGGCTCACTCCTTGGCTGCCTGTATCGTAGAGAGGTGGCTGCATGTCCCCCCCGTGCCGCCTGCGCCTTGGGCGGGGAGTCAGACATTCACCAGCATTCTGGTAATCCATTGCAGGCCTCGCCAGGTCTTATCATGTAGTTAGGTCCTTAGGTGTCAAGAAAAAGTGACTTGAGGCTCCATCTAGCACCTTGAATTTAGCAGGAAAGTGAAGGGCATACTTCAGGCCTAGTCCCCGAAGGCGCTGCTTGACCGCAGAATGGGAGTTGCGAAAGCGTTGCACCTCCATGGCAAAGTCTGGGTAAGCAGTGATTTCCCTGCTCTCAAAGTGCCAAGGATCTTTCATATGAAACAACTGCAGTATCAAGTCTCTGTTCCTATAATCAAGTAGTTTCGCATTGACAGGCCTCGGCTGGGCTCCTGGCGGAGGCAGCCTCCACGGCAAACGATGCGCCCTCTCCACCGTGTGGAACTTGGGTGCCTTGTACGCAGCACTGTGGCCAATAACCATTGTTCAAGGAACAGTTCCATGCTTGGGCACTCCGAGCGTTCCAGAAAGCCCAGCAAGTGGATATTATGACACCTCGAGCGGCCCTCCGCATCCTTCGCTCTCCCACCTCAGCCCTCATGTCTTTCAGTTGGATCTGGAGTTCCTGCAATGTGAGTCACATCACACGCAAGGAGGATTTGGCATCGTCCACAGGGGCCACCAATTTCCTGTCATCCGCCCAAAGCAGGTTTACATCCAAGGAGAAAGCAACGATCTTGGACTCCAGCATGGTTTTAGTGTCCCAAATTGAATGCAATATTTTCTCAAGCTGGGCAGTGACTTGAAAAGTAGCCTCGAGGTGGCCCAGTGTGACAACACCATGACCAAGGGGAGCAGAAGAACAAGATGCATCCCCAAGGCCTGGGGTGAGGTTCTTGGCTAATTTGGGTTTCACCATCATGCCTACAAAGGTCGACAACCCCGGATGTGTGCGCAAAGAAGCTCTAACCGGAGCACCACCATCTCTTGGACCCTCAGGCAATCACAGTTCAACACAAGCACCACTCGTGGCATCTGCCAGGCCCCCTCCGCGAGACCCAGGGGAGGTGCTATGGGGCCTGCACCAGGGTCGGAGGGCTAGCTGAGGGGCAGCATCAACGAGGACGGGAGGGCCCCCCCAAAGAAAGTTATTGCGGCCAGGCTACTGCTGGGGGTGCTCTCAGATAGGCCCCCAGTGCACAGGGACCGCAACCCCCACGACTTGCCAGTCAAAAGGGCAGGTGCACACCAGAGTCAGCCACACAAGTCCCTTCTCACTGCCAGCAATCTACAGGCCCTGCATCCGTGTCCCCCGGGGCAGCCAACAGTCGGCGCATTCCTCGCGCAGCGCCTCTCGCGGGTCAACTGGGTGCGGCCGCCTCAGGCTCTGCATAGGCCACTCCACGCGCCGGCCACGGGGACTGCTCGAGTTGCCGGATCCACAGGCCATCGCTGCAGGGCACACAGCCCTCCCTGCACCTTCTCATTGCCAGGGATTTGAGTCACGTCGCCACCACCAGCCCGACATGGCAGCCGGAACTCTGCCCTGCAGTGCCTCCACCAATGGGTCTGTGCTCCACAGTGATCCAGCAGGCCTCACCATGGCCCAGGGCCGCCAGGAAGAAATCATTACCGTCTGCCGCCATCTTGTCCACGCCCCGCCATGTCTGGAAGTTACATGCCACGACTTAGCATTAATGAATGTAACTAATGCCGCCTCTACCAGCATAATTTATTCTCTCAAATAAATGACTATAAAGACTTGGAGAAAGCAGATCATGCTGTATTGTCTTCTCAGTATGGTAGCACGCTAAATATTTAGTTCATCTTGCAGGACACAGCATTGCTGAAGTTTATATAGTTTGTTTAGGTCTACCCATATGCAAATCCGTAGGAGAAAATATTACCTTCCATCATTTAGTCCAAACAATCATTCAGTTTCATCCCAAAATATTTTAGAGTATGTTTCACATATCAAAAACTATAAACTTTTATGTTGGCTTCCAGGTTGAGTTGGTGACATTATTTTGATTCATTTTATATCCAGAGCAGACAGAGAAATCTCTTACTGTATCCATCAGCTGATTGAAAGATGTATGCAGAGCAGTGGAGGTAAATACAATATAACTGGAAAATAGAAGGGTTTTCATCTCTTCTGCCACTATTTGCACTCCTACTTTATCGCAATTGAGAGGCGTCCAGAAATTCTCAAGGTAAAGTGCGATCTTCAGCTCCTATCACAAATTCACCAACCTAGGTCAAACTCAACTGTTATTACTTAATAAACTTTGCGATGAGGTGCGTTTAGACTTGGGGCCGGATGAACAAAATTCTTATTTTGCATTTCCTAAATAGCGATTCATTGAGAACCGCTATTTAGGAAATGCAAAATAGTATGTATAAAATTTGCGATTTCCTAATACCGATTCCTACAGAGTAGTAAAAGCAATTAGGAAATCACACATACGAAATGCTGTTGCAATTCCACCTATGGGCCAAGTAGGAAATGGTTTGCATTTCCTAAATTGCGATTTCCTAATAGGAAATTGCAGTTTAGGAAATTCAAACCCAAGAGTGCCTCTGGGCTTAAGGCACCCCTTGAGGCACCCCGAAATTTGTAGTGCACATGTAAGTGCACATATGCGCTAGGGGCATACGGGTGCTTCATGTCACATGGAAAAATGCATTTTTAAAAGCATGTTTTAGTTTTGCACATGGTTACCATCGACTTTAGTCGATGGTAATCGCATTAACTAAATGCCCAATT
This sequence comes from Calotriton arnoldi, assembly GCA_963921515.1. NCBI lineage: Eukaryota > Metazoa > Chordata > Amphibia > Caudata > Salamandridae > Calotriton > Calotriton arnoldi. The sequence goes on along the minus strand of CAWUFW010009815.1, from coordinate 90,236 downwards.
CGCATTTAGGAAACGCTTTGTACATGTGCTTTAGGAATCGCAAATAGGTAATCCCTATTTGCGTTTCCTAAATCGCAGTCGCAATTTCTACCAAGCGGAAATCACAAATTGCGACCCTTTTGTGGCCTTTGTATATATGAAATGGCTGTTTTGCATTTATTAGCGGGTCGAAATAGCGATTCAGCCTGTTAAGAAATGCAAAAAGCCTCCATACATCTGGTCCTTGGGCCCAGATTAACCTTCACATAATGAAGCGCTGCGCTGCGTTGCATGAGAGGGCGAGGGCTGGAAACCGCCATATCCACAGAGATATGGCACTACCCTGCTCTCTTCCTAGCGATGGTGCACAATTAGGCTGTCGAGCACCACACACACACACCTTTGTGCCATAGTGCAAATGTGTCTGCGTGAGTCTAGCATAGGTGTTGTACTGGAAGGATGCCCTTCCAGTAAAAAATATTCTGATTAAACAAATTTGAAAACTTTTCCCACTTTGCAGTATGATGTGCAGTGCAGCGCACATGCAAAGTGGGAAAACTTAGAAGAAATAAAAGCATTTCTCCTTTTTAGGTCGAGCCTAGAGTCAGCGCGCAAGCGCTGCCCTGGTGAAGATCTGCTGTAGTTCAGTACGTGAGGAAAGCCCCCCCCACTCCCCCGCCTATATTTTTCATTGGCTTGTGTCTTTGTCCTTCGTAAATGCTGCCTTCGGATTCGTTTATAGGCTTGTTAGTCCCTCCTTATTACGGCCATGTCGTCATTTGTACCCTCCCCTGGCTACTGGCCCCTTTACTTCGAGTGTTACACGGTACGTGTTATTTAGACTGAGAGCACTATTTTCTTTAATGAGGTTCTCCGTCTGCCTTCTCTACTCCCCCCTCCCTCCTGTTGTCCGTGCCTTCCCACCCCCTACCCCTGCCCTCACTCCCGTTGTCTGTGCCTTCTTGCCCCCTTCTCCCCCTCCCCCTGCTCGCAATCTCGTTGTCCGTGCCTTCTCCCCCCTCCCCCGCCCGCACTCCTGTTGTCCGTGCCTTCTCCCCCCCTCACTCCCGTTGTCCGTGCCTCCCCCGCTCTCCCTCCTGTTGACCGTGATGACTACCGTTTGCAATGCAATAGGTCTCGCGTAAATGCGAGTCCTATTGCATTGCAAATGCTTGTTAATGTCTGCTTTCAAGTGACTTTTTTTCTAAAGGTGCAAAACCCTGTCTACTATTGTTAGTAGATAGGGTTTTGCGTGAAAAACTATGGATGGTTGCATGGGAACATCCATGTACCACCCATAGAAAGCCCCTTTGATGCATAGTAAGGCAAAACAGTGCTTTGCACTGCTCTGCATTACTTTCAGGCAACTTTCCAGCACAAAACATGTTCTGAGTTAGAAAGTAAATCCGCCCCCAAAAAAAACATCTCGCACAGGTTTGCAGCACTTTTGTGGCGCAAATTCAGTGCAAAATGGTTGTTAATCTGTGCCAAATTGTTTATCTTTATAGGTGCTTCAAAGGTTCTATGGTGGTGTGACTAATTTCTTTGAAGTGACACCGTAGAGCATTATTAGAGGCGACTTTGTGGGTGCAGGATGGTTGCTATATTTCATATAATAGAGGGGTCTAGGTTAATATGTAGGTGTATGTGTGTGATGGTGGGTGTTTGAATGTCTGATGGGAGTTGTGTTGGTGTATATTGTGGCTGTGTGTGTATATGATGGTTGTGGTGTCACCTGTTATTTCACGATTAAGCATATTTATATATATGGTGCATCATTTTAAGGTCGGTTGATAAAAAAATTCAGGTTGCCAAGGACATGCCAGAGGAGTCGCTCGTCTAATCACATAGTAAATACGATCTGGAAGACCACTACGTTACCAGGGTTCAGTGGTTATAGGCGTCCCCCACAGCACAAGTGAATTGCATGGTTTTCTAATCGAACACCTTCCTGGTACGGCGCAGGACACAACAGGTGTGTCTCCTCTTCCCGTTGCTCTTCCTACTCGCCCTTGGCTGCAACCATCTGCCAATCTGCAGACATTGTGGATATACTCATGCCTGGAGACCACTCATCTGTACCTCTCTACGCAGACGACAACCTGTTGGCACTTACTGACTTCTCTAGTTCCCTCCCGATGTTTGAGGCTCATTGCAGCGTTCGCAGTGACAGCCGGACACCAGATCAACTGGGATAAGAGTGAAACCCTGCCCCTCTCCAAGACCACGATGAAGACTGCCATACAGAGCTATCAGTTTCGCTGGAAGCCACCTCGCCTCTAATACTTGAGGGTCTACGTCCACAGGGGCCTGGAATGGATGAAACTAGATAATCTGGAGCCCCTCATTGAGCGTGCCCGGGCAGACTGCGCAAAATGAATGAACCTCAATATTTTGCTCTGGGTAGGACACAAGCCGTTAAAATGGTAACCCTCCCATGGTTCACATACGTTCTAGGAGTGCTCCCAGTCCCGGTCTCATTACAACTTTCCATAGATAGAGACTGTTAGACCTGGCACCATTGGCGTGGGTCTCCCTTCCATTTTTCGCTGTTGCCTCATGTGTTTTTGCTGGTTATAGATGCTTTGGGCACTGTGCCACAGCTATTCAGTGCCACAGTGCAAGTGCTCCCTATGGTAAAATTGATGTATGGATTAGTGACTCCATGATTGGCTGGATTGGTTTACTTGTCAGACCCTAGTACAGTGCACTGAGTGTGCCCAGGGCTTGTAAATCCAATGCTGCTGGTGGGCTTGCAGCACTGGTTGTGCCACCCACAGAAGCAGCCTGTAAAAGTGTGTCTCAGGTCTGCCATTGCAGAGCCTGTGTGCAGTCTGGTATAGCCATGTTGACTGGGCAAGTGCACCCACTTGCCAGTCCCTAAACCTTCCCTTTTCTGCATATTAGTCACCCCTATGGTAGGCCCAAGGGCAGGGTGCATTGTAAGTATAAGGTAGGACATGCCCTAGTGTGTGTGGCATGTCCTAATAGTGAATTACAGCCATTTTCGTTTTTCACTATTGCAAGGCTACCTGTTCCCCATAGGCCAGAATGGGCAGTTTGATTATTACATCTTATAATCCTAACTGACCCAGGGAACATGGTAGAAAAACGAATTTAGTATGCCGGAACTCAGAATGATAAAATACATCTTTTAGTGAAGTTGGTTTTAACATTCTGTGTTTGAAAATACCACTTTTAGAAAGTAGGTGTTTTCTTGCCTAACTATCCAAGCCTGCCTCTGCTAGGTTGTGTATTCCATGTCTGGTTTGTGAGTGACAGGGGCTGGGGGATTCCAGGAGACAGGGTGAGTCAGCCCAGGGCTGAATAGAGAGATTTGCATGTAGATGGGTGGGAGGAGTTGCACCTGGGACCTGACTAGGGCTGTGCCTTCCCTCCACAATGCTGGCTCCACCTCCTGTGGTGCGTCTGATGTCCCTGGCCTACACTATGAAAGGAAAGAAGGAGTCTTGTCAACAAAGTGCTCCAGGACTGACCAGAACTGGTTTGGACTAGGCAAAGGCCTCTCTGCCTTCAGAGAACAAAGAGAATATGAGTATAAAAGAGGGGACCCAGACCCCAGAACTTTAGATCACTTTGGGAAACAAGAAGAACCTTTGCTGAGGAGAGGAACCAGAGAGAGAGACTGCAGGAGGAGACTATCCCTATGCTGAGTGCTGTTTGGGGGATTGGCCTGCAGTGGTTGCCTGACTGCCAAAGAAAGGAGAAAGGACTTTGTGCTATTTTCAATTCAACTTGTAAAGGATCTCCAAGGGCTTGAGAGAGAGCTTGCCTCCTGCTGAAGTCTCAGGGACAACAGACTTCACCCACCAGCTCCCCAAGAGTTCTTTTGAAGTGCCTGCTGTGTGTTGGGCCTTCTGAGGGACTGCGTGTCGCAAGGAGCTGGAAGCGCGACTCACGAAGAAGAAGCGTGTCGCAGCCTCTGTCGTCGCATCGCTGAAGAAGGGTGTTGCCGCTTCGCAACACAGAAGCGCCTCGCATCACCGGAGAAGAGGATCGACGTCGCATGAGACGCAGCCGCATCATCGGAGAAGCGTGTCGCCACTGCAGCCGCTGTCGTCGCATCGCTGAAGAAGGGTGTCGCTGCTGCAGCTGTCGCCTCGCATCGCCGGAGAAGAGGATCGACGTCGCATCAGACGCCGCCGCATCACCGGGAAGCGTGTCGCAGGGCGTGTCGCGACTCAGAAGAATCGCTGAGGCGCCGCACGGCCGTCGGGCGTGCACGCATCGTGTCGCATCAAGAAGAAGACGCCATCTTTGTTTCATGGCACTGGATCTTCATCGCATCACGGTGTTGCTGGTCGCATCGCCACGGAAGCGCAGTAAGAAACCGACGCATCACCTCCCGACGCCGAGAAGAACCGACGCATTCTTTACGCATCAGTAGGGACCCGACGCATCACCGTTCTTGCGTGTAAGGAACCGACGCATCACCTTCCCTGCAAAACTTTCGTTGTATAGCGTTACACATCCAAAGGTACATTGAACTCAAAGTGTTGCATTTACCATCTAAAGAGAACTGAGCTAATTCTACCATTTTTAAAGTACAGTATTGTGGATTTTTGTCGTTTGTGGTCTTGCGTTAAATCTATATAAAAGATACTTATTTTTAATATACAACCTGTGTGGTGTCCATCTGTAGTGTTGGCACTGGGTTACTGTATGTGTTCACAAATGCTTTACACACTGCCTCTGAGATAAGCCTGTCTGCTCGTGCCAAGCTACCAAGGGGGTGAGCAGGGGTTATTTTAGGAGGGTATCCCCCTTACCCTGACTAGACGCAAGGGTCCCTATTTGGTCAAAGGTACCTACCTCTGCCAACTAGAGACCCCCAAATCTAACATTGGTGGTCAGCGGTGAGGATTCTGGACTTGCATTTGTGACTCATGTACAGTGATTGGTGAACACTACTAGTGAGTGCAGACCAAACGCGACCACATACTTTTGGTAGATTGTTTTTCCTGCGATTTTCTATTTTTGCAAAGAACTGCCAAGTTTAACCACAATGGATAAAGCAGCATCCATAGCATCTGTTGATTATGAGTGGGAAGAGGAGAAACTGGAATGCTACAATGTAAAACAGCTAAAGCCCTTCTGCAGAAAATTTAAAGTTGCAATGACCGGTCTCACCAAGAAGGATGAGTTCCAAAAGGCGCTGTGGGCCTGGGTCGAAGCAAGGAGTACCCCTGAGAATGAGGAAGGGGTTGAGAATGCAGAGGAGCAGCTGGATGGGCCATTGGGTCCAGGGGGGAGGAGAGTAACCTCCCCAGCAGGTAGCAGTGTTTCTGCCAAAGGCCTGTCCACAGAGGAGTTGGAGGACAGGGAGAGGAGTAGGATGCATGAGTTGGAGCTAGCCAAAATGAGTGGGCAGTTAGAAATTAAGAAATTGGCCCTGGAAGAAAAGAAGATGCAACTGGAGCATGAGAGAAGTTTGAGGGAGTTGGAATTGAAAGCGAGGAGCTTAGAGATTACTCCCTCTGGTGGCAGCACAGCGTCCATGCCTCTAGAAGCAAGAGTGTATATCCCTAAAGATGTGGTAAAAGAGTTTTTCAGAAATGATGACATTGGGCAGTGGTTCAAGGCCTATGAGGTAGCCATGTCCTCCCACCGGGTCCCTGAGAAGGATTGGGGAGCGGGGTTGTGGGGACGGTTCCTTAGTGAGGGGCGGGACACATTGTTAGACTTGCCCTCTGAAGTCCATAATTCTTATAGCCACATGAAAGATGCATTGATGTCCAGGTATGGGTTGACTCCTGAACTGTATAGGCAGAGGTTCAGGAATTGCAAGAAGATAGAGGGCAGTACCTGGGTAGAATATGTCACTTTTTTCTGCAGAGCACTGGATGGTTGGGTAAAGGGTAGCAAAGTGAATGATTTTGAGGCGCTCTTTGATTTAATTGCATGGGAACACTTGTCAAGTAATTGTTTTCCAGAGCTACGCCAGCACCTGATTGATAGTAGGCTGACTAACCCTAGGAAGCTTGCTGAGGAGGCGGACCGCTGGGTGAGCACCCGGGTCCGCAAGGGTCATGTGGGAGACTCCGCCAAAGGTGGGCAGGGTCCCCAGCAGAAGAGTGGGGGGGGGGCAAGGTAAACAGGGAGTGTGTTGTGGTCTACTTACCTCTCTTTCCCTTCTTCCTCCATATTCCTACCTTGCCCTTTTTCCCTTTCTAGCCCTGTTGTTGGGATGTGTCTCTACATTCCATATGTCATCACTTGACTACAGAATGTAATGTTCTGAACTGATCTCAGACAGTTGGAGCTGAGCTGCTGTCTGAGCTGGTGGTCTTATACTTGGACTTCTGAATAAATCCACTTAAACTTCCAGTGTGTCCCTGGACTTCTTTACACTGACGACGAGTTGTGCCTGCGTGGGGACAGGATTTGATGACCACCAGTTCCCCATCGAACCCACTTTACCTACTGCAGCATTACTTTATCACTAATTTGAAATCTCACGGACTACGAGATTCAGGTACTGTTTGGGATTAACTCATACTCTGAGTTCCTTCCGTGTATTTGGAAAGCATTTCTTAAAACTAAACACTTGAACTAATTTTACAATCTGGCCTGACACAGCTTGGTGCAGCCTAGTGCAGCCTGGTGTTCACGAGTTCTAATCTTCAGGACCGCTGCGTGAACTCTGCACTGTTGTGTAATTTTGGATTATATCCAAGATTCGTTGCTGGCAAAGCGCTTTGTGGCTGTGCTTTGAGACCTTCTCGATTGAAACTGTTTGCACTTTGGGTTGAGCAGTCTTGAGTGCTGTTTGAGTTTTCCCTGCGTTGCATATGGATTGAGAAATGTCTTTTCAATTGAATGCGACATAACTTCACCAATTCAATTGAATCTGACTGTGTTTGCGTCATGAGTGAAATCACCTTCAGGAGATGTTTGCCAGTCTCTAGCAACGGCCATCAGCATCCTTTGAATTTCACTCGCACGCTCTGGAAGTCTCTTACCTCACTGTCTTCGTGAACTAGGATTCTATTCTTCGTGGGAGCTCCATGCTGTGACGTCCGTCTTCGCCCAAGACGCTGCACTGCATCTACGTACGGTGAACCTTTCTACGCGGATGACGCCGTGCTGCATCTACGTGCACCAATGATGTAAAGGTTCAACAAAAACTTCTTGCTAAGAATCCAGACCTCAAAGAAACTTTATCTATTGTTGAAAGCATGGAAAATACAAATATGTGGGTGCGCGAAATGAAAGTTGAGAAGAGTAGTGATGTCACTGTAGAGGAGAAAGCTATTCATGCGGTTAAGAAAGATGATCTCAAAAGAGATGATACTAAGGGGGCATTCAAGGGCACTCATAACGAGAAGGATAGAAAGCCTTCTGACTTGGAACAGTCCAGTTCTAAGTACAGATTTCCTGATTCGGAACGCTCTGGGTCCAAGAACAATAGACCTGGTTTTAAATGCTTTAGGTGTGGGAGTGAGAATCACCTGCCCAACAGCCCCAATTATTTTGCAAGATCAGTTGTTTGCAACAAATGTGGAAAAAGGGGTCATTACGCACGTGTGTGTCGTGGTAACAGGAACCAAATGGTACGTTGTGTTGAAGAGGAGAGAAAATTTGTGTGTAGTGTAAAAGAGGACGGAGTTGTGGATGGTGACAAGCTGGACATGCCTGTGTGTGAGGTGTTAATTGGTGGTGAACGTTTTCCCGTTTTGGCTGATTCGGGGTCACCTTATACCATGGTGGGTGATGCCAATTGGGACTCTGTTTTTGGTCTTGACAAAGTTGAACTGTCTCCTCCCGACATCAATCCTGTTGGATGTGGTGGAGTCAAGATTGATGTTTTGGGGTATGTTGTTAAGAGAATTCGGTTCAAGGACAGAGAGACTGTGGGGAAGGTGTATGTGGCAAAGAGGGGGGATAATCTACTTGTGTGGAGACACCAAAGAGATATGGGGATCACTTTGGATCCCAATTCACCTGAGAAGGTATTGCTTTTATCCTCTGGGTCATTGGCTGATGATGTTAGTTCACAGTTCTCCAAAGTTTTTAGTGATGGTTTGGGTTTGCTCAAAAATTTTGAGCATAAAATTATTCTGAAACAGAATGCTCAACCTTTTGTTAGTAAAGTGAGGAAAGTTCCCCTTATGATGATGGATCCTTTAGATCAGGAACTCAAGAGATTGCTGGCTGCAGGTGTCATTGAAGAGATTGAGTGTTCGGAGTGGTTGGCCCCCATTGTTTTGGCACCCAAAGACGGGGGCAACAGTGTTCGCATGTGTGTGGACTTACGCGGATTGAATAAACATATTTGGGTTGTCAGGCAACCTTTGCCAAACATTTCTGAGACTCTTGCTCTGATTAAAGATGCTAAGTGTTTTAGCGTTATGGACTTATCATCTGCATACCACCAAGTTTTACTGCATCCGGATTCCAGGCATTTGACATCATTTGTGACACCTCTGGGGGCTTTCAGATTCATTCGCATGCCCTTTGGCTTAGCATCTGCTGCGGCCTGCTTCCAGAGGGTCATGAATAAAGTCTTGAAGGGATTGTCTAAAGTTCTCATTTTCCAGGATGGCATTCTTGTCTACGGGAAGGATCAACAAGAACATGACAAACAGCTGTGGAAAGTTTTACAGCGACTTCAAGATGTAGGTCTGGTCATTAAAAAGAAAAGTGCAAATTTCGTGTATCCTCTGTAAACTATTTAGGACACACAATTTCTGGTGAAGGGATCAGTCCTAAATTGGATCTTGCCGAAAGCATTGTGAAGGCACCTGTACCTGTTAACAAAGATCAAGTTCGATAATTTTTAGGGTTGGCAGAATTCTGCTCCAAGTTCGTTCCGAATTTTGCCTGTGTCTCTTCTCCCCTCAGATTGTTGCTCAAAAAGGGAGCTCAATTTTCATGGTCTGATGATTGCTCTTCTGCTTTCAACTCCATTAAAAGTGTGATTGGTCGCATGCCTACCTTGGGGCATTTTGATGCTTGCAAAAAAAACTATTCTGTCCACAGATGCCAGCATGTTGGGTTTGGGGGCGGTTTTATCACAAGTTGTGGATGGTGAGTCCAGGATAGTTGCCTTCGCTTCTCGCTCACTCAGGGGTGCTGAGGAGCGTTACTCTGTGATTGAGCGTGAGGCGTTGGCAGTTTTCTGGGCCATCCGTCACTTCAAGTTTTATCTTTGGGGCATCCCTTTGGTTGTGAGGACTGATCATCGTCCCTTGTGTCAAATTTTCACATGTAGAGAAATTGACAATATTTCTCCTAAAATCAAGCGTTGGTTGGAGGGGTTGTCTGAGTTTAATTTTGTTGTTGAATATGTGCCTGGACAAAAAAATGCTATTGCAGATTGTCTTTCCAGGTTACCTCTAGATCAATGTGGTGTCAAAGTGGATAATTCTCTTGTAGCATGGGTGCATGAGTCTGCTGTTAGTTCTGATGAATGGTCTTTTGCTTCCCAGAGTGACAGTGAGTTTGAAATGGTCAGAGAATTTTCAGTCAAGGGGTGGCCAGCAGACAAGGATGTGCCTGATTCTTTTAAATGTTTCCTTAATGTTAAGGATAAGTTGTGTGTTTTTGATGACAAGTTGTTGAGGGGTAATCGAGTGATACCTCCTCGTGATCTTAGGTGCAAACTTATCAACTTAGCCCATGAGGGACATCTAGGGAGGAATCTGACCAAGGCCGGGGTTCGTGAGTGGTACTGGTGGCCGACCATGGATCGGCAGGTTGAAGAGGTTGTCAAAGACTGTTGGAAATGTGCGCACAGCGACAAGAGCAAAAAGACTCGAACTGCACCTCTCTCGCCTGTGGAAGTTCCCTCTGAACCATGGTCCAAGTTGGGTTTGGACATTGCTGGGCCCTTTGAGTTATTTGCTTGTGATGAGCGCTATGTGCTGTTGGTGGACTACACTTCCAAGTGGGTGGTTACCAAATGTGTGCCTGTTGCCAACTCTAGAACTGTTATTGAGTTTCTCTATGAGGAGTTTTCCAGAGAAGGTGTTCCCAAGCACCTCATCACTGATAATGGGGTCCAATTCATCTCACATGAGATGAACACATTCCTAAGAGAATTATCCATCACTCACTTCAAGACGGCTTTGTACTCGCCGCAAGCCAATGGTTTGGCTGAAAGAATGAATAGGTTGATCAAGTCTTGTGCTCAGAGGGCGTTGCAGACTAGGTCTTCCCTCAAAAAGATGCTCAGAGTGACATGGTGGGCTCACCGAAATGCCCCCAATTGTTTAACTTCTGTTTCTCCTTTTTCAATTCTGAGAGGCAGGAAACCTCATGATAAGTTGAGCCCTGCTTGGTTAAGATTGGATGTGAATGATGTGAAGATGAATGAGGATGTTGATTCCAGACGGAGACAGCACCAGGAAAGATACAAGAGCAGGTTTGATCAGAAAAATTCCTCTTTCCTCGAACGCTGGTGTGTTGGTGATGAGGTGTTGATCAGGAATCCTGGTTTTTTGAAGAAGGGTCGTTCACGGTTTATGGGGCCTTTTGTCATCAAGGAAGTCAGGAAGAATATTGTCGTTTTGGATTCTGGTGAGGTATGGAGCATGTCTAGGTTAGTTAAATGGCGACATGGTTCCAATGCTCATGGACGTGATCGAGGTTTGGTTTCAAGAGGATTTGAGTGTCCTGATGTTGCATGTGATGAGCCTGTTTCCGACATTCCTGATCTTGGAAGTCACAGGAGGTTGAGATGCAGACCGACCTGGCACAAAGACTATGAAATGTTCTAGATATTTATGTTTGCTACACTTGCAATTTGTTTCACTGCGGTCAAAAGAAAACAAATAATTGTTCTAGTTATTTATGACTGTCACATTGTATATTTTGCTTTCTCTGCAGTTTAAAATTGTTATTGTAACTTGCAATATTGTTTTTCCTTTTTATCGTATGGGAGGGAGATGTGTTGTGGTCTACTTACCTCTCTTTCCCTTCTTCCTCCATATTCCTACCTTGCCCTTTTTCCCTTTCTAGCCCTGTTGTTGGGATGTGTCTCTACATTCCATATGTCATAACTTGACTACAGAATGTAATGTTCTGAACTGATCTCAGGCAGTTGGAGCTGAGCTGCTGTCTGAGCTGGTGGTCTTATACTTGGACTTCTGAATAAATCCACTTAAACTTCCAGTGTGTCCCTGGACGTCTTTACAGTGTTCCAGAGAGGGCCCCAAAGTAATTCCCAAGGGAACCGAGGGAAAGGTTCCCAGCCTCCCCCTGAGAAGAAGCAAGGGGCCCCGACAGGTAAACCTGTTCAAAGGGGGCCCCTGACCTGTTTTAAGTGTGGCCTAGTGGGTCGCTGTTCATGGGATCCCCAATGTCCCCAGTTTGGGAAGACAGCACCCACTGGTGCAGCACCCCGGCAGTTGGCTAGTGTAGCCCTGGGGGAGGAGATGGGTGCCCAAGGTGGGTGGGGTCCCGCAGAGATGTCCCTTGTCTCTTTAGGAGACTGTGAGGTGGTCCCCAGGACCCAACTGCCTGATAACACTAAGAAGTACAGGCAGTGGGTGACCATAAATGGCCATAGAGTGGAGGCTCTTAGAGACACAGGAGCCAGTGTGACAGCTGTCAAGTGTCACCTGGTGTCTCAAGAGCAGGTTGTCCCCAATGCATTTTACCCAGTTGTTGCCGCTGACACCACAGAGAGCCACTGCAAGGTGGCTCAAGTTCCCTTTGAGTGGGGGTGGGGGGGGTCTCTGGTACTCTTCAAGTAGCTGTGAGGCCAGCCATGCCTGTTGACTGTTTGTTGGGGAACGATTTGGAGAGCTCACCTTGGGCGAAGGTGGAGCGAAGTGCTCATTTGGAGATGTTGGGTCTGCCTGACTGGGCGTGTGTGACCACACGGTCCATGGCAGCCAGTAAGGGTGCTCAAGAGGACCTGGAGCCTGAGAGGGAGGCCCAGGTATCTGCCTTAAAGAGAAGAGGCAGGGGGCGCGGGAAACCGGCCCCCTGAAGTTCCCACGGTCCAGGAGGAGGTAGACCCTGAGGGGGACGCCCTGGAGCCTACAGGGGTACAGGTAGCTGAACTGGGGGACCTGCCTGAGCTGACCCATTGGCAGCAGGAAGGAGGACCCTCCAGGGAGGAGTTCTGTGAGGAGCAGAACAAGTGCCCTTCTCTTGTGGGTTTGTGGCAGCAGGCTGCAGACCAGGCAGCAGGTGATCAGTCTGGATCACATTGGATCTACTGGGAGAATGGTCTCCTGTATACTGAGCCTAAGGTTGCTGAGCCTGGGTCAGCCCGTGTGCTGGTGGCACTCCAGCGCTTCAGAGCCTTCCTACTGGGGCTGGCTCATGATGTGCCGTTAGCAGGACATTTGGGGCAGGACAAGACCTTTGAGAGGCTTGTCACCCACTTTTATTGGCCCCAAATGCGCAGGAGTTCAGATACTCAATGCAGGACCTGTCAGACTTGCCAGGCAAGTGGAAAGAGTGGGAGGAAGCAAAAGGCTCCTCTTCAGCCATTACCTGTGGTCAGCACCCCCTTTGAACGGGTGGGTATTGACATTGTGGGGCCACTGGACCCCAAAACAGCCATGGGCAACAGGTTCATCCTGGTCTTGGTGGACCATGCCACCCGGTACCCAGAAGCCATATCTCTGAGGACAGTGACGGCCCCCGTGGTGGGACGGGCACTGATGGGAATTTTCTCTCGAGTGGGATTCCCTAGAGAGGTAGTGTCTGCCCGAGGTACAAACTTCATTTCCAAGTATATGAAGTCCCTGTGGCAGGAGTGTGGGGTAACTTATAAGTTCACCACTCCTTACCACCCCCAAGGAAATGGGTTGGTTGAGAGATTCAACCGGACCCTAAAAGGCATGATTATGGGTCTTGAGGAACCTATGAGGCATAAGTGGGACGTCCTCTTACCATGCCTGCTCTTTGCATACCGTGAGGTGCCACAGAAATCTCTAGGGTTCAGCCCCTTTGAGCTTCCCTATGGACACCCAGTGAGAGGACCTCTGAGTCTGGTCAAGGAAGGCTGGGAGCAATCTCCCAGGAAACCTCCCCAGGATGTATATAGCTACATGCTGGCCTTCAGGAACCAGGCTAGGCGTTTCAGGCAACTCGCTGAGGCGAATCTGGAAGCCAGCCAGGAGGAGATGAAGCGGTGGTACGACCAGAATGCCACTCTGGTAGAGCTTCAGCCTGGTCAGAAAAGTGTGGGTCATGGCCCCAGTGGAGCCTTGTGCGCTCCAGGATAAGTGGACCGGACCATTTGAGGTGGTGGAGCGCAAGAGTCCTGTTACCTACTTGGTGGACTTGCGGTCTCCCAGGAACCCCTTGCGGGTCCTGCATGTCAACCGCCTGAAGCCCCACTTGGAGAAGTCCGAAGTGGGCATGCTCTTAGCGACAGATGCTGGAATGGAGGAGGAGACTGAGCCTCTTCCTGACCTCCTGTCGGCGACAGAGCAAGATGGGTCAGTGGATGGTGTGAACCTCTCTTCCACCCTGACCCCTGAGCAACAGAATGACTGTCACCAGTTGCTGGGGCAGTTTTCCGATCTGTTCTCCCTGATTCACAGTGTCACTGATTGGTGCGTCCATGATGTGGACACTGGAGACAGTCCTCCTGTTAAGCACAAAACTTACAGGGTAACTGACAGGGTGAGAGCTTGCATCAGGGAGGAGGTCTCCAAGATGCTTGCGTTAGGGGTGATTGAGTCCTCTAACAGTCCTTGGGCCAGCCCAGTGATCTTGGTCCCAAAGGCTGCCGCACCGGGTGCCACGCCAGAACTCCGGTTCTGTGTGGACTACCGAGGCTCAATTCAGTCACGGGACTGACGCGCACCCCATCCCCAGAGCTGATGAGCTCATCGATCGGTTAGGGGCTGCCCGGTACCTCAGCACGTTTGATCTAACGTCTGGGTACTGGCAGATCGCCTTGACTGATGGTGCAAGAGAGAGGTCAGCATTCTCCACACCAGATGGGCACTACCAGTTCTGGGTTATGCCCTTTGGGATGAAGAATGCCCCTGCCACCTTTCAGAGGTTGGTCAACCAGGTGTTGGCTGGACTGAAAGAGTTCAGTGCTGCCTACCTGGATGACATTGCAGTGTTCAGCGCCAGTTGGGAAGAACATCTGCGCCACCTCTGGGAAATGTTGATGGCGCTGCGGAGGGCAGGCCTCACGATTACGGCGAGCAAGTGCCAGATCGGGCAGGGTTCCGAGGTGTACTTGGGACACCAGGCTGGGAGCGGCCAGGTGGCGCCCCTACAGCCCAAGATTGAGACCATCCTGGCTTGGGAGCCCACCAAGACCAAGACAGAGGTGAGAGCCTTTTTAGGACTCACTGGGTATTACAGGAGGTTTGTCAAGGGGTATGGCAGCATTGTTGCACCCTTGACAGAGCTGACTTCCAGGAAGCAGCCCAAGAAAGTGATTTGGACTGACACCTGTCAGAAAGCTTTTGAGGCCCTGAAAACTGCCATGTGCACGGCACCCGTGCTCCTGGCACCCAACTTCTCAAAAGAGTTTATCGTTCAAACAGACGCTTCAGAGCATGGTGTGGGGGCTGTTTTGTCATAGATAAATGAGGAGGGCCTAGATCAACCCGTAGCCTTCATCAGTAGGAGGTTACTTCCACGGGAACAGAGGTGGAGTGCGATTGAGCGTGAGGCATTTGCTGTGGTCTGGGCACTGAAGAAGCGGAGACCATACCTGTTTGGGACTCACTTCCGGGTTCAGACAGACCACAGGCCCCTCAGATGGTTGATGCAGATGAGGGTGAGAATCCAAAGCTGTTGAGGTGGTCCATTTCCCTACAGGGGATGGACTTCACGGTGGAACACCGCCCTGGTACAGAACACGCCGATGCTGATGGTCTGTCCAGATTTTTCCGCCTTAGTGATGAGAACTCCCAGGAGGTAGGGTAGTTCTCCCCACGTTTCAGCTGGAGGGGACACGTGTTAGACCTGGCACCATTGGCCTGGGTCTCCCTTCCATTTTTCGCTGTTGCCTCATGTGTTCTTGCTGGTTAAAGATGCTTTGGGCACTGTGCCACTGCTATTCAGTGCCACAGTGCAAGTGCTCCCTATGGTAAAATTGATGTATGGATTAGTGACTCCATGATTGGCTGGATTGGTTTACTTGTCAGACCCTAGTACAGTGCACTGAGCATGCCCAGGGCTTGTAAATCCAATGCTGCTGGTGGGCTTGCAGCACTGGTTGTGCCACCCACAGAAGCAGCCTGTAAAAGTGTGTCTCAGGTCTGCCATTGCAGAGCCTGTGTGCAGTCTGGTACTGCCATGTTGACTGGGCAAGTGCACCCACTTTCCAGTCCCTAAACCTTCCCTTTTCTGCATATTAGTCACCCCTATGGTAGGCCCAAGGGCAGGGTGCATTGTAAGTATAAGGTAGGACATGCCCTGGTGTGTGTGGCACGTCCTAATAGTGAATTACAGCCATTTTCGTTTTTCACTATTGCAAGGCTACCTGTTCCCCATAGGCCAGAATGGGCAGTTTGATTATTACATCTTATAATCCTAACTGACCCAGGGACCATGGTAGAAAAACGAATTTAGTATGCCTGAACTCAGAATGATAAAATACATCTTTTAGTGAAGTTGGTTTTAACATTCTGTGTTTGAAAATACCACTTTTAGAAAGTAGGTATTTTCTTGCCGAACTATCCAAGCCTGCCTCTGCTAGGTTGTGTATTCCATGTCTTGTTTGTGAGTGACAGGGGCTGGGGGATTCCAGGAGACAGGGTGAGTCAGCCCAGGGCTGAATAGAGAGATCTGCATGTAGATGGGTGGGAGGAATTGCACCTGGGACCTGAATAGGGCTGTGCCTTCCCTCCACAATGCTGGCTCCACCTCCTGTGGTGCGTCTGATGTCCCTGCCCTACACTGTGAAAGGAAAGAAGGAGTCTTGTCAACAAAGTGCTCCAGGACTGACCAGAACTGGTTTGGACTAGGCAAAGGCCTCTCTGCCTTCAGAGAACAAAGAGAATATGAGTATAAAGAGGGGACCCAGACCCCAGAACTTTAGATCACTTTGGGAAACAAGAAGAACCTTTGCTGAGGAGAGGAACCAGAGAGAGTGACTGCAGGAGGAGACTATCCCTATGCTGAGTGCTGTTTGGGGATTGGCCTGCAGTGGTTGCCTGACTGCCAAAGAAAGGAGAAAGGACTTTGTGCTACTTTCAATTCAACTTGTAAAGGATCTCCAAGGGCTTGAGAGAGAGCTTGCCTCCTGCTGAAGTTTCAGGGACAACAGACTTCACCCACCAGCTCCACAAGAGTTCTTTTGAAGTGCCTGCTGTTGTGTTGGGCCTTCTGAGGGACTGCGTGTCGCAAGGAGCTGGAAGCGCGACTCACGAAGAAGAAGCGTGTCGCCGCCGCAGCCGCTGTCGTCGCATCGCTGAAGAAGGGTGTCGCCGGTGCCGCTTCGCAACACAGAAGTGCCTCGCATCACCGGAGAAGAGGATAGACGTCGCATCAGACACCACCGCATCATCGGAGAAGCGTGTCGCCACCGCAGCCACTGTCGTCGCATCGCTGAAGAAGGGTGTCGCCGCTGCAGCTGTCGCATCGCCGAAGCGCCTCGCATCGCCGGAGAAGAGGATCGACGTCACATCAGACGCCGCTGCATCACCGGGAAGCGTGTCGCAGGGCCTGTCGCGGCTCAGAAGAATCGTTGACCGCACGGCCATCGGGCATGCACGCATCGTGTCGCATCAAGAAGACGCCATCTTTGTTTCATTGCACCGGATCTTCATCGCATCACGGCGTTGCTGGTCGTATCGCCACGGAAGCACAGTAAGAAACCGACGCATCACCTCCCCACACCGAGAAGAACCGACGCATCCCCTACGCATCAGTAGGGAACCGACGCATCACCGTTCTTGCGTGTAAGGAACCGACGCATCACCTTCCCTGCAACACTTTCAATTGTATAGCGTTACGCATCCAAAGGTACATTGAACTCAAAGTGTCGCATTTACCATCTAAAGAGAACTGAGCTAATTCTACCATTTTTAAAGTACAGTATTGTGGATTTTTGTCGTTTGTGGTCTTGTGTTAAATCTATATAAAAGATACTTATTTTTAATATACAACCTGTGCGGTGTCCATCTGTAGTGTTGTCACTGGGTTACTGTATGTGTTCACAAATGCTTTACACACTGCCTCTGAGATAAGCCGGTCTGCTCGTGCCAAGCTACCAAGGGGGTGAGCAGGGGTTATTTTAGGAGTGTATCCCCCTTACCCTGACTAGACGCAAGGGTCCCTATGTGGTCAAAGGTACCTACCTCTGCCAATTAGAGACCCCCAAATCTAACAGAGACATTAAAGGTGTCATATAGAGCACCGTGAAACTGTGACTAGCAATGTCCAAAATGAATGCCTACAGGAAAAGCAGCATCCTATGGCTCCCCTCA
Source organism: Calotriton arnoldi (assembly GCA_963921515.1). Classification (NCBI taxonomy): domain Eukaryota; kingdom Metazoa; phylum Chordata; class Amphibia; order Caudata; family Salamandridae; genus Calotriton; species Calotriton arnoldi. The sequence goes on along the minus strand of CAWUFW010009815.1, from coordinate 72,870 downwards.
GTTGAACTCTACACCTTAGCGCTACACCTCGTGCAACTCCCCTACATGCAACAACATACACCCGACCCTCAACTCTGGGTCCTGATGAAAAGCAATCTGTTCCACAGCCCGCCGGGACTTCAGTCGCTCTACATACATGGCGCGCCCTTGACGCGACTCTCCAATCCTATGATCTAGGTGACTGTCCTCTTCTGGAGGCGTGCCCACAGCCTTCTTTCGACTGATGCTTACCTACATGACAGGCTCCCTCTCTGGCAGAATGCCACCATCTACATCGGCGGACCTCTGCCCAGCTGGCTGCTATGATGAAAGCCTGGCATTGTGTCCCTTTCTGACGTCACACCCCACCACCACCTTAAATCCTTTGAACTGCTGAGGGAGGAATTTCACCTTTCCTCAAACCAGTAATGGAAATATCTGCAACTCAATCACTGTCTCTTCAGCAAAAAGTCCGCGAATCCATGGGCCATGGATCCTGATGCCTTCACTGATAGTGTTCTACCTTCACTACTAATCATTTTAAAGGGATAATATCTGGCCCCTACGATCTGTTAATACCACAAGAGTACTCTTTGACCCAGGCACAGCTACTACGAACCATATGGCAGGAGAGTCTGCATATGGACTAAGCAGATGACGATTGGGCTGAAGTTATGGAGAACCTAGATCATGTGGTGATGGAGTCCAGGGTGTAATTTTGCCTTTTCAAGACAGTCTAGGACTGGTACTAGACCCCCTTGAAATTAGAGCGTGCAATGCTCCCGCACCACTTGCTGTGTTGGTGATGTGGGCGCCCTGACTGCGACACGGTAAACATTCTGTACAAGTGTCCAGGAATACGGGATCTGTGGACCTCAGTGGAAGACGCACTAAGCAGAACCATTCCCCTCCCATTCTCGATACCTCAGCATGTGGTAATGCTACACAACATTCCTGACATTCCTACATTGGCGCATCACGAAGGGCGCTTCCTCTCTAGATCGTTAATCAAAGCCCCACTCCTGTAGTCGACTGGTGACCCTGCTTACTCCTAAGGTACACACAGCCCTTGGCCAGTACCGCATTGCAACACCTTTCCTCTACGACTGCAGAGACCCTTATAAGCAACTGCCCTCTCCACCCCCCACATCTATGCCTGGACGTTCAATGACTCATGACCCTGCTATAGACAGGGAGCATGTCATGTGACCGCCATGGGAGCTCGTCTGCACCAAACGGCAGGCAGCACTGTTCGCAATCGCCTCCTGCTGCCCTCCCCTTCCATCTCTCTCAACCCCTCCCCATTAATACGAAGGTTCCCAGTTATATGCACGGTCCCACCATTATCCCCTCTTATCGCCCCCCAGGCAATCTACCTACCTCTGTTCCCCCACTCTCCCCCCAGTACATGAATGCTTATCCTAACAGCGATCACTATTGGACTAGGGCGCCCGCTGTCTAGCTGTTGTAATTCACTGCACAGTTACACTGTACATGTATCTCTCATATATGAAAACCTAAATAAAGGTAGGAAAAAAAAGGAATATACACAGCTGCTTTCATGCCACACCAAAAAAGTAAATGTTCCTCATTAAGAGACGACTGTTATGAGAGTATTGTATTAGCAGTAATGGTTAGGCTATCTAAAATACAGCCACAAAATTTGGCTATATTGAATCGGACGTGTATGGAAGAAACGCATGTTTGGGTTTCTATCAAAAGACTGTGTGTGTTAGGTCATAAATGAGTGTGTTGTGGCTGCAACACACGCATCAGGCTCTATCAGTTGTCTCATAGTCTCTTTCCTCAAAAATCATAAAAATGTTAGTAAACCTGCAGGTCTAGTAACTTGAATAATCTACTCGACCTAACTGTAATGTACTTGATCTGTAAACTGGTGTCAAATTGTGTGATCCAAGGCAAATATTTTATTTTATGATGCGCCCCATTTCTAGAGCGCCTTCAAATATGCGAGTTCAACATTTCTACTGTACAAAAAGCTCTTTTTTATTTAATAGACTAAACATTTGCTCCATGTATAATAAGAATCAAGCCCACAGATAGGGTACACATTACTCTTGACGTGCCTCTTAGTTCACTAATCAAAAAAAGAAACAAGGAGACCCTAAAAGTCTGAAGGGACCAAGGGTGGACATATGTTAAGAAAAACAGTGGTCCCATACAAGGTGAATTGGTACAATATCACAATTTTACAATCAAAACTGGGATTACGAGTGTCTCAAATGAAAAGATAGAAACGTTTATTAACAATTAAATTCAACGCAAAAATTATTATACGGAAAGGTGAGTGACTTAAAAAGTGACTTTTCAATTTGTGAAAATGTAGGTAAGCAAAAAGTCACAATCAGATTTACATCTCATACTCCACAATTAGATACAAATTACAGTATAGAGTTGAAGATGTTTGTGTCGACGACGTTTCGATCCCAGCTAGGTATTGGGATCTCATCAGGACTAAGTGATGAAACAAGTGCCTGGGAAGTTGCCTGGATAAGTAAAGGTGGAGAGGGCAGAGAAAAGGTGTGGAGAGAAACGGGGAGGGAAATAGAATAAAAATTATAATATATATCGCAAGGGGCAAGGTCATATATGCTTATTTGCTGTCAATATATAACTAACCAGAGACCAGGCTAGCGAGGCATGAATGCCTAAATTAACGCGCACGTTGCATAGGAATAATAAAGGAAGAGTTGTGAGCACTGGCTCGTGGAGGAGTTCTCGACCTTCACTCAATATATATAGCCTATTCAGGTAAGCGCCCTCCGCTCTTTACCGACCGCCTTGGCAGGTACTCGTTTCTTCGCCCATTGATTTTATTACTCCCCTCCCCCAGTCTTGGATTTACAAATCCCCACCGGCATTGTGCCCCCGCGGTCCCGGACGGGACACTATCTTCTCTCCCCTGCCTCTCATCTGCCGCCTATTCAGGTAAGCGCCCTCCCCTCTTCACCGCCGATCTTAGCAGTCACTCGGATCTTCGCAAATTGAATTATTGACTCCCTCCCACAGGCTTGAAACTACACTTCCCCACCGGCTTTGTGCCCATTCAGTCCCGGACGGGACATCACCTCCTCTCCCTGGCCTCTCACCTGCCGCTGCTCCAGGCTCCACCCCGCCGCAATCACCCCTATGGTAAGATCTTGGGCTCTCATTTTGCAATTTGCCCCCCTTGCTCCTGGTACCTCCTTTTTTTCTCTAATCTGACCTTCCCTTCATTCTAGGCCCCCCGCCGCTTATTTGCCCTTATTATATCGGCATCCCCCCATGGCTATTAACGACTCAACCTCACAGTAAGTCCTTGCTTGCCTTGCTTTATAGCGCTCTCTCTCTGCCTCTATTCACTGCACTGGTGTTCTGTTCGTCATCCCTCGGTCCCATGGCATGGGCTTACCTGGCCCGTCCAATTTAATATCTGGCCTCCCCCTCAATTCTACCGGCGCGCACACATCTAGCTCACTATTCCTCTAACTGTCACTTTGCCGATAACCACTGTAATCGCCTCAGTCTGATTCCTAACGTTATTCCGACAGTTCCTCCAACTTTTCTGCGCAAATTCACTTCATTACTAATTTGAACCTTCTCAACTGGTCATTAACCTGTCATATCACCACACCATGTTTATGACCCCGCTTTGCCCTAAACTCAATATCAATTCTAGTAATTGACCAGGCCTCTCTCCTCCACGAGCCAGTGCTCATGACTCTTCCTTTATTATTCATATGCAACGTGCGCGTTAATTTAGGCATTCATGCCTCGCTAGCCTTGTCTCTGGTTAATTATATGTTGACCGCAAATAAGCATATATGACCTTGGCCCTTGCAATATATATTATAATTTTTATTCTATTTCCCTCCCCGTTTCTCTCCACACCTTTTCCTTTTCCCTACCCTCTCCACCTTTACTTATCCAGGCAACTTCCCGGGCACTTGTTTCATCACTTAGTCCTGATGAGATCCCAATACCTAGCTGGGATCGAAACGTCGTCGACACAAACATCTTCAACTCTATACTGTAATTTGTATCTAATTGTGGAGTATGAGATGTAAATCTGATTGTGACTTTTTGCTTACCTACATTTTCACAAATTGAAAAGTCACTTTTTAAGTCACTTGCCTGTGGTAAGGAAATCGGCTGATTTCCCATTACCCTGTCACGTCCTGCTCACTCACCTTTCCGTATAATAATTTTTGCGTTGAATTTAATTGTTAATAAACGTTTCTATCTTTTCATTTGAGACACTCATAATCCCAGTTTTGATTGTAAAATTGTGATATTGTACCAATTCACCTTGTATGGGACCACTGTTTTTCTTAACAACTTAGTTCACTAATAGCATTGTCATCAGGGCAGGAGCAGCAATATTTTTCAGTTCATGTTCAAAAACTCACTTTTGATAACTATATATTACCAATTCATGATGTGGTAGCGCACTGTCATTTATGGACATCACATTTTCCATTGAAATGGCCACAAACTTTCCCACTAAATGCAGTTTTACTGATAAAACTATAACGTGTACAATGTTTGGAAATTGGGTTTCAGCAAAACAATTTATCATTTGCACATAACCAAGTGTTCTGATTTGCTTTCATCCTATAAAAATCTTTTTTTCACCACACAGAAATGCAAAAATGTGCCTTCATAACTACTGAAATATATTTTAAAATGATTGATTGTACAGTTCACTTATTAGCTATTCCAATGTTGTTAGAAAAAGAGCCTGACATCTTACAGCCTTTCACTTCACACGCTTCGCACAGCACGATTATCACACAGTTCACTTGACAAAATCCTCTAACTTCACAGTCAGAGAAAGAAAAGCAAATGTAGGAAGACAAACTGACTTTTGACCTCTGTCTCTGAATGCAGAACAAATGAATCAAGATAAAAACAAGATTTAAAGGCGTCTTAATGGCTCATTCACTTTGTGAGTGAACAGAACAGCTGTTATTTGTCAGCTAGTCAGAACGGGCATGTAGGACCTAAAAATAGCTCGCCCTGATGAAATCCGATTCGCCATAGTGAGTGGGCGAGTAGATTTCTCGAGGCCAGCACTCTCTGCCTGCCTTGCTTACAAACAACATTTAGCACCACCCCTGTGCTGTTACGCTAGGCAGGCAGAATGTACATAACTTCACACCCTCCAGTGCAACATGCCACCTTAAGCAAAATGTACTTGTCAACAACCACAGTCCAGGCCTGTCACTTCGGCGTCCTGCCTTTTATTGAAATTACACATTACTGCAAAGATTACGTATTCATCCGGTGGTATATCATGGAGCAGAAGAAGAGCCGGCCTTTGCTCCAATAGCACCCCAGACAGGAAAAAATTTGCCGAACTCGCTACTGCTGAAGAATAACAAGCAGGTCAAGCCTGTTGGCTTTGACTGACTGACTGACTGACTGAGATATTTATAAAGCGCTCTAATGCCGAGGCGTCTTGGCGCTGAGGTAATAGCCATCCACCAGATTTGACAGGCCTAGGGCTTAGAGAAGAGCCATGTTTTGATCAGCTTTCTAAAGAGATCCCTGCTTGACTGCAGTCTCATGTGGATTGGGAGGGAGTTCCACAGCTTAGCAGCTTGGTAGGAGAACCCCCTTCCGCCCCATCTAGCTCTGCTTATAGTAGAGAGCAGGACCAATCCGGTGTTTGCCGACCTGAGGCAGCGTACCGGCAGATATCGTGGGAATAGAAGTTGAATTGCTGACGCCCCTCCTCCATAAAGGGCTTTATGGACTAGGCATAGAGCCTTAAAATCTATTCTTCGGCGAACTGGAAGCCAATGGAGACGTTTTAGGCTTGCGGATGTTGGGTGGTGTTTAGGTAGCTCTAGCAATACTCGTGCGGCCGCATTTTGTAGAGACTGTAATTTAGAGAGTTGTCTAACACCAGCCCCTAGGTATAGCGCATTACAATAGTCTATTCGGGACAACACCAGCGCACCAACTACCGTTTTTCTTAACGAAGGTGGAATGAATGGAAGAATCTTCCGTAATATTTTCAGCGTGAAAAAAACAGGCCGATGTCACTTGATTAATCTGGGAGGCAAGAGTTAAGTCCTTATCTACCAGAAACCCTAGATTTCTGGCCTTCAGAACAGTGACAGGAAATGTTCCGGCTTCAGACGGCCACCAGAGTTCACTCCAGACCGAGGGTTTTTGCCCGAACTCTATGACCTCAGTTTTTTCCGTGTTTAGCTTCAAAAAGTTTAAGTTCATCCAGGCCATCAAAGCCCTTAGGCAGTTCCGGAATCTTTCCGCCGTCAGGTCCACGTTTTGCGCAACTGACACCACTAATTGGGTGTCGTCCGCGTATGATACAAGAGAGAGACCATGGCTTTTTATAACTCTCGCCAAAGGGGCAACATATACATTGAACAGGGTGGGGGATAGGGCAGAGCCTTGGGGCACTCCACACGGGAGTGTGAACTTTCCCGACTGAAGTCCGTCCCAGTGAATTGCCTGTTCCCGGTTTGCCAGGTATGAGGCTAGAAGATCCAGTGCCTTCTCCCCAATTCCAGCTGCTTTCAACCTTTGTATCAGCACCGTATGATTTACGGTGTCGAACGCTGCAGTTAGATCGAGTAGTATTAGGATGGCCCTACCGCCTCCGTCCATCACCTTTCTAATCTCTTCTGTCGCCATGATCAAAGCAGATTCTGTTGAGTGCTGAGCTCTGAAACCATGTTGTGTAGGATCTAAGACGTTATTCTTATCTAGGTATTCCGTCAGTTCTCTGTTTAGTGCTTTCTCAAGTATCTTAGAGGGAAACGGGAGGCAAGAAATAGGTCGATAGTTCTTGACCTCCAAAGGGTCAAGTGAGGTTTTTTTAAAATGGGTCTAATACAGACTTTTTTCCAACACATTGGGAAAACCCCTGAAGTTATGATTGTGTTCAGTAAGGGGTCAGACAGGCACTGATCAGCTCTGGGGCTAAGTGTATGATAGAAGGAGGGCAAGGGTCCAGAGGAGAACCCGACTTGGTTTTCATCAGTAGACCTAACACTTGACTCTGTTCTAACAATTGGAACCGTATCAAACTAGCTCCAGGGGCCGTCTCTTCTTGTCCATCTGACCCATTCCCCGCGGGGTTTGGTACAGTATTTGTAAGCTCGCTGTATACTGACTGTACTTTATGCTGAAAAAAGCCAGCCATATTATCCACTATTAATTGATTTGGTGAAAACACCGTATCCCGTGGGCATTTGGATAGAATAGTGATAGTTTTAAACAATTCTTTGGAGGAGTTTGACGCCTCCTGAATTTTAGCCGTAAAATATTTTGATTTGGCTTGCTTTATAGAGGACTTGTATTCCTCTAATACTGAATTGTAGTGGCTCCTATGTTCCGCACTATAATTTGATCTCCAAATTCGCTCCTGACGTCTGCACTTGATTTTCAGCTGTTTAAGCTCAATCGAGTACCAAGGCGAGGAGACTTGTCTACTCCTTTGGTGCTTAGAACCTTCCGGTGCCAACTTATTTACTGCCTGAGTTAACCAGGTTTCATAGTTGTTGGCTGCCACATCTGAGTCCAGAACATCTGGTAAATTCTTTGATAAGGCTGAAATCAGATCCTGTTCATGGATTGATTTCCAGGGGCGAGATCTCCCCCGCGAGGAGCTGGTCCTGCGGCCATCACTGGTTGCTACCATCCGGACATTAAAATGGACTGCGGAGTGGTCTGACCATGTTAATTGTTGAACTCTCGTCACTTCTGTAGAGGAATTGTTTGTAAAAAGTCCATCTAGCGTATGGCCAGCTAGGTGCGTAGGTTCTGATACTAGCTGGCTGAGGCCATATCCGGCCATGTTGTCAATCAGGCTAGCTGTATCGGTATCATTATTTAGTTCCAGATGGAAATTAAAATCTCCAAGGACTGTAAAAGAGGTAGTGTCTAAACATGATTCTAGGAAAGTCTGCAATGATCTAATAAAAGCGGCTCTCGTTCCAGGGGTCTATAGATAAGAGCACCTGAGAAGAGCTCGCAATTATTTCTTTTAATACTAAATGACATTGCCTCTGCTTCTAATGTGGGTTCATGCTTCGTTTTCACAGTAAAGTGGGACCGGTAAATCAGCGCTAGACCTCCCCCTTTAGCGCCGACCCTATCAACATGGGCTACAAAATAGCCTGCAGGCACGGCAGCTCTCCAGTCAGGGTCGGAGAGGTTGTTTGCCCAAGTTTCTGTAAGAAACAACAGATCTGGGTTTTCAACTTGGATCAGACATTCTAGCTCATATTTATGTTTGATCATGGAGCGTGTATTAAGTAAAATGCAGCAGATGTTTCCAGGCTCATTTCGGCCGGCTCCTTGAGAAGGTACATGCCGCTGAAGAACCCTAGTGTTTCGTGTGACTACATGATCTAGGTTGCTGCCCTGTTTGGTGGTCGTCCCTTCGCTAGTAGGGAGATTAGATTTAGTTAGAAGATAACCGGGTGTTAGAGCACATGTATTACATTGCATCGGGCTGCTATTCAGTGCATCTAGAATTGACATAGGTTGAGAGCACTCATCATGTCTAAGAGTGAGGAGTTCATTTCGGGTATAAGTGAGACTTCTAACTTTAACAGGACTCCTGGCGCTGGGCGCATTCCGGGCGCTGACGGGCGCAGACGGGCTTGCCTTTGGCGCGCCTTCGGCGCGGCGGTGGCGCGCCCGCTGCGCGCGCGCGCTGCACGGTCGCAGCATCCGGTTTTTAAAGGAAATGGGGACGGAGATTAGGCGTCTAGAGCGCTGACCCCAAGCACCGCAAACAGCGTGATGCCAACAGTGTTTTAAAATCAGAAGTTTCCTTTTTAAAATCACAGTATCACGAGTTCTAAAAGCAGTACAATTCAAATTAGGCTAAAATACTTTATAACATCCCCCAGCTCTAGTAGGTCTGTGTCAGGTTTCGTGACTATTACCAAGTGCGCGGTCGCAGCATCCGGTTTTTAAAGGAAATGGGGACGGAGATTAGGCGTCTAGAGCGCTGACCCCAAGCACCGCAAACAGCGTGATGCCAACAGTGTTTTAAAATCAGAAGTTTCCCTTTTTAAAATCACAGTATCACGAGTTCTAAAAGCAGTACAATTCAAATTAGGCTAAAATACTTTATAACATCCCCCGAGCTCTAGTAGGTCTGTGTCAGGTTTCGTGACTATTACCCATTACTATTATCTCTGCCTCTCATGCTTTCAAATGCACATCCCACACGTTCTGTTCTACTCCGTGACAGCTCCCACTGAAAGACTGCAAGAATACAAGAAAGAAACTTTTAAAAGAAACAGACATATGCAGGACCGTCGTACATTCAGGCTAGGATAAAATAACACACTAAAGTCAATTAAAATAATGGTAGTCAAAGGTCATCACAGGGTGTCAGACAACAAGAGTGCCTCTAGCACTACATTCCACTTTGCAAATTGGCTGTGTCAATGCAGGCCCATTGGCTTTGACGATGCTCTTCAGAATTGGCAAAAAAGAGTATTGGTGATGTTGAATACCTTTAGTAAAAAAGAAAAGCTGATGTATACACATGTATGCATCATCTTACATGCATACGTCAGATTCAAAGCCCGTTTATAAGTATTGCTATTGTACACAAAATATATCTTCGCCTTTAGGCGAGACCTAAAAAACCACCAGGGAAGGGCAGGGAAACTAAAGAGCGAGCTTGGGAGTGGGGTAAGGAGGCAGACTAACACAGAGAGGGCTGGTGGGCCTGATGGGAGAAGCAGCACATGGAGGAGAGAGCAACAAAACACATGCATTCCTATGAGGTGCTGTAGAAGAAGATAAAGAGATAAACATTAGAGAAGAGGAAAGAAAATAATCCAACAGTACTCAAAAAATGTAATAAACAATAAAAGTAACCAATCATGGCCAATAGGCTGATTTAAAGCCCACTCTTGGTATTGTACTCAAGAGGTGTTGTAACAACAGTGAGTTAAAATGTGTCGGTAGGGGCGACATTTAGACAGTGGCGGCTCCTCTGCTATGGCGGAGGAGCGTCGCCCGACTACTCTGAGCAGTGTAAAGGAAAGGAAATATAAAATGATAATAACTTTTAGTTATTATCATTTTATGTTTCCTTCCTTTGCGGGCGGGTGGGCGGGGCTGCTCTGCTCAGGAGCAGGGCAGGGCAGGGGAGGAGTGGTTTGCCCACTGTTAAGTGCGCAATGACTGTTTGGTCGGCCCTCTCTGGCCGCCCAAACCAGTCAAGCGCACTTTCCCTGTTCTCCATGCAGGCTGCATTACAGCCTGCGTGGAAAATAAGCCCAGGCCCCCATTCCGTGGTTGAGCTTCGAACCAGGACGCTCAAAAACAATTACAACGCTGCATTGCAGCTCTGTGATTGGTCAGGGGTGCCTGGCTGTTCTACTGGCTTCCTGTCCCACGAGGAGAGCAGGAGCAAGGAGCAGAGATGCGGCGGTGGGACCCAGCGGCAAGGTAAGTGTGTAATTTTTTTAAATTGTTTTTCATTGCGCTAACCCGCGCTCCCCCTTATTCCCTCCCGTGCCCGCCCCGCCACCCGCGAATCATGCCGGCCGCAACTGCATAAAGAGCAATTTTTCAGAGTGCTATATTTACTTTCAGAATGTCATTAGTAGTTCAAAGAAAGAAAGAAAGTGGTGGAAGGTTTGGAATATGATCCCCCCAATTGCAATTGTATGCATTTCTATACATGCAAGCATTGCAACCACTGAACCACTAAAAGATAGAAGTTTGTCAAAATTCTCTAATATAATAATTAAGGCCTAAACCTCACTGCCAAGCCTGTTGTGCCTAATTAGGAAATATGAGATTAATATTAACTATAGCATTTGTGGACTTAAAATGTATGTTGCAGATGTAGGACAATTAAGACATGCCTAACACCAAGCTGGAGCATTTCAATGGTGAATGGGCAATAGTCGTGGACAGTGCATTAGTGATGAACTGAAACAAAGTTGCTTGCAATTGTGGCCAGCAAACGTGCAAAGTGGCACTCCTTGCCAAGCAATGCAGTTTTGTAAACAACGAAAGAGCTATGCTTAGAACCTTCACAACCTTGCAGTTGTAGCAATGCGAGTAGGTATAAAGACACTGAATTATCCCTGGAACGTAAACGGATAATTAATTGAAAGGCCCCCATATAAAATTAACATATGAAGCCAAATACCTCCTATTTGGCCAAACTCTAAGTGTCTGCTTGGTGCAAAATGAATAAATCAGCAATTAAGAATCCAACCCTGGAACCATGAACTTCATGAATAAGACAAGAGCACACTCAGTGTTGTCATCTGCGGTCCAACAGAAACACGTTGACCAGCATGTGAAAGCCACTATAGTATTCCTGGCAACCTGAAATTCTTGTTCAAAAACATCAATCCGTTGTCTGCCTTCTGTGTAGAATTAGAAGGATGCTGCCACCCAGAGTTAGCGGTTTGTCCACAAAGCATTATTCACACACTGTGACCAATTATCAAGATGAGGCAATATAGCAAAAACTGTAACATGTACAGCAATCGCCCGCACTTTAAGGCAGGGACTACTTCACAACAATGGCAACATGGAAGTACCAACACGTGAAATCAGACAAGGAGATTAATGTAATCAATGAACTCAGTTTTTCACTTCAAAGAATGCATCTGACAAAGAAACCATAGAAAACATGAGCATAGGATAGTACTAATATATGTATGTGCTCCATTTGGAAACAAAATTAAGTTGCTCGAAAATGTCCTGATTACTTACCGGTAATCCTCATTACTCTTAGTCCTACTCATCCTCAACCCAGTCATTACACATGAGGCAATATTCACTGACAGGAAACAAGACAGGAAACGCTTGCTAACTCCTCCCACCCTCCTGCCAGGGGCTATAATACAATAGCCAGCACAAAGCACTTCCTGACTTTCCAAGCACAACAAAGGCCTGACACAGGGAGGGTGGGTGAGAAATATGACTGCGTCGAGTAGGAGTAAGAGTAATGAGGATTACCAGTAACTAATCAGGACATTACCTCTACATCCCTCGTCCCGACCTAGTCATTACACATGAGGTATACCAAAGCAGACCTCCCCAAAGTGAAGGCGTTTGGTACACCATTAGAAAAACAAACCAGACACCACATAGGAGAGATGCACACCACAGTGAATTTTAATGGCATAAAATAACTCAAAGAGGCGCATCAGGCTCCACAGCATGCAAAACACCACACACAAAATTCAAAAGGTCACCCAATGCGCAATTCAACCTGTAATGCCTAATAAAGGTAGACTCAGAAGCCCAAGTCCCAGCACGACAGATTTAATCGAAAGCCATCCCATTAAAGGCAACCCAGGAAGTCGAGACCCCTCTCGTGGACCGGGACTGCACACCTGAAGGACACGGCAAACCAGAGCCCAGATAAGCCAAAGAAATAGTGGACTTGATCCAACGACCCAGGGTCAGCTGAGAGGTAGCCTTTCCACGGCCAGCCAGCACAAAAGTCACAAACAGACTGTCAGGCGAGCGAAACGCAGCAGACCTGTCCACATCCACAGACAATGCACGCTTCACATCAAGAGTGTGCAACAAGTGTTCCTCAGGAGAAGAAGGGGACGGGCAGAAAGAAGGCAACACCAACTCCTGAAACGTATGAAACTTAGAAGGAATCTTAGGACGCAAACCAGGATCCAAAAGTAACACCACAGCATCCTCTATAAACCTCAAAAAAGGGGCTGAACAATGCACAGCAGAAAGTTTCCCCAACCTCTTAGCCGAAGTGATGGCCACCAGGAAAGCCACTTTAAAAGACAGGAATTTCACATCCCCAGTCAACAAAGGCTCAAAAGGAGAGGACTGAAGAGCACGTACGACCAGAGAAAGATCCCAGGCAGGCACCGAAGACCGGACAGTAGGGGAGGAGAGAGAAAAGCTGCAGAACAGCCGGGATACCAACAGGGCATCCGCAGAGGACAAAGAAGTCAGATCTCTGAAAGCCCGGACAGCTGCCCACTGGCCCTTCAAAGTAGAGAGAGCAAAACCCTTACTGAACCCGTCCAAAAAGAACTGAAGAATGGCAGAGATGGAGCAAGAAGAAGACAGAATATATAGAGAACACCACCGGTCGAAAGCAGACCAATGCTTGGAATAAGTGGATAACCTACAAGAACCCTGGACCACAGAAATAATGTGGTCAGGCAAACCCCGCCCACCTAGCGACTGCCACTCAACCTCCAGACCCCTAAGGTGAGAGGGACCAGCAAGCAAGGAGTGGAAGACCTCAGAGGAGATGGACACCGTGGTAAGATCCAAGGAGGAACCACCGTCAGACTCAACACCAACGGGAACCAAGACCTCTGGGGCCAGTGAGGTAACACAGACACCGCCTGGGCCCCCACCCTCTGGACTTTCAACAGGAACGCAGGGATGAGGGGAAGGGAAGGAAGGCATACAGCACCCAAGGAGGCCACATGAGGGACAAGGCTTCCACATCCCACGCCACCCTCTCCGGAAACCAGGAAAAAAGAGGGGCAGGAGAGCATTGGTCCTGGAAGCAAACAAGTCCATCTTAGGAGTCCCAAACCTCCGGAAAATCAAGCGGAACACCCTGGGAGACAGACATAACATCAGGGAGGAAGGAAATCTGCGACTCAGGGCATCCGCCACCACATTGTCCGAGCCTCAGATGTGCTGAGCCGAAATGGCCTGGAGATGAAGCTCTGCTCAACCCGCTATAGTACAGGCCACACGATTCAAAAACTGACTGTGAGTACCGCCCTGATGATTCACGTAAGCCACCGTCGCAGTGTTGTCGGACCGCACCAGAACACTGCAACCCAACAGTGGACCCTGGAAGTACCGAAGGGCTCTCTCCACAGCCAACAGCTCCTTCCAGTTGGAAGAGTGCCGGGTCTCCGACCCCTGCCAACAAGCTAGCACGATCCACTGACCCAGAGTCGCACCCCAACCCAGTGCACTGGCATGCGTCGTCAGAACCACCGGCGGCGTGGGATGCAACCACATGCCCCGGGAGAGATTGAAAGCATCCATCCACCACTGCAGGCTGCGCACCACATCCGGAGACACTGGAACCTCCAAGTATAAATCCTGAACAGGGAAATGAACAAAGTGGTGAAGATGCCACAGCAAGGGACGAAGATGCAACCTGGCCCACGGAACAGTGAACACTGAGGCCACCATGTACCCCTACACCTCCATCCAATGAAGCAGGGAAGCTAAGGTCCGAGACAACAGAGACCCCAACAACGACTGCCGACGTAGGATCAGGGAGGGAGGTAGGAACACTTTGCCCAGAACAGAGTCGAAGTCCGCCCCTATAAAAGAGCGCCTGGTGGCAGGTTGAAGATGGCATTTTGGAAAATTCGTCAGAAAGCTGCAGCTCTCTAGCGTACGAATGGTCAAAGCCAGATGTTGAGACATCACCAGGGCTGAGGGGGCCTGCAGAAGCCAGTCGTCCAGGTAGGGAAACACAGACATCCCATGGAGGTGAAGGTGAGCAAACAGGGTAGCCACCACCTTGGCAAAGACCCTCAGGCCGAAAGGGAGGGCACAAACTGCCAATACAGCCCTGAATGTGTGGCAAGATAGGACGCAGCATAAGCCTTCTTCAAAGAGGAGTCAAATGTTCTTATCAGCACCATCCTTCAGGACATTATCCTCAGCCATGGACAGACGCCCTACCAGACTGGCCACAATAGAGTCAACATGAACCGACTCCGGAATAGTATCCTCCATGTCCCTCAAGGGGTACAGCTAAGACATAAAGTAAGGCATCATGATACGGTCGGGATCCTTCCACTCCTTCAAAAGAACGTCCATCACGAAAGGATGAATGGGCAAGGCCTTGGCAGACTGCTTCTGAAACTGGGGTAAAATCATGTCCCTGGATGTGCTGGCGACCTCCTCATCAGGGAGACCCATATTGTCACTCACATGGGAAAGAATGTCCAGCAACATATCCTTAGAGATATATTTCCCCTTAAGGTCCACAGAACCCAAGGAGGACTCATCAGAAGAATCCAAACTGGAAATGTCCAAGTAGAGGTCATGCCCCCCTCCAGAGCAAACACCAGCTGCCTTCTTAGTGGGCTTCATAGCAGATAATGTCTCCAAAATTAACTTCTTCAGCCTGTCGTCATCACCCCCTTTACATTTCTTCAAGAGAGGGGCTGAATCCCCACTGCCCCTGGAAGAGGAGGGTGAAGAAAGAGTAGAGCAATGCCTGTGATTAAGACTATGCTTCCCCATACTGACCCACAGCGAAAATGACAGAACATGAACAATGTAGTGCACTCTCAAATACAGCACACCAGAAGGCAGAAAAAACCGCATCCAACCAGCCCCAGCGCGCATTCGGACAGGGAAGACACAAAGCCCGCTGTCAAACGTCACGCGGCATGGAAAGAATGCAGAGGCAGGGCAATACACGTCATGCTCCAGCCCAAAGGAGCCCACCCGCATGAAGTGTCGACCCAGCAGGCCACCATAGGCCACACATCACAGGGAGGGGCTCCAGCCGGTCCGAATACCGTGGCCGGCCATGTCGCCATCTCAAACCAGCAACGCAGCCCCCTCACCGAACGGGAGGCTGTGGCGTGTAAAAATAGCCTTCTAGCCAATGCTTAGCAGGGCCAATATCATTTGAAGCAACACAGCCGGCCGCCCCTCGCGTGCTTACTAATCATCGCGGCTAGCTCCATGTCCCTTAAAGGTATTGAACTGCTGGAGGTGGGCCGGCAGGAAACACTGCAACAGACATTTACCTCTGCAATACTGGACGTCCGTAAAGCAGGACTCCCGGGAAGCGGCCGCAGTCAAATCTCTGCGGTCGGTCAAGATAAGAAAGAAGGTGACCAAGGTCCTACCAAGCCCAGCAAGCCAGGCACCCGGCAGCACATCAACTAACGGAGTCCAGGAGGCCTCCGAACGCGTCCCGACTCCAGATGCTCCCACAACGGTCCCCAGGCACTCCCATAGCCCAGCAAAAGGAGAATCCAGGAGACAACATGGTGGAGGTAAAAGCCCGGTAGTTACCTCAGCATCCCCAGTCATGTTCACTGACAGGAAACAAAACAGGAAGTGCTTTGTGCTGGCTATTTTATTATGCGCAAATCACAAAAGGGTTTGGCCCTTAATCAGTAGGCCGGGCCGATAAACTAGAAACCACCACAGAGAATGCCAATACTGATAATCATTCATTGATCCTTTCGTACCAAGATCAAAAGACCTAATCAATCTGATCTGAAAAAACTTTTTTTATTTTGATCACTTTTAGTTAATTTTGTTCTTTTTGAATTGTTTTTTGAAAAAATTATTTTTAAAATTTTCTGACATCAACCTTTTTACATATTAGACATACACTGAGAACACAACATAAATCATTAAATAACACAAAATTGTCAATGTACAAACATTTCACATTACATTACAAACACATAAAACACATTTTTAGCTCTGGTTCTGTATAACATTTTTCTATCCACAGTTGCATAAACCACCGTAATACCTCTGAGCATTGTCTACATTGATTGATTTTCAGCTTATTTCAGAGGAAATGGCCAAATGGTGACCCTACTCTGCTCACTTCATTTGTATAGCAATTAAAAAGCAAAGATGTTTGGTGAGCACGAGTGATATTTCATCCAAATGAACACCTATTTGGTCAACACAAAAACAGTCGACGCGTTTCGAACCCACTTAGATTTCTTGACGGGTTCTCCTCAGGACACAGAACAAATAAAGAGCTGTGTGCATCTTTGCACCAGCCGGACAGAGGTAAGGTGATTTAAGTGAGCTCGGGCAGGGTAGAAATGTGGGTTCAGAGGCAAGTCGCTGCTTTGATGTAGCCAACTAGGAAATGGCCTGTGAAAAGGGGCTTGTTATATCCTGTTTATTTAAGTATATGTATCCCAGTTTACCTATCTCCCTGCTGCTCAGCCAGTGTGAATGTTGAGAGTGGAATGTTGGTGTGACTGTGATGCTTGGAATGTTTGGGTGCCTGTGTGGATGAGTGGTGACAGTTGGAAGATGGGCTGAGCAGCAGGCAGGCTGCTCCTGGTGGGGCTGTAGTATAAGGATTACCAGGCTAAAGGGCAGGTGTACAGGGAAACCAACTTATTGTACTTGAATGCCATCCTGCAACTTGATCTTAATAAAGAAACACTTAAAATACAACTCGGCTACGTCTGGTAAGATACAACAGGGCTACTGCCTCATATTTTTTTTAGGTCTAGCTACAAGACAGCACACTCAGCGAAAAACCTATTGCGACTTTACTGTGAGTAATAGCCTGCTTATTGCTTGCAATTGATTTGGCTTTATTGACACGCTCATTTGCTTGCTTCTTATTCAATAGCTTACCTTCCTCTGCTTGTGTTTGCCCCTCCCCTGGAGCATAGTTGCTTTACCATCATCTTGATTTGACTGATTTGTGTCCTTCAACTGGTCCCTTTTAGGGAACTACTTTTTTCTTTTTGTTTAAGCCCTTCACGAGAGTGCATGTTTTCTAGCTCTCTCCTTTGTGGGCAGCTTCCCCTCTTTAGGTCTACCCCAACTTGTTTGTTGCCTACCCAATAAATCCCTGTCATCTTTTTTATTGCTTATACCTTCTTGTTTTTCAACCACTCTTCATCCCCGCCCCTCCCTCCCACACTTCCTCCGTCCACATGACCCTATTTTGTTTGGGCCCGGAGGGAAAAAAACCAGCTTCAATGTCCGATTCTCGCTGCTAGTGTTGCAAATATTTAAATTGTCAGCAAACTTTATCATCTTTGTTGAAATACCTTTTTCTTTTTGATGTGAAGCAACTCGATCATTTAGCTCCCTTTGTAACATTACGTGTAGCTATGCACACATACTTGTTAAACCATGTCAATGTCCTCACCGCCAGCACATGCTCCTTTAAAGCTGCTTGACTCTTTTTGTTTATTGTCTCGTTTACAGCAAAGACAGTTGGGTTGCTGCTGGCGTAGAGAGCGCCAAATGTTTTAGGATTTTCCTGGTGTTGCTGCTGAATGCTTTTGCTTCCCCCTATACTTACCTTCCTGTAGCGATGACTGCAAGGCTTTTACTGCCATCGAGTGCCTATGATTATGACTATGCTTCCCCATACTGACCCACAGCGAAAATGACAGAACATGAACAATGAAGTGCACTCTCAAAAACAGCACACCAGTAGGCAGAAAAAAACGCATCCAACCAGCCCCAGCGCGCATTCGGACAGGGAAGACACAAAGCCCACTGTCAAACGTCACTCGGCATGGAAAGAATGCAGAGACAGGGCAATACACGTCATGCTCCAGCCCAAATGAGCCCACCCGCATGAAGTGCCGACCCAGCAGGCCACCATAGGCCACACATCACAGGGAGGGTGTAAAGATGAGGCTCACAACGAAGCGTAGGTGGAGATTGTTTATTAAGATATAAACAATATCATAAACCCACCAGTGCGGAAAACAGAGCACCTCCAGCACCAGCAAACTCAGCATACATAATGCCCTAACACATTCTAACTGGTGACCTAGCAACCAACAGTTCTACAAAGCCTAGGGACACGAGAGCAGTGACATACTAAAGATTCCACTCAACATGTTCCCTCTTATTATTATTTTTTTTTAAAAAGAAATAGGAAAAGGAAAAGTAAAGAGTGAGGAAGAGATAAAAATGAGAAGAACAAGGAAAGGTGAGAAAGAGAGGAGTGAAAGAAAAGGAAATTACTTTAATACAAAATCATCAAATTTCTTGGGTAACTTAACAACTCTTTTCAAGCCAGTATCAGATTTGACATTTTCACGAGTTAACTCCTTAGAGTAAGAAACATCATTAACATGAAGGTCAGAAATAGCATGAGATTTGACAACAGAATCGGATGACTCTAAACATGAATTAGAATCCAAGTCAGAAAAATTTCCGACCACACGTGTATCAACATCAGCATTATCCACACTGGGAACCCCAGATCCAAACTTCCCTTTAGAAACTTTCAAATCAAAAAAAGAATCATCGGAGTTCATCACATTAAACATTTTCTCTTGACCCGGTTTAAGAAGAACTATGGAACTTTTGTTCCACCAACCTCTTTTGTGTAAAAGAACAGCACTGCCAGAAACATGAATGACCCGTACAGGATCAGTAAATTTAGAAGTACCTTTGCGTTGTAAACCAGGCTTAATAATACGAACCCAATCCCCTGCACCAACAATTTTAGATTTGGTTCTATGTACATCATCATGGTATGCTTTGTTTTTTAAAGCAGCTTCATCTAAATTTTTCTTAACCCTGTCTACAACCTTCTCAAAATCCTTGTGAACAGTAAAATCACAACAAGGCGAAATAAGGGTACCACTCTCTCTTCCCCTCATTAAATAATAAGGGGAAACACCTGTGACAGAGTGAGGTGTAGTATGATAGGACCAAAGCTTCTCTTTAAGGAAATCAAGAACATTCCTCTTACTCTCAAGAGCAGACTGTATGCCCTCTTTAATGAATCTGTTGGCTCTTTCCACTTGACCATTTGCTTTTGGACAATATAGAGGAGCCCTTTCAGCTTGAGTACCACATTTTTTAGAAATTCAACCATTTTGGATGAAATAAATTGAACTCCATTGTCAGACATGAGTAACTTGGGAAAACCTTCCATTTGAAAAACTTTTTCCAAAAACTTGATGACCACATCAGTGTTGGGATTCTCAACAAAATTAAAATAAATCCATTTGGAAAAATTATCAACCAACACAATCAAAAATCTATATTGTCTGCCTAAAGTATCATAGGGCCCTGAAAAATCAATAGATACCTTCTCCCACGGTCCTTTAGGATTCTCTCGTAAACCAACCGGTTCACTAGACATTTTGCAATGTTTATCCGACCGCACACAGACAAAACAAGCATCAACAAATTTGTCAACAGAGGCGTCCATACCAGGCCACCAATAATGTTGTCTAAGTGATCTCTTGGTACTAGAGACACCATTATGACCATAATGAGCTAATTTAATAAGCTTAGATCTAAGATCCATTGGAGGAATAATTAAGTCATGTCTGACCAAAAACCCATTCTCGATACTGAGCTCACTAGATACTTGTGCATAACTGTGCAATCCTGTCTCAAGATTCCTAGTAGGTGGCCAGCCTTGAACAAGAAATTGCTTCACCTTATTAAGCAAAACGTCCTCATCCGAAAACTTGATCCATTCAGCTTCTGAAACTTTACCCTCACAACTGTGCAAAATGTCCACCAATGCAACAACACACTCATGATGATCAATGTTAGACTCATCATTGACATTTTTAGCTGGCAATCTAGACAAACAATCAGCTGTAACGTTTTTCCTCCAGGAATGTGTAGAATCTCAAAATTAAACTCTTGCAATCTGGCAATAAGTCGAATAAGTCTAGAAGAGGCTTTTCCAGAACGTACACCATCCATCATATACACTAATGGCTTGTGATCCGTAACCAATTTAAAAGGTTTTCCCCATAAAAAATTCTTAAACTTCTCTACAGCCCAGACACAGGCAAGAGCTTCTCTCTCAATAGTACTGTAATGTAGTTCAGCACCCCTCAAAGCTCTAGATATAAAAGAAATGGTCCTCTCTTTGCTATCCACAAATTGACTAAAAACAGAGCCTAACCCAATAGAACTGGCATCCACAGTAACAACAGATTCACCATTGGGGTCGAATGTTTTAAGAGCGGGAGCTCGTGAAATGAGTGTTTTGACTTTTTCAAAAGCATTGTTGTGATCATCAGTCCATACAAAAGATACACCTTTCTTGAGCAGTTGCCTAAGAGGTTCGACCACTAGAGCATACCCCTGCACAAATCTGGCATAGTATTCTCCGAGTCCTAAAAAGGATCTCAAAGAATCTTTATCATATGGCTTTATGGCATTGTTAAGAGCACTGATTAAATCTACCTTGGGGAAATGCCCTCACAAGAAATTCTGTGTCCTAAATAATCAATTTCCCTAACACAAAATTTGCATTTCTCTTTGCTAACAGTCATGCCTCTGTCATCTAGTTTGGTAAGAACTTTATCTAGTATGGAATCATGCTCATCATGAGACTTAGCAAAAATAAGGATGTCATCTTGGAATGCTTGGACCCCAATAAGATCTTGAAACAAAATGTCAACCAATTTTTGAAAAACGCTAGCTGCGGAAGCTAATCCAAACGGCATTCTCAAAAATCTATATACTCCAAAGGGAGTGACAAAAGCTGTTAAATCTTTGGAATCCTCATCCAAGATTACCTGATGATACGCCGACTTAAGATCGACAATAGAAAAATATTTGGCATCATTGACAGCCGTGAGTAATTCTTGAATCCTGGGAAGAGGATGACTGTCAATGATAATGTTCTTATTGAGCGATCTTAAATCAACACACAGCCGTAAATCGCCATTTTTTTAAGAGCGATCACAATAGCCGAAATCCACTCAGAGCTATTGGTAGTTTCAATTATGCCTTCAGCACATAAATTGTCAAGATGTTCTTTAAGTTTTTGACGAACCCCTAATGGTACCATACGTACCTTGTGCTGTACAGGTATGGCACCTTTTTTAATTTGATGTGATGAGAAAAACCCTTCACACAACCCACTTTATCTTCAAACACAGCGTTATGTTTTGTTAATATGATATTAGTACTTGAATTTTGAGTAGCAATTTGATTAACAGAAATGTCCCTTAGCCTAATTGGAGTATCAGTACCTGGACATAACATTATGCCCAACTTGCCTAAATCATACCACCCAACAATGTTCTTACCATTGACTGCTACATAAATTTTTGTGAAAATGCAGCGTCCCTGAAAATTTAAATTATCCTCAAAGAAACCTAACATTTCAATGTCGAAATTGCCAAACGCTTTGGGATTGACATCCGTAGCTTTAAGTTGCGTACCTTTCCATTTTTCTTCAAAAGTAACATCAGAAATGACAGTAATAGGAGAACCTGAATCAGCCATTACCTCCAATGTGACATCGCCAATAAGGACTTCACCCAAAGGTGCTTTGAAACTAACACCAACCATATTGACATTATTCATGGGATCATACAGGGTAATAATCATATTCTCAAGATCGTTAGTCATCTCACTAACAGAATTCACATTTACATTAGTACTATAAGCATTTGTGCCGCCTCTTACGTTCTTACATAAAGTTTGAAAATGGCCAACTTTATTGCATTTAGAACACCTTCTCCTGATGGCTGGGCATTCCGTGTTGTTAGCAAGATGGAACTTGGAACCACACCTGTAACAAGAAGGTTTAAAAGGCCTAGCAACATTGTTAGCTTTAAACACCTTCTTGCCAACTTGAATAGCACACACAGGATTGTTAACTACACTATCCTCCGATGATAACACTTTAGATGACTGTATAGATCTTTCAATACCTTTGGCTATATCCAAGATTTCATTTAACGTGGGGTTACGACAGGCCAATAATCTTTCTTGTATTTTTTTTGAATCGCAATTGAACACAAATTGATCTCTTATACAAACATCAACATGAGATCCAAATTCACAATTGGCAGCAAGCACCCTCAATGCTGCTACGTATTGTTCGACAGTTTCATCTGCAAACTGTTTCCTCTTGTGAAAAGCATGACGTTCAATTAAGACATTAGGTTCTTCAGTAAATTGTTTTCCTAACCTAGCAATGGCTTCCTGAAAACATCCCAAGAGTCACCTGCTCCCGATGGTGCTGCAATAGGAGGTAAATTTTCAAATATTTCAATTGCAGCAGATCCCAAATAAGTAAATAAAAGCGCATGTTTCCTTTCAGCAGAAAACTCTTTACCATCAATTGCCACAATATAGTTCTCGAAAGATTTGTACCATTTCTTCCAGACTAAAGTGGGTTTTCCAGGTACACTCAAAAATATTGATGGTTGATTGCAGACTTGTGACGCAGCCATGACTGAATAAAATTATATTTGTAAGCAGAATAATATGAAGACAAAAAAAAAAATATATATATATAATAAAAAAAAATTGAGCTTACAAATAAAGTAGTCAAAAGCTTAGTACAAACTCAAAGTGTGTGCATCACTGAAGTTGACACACATGAAGTATTAAAAGCGCGCTTTGCAAGTAATATTGTAGAATTCAAAATGAATAATCCAGATGTATGCAGTCATAAAGAAGATTCAAAAAAATTCACTTCTGAATATTCACAAAACCCTTTAAAAGAAAAGTGTTTACCTTAACCAGCATGCGGTGAAACACTAAAGGGCAAGAAAGATCAAGGTGTGTGTATCACCGATACACTGCATGACACACTGCAGAACGAGTTGCTGCTGAAAAGCAGATTAGTCGGGAAAAGAAAAAAATTCAAAATGGCCGTCACGCACAGCGTGATGTGACGTTAGATGTCAAGAGGAAATAGACCTTGTTACGGTAGCGTGTGGCGAGGCAGGATTGACGTAGCCACGATTGTCAATGACGAGCACAACAGCGCGAGTAAGATGGAAGAGCTCGCGCAGGGCCCGCTTCAACTGTCAACTGCCACAGCATACTGTCAAAGGTAAGAAAATACCATAATAATAGATAATGTCCTCAAAACGGCAGCGGTGGGTCGGAAGATGCAGACACACAGCAGCGGCACTTCAGAGGGATGAGGCAGCGGCAGGGAAAGCTTTTTCCGCCGAAGTAGACGCGTGCGGAGAGTAGTCTCGGTTTTTTCCTTCACAGTGGGTTGAATTCCCAGTCGTCGCCAATGTAAAGATGAGGCTCACAACGAAGCGTAGGTGGAGATTGTTTATTAAGATATAAACAATATCATAAACCCACCAGTGCGGAAAACAGAGCACCTCCAGCACCAGCAAACTCAGCATACATAATGCCCTAACACATTCTAACTGGTGACCTAGCAACCAACAGTTCTACAAAGCCTAGGGACACGAGAGCAGTGACATACTAAAGATTCCACTCAACAGAGGGGCTCCAGCCGGTCCGAATACCGTGGCCGGCCATGTCGCCATCTCAAACCAGCAATGCAGCCCCCTCACCGAACGGGAGGCTGTGGCGTGTAAAAATAGCCTTCTAGCCAATGATTAGCAGGGCCAATATCATTTGAAGCCACACAGCCGGCCGCCCCTCGCGTGCATACTAATCATCGAGGCTAGCTCCATGTCCCTCAACGGTATTGAACTGCTGGAGGTGGGCCGGCAGGTAACAATGCAACAGAAATTTACCTCTGCAATCCTGGACGTCCGTAAAGCAGGACTCACGGGAAGCGGCCGCAGTCAAATCTCTGCGGACGGTCAAGAGAAGAAAGAAGGTGACCGAGGTCCTACCAAGCCCAGAAAGCCAGGCACCCGGCAGCACATCAACTAACGGAGTCCAGGAGGCCTACCTGTCTGGTAGGCTAGACCTAAAAAAATATGAGGCAGTAGCCCTGTTGTATCTTACCAGACGTAGCAGGGTTGTATTTTAAGTGTTTCTTTATTAGGATCAAGTTGCAGGATGGCACTCAAGTACAATACGTTGGTTTCCCTGTACACCTGCCCTTTACCCTGGTAATCCTTATACTACAGCCCCACCAGGAGCAGCCTGCCTGCTGCTCAGCCTATCTTCCAACTGTCACCACTCATCCACACAGGCTCCCAAACATTCCAAGCATCACAGTCACACCAACATTCCACTCTCAACATTCACACTGGCTGAGCAGCAGGGAGATAGGTAAACTGGGATACATATACTTAAATAAACAGGATACAACAAGCCCCTTTTCACAGGCCATTTCCTAGTTGGCTACATCAAAGCAGCGACTTGCCTCTGAACCCGCATTTCTACCCTGCCCGAGCTCACTTAAATCACCTTACCTCTGTCCGGCTGGTGCAAAGATGTTTGGAGCGGACTGGGGGGCGTTGATGTGTGTCCACAGGGGGTTAGGGACACATGATGGGAAGGCAAGGTAGGGGTCTAATAGGGTGCTAGACCGCAGCATGTTAAAGACTACTGGAAGCACTTTAATGGAAATCACTGGAACCCAGGAAGCCGGGCATTGCTGTTTGCAGGAACATTATGCAAACAGTTCTTTTCGCCCTATAAAGATTGGCGCCTAGCTCGCCCATCCCAAAAGCCGGCACTGAGCAGAAGTTGGAAGGCGGCTGACGGACCGAGCCCTTCCTACGATGCGCCTTCTTTTCACACACCATATCCGGGTGCACAAATGTGGTCACGAGCTACGACAAAGACATCAAGTGCCCTGCGCGTTACCTGCATTGTGGAAAAGAAGGGCGAGACAAATCAGGTGTCCCATCGAAAGCAGCTTGTAGTCGAGGTGAGGACTATATACAAAATTAATAAGGCTTTTCAGCCACTGGCGAGAAATCCCTTCTCAAGGTACATCAAGCCTTCTACTTTCGATTTCTCTATCGTTCGCTTGAAAATGGCATATCCGGATTTGTGCAATACAGAGAATGGCCAGCAAGGGACGCGCGTACATTAAATAACATTTAGACATCACTTATTTGTCGAATTTCGAGCGTTCTCGACCCAGCCAGACGTCTACAGGATAGACTAGAGTGCAACCAGTAAGAGGCGCCAGTGACAATAGGTGGATTCGTTTTATATTTAACTTTACAGAGTATTGAGTTTACATTGAAGTACGTGTTTACTGTTGACAAAAACGAATATCACTGGTTTCAAAACAGCTGGTTCAGAGACCCCTTTCAGGCTGAAAGGGGAGGCGGGTGGGGGGATTTATGTGACTTGAGTCAGTATTGTGGAAGGTGACTGTAAAGGTTTTTCACAAGCGACCATTCTAGGCGGACGACCGAAGAAAAAAAAACACAAAAGTATCACAGGAATGTATTTTGAGTTAAAGCTTTGTCATATGCACTACATTTCTGCTTGTTTAATACTGGGGATAGGAGTTTGCTTGAAACAGAGCAGACCGAAAAAAGCGCTTCAACACCTCATTAGGGGTAGCAAGCACTATATAAATACAACACATTTTCCCTCTTCTATCCCTCCGCTATCCTTCTCTATCCAAATAACTGACTAATATCCACCACTCAAATTTCATATTTCACTATACTAATTCACCACTAATCCTTATGGGTTCCGGAGTAGCGTGCTACTCACCAAGAAAGTGCTTCAACACCCCATTAGGGGTAACAAGCGCCATATAGATGCAAACCTTTTTCCCCTCCGCTATCCTTCTCAATCCAAATAACGGACTAATATCCAACCACTCAAATTACTTTCATATTTCACTATACTAATTCACCACTAACCCTTTATGGGTTCCGGAGTAGCGTGCTACTTGCCGAAAAAGCGATTCGATGCCTCGTCAGGGGTAGTAAGCACTATATAAATGCAATTACAATACAATACCTATTGGCGTTGGCCAACGATTGTTGTATTATACGTCATATATCCTTGGGTGGCTGTGTGAGATACCCCTTGCAAAAGCTGCTTTGCTCCACGATGCCTCCTATTTTTGCCACGACTTGTTCACCTTGCTTTGTAGCATATGTTGAGACTCTTCCCTCCACAGTTTCTGATCTCCCCACATGCTTCAGGTGTTTAGCCTTCGGTGTACAGAGATGTATTAATAGAAAGACACACCAGCAAACCCTATTAGTGGACAGGGACTAGAGTGAACACCTCATAATTTAGGGTATTTTAAAAATTCAGGACAAAGGGTCAAAATTCAGGGCAAAAGGTCCATTTACGGATGCATCCCGGGAGCAGCCATACCCCACTAATTCATTAATCAATTAATTAATTTACTATTTTTATATTGCACTATTTATTTGCTGTGCTCTGTATGAGATTGCCTCTAGGTAAGCTACATTCAGGTGACGCATTATGTCCTTGTTCATTAGTAAATTGATGGCCTTGTGCACGGTGTCAAGAGCATAACCCCTACCCAATCTTTCTTGGGAGAAGGTAACTGCAAAATTTTTATTATGGTTATAAACATTTTTAAAACCATGGCTAACAATTTGGGATACATTAGGTAAGTGATTTTTTTCACCTTCTGCTAGCTTAGACAAGTTGAACAAAAATATCTGCCTCACCTCACCCTCCACTAGACGTCAAACCAAAAAAAATAACGAGGCAGAGCAGATAATGTGGGCGACAGTCTCACACCCAATGTCATGATATGAGGTACCCACAACTTGTCTGTAGTCTCACAGCACCAAGAAGGCCCGACTGCTGCATTAGAATATGCATCAGGGACTCTACATTTATCTCAGAACTGAGTGCCTGGACACCAGAGAGAGAATCAATGAACAGGATGAAGTAGAGATCAGATGGGAGATCCACAACAGCTGACTGAAAGGGTCATTGCTAAGAACCAGACAAATAAGGATGAAAAGAAAAATGCAGGACAATTTCAAAAATCCGACCCTCCATGAGTAATGGAAAGTATTGGGTACCTGGAGAGTAGTCTTAGCAGAGAAGACAGAAACAGAAGAGGCACTGTCAAATGGTTGACTAGGCATCATTGGCAAACTCTACTGGTGCAATGGTCCATTGATAGTGCTTGTGCAGGGCGGGCAGGGGCCAGGCCCCTTGGAAGGTTGGGCCTTCGACAATTGCCCGCTCTACCCAGGTCTTAAAATGGTTCTGCAGTCGAGTCACGTCCGAACCAGTGGTCAGGCTCCTCCCCAAGTGGCAAAGAACACGCAGAACCTTCAGAATATTTGTGATGCAAATGACACAACAAACAAAATATAAGAACATGATAAAGACTTTAAAAGGTAGAAAGTGTTTCTTTAACATGTGTATTTCAATTTAGTACATTTGATCACAACATTGCAATGACATGTATTTGAAGTGAAAGTTTCTAAACATGAACTTTAAAATCTTTATTAACCCTCCCTCCTGACAAAGCCATGAGCGAACAAAGTGAATCAATTGTCTGCCGTCCCTTACATCATGGCCAATAATATTTTATGGATGGTGCAAAATTACAGGCCATTAAGCGTATCCAAGGGAGGTTTTTGTACAGGATCCATCTTGAACTCAATTACTTGAAAGTGTTCTCAAATATCACTATCAAGTAAATTAGACACATGAAGTAACTTGATTTGACTTAAATCACACAATTTAGTAATGCGGGTAAGTCGGGATTTGAACTCAGGTTTCCTGGTAACACATAGTGCAATTAAGCCACTGACTCAACTACCTTCTTTTTCTCAATCGTTTTTAACACCAGAGGACAGTGTTTTTGTACAATTCTGTTGGATGAATAGAACACTGTGTTAAGTAGATACAGATTCCAGGTTAATTTGACAAATCTAAAAAAAAAATAAAAAAAAAGATTCATAGTGAAGGTTGCACCAAATGCTAACATCACTGGCTTTCGCAGACTTTACATAGCTATTCAATGCAGCGGTGAAAGTACATTACAAAAGTATGGCAACTGTGATCTTGAGTGCAATGGGGATGGGGTCAGTGAATGTGGAGGCAGAATCAAAGGCATGGCTAAAAAGAACAAAATATGTTTTTACTATTTTGTTGATCTTTCAACATCAGGTAACTGTATCTAAACCTCTGTTGGTTAATTTGATCACTGCAGATGTATGTGTGTGCAAGCAGAGGCACATACAATTTAATCCTGTTTGGTGCAGCAGGGAATAGTGACTTGTATATTTTAGTGCTAGGAAGTCCCTGTCCATCACAGAAAGCACTGTGAATGAGTACGTTATTATTTTAAATTTGTATTACACACAGTATAAGACCAGGCTATCACAAAATGTGGAAAAGAATTTAGGTTAAAGATAAAAAAGTGTTTCCAAAGTGCAGATTTTAGTAATATGCAGATTGTACCTGGTGCAAACAGTTTTATAACTGTCCATTAAAAGCCCGCACTCCACAGCTCAGTTTGGAACACTCTTACAATGACTCTCAAAAAGAATAAATCTTTGTCTTCAAGAAGCTTAAAGTGACTCCATTCATTAAGGCCTATACCACCTTCAAAGCTCCCTTTACATTTGCAGGTTAACCAATTACAGACATTAATAAAAATAATAATAATAATACAGCCATTTATAAAGCGCAAACAGCTGCCTCCCAAAGGAGGTGTCCCGGCGCTGTAACAACAAGTGACAGCGAAATAAAAGGTCAGACAACCAGCCACCCACCGGAATTAATCCAAGTTAAAAAGCCAAGTCTTAACTGCCTTCCTGAATAGACATTCTGATTCAATTTGCCGCAAAGCAAGCGGCAAAGAATTCCATAGCTTAGCCACTCTCACCACAAAGGATCTGCCACCCCATCGCTCCTTCCTAACTAGTGGGATGACAAGCAGATTCTGATTATTGGATCGCAATAGGCGAGTCTGTTTGTAAGCACATAATCGTTGTTTCAGATATCTGGGACAGAGTCCATGGAACGACCAAAAGACTAAGGATAAGGCCTTAAATGTAATTCTGTTGGCCACGGGTAGCCAGTGAAGTTCCTTAATGTGCGGAGAGATATGTTGACGCATAGGTACGCGTCTAATCAATCTCGCAGCCGCATTTTGAACCAATTGTAGTCTCTTAACCATGTAAGCAGGTAGGCCCAGATAGAGGCCATTTGCATAGTCCAGTCTGGACGTCACAGTTGCATGAACTACGGTTCGACGACAGTTTTCTGGTAGCAAGTATAAAAATTTCCTCATGTACCTCAATTTTCCAAAACAGGAGGATGTTACTTGCTGGATTTGAGAGGAAAAGGACAGATCTGCCTCCCATTGTACTCCTAGATTTTTAACAGTGCCTGCTGGGGTGGGTGGTAACCCCATTTCCTGCGGCCACCACAAGTCCGAGTCTGGAGGCTTGTTGGTCCCAAAGAACATCACTTCTGTCTTTTCAGCATTTAATTTTAATTTATTGTTATTCATCCAAACTGCAACATCCTTGAGGCAACTCTTGAAGCTCTTAAAGGAATCAGCTGACTGGTCTTTAAAAGGGAACACCCAAGATATTGCCTTGACCCCCCAGTTAGCAATAAGTGAAAACAGGGGTGCCAAATAGATGTTGAACAGCAGTGGACTTAAAGCTGATCCTTGGGGCACCCCACACCACAAGCGCTTCTGCTCAGACTGATAAGGTTGTAAAGCCACCCTTTGAGTCCGCTTGTGGAGGAATGACCTCACCCACTCAAGGGCAGTTCCCCTAATGCCGCAATCCTGAAGGCGTCGAACCAAAATATCATGGTCTACCGTATCAAATGCGGCAGATAGATCCAGGAGCACCAGCATGGCTGATGCCCCCGAGTCAACCGCCAACCTCACTGATTCAGCCACCTCTACAAGGGCCGTCTCTGTGCTAAAACCGGCACGAAAGCCAGATTGAGTGTCGTGTAATATGTTATTGCTCTCAGAAAATTTAGCCAATTGTCGCTGGACAACCTTTTCCAGCATCTTGGCTGGCGCCGGCAGTAAAGTAATAGGTCTGTAGTTAGACAGTACCCCAGAATCAACATTGGGTTTTTTCTTCAGAGGCAGAAGTGTGGCATGCTTCCATAATTCAGGGAAGGTGCCAGAACCAAGAGAGGAGTTCCATATGTGTAATAGCACATGAACGGCGGAGTGAGCTACTTCCTTCCATAGTTTGGGGGGGCATGGGTCCCCTGGGGCACCTGACCTGCACTTCAGCATCTCAGCCAATGCCTCCTGCTGAGAAATAGGGGCAAAACAGGATAAAAAGGATTTCGGGTCACTCCTCTCTCTGACATCTGATATGACTGTTTCTACTACATCTGTAAAAGAGTTGTAGACCACACGAATTTTACTGTAAAAAAAGTCAGAGAGTTCCTCACATAGTAAGTGCGACGGCTGTGCGTCAATCACTAATTCGCGGGGTTTCAGAAAGGAATTAACCATCTTAAACAATCCTTTGCCTGGTTTGTCCAAGTTATTAATCTGTGTAGCTATATAATCCTTTCTAGCCACCTTAATTGCTCTGTGCAGCTCTTTCAAGGAGGCTTTATAAGCCAGCTTAGCAGTAACAGAGTAATCCACCCTCCACTGGCGCTCCAGGCGTTTGCAGCTGCTTTTCAGTGTCCTGATGGACTCCGAAAACCACGGAGCGGAAGGTGAATTTCTCAGAGACTTGGAAAGTCTGGCAGGAGCAGAGGACTCAACTGCTGCTGCAATCCACTTATGAAGGCCAAGGCATCAGCATTGGGATCCTCCGATATTCCAGGTTGGCTTGTCTGCAAGATAGGCCCTAAAAACTCCTCAGTCATATATTTCCAATTCCGTTTTAAAAAGGAATGGGCGCTTGCATGTGCCAATGATATTCCTAAGCTAAAGGAGAAGGGTATAAGGCAGTGGTCTGTCCAGGCCAACTGTCTTGGGGTATCCACATTTAAATTCTGAATATTGGAGAATACCAAATCGAGAGTATGTCCTGCTTTATGTGTGGGAGCTATGACATGTTGAGTCAGGTTGGCCCCCGTAAGAGAAGACACAAGTTGCCAAGCCTGGGTGCAATTGCCGTCGTCTATATGGAGGTTAAAATCCCCTAAAATCGTATAGTTAGAGAACAAAATTGATTTCTGTGCCACAAAATTACAAAAATCCAACAGTATACCTGGACTGCAGTCTGGAGGTCTGTAAACCAGTAGGCCGGAAAAAGGAGGAAGTCGGGCCAACCTTAATGCAAAAATTGAGCCCTTCAATCTTATCCATGTTAACCAGCACTGAGGAGGTTAATTCCCAGGAGTCCTTTAAAATAATAGCGACTCCTCCTCCTCTTTTCCCGCCATCCCTGTTAGCGCAGCAAATTTTAAAACCCTGGGGGATGGCTAATGCCACCACTGCCATGGAGTCTTCCTTCAGCCATGTTTCAGTCAAAAAAACAACCTCACACTCATTTTCCGCAAGGAGTAGCCATATATCTTCTGCGTGTTTTACCAACGATCTACAGTTAATTAGGCATGCCCTAATCTGAGTGGCGTGTTTACTCTCCCTTATTTTAAGAACAGCCTTTTTATCCTGATTGTCCGGCCTCCCCAGGACCCAGTTGCAGGCAGGACACGAGCTAGGAAGCGCCCCAGCTGCTAAATTACAACAGTGGCTCATCGCACACTTATTTACATTAAAAGATAAAAGCTCACTTCTGGACCAATGATTTTTCTCCAGCCTCGACAATGGGGTAGCATACCTGGCGCTGGCCGCGATCCGGTCGCGGACGGGCGCAGACGGTCTTGACTTTGGTGCGCCCGCTGCGTGGCCGAGTACACATGTGAATTAAATACTGCTCACGATGCCGGGAGAGCGAGAACAGTGGGAGGAGCCGCGTCCCTCCACTCAAACAGCACACAGCTGCGGTGGAACGGGGGCCGGGAGCGGAAAAGTGCAAATGCTTAATGAGAGAGTACAAAGCAGCCCAGTAAGTACAATCTGTATTAAAATGTATATAATCACAGAATAAAACAGCATAAAAAACAACGTCAAACCCCCCTCTAAAATACAACAAAAAAATCCCTAGGAAGCAAAAAGCCTGTCGGCGCGCTGCCACCTATCGTTGCGCGGCTGAGCACACAGGCGATTTAAATACTGCTCACGATGCCGGGAGAGCGAGAACAGTGGGAGGAGCTGCGTCCCTCCACTCAAACAGCACACAGCTGCGGTGGAACCGGGAGCGGAAAAGTGCAAATGCTTAATGAGAGAGTACAAAGCAGCCCAGTAAGTACAATCTGTATTAAAATGTATATAATCACAGAATAAAACACCATAAAAAACAACGTCAAACCCCCCTCTAAAATACAACTAAAAAATCCCTAGGAAGCAAAAAGCCTGTCGGAGCGCTGCCACCTACATTTCTTTGAAGGCAGCAGGCACAGTGGCAAGGCAGCTTGTTTCTTGTTGAGCTGTCTGACCCTAGCTTGGGATAACAGCACATGAGTCTCCCTCCTTTCTTCTTCAGCTGAGCCATATCAACTGTCGGAATTAACATTTGTCTTTTAGAACAAAGGCTAAACTTACGTCT
Source organism: Calotriton arnoldi (assembly GCA_963921515.1). Taxonomy (NCBI): domain Eukaryota; kingdom Metazoa; phylum Chordata; class Amphibia; order Caudata; family Salamandridae; genus Calotriton; species Calotriton arnoldi. The sequence continues at coordinate 39,946 of CAWUFW010009815.1, read as the reverse complement.
GTTGAAACCTCCATCACGGAAAAGGGACATTATAGTTAATTTACGGGCCATCCGTTGAAATTAAGCATGCATGGTCACCCCTATTTAGGGTAAAAACACTGTCCGTTGCAAATGGCTCATCGCTAAAGAGACCATATTTTCTGAACCAAAAACCGGGACAGCCACAGACATAGAAGTAGGGCTTTACACTCACCATGGAGAATGAAGGTGCACAATACTGCACCCACCAAGACAGAAGAAGGACTACACTGCCACACCGACAACCTATTAAACAAGCATTTTCAATGCCAATAGGTCTCAGCTTAAAGAAATGTTGTATGGTAATGTGAAGCATTACAAGTAAATAGCATGGGAATTGATAGATATTTGTGTAAAAGCAACATACTGTAGAATAATATTGGTGTAGATTAAAAGGTCAAGTCACAGTTGCACAGTCAAGCTACACCTTTACATCTATGTAAGTTAATGAATGCCCCCTGCCCATCTCTGTTGCTGCCTGAGAAAACATAAATTATCTAGTTACCTAAGACTCTTTAATAGTATTACAATGCCATGTGTGTGCCCGTGAAACTAAGGCAGCTGGTTAATTAAACAAAATTATCACAGCACTTTTTTGTGGATGTACACCACTTCTGCTCAATCAAAATATGTACTCATGGCTCCCAAAATATGGGCAGAGCCAAAACCCCTTGAGTGATGATCACATAATTGTCTGGCGACAACTGCGCTGTCAAGCCAGACCATATAAAGAGTAAGTATACAAAACCCCAGCATTTTAGGTGCTGTGCACTTCTTTCCATTTAATAAAGAGGAGAGTGAAGATTTCAATTTGTTTAATATGACACATGAAAAGCTTAACCCACTTTGCGTGGCATTCTGGGACATGAGGTCTAGTATTTATAATGGTACAAGGATAGCAGTATCGGAATGCAAAACATGAAATAAAGGGATGTATAAGTTTTAATGTACATTTCCACTGGGAATACAAGAAATACATTCAAGGCCCCTTTGTGCCAACCTCTGAAACGTAGATGAGAACACTCCTGACACTGGATTATCCCCCTTTAAAACTTGCTGTGCTGCATCAAGGAGGTGAGGAAGCACAGCAAACAACTCTTTAGAGAATTTAGCTCCAGTTCCTGAGGGGAAGAGGGCCAGTGCAATGTGAGCATGCACTAAACAGTTATTACTGTGCGCTCTCGCCCTGGCACTTTCTAAAAAAACAGGACATGTATTTTTTTACAGTAATACAGTACATGTGTCCTGACGCAGACACAAACAATGAAAACCCAGGACTGTCCAGGCAAATTCTTGAAGTCTGGTCAACCTACTTGTTAGAATTGGGCGTCTCTAGTTGGCACAGGTAGGTACTTGTGACAAGTAGGGACCCTCGCCTCTAGTCAGGGTAAAGGGGTACACTCCTAAAATAACCCCTGCTCACCCCCTTGGTAGCTTGGCACGAGCAGACAGGCTTATCTCAGAGGCAGTGTGTAAAGCATTTGTGAACACATACAGTAATCTAGTGACACACTACAGATGGACACCACACAAGGTTTTATATCAAAAATAAGTATTCTTTATATAGTTTTAACACAAGACCATAAACGACAAAAATCCACAATACTGTACTTAAAATGGTAGTTTTAGCTTAGTTCAGTTCAGTTCTTAAGATGCGACACTTTAAGTCAATGTACCTTACGATGCGGGACGCTTCCACAACAAGCAATGTTGCAGCGATGGAAATGCGACAAAGTTCTGGTGCAAAGAAATAAAGACGTCAAGTTCTTCCTGATGCGGCACGCTTCTCCGAGGTTGCGAGACGTCTCGACTCGATGCGTCAGCTACAGCGGCGACACCCTTGTTCAGCGATGCGTCGACAGCGGCTTTGGCGGCGACCCTCTTCTCCGACGTGGCGAGACGCTTCCGCTCGATGCGACAACTGCAGCGGCGACACCCTTGTTTCGTGATGCGACGGCAGCAGCTCCGACGGCGGCACGCTTCTCCGTGGATGCGAGGCGCTTCTCTTGATGCGGTGCAATGCGACAGCTACAGCGGCGACACCCTCCTTCGGAGTTGCGACGGCAGCGGCTGCGACGGCGACACGCTTCTTCCTCGATGCGAGACTCTTCTCTTGATGCGGTGCAATGCGACAGCTACAGCGGCGACACCCTCCTTCGGAGTTGCGACGGCAGCAGCAGCGACGGCGACACGCTTCCTCTTCGTTGCGGGACGCTTCTCTCGATGCGGTGCAATACGACAGCTACAGCGGCGACACCCTCCTTCGGAGTTGCGGCGGCAGCAGCAGCGACGGCGACACGCTTCTTCCTCTTGAGTCGCGCTTCCAGCTCCTTGCGACACGCAGTCCCTTCAGAAGGCCCAAAACAGCAGCAGGCACTTCCAAAGGATTCTTGGGGAGCTGGTGGTTGAAGTCTGTTGTCCCTGAGACTTCAGCAGGAGGCAAGCTCTTTTCTCAAGCCCTTGGAGATACTTTACAAGTTGAATAAAAGTGCACACAAAGTCCTTTCTCCTTCCTTTGGCAGTCAGGCAACCACTGCAGGCAGATCCCTCTAGCTTAGGGATAGTCTTCTCCTCAGTTCCTTCTTGGTTCCGCTCCTCAGCAAAGGTTTCTTCTTGTTTCCCAAAGTGATCTAATTTCCTAGGGGTCTGGATCCCCTTTTTATACACAGTTTTCCTTTGTTCTCTGAAGGCAGAGAGGCCTCTGCCTAGTCAAAACCAGTTCTGGTCAGTCCTGGAGCACTTTGTTTTTCTGACTCCTTCTTTCCTTTCAGAATGTGGGGCAGGGTGCTCAGCCGCCTGGCAGGAGGTGGAGCCAGCATTGTGGAAGGCAGGCACAGCCCTATTCAGACCCAGGTGCAACTCCTCCCTCCACTCTGGATGCAGATCTTTCTATTCAGCCCTGTGCTGACTCACCCTGTCTCCTGTAGCCACCCCCAGCCCCTGTCACTCAATCTCCAGACAAAGAATACACAACCTAACAGAGGCAGGCTTGGAAGTTTAGGCAAGAAAATACCCACTTTCTAAAAGTGGTATTTTCAAACACAGAATGTTAAAACCAACTTCACTAAAAGATGTATTTTATCATTCTGAGTTCAGGCATACTAAATTCGTTTTTCTACCATGTTCCCTGGGTCAGTTCTGACTATAAGGTGTAATAGTCAGTCTGCCCATTCTGGCCTATGGGGAGCAGGTAGCCTTGCAATAGTGAAAAACGAAAATGGCTGTAATTCACTATTAGGACATGCCACACACACCAGGGCATGTCCTACCTTGTACTTACAATGCACCCTGCCCTAGGGCCTACTTTAGGGGTGACCAACATGCAGTAAAGGGAAGGTTTAGGGACTGGTAAGTGGGTGTACTCACCAAGTCGACATAGCAGCCCTAGGCTGCACCCAGGCTCTGCGATGGCAGGCCTGAGACACATTTTACAAGCCGCTTCTGTGGGTGGCACAACCAGTGCTGCGAGCCCACCAGCGGTATTGGATTTACAAGCCCTGGGCACACTCAGTGCACTGTACTAGGGACTGACAAGTAAACCAATCATCCAATCATGGAGTCACTAATACATAACGCAATTTATCATAGGGAGCACTTGCACTGTGGCACTGAATAGCAGTGGCACAGTGCCCAAAGCATCTAACGCCAGCAAAAATGGATCGGTAACATAGGAGGCATCATAAAAAATGGAAGGGAGACCCACGCCAAGGATGCCAGGTCTAACACGTGTCCCCTCCAGCTGAAATGTGGGGAGAACTACCCTACCTCAGGGGAGCTCTCTTCACTAAGGCGGAAAAATCTGGACAGACCATCAGCATTGGCGTGTTCTGTACCAGGGCGGTGTTCCACCGTGAAATCCATCCCCTGTAGGGAAATGGACCACCTCAACAGCTTTGGATTCTCACCCCTCATCTGCATCAACCATCTGAGGGGCCTGTGGTCTGTCTGAACCCGGAAGTGAGTCCCAAACAGGTATGGTCTCAGCTTCTTCAGTGCCCAGACCACAGCAAATGCCTCACGCTCAATAGCACTCCACCTCTGTTCCCGTGGTAGTAACCTCCTACTGATGAAGGCTACGGGTTGATCTAGGCCCTCCTCATTCATCTGTGACAGAACAGCCCCCACACCCTGCTCTGAAGCGTCTGTTTGTACTACGAACTCTTTGGAGAAGTTGGGTGCCAGGAGCACGGGCGCCGTGCACATGGCAGTTTTCAGGGCCTCAAAAGCTTTCTGACAGGTGTCAGTCCAAATCACTTTCCTGGGCTGCTTCTTGGAAGTCAGCTCTGTCAGGGGTGCGACGATGCTGCCATACCCCTTGACAAACCTCCTGTAGTAACCCGTGAGTCCTAAGAAGGCTCTCACCTCTGTCTGGGTTTTGGGGGGTTCCCAATTCAGGATGGTTTCAATTTTGGGTTGTAGGGGAGCCACCTGGCCGCTCCCCACTTGGTGTCCCAAGTACACCACAGAACCCTGCCCGATCTGGCACTTACTCGCCTTGATCGTGAGGCCTGCCCTCCGCAGCGCCATCAACACTTCCCAGAGGTGGCGCAGGTGTTCTTCCCAACTGGCGCTGAACACCGCGATGTCATCCAGGTAGGCGGCACTGAACGAGTCCAGTCCAGCCAACACCTGGTTGACCAACCTCTGGAAGGTGGCAGGGGCATTCTTCATCCCAAAGGGCATCACCCGGAACTGGTAGTGCCCATCTGGTGTGGAGAATGCGGACCTCTCTCTTGCCCCATCAGTCAAGGCGATCTGCCAGTACCCAGACGTTAAGTCAAACGTGCTGAGGTACCGTGCAGCCCCTAGCCGATCTATGAGCTCATCAGCTCTGGGGATGGGGTGCGCGTCAGTCCTGGTGACTGAATTGAGTCCTCGGTAGTCCACACAGAACCGGAGTTCTGGTGTGGCACCCGGTGCGGCAGCCTTTGGGACCAAGACCACTGGGCTGGCCCAAGGACTGTTAGAGGACTCAATCACCCCTAACGCAAGCATTTTGGAGACCTCCTCCTTGATGCAAGCTCTCACCCTGTCAGTCACCCTGTAAGATTTGTGCTTCACAGGTGTACTGTCCCCAGTGTCCACATCATGGATGCACCAATCTGTGACACCGGGAACCAGGGAGAACAGATCAGAAAACTGTCCCAGCAACTGGCGGCAGTCATTCTGTTGCTCAGGGGTCAGGGTGGAAGAGAGGTTGACACCATCCACTGACCCATCTTGCTCTGTTGCTGACAGGAGGTCAGGAAGAGGCTCGGTCTCCTCCTCCATCCCAGCATCTGTCGCTAAGAGCATGCCCACTTGGGACCTCTCCAAGTGGGGCTTCAGGCGGTTGACATGCAGGACCCTCAAGGGGTTCCTGGGAGACCGCAAGTCCACCAAGTAGGTAACCGGACTTTTGCGCTCTACAACCTCAAAGGGTCCGGTCCACTTATCCTGGAGCGCGCAGGGCTCCACTGGGGCCATGACCCATACTTTCTGACCAGGCTGAAGCTCTACCAGAGTGGCATTCTGGTCGTACCACCGCTTCATCTCCTCCTGGCTGGCTTCCAGATTCGCCTCAGCGAGTTGCCTGAAACGCCTAGTTTGGTTCCTAAAGGCCAGCATGTAACTGTATACATCCTGGGGAGGTTTCCTGGGAGATTGCTCCCAGCCTTCTTTGACCAAACTTAGAGGTCCTCTTACTGGGTGTCCATAGAGAAGCTCAAAGGGACTGAACCCTAGAGATTTCTGTGGCACCTCACGGTAAGCAAAGAGCAGGCATGGTAAGAGGACGTCCCACTTACGCCTCATAGGTTCCTCAAGACCCATAATCATGCCTTTGAGGGTTCGGTTGAACCTTTCAACCAAGCCATTTCCTTGGGGGTGGTAAGGAGTGGTAAACTTGTAGGTTACCCCACACTCCTGCCACAGGGACTTCATATACTTGGAAATGAAGTTGGTCCCCGGTCAGACACTACCTCGCTAGGGAATCCCACTCGGGAGAAAATTCCCATCAGTGCTCGTCCCACCACGGGGGCCGTCACTGTTCTCAGAGGTATGGCTTCCGGGTACCGGGTGGCATGGTCCACCAAGACCAGGATGAACCTGTTGCCCATGGCTGTCTTGGGGTCCAGTGGCCCCACAATGTCAATACCCACCCGTTCAAAGGGGGTGCTGACTACAGGGAATGGCTGGAGAGGAGCCTTGCGCTTCCTCCCACTTTTTCCACTTGCCTGGCAAGTCTGACATGTCCTGCAGTGAGTGTCTGAACTCCTGCGCATTTGGGGCCAATAAAAGTGGGTGACAAGCCTCTCAAAGGTCTTGTCCTGCCCCAAATGTCCTGCCAATGGAACATCATGAGCCAGCCCCAGTAGGAAGGCTCTGAAGCACTGGGGTACCACCAGCACACGGGCTGACCCAGGCTCAGCAACCTTAGGCTCAGTATACAGGAGATCATTCTCCCAATAGACCCAATGTGACCCAGACTGATCACCTGTTGCCTGGTCTGCAGCCTGTTGCCGCAGACCCACCAGAGAAGGGCATTCTTTCTGCTCCTTGCAGAATTCTTCCCTGGAGGGTCCTCCTTCTTGCTGCCAATGGGTCAGCTCAGGCAGGTCCCCCAGTTCAGCTACCTGTTCCCCTGTAGGCTCCAGGGCATCCCCCTCAGGGTCTGCCTCCTCCTGGACTGTGGGAACTTCTTGGGCCGGTTTCCCGCGCCCCCTGCCTCTTCTCGTGACGGCAGGTACCTGGGCCTCCCTCTCAGGCTCCAGGTCCTCTTGAGCACCTTTACTTGCTGCCATGGACCGGGTGGTCACACACGCCCAGTCAGGCAAACCCAACATCTCCAAATGAGCCCTTCGCTCCACCTTCGCCCAAGGTGAGCTCTCCAAGTCGTTCCCTAACAAACAGTCAACAGGCATGGCGGGCCTCACAGCTACCTGAAGAGTACCAGAGACCCCCCCACTCAAAGGGAACCTGAGCCACTTTGCAGTGACTCTCTGTGTTGTCAGCGGCAACAACTGGATAGAATGCATGGGGGACAACCTGCTCTTGAGACACCAGGTGACACTTGACAGCTGTCACACTGGCTCCTGTATCTCTAAGAGCCTCCACCCTATGGCCATTGATGGTCACCCACTGCCTGTATTTCTTAGTGTTATCAGGCAGCTGGGTCTTGGGGACCATCTCACAGTCTCCTAATGAGACAAGGGACATCTGTGCGGGGCCCCACCCCTCTGGGGCATCCATCTCCTCCCCCAGGGCTACACTAGCCATCTGCCGGGGGGCTGCACCAGGGGTGCGGGTTTTCCAAACTGGCGGCACTTGGGATCACTCGCTATGTGACCCAGGTCCCCACATTTGTAGCATCTCAGGGGTCCTCTTTGAACAGGTGGACCTGTCGGGGCCCCTGAGGGTTTCTGGGGGAGGCTGGGAACCTTTCCCTTGGTTCCCTTGGGGACTACTTTGGGGCCTTCTTTGGAACTCCCTCTGTTTACCCTTGTCCCCCCACTCTTCTGCTGGGGACCCTGCCCACCCTTGGCTGAGTCTCCCACGTGACCCTTGTGGACCCTGGTACTGACCCAGCGGTCCGCCTCCTCAGCAAGCTTCCTAGGGATAGTCAGCTTGCTATCTATCAGGTGCTGGCGTAGCTCTGGAAAACAGTTACTTGACAAGTGCTCCCATGCAATCAAATCAAGGAGCCCCTGAAAATCATCAACTTTGCTACCCTTCACCCAACCATCCAATGCTCTGCAGAAAAAAGTGACATATTCAACCCAGGTACTGTTCTCTATCTTTGTGCAACCCCTGAACCTCTGCCTATACAATTCAGGAGTTAAACCATACCTAGACATTAAAGCATCCTTCATGTGGCGATATGAATTATGGTCATCAGAAGGCAGATCTAGTAGTGTGTCCCGCCCCTCACTAAGGAACCGTCCCCACAACCCCGCTCCCCAATCCTTCTCAGGGACCCGGTGGGAAGACATGGCTACCTCATAGGCCTTGAACCACTGCCCAATGTCATCATTTTAAAAAAACTCTCTGACCACATCTTTAGGAATATATACTCTAGATTCCACAGGCATTGACGGTGTGCTGCCACCAGAGGGAGTAATTTCTAAGCTCCTAGCTTTCAAATCCAACTCCCTCAAACTTCTATCATGCTCAAGCTGCATTTTCTTTTCTTCTAGGGCCAGTTTCCTAATTTCCAATTGCCCATTCATTTTGGCCAGCTCCAACTCATGCATCCTATTTCTCTCCCTGTCCTCCAGCTCTTCTGGGGACAGGCCTTTAGCAGAAACACTGCTACCTATTAGGGAAGGTGCTTTCCTTTCCCCTGGACCCAATGGCCCTTCCAGCTGCACATCTGCATTATTCTCCCCTTCCTCAATCTCAGGGGTTTTCCTTGCTTCTACCCAGGCCCTCAGCGCCTTGTAGAACTCATCCCTCTTGGTGAGCCCGGTAATTACAACATTAAACTTTTTGCAGAAGTGCTTCAGCTGCTTCACTTTGTAGCATTCCAGTTTCTCCTCTTCCCACTCAAAATCAACAGATGCTATGGATGCTGTGTCTTCCATGATGGTTAAACTTGGCAAAAATGGAGCGTCCTAGAAAAACAAATCTACCAACAGTATGTGGTCGCGTTTTGGTCTGCACTCACTAGTAGTGTTCACCAATCACTGTACATGAGTCACAAATGCAAGTCCAGAATCCTCACCGCTGACCACCAATGTTAGAATTGGGCGTCTCTAGTTGGCACAGGTAGGTACTTGTGACAAGTAGGGACCCTCGCCTCTAGTCAGGGTAAAGGGGTACACTCCTAAAATAACCCCTGCTCACCCCCTTGGTAGCTTGGCACGAGCAGACAGGCTTATCTCAGAGGCAGTGTGTAAAGCATTTGTGAACACATACAGTAATCTAGTGACACACTACAGATGGACACCACACAAGGTTTTATATCAAAAATAAGTATTCTTTATATAGTTTTAACACAAGACCATAAACGACAAAAATCCACAATACTGTACTTAAAATGGTAGTTTTAGCTTAGTTCAGTTCAGTTCTTAAGATGCGACACTTTAAGTCAATGTACCTTACGATGCGGGACGCTTCCACAACAAGCAATGTTGCAGCGATGGAAATGCGACAAAGTTCTGGTGCAAAGAAATAAAGACGTCAAGTTCTTCCTGATGCGGCACGCTTCTCCGAGGTTGCGAGACGTCTCGACTCGATGCGTCAGCTACAGCGGCGACACCCTAGTTCAGCGATGCGTCGACAGCGGCTTTGGCGGCGACCCTCTTCTCCGACGTGGCGAGACGCTTCCGCTCGATGCGACAACTGCAGCGGCGACACCCTTGTTTCGTGATGCGACGGCAGCAGCTCCGACGGCGGCACGCTTCTCCGTGGATGCGAGGCGCTTCTCTTGATGCGGTGCAATGCGACAGCTACAGCGGCGACACCCTCCTTCGGAGTTGCGACGGCAGCGGCTGCGGCGGCGACACGCTTCTTCCTCGATGCGAGACTCTTCTCTTGATGCGGTGCAATGCGACAGCTACAGCGGCGACACCCTCCTTCGGAGTTGCGACGGCAGCAGCAGCGACGGCGACACGCTTCCTCTTCGTTGCGGGACGCTTCTCTCGATGCGGTGCAATACGACAGCTACAGCGGCGACACCCTCCTTCGGAGTTGCAGCAGCAGCAGCGACGGCGACACGCTTCTTCCTCTTGAGTCGCGCTTCCAGCTCCTTGCGACACGCAGTCCCTTCAGAAGGCCCAAAACAGCAGCCGGCACTTCCAAAGGATTCTTGGGGAGCTGGTGGTTGAAGTCTGTTGTCCCTGAGACTTCAGCAGGAGGCAAGCTCTTTTCTCAAGCCCTTGGAGATACTTTACAAGTTGAATAAAAGTGCACACAAAGTCCTTTCTCCTTCCTTTGGCAGTCAGGCAACCACTGCAGGCAGATCCCTCTAGCTTAGGGATAGTCTTCTCCTCAGTTCCTTCTTGGTTCCGCTCCTCAGCAAAGGTTTCTTCTTGTTTCCCAAAGTGATCTAATTTCCTAGGGGTTTGGATCCCCTTTTTATACACAGTTTTCCTTTGTTCTCTGAAGGCAGAGAGGCCTCTGCCTAGTCAAAACCAGTTCTGGTCAGTCCTGGAGCACTTTGTTTTTCTGACTCCTTCTTTCCTTTCAGAATGTGGGGCAGGGTGCTCAGCCGCCCGGCAGGAGGTGGAGCCAGCATTGTGGAAGGCAGGCACAGCCCTATTCAGACCCAGGTGCAACTCCTCCCTCCACTCTGGATGCAGATCTTTCTATTCAGCCCTGTGCTGACTCACCCTGTCTCCTGTAGCCACCCCCAGCCCCTGTCACTCAATCTCCAGACAAGGAATACACAACCTAGCAGAGGCAGGCTTGGAAGTTTAGGCAAGAAAATACCCACTTTCTAAAAGTGGTATTTTCAAACACAGAATGTTAAAACCAACTTCACTAAAAGATGTATTTTATCATTCTGAGTTCAGGCATACTAAATTCGTTTTTCTACCATGTTCCCTGGGTCAGTTCTGACTATAAGGTGTAATAGTCAGTCTGCCCATTCTGGCCTATGGGGAGCAGGTAGCCTTGCAATAGTGAAAAACGAAAATGGCTGTAATTCACTATTAGGACATGCCACACACACCAGGGCATGTCCTACCGTGTACTTACAATGCACCCTGCCCTAGGGCCTACTTTAGGGGTGACCAACATGCAGTAAAGGGAAGGTTTAGGGACTGGTAAGTGGGTGTACTCACCAAGTCGACATAGCAGCCCTAGGCTGCACCCAGGCTCTGCGATGGCAGGCCTGAGACACATTTTACAAGCCGCTTCTGTGGGTGGCACAACCAGTGCTGCGAGCCCACCAGCGGTATTGGATTTACAAGCCCTGGGCACACTCAGTGCACTGTACTAGGGACTGACAAGTAAACCAATCATCCAATCATGGAGTCACTAATACATAACGCAATTTATCATAGGGAGCACTTGCACTGTGGCACTGAATAGCAGTGGCACAGTGCCCAAAGCATCTAACGCCAGCAAAAATGGATCGGTAACATAGGAGGCATCATAAAAAAATGGAAGGGAGACCCACGCCAAGGATGCCAGGTCTAACACTACTCATCGCCTAGAAAATTATTAAAATGTCTGAGATGTATTGCCTTTTCTTCCTAAAGATGGAAAAGGCCTATTAGAAGTTTCTTTATCCTGATCAAATCCACTTTGGCCGTAGGCAATGCTACAGATAAATGACATTTCATGAGGAAAGATATGAAAATAAACTGGAGATGGCAGAGATTAGTGAATGAAAACAGTACATCATAGAGTATGTAGACAGGGGTACGTTGTGGGATTTGATGGAGCAGGCGGGAGTTGATGCCCCTTTATTAGATTTTGTAAGGCGCTTGCACCGGGACTCCACAATGAGAGTGGGCTTCTGGAGTTTGTCCGCTGCGGGACTCGCTGTACCAGCCTGCCGTGTGTCACCAAGGAGTAGGGGCCATTGCCACTGTAAGCTGCGCCGCGTGCTACAATGGGGGCTCCTGGGGGTGGCATTCGAAGAATGTCCACCCTCGGGTAGCTTCGGGCCAATGGTACGGCCCAGAGCGAGAGCGCTCGAGCGGGTGAGGCACCTGCTGTTGAACGCAGTGATTTCGAACGCCGCGTTCTATCCCAGTCAGTTGGGGTTTCTGGTGAAGGTAGGCAGAGTGTTTTTTTTCAGTGCCAGTCAGTGGCTTTTTCTCATATTTAGACTTGGCCTCTTTCAAATTAAATCATGGCCGAGTCCTCTGCGGGTGTTAGGGAGGCTTTGAGGCTTTTATGTCAAGCAGGGAGGGAGGATTTATTAGTCCCAGGGTTGCTGGGGCAAGCATGGACAGGCTTTGAAAAAAGGAGAAGGGCGTCTTCTGTCAGCGTTTCTGCTGCTATTCTAGCATGTTCCTCTTCTGATAGCTCCCCAGATAAAGCTTCTATTAAACTGCGCAGCGTAACCAGTGAAGGTTTAAAGGAGGAATGCTCTCTTAACTCTGTTCAGCAGCCTGCTTCCTCAGTATTGAAGAGAGGGAGTGGCAGATCTCGCACACGCTCAGTTAGGGGCAGACTCCCAGAGAAAGTGAATTCTCTTAAAGGGGACTGTGGCAGTAAGGATGAAGTGATTTTTGTTGAAAATGAGGTGTTAGCACCATCTAGTGGCGATTTTCATATGGAAAGTTTTGGTACGAAACAGGAGGCTGCTTTTTCAGGTTATAATAAAAAGAGGAACAGTCCTATTTTTGGAAAGAGGTTACATTTATCGGAAAGTGTAATATCTTTGCCAGGTGAGAGGTCGCTGTCACCTATGGTGTCTGGTGAGAGAGGTGATAGGATATTGTGTAATGATATAATATCAAATGGTGAAGCCTCCATGGATTTAAATAAGTTGAATTCAGGTTTACAAGCAGTAAAGGGTAGTCAAGTTTTTCCTACAAAAGAGCAGGAGGAGGTTTTTGTTTCTATGCCTGACATTGGTAATGATACAGATATGTCTGTTAGAGTCAGGAAGGGTCAAAAAGGACATGGAAAATGGGTGTGGGTTAGTGACAGGAAGAAAGGGAACAACAGGTCATCAACATTAGTTACAAAAGATCCTTTTGGCGACTTGCAGGCCAACGCAGGGATGATGCTGCAAAAGGGCAGGAAGTGCAGTGAAAGGCTTTCGAACAGGTCTAAAGCGTCCCGTTCAATTTCAGAACAAGAAAGGGAAAATTTTGAGGCGATTTTCCCAACACCTTTGGACGACCAAAAAATCTCACATTTCAAAAAGGCTGTAAATTGGAGGAATTATGATGGTGGGGTAGGGGATGGGGTACAGCCAAGCTGTAGTGGAAAAAGCAGGGACGTACAATTGAATTATGATTGTGGGGATGATGACTCAACCGAGTTAGAAGAAGGAGAAATTGGGGATGATGATGATGAACTCATCGCTGGCGTTTTCCAGTCGGGTAGGGGGGGGTCTCTAAAAAGATGTCCAAAGCTCATGTTTTGCAGATGAAAGACGCAGAAAATAGTTGGAGGGACTGCGAGAAATGCAAAGGATACAAAGAAGGTGACAGAAGAAAGAAATCTTCAATTTTGGACAAACCCTTACGGACAGGTGAGAAGCCTGTTAATATATGCAGTAATGCAAATTTAAAGAAGCGAAAAGCAGATGAGATATCTGTCGAGTATAAGGGTTTAGGTGCTGATGTCTCTTCTCATTGTGAAAAATCTTTAAACCCACAGGGTAAGAATACTATCATCAGGTAATAGTAAAGATATGGGCGTTCTATCTGATTCAGATAAAGTTAATCACAATGAAGAAACTGGGTCTAATGAAAAAGAAGAGAAATCAAAAGTTGAAGGTTTAAAAAGGCTTCCTTATATAGGCTTATCTATGCCTCTTGGTTCCCATTTAAGTAAGAATAAAAAATAAAAAATTTGAAAGGGGATTTCGTTGACGTTTTTAAGCAGCTTCACAGGGAAACCCAATCCAAGGAGGGTTCCAGGGAAGAAGCTTGGGAACTAGCTAAGAGGCCAAGAGTTCCCACAAATATAGATTCTTGGACCTCAGCCTTTCTGGTTTTCGCAAGTGTTTATTGCGAAAAATTTCCAGATAGATCAGTATCTATTTTTAAATACTTGGATACAATCAGAAAGGCTCAGACTGAGTTTGGGGGTTTTGCCTGGCTTCATTACGATGAGGAATTCAGAGCGAGGTTAGTCCTTATTCCTGATAAACCCTGGGGAGAAGTCGACAATGAGTTATGGGTCCAGTGGATGTACCCCCAGAGGCCTCCTCCTACCATGTATACTGCGAGCGGGCTTGCAGTTGCACACTGGCCTTTTCTTACCAGACCCACCTCGGGAGGGGTGGGTAATTGGGCTAAACCACAATCAGTTGTTGCAGGAGCATGCTGGAATTTTAACAGGGGGTATTGCCAGAAGAATCCCTGTAGATACAAGCCTGAATGTTCCAAATGTGGTGGCAAGCACACCATTCTGCAATGTTTTGGTGAACAGTCAAACTGGAATAATTTTGGACAAGGCAGAGGGCGGGGCAATTCATTCCAGCCTAACTACAAGGGCGGTTACCCCAATTGACATTCATAAGCTATGTTATTGGCTTCAATTCTATCCTTTAAGGGACAAGGCGTCAAAATTGGAGTGGGGTTTTCAGGAAGGCTTCCGTCTGGGTTACCAGGGTCCCCGTTGCCGTAGATTTGCCAAAAATTTGAAATCAGCTAATCAATTCCCACAAGTTATTGGTAATAAACTGCGATCTGAAATTGCATAAGGCAGAATGGCAGGTCCATTTTCTACTTGGCCACTTCCCGATCTTATCATATCACCTTTGGGAGTTGTTCCTAAAAAGACGCCAGGTGAATTTCGTATGATTCAACATTTGTCATGGCCTCAAGGTTTATCAGTCAATGATTTCATAGCTAAGGAGGATACTATTGTACAATTTGCGTCCATTGATGTGGCTCTTGAACTGGTGAGGAAAGCAGGCTCACAAGCGGAATTAGCAAAATGTGACATTAAATCTGCTTTTAGGTTATTACCTGTACACCCAATGGATTTTGCTTTGTTAGGCATCCATTTTGAAGAAGAAAAAATTGTGGATAAAGTTTTACCCATGGGGTGTGCAGTCTCTTGCCAGCTTTTCTAGGATTTTAGCTCGTTTCTTCAATGGGTATTCACTTTCAGAGCAGGTCATGTTCAAGTAACACATTATTTGGATGACTTTCTGTTTGTTGGTGTAGCAAAAACTCAACAGTGTAACAGAGCTCTTCAGTTCTTTAAGTCATTAACAAAAGACTTAGGTGTGCCACTTGCAGATGAGAAGACAGAAGGCCCCGCGACATGTCTCATCTTTCTAGGTATTGAAACTGACACAATCAAAATGGAGGCCAGACTACCATTTTCAAAAGTGAGAGAGATTTTAGAGATGCTTGAAAATGCCAGGTTATCACAGAAGTTGACCCTTTATGAAATGCAATGTTTATTGGGTCATTTAAACTTTGCTTGCAGGGTACTGAAAGCTGGCAGATCTTTCTGTTGGAGGTTGGGTTTTGCAATGTCAGGGATTACCTTACCTCACCACAGAGTTAGAGTGTCAGTCGCCATGAGAGCTGATTTTGAAGTCTGGATTATGTTTTTAAGGGCTTTCAATGGAGTCACAATTTGGTCCCTAGATGAAAACTTTTTATGGTCAATTCAAATTTTTTCTGACGCGTCAGGAGCCAATGGCTTTGGACTCTTTTGCGAGGGAAAATGGTGTGCTGAAATCTGGCATTCGAAGTGGATTGCGGAAAAAAGAAGTATAGCCTTTTTTGAATTTTTTCCTCTGATTGTAGCACTGGCGGTTTGGGGCAAAAAATTAGCGAACAAAACTGTCCTTTTTCATGTTGACAACAAAACTGTGATTGACCTGGTAAACGGTCAGAAGGCCAGAGACAGACTTCTGCTTAAACTATTGCAAAGATTCATGCTTGGTTGCCTGATGTTCAATATAACTTTTAAGGTAAAGCATGTGCCAGGAATAGATAATAATATAGCAGATGCGTTATCTCGTTCCCAGTGGCAGAGCTTCCGTGGTTTGGGGCCCGGAGCAGACCCAGAGAAAACTCAGATTCCACAGGAGGTATGGGAGCTAGCAGACTAAAAATACGACATCTGGTTGAAAACTCTCTTGCTTCTAGTACACGATTAGCTTACAAAAGAGCATGGGCTGAATTTATACAACTAGGAGCTTCTTTTAGAAACAACAACGAAGTAGGTTGGATAAATCGTAATAATTATGTTTTACGGTTTATAATGGACAATATTGATAGAAATATCTCAGCAACAACAATTGCTGGAAAACTTGCCGGTCTAGCCTTTTATGGAAAATGTTTTTGGGGCTACGAGCCATCATCAGGGGAGCTAGGAATGAGGATTTTGCAAGGCTGGGCTAAAATGAAGAAGTGCCATACCTTTTTGAGAAAGCCTATTTCTCTTAAATTACTGGGCAACATCATAAAAATTTTACCTCAAATTTGCTACTCATATTTCAAATTTTTATTATTCAAACTTTGTATGGTTTGGTTATTTTTTTAAACCTTCAGAATATCGGAATTATTAGGTAAAACAGAATCAGAAGGGCTAAAAGTGTCAAATATTTCCACAACCAAACTGTCTTTACGTATTTTATTGGAATACTCAAAAACGGATCAAAAAGGTAAAGGGGCCACAGTGGTATTGCGGAGGCTAAGCCGCCCGCTTTGCCCGATGAAAGCTTGGTTAGAATTTAGATCAGCAAACGCTTCTTTGCAAAATGTTGTGTTTAAACATCAGAACAGATCTGCTTTAAGAGCTTCACAGATCTTATCAGTCTTGAGAAAAGCGTTAAGTCTCTTAGGTTACAATCCTAATGAGTTTGGTACCCATTCATTCAGAATAGGCGCTGCTTCAGAAGCTGTAAGAGGGGGTTTCTCATTGAAACAATTAAAACGTTTAGGCCGCTGGACGTCAAATTGTTGTTTGAAATATGTTAGAGAGTTAGATGATTTATAGAACTTTTATGGCTTTCCTAACATTTTTCTCTTTTTAGGTAATTCTTTGACCCCACCGGCATCCATGGCAAGCGTCTGGATCGTTGGACCCTCATTTATTAAGTGGGTAGCCAAACAGGCTGAAAGAAATCATTTTGGACAGAATCTGGGATTTAGTTTTGAATATATTAAGATCGATTGGTGGGGCAAAGGCGGTATGAGATGGGGTCAATTGATGCCTTTTTTATATGAATTATCTTACTTATTCACTTAGGAGAAAATGATTTGGTACAGCTTTCAGGTCTTGGGTTGCTAATTGCGATGAAAACTGATTTAGAGCGGATAATTACAGCCTGGCCGAACACAAGACTGATCTTAACCGCTCTTGTACCGAGAACGGTTTGGAGGGGCGCTGAAAAATTCTCTGCAGTTGACAGAGCCAGAAGGAAAGTTAACAGAGAACTCCATTGTTTCTCCAGTATCAATGAAGCAAGTTGGCTGGCTCACGTGGATATTACCAAAGACGATTTCCAATTTTTCCGCCCTGATGGGGTTCACCTTTCATTGATAGCGAATGAATTGTATTTATTAAATATTAAGGAGAGGTTATCCGATATGCTGGGGTTGAATACTTGGTGCTTAAGGGCTGTTTCAGCGACAGTCTCTTACTCAGATTTCTTTTTCAAAACCAAGGTCAATTAGCCTGATGTTATATTTGATTTAACTGTTAAGCTACAGTGTGAACAGATTATTATGTTGTGTGGTTCACATTAAATAAGTTTATACTACTGAGTTGGTTTGAGATTCTGAATACTACTCAAAAAGGGGCATTGTATCAAAATTCAAAGGTTTTTGGTGGGGGACAGGAAAAACGCCTGTTCAGGGTTTTTTTCTGGTGGCAGACTTGGACGGGATTGAGGCAGGCAGGAAGGGTTGGGGCAGGCAGAATAGCTTAGGACAGAGGGAAAACAGATGACAGAGGAATGAGGCAGGAGGTAGGAAGGTGGCGAAACTAAGGGGTTGGGGACGAGGTTCAATATGGGGAAAAGTTCATGGGGAATCAAGTAGGGGCGGAGGGGGTTTTAGATTTGAGTTGTATTCCTTGCATAAATTATTGTAAATGCTTTTGACTGTTGCAAATAAAGCGACCTTTTACCCCCATTCGGTCTGTGATGTAATCATTGCCCGATGGGGGCTCCTGGGGGTGGCATTCGAAGAATGTCTACCCCCGGGTAGCTTCGGGCCAATGGTACGGCCCAGAGCGAGAGCGCTGGAGCAGGTGAGGCGCCTGCTGCAGAACGCGGCAATTTCGAACGCCGCGTTCTATCCCAGTCAGTTGGGGTTTCTGGTGAAGGTAGGCAGAGCGTTTTTTCATCAGTGCCCCTCCCACCCTCCCTTTAAATTAGTGAATTATAGCTTTAGTAGTAGCTCAGGTTAGGTATTAAAGGATTATACTGTTGAGGGTATTTTTTTAGAAGCAGGCAGATTTGGACGGGATTGAGGCAGGCAGGAATGGTTGGGGCAGGCAGAATAGCTTAGGACAGAGGGAAAACAGATGACAGAGGAATGAGGCAGGAGGTAGGAAGGTGGCGAAACTAAGGGGTTGGGGACGAGGTTCAATCTGGGGAAAAGTTCATGGGGAATCAAGTAGGGGCGGCGGGGGGTGTTAGATTTGAGTTGTATTAGTTAGGCCTTGCATAAATTATTGTAAATGATTTTGGCTGTTGCAAATAAAGCGACCTTTTACCCCCATTCGGTCAGTGATGTAATCATTGCCCGAAGAGCGCCCACCACCTCCTGCTGCGTGGGACACTTCCGGAGTTCGGCCGCTGTGGGGCTCGCTGTCCCAGCCTGCTGTGCGCCACCAAGGAGGCGGGGCCATTGCCGCTGACAGCCCGCACGCTACAAAGAGCTGCACCCCACCCACACCTTTGGTCCCGCACCCTGTTGCTCCATTACTCCCACTTGCTGGACAGCTTTGCCCCCCAAAGGACCGCACGCTTCGTTATCGGCATATATGCCAGAGACGGCCTTGAGAAGGAACCCCGCTTAAATTTGCTGAGCGCGGCTGAGATCTAGACTGCTTGCCAGATTGCGAAACTTGACTGTGTTTGGAAGAGAACTGAGGAGAAGGTGTGGGAGGTTTGTTGCTGGGGATGTTACCTCCCACAATTTGTTCGGACTCATCCCCCCCGGCTCCGAGGAGCTGCTATACCTACCCACGGTTTTTCCAGGACCCACACATTCTCTGTGGGTGAGGGTTGGTGGACTGGGTGAGACCATTCCTTCATTAACTGCACTGGAGACGGGGTCACTCCTACATGTGTGGAGCCAGCCCGAAAAGAGGGACGGAAGGGAAGGTGTCAGAAACTGGGGCACATACTCAGGATTGTACTGAGGGGTATTGAGTTTTGTATTGATTTTCCATACTAAGTGTCCACTTCCCTGAGGTACTGACAGGGCTAACCCAACATCGGCCTAAGATTTACACACCCACTCATGGGCTGTCGCACTAGGAGCTGCCTCGCACACCTTACTGTTGGCACCAATGAGTATTAGGGTGTAAGGATATCCCTTGGTACCTACATTGCTGGACTCCCCACTCAAAAGCAACCATCTCCCACTCTCGGAGAAGGGGAAACATCCTAATTGGGGGCAAAGAATGAGGAAACATAAGGCAATTGAAGCACCCCTTGCAAAGGGGAAAACTGCTAAAATAATGAGGAACACGGGGGACAACTGCACAATTGCAGAAATAGACAACCTAATAGAGGAGGTCAAGTCCATGCTGGGAGAGAAGTCCAAACATCTCATCCATACACTTCAAAACTTCCACATATGCAAGGTAGACCGCTGCTGACCACAGTCCAGCCACCCTGCAACTCCACTGAACCTCCTCCTTGGCGTAGGAAGCATATTACCGACCATGATAGTCATGACACTCTGTTACGCAAAGAGAAAAGACCATTTGCCCTAGAGGATTCTGGAACATTGCCACCAAGACAACACAATCTACCACCAAGAGCCCCATGCCACCAAGCACTCTACAACCACCAGATAGGAAATGCATATATACTATGCAGTATGCCCCAGTGGAGGGGAGACTCCAACCCTGGGAATCATTATTACACCAGAAAAAGCTCCAAATAGAACCAGAGAACATAGAGTCTATTTAACTAATGTTTCAAAACTAAGCCAACAGAGTCTGGAGAATGGGGTGCCCTTAAAAACAAAGTCACCTATCGGATTAGACACAACCGACAATGTTTGTCGTTTGTGCGCTCAGACATAGTAAGGGCAGAATGCTGCAAGACGGGAATGGGGACTATGACATCATGTCCCTCACAGTTAGTGACAAATCAATTGTGGATGGCTTGATTGCCATGGATCTAAGAACTGGTCCAACATCAAAAGCAACAATGAGGTTTAAAGTGCACAAGCCATCCCCTGATGTAACCTGCCCACTGAGAAACAACCAACCCACGAATACTAAAACATTCCAGAACCAAAATACACAGAACCTTGAGGCAGTAGACTGACTAAAAAAATCTACATTAGCTGACCCTAATCATACAAAACTATTATCAGACCAGGGCCAAAAGCCAGAGGGAATGCAAGCTGCAAACTCAATTAAGGTTGAGCATCAGGAAAAATACGCCAAAGAAAGTGGAGAGTTAAATGGTTTCCCCAACACTGAGACAAAGTGAGAAGAACAATTAAACACCTCTAGAACAATAGGCAAGGGCCTTATAAACATGATCTCATGGGATGTGGCAGGATTAAAATACAAACTCCTGGACCCTAATTGGCACTAATATATAGAACAATTCCATCTTTGCCTCTTCCAGGCAGATCCACGACATACATCGGGGTATAAAACCTTTCATATCAAAGCAACCTTCTCTCGGAGTGGCAGGCCTTAAGGGGGGATTGGTTCTATGGATAAAAATCACATTAAATGCTGATATTGGTGCCATCACATAGATTCACCAGATAACCTTGGGTTGAGTTTAAGTACTAAGAACATGACATCACTTCACCTGTTCAATGCATACATCAGACCAAAGAGAAGTAACATCGAATCAAAGGCCATAGAAACACGAGATAATATTCTTAAACACATAGACACTAGCGATACAATCATCATAGGAGGCGATTTTAACTGTACATACAAGCCGGTAAATGGCCTGGAATTAGTAATGGAGGAGGAGGACATTGCTTGGGGTATTACTGTGCACCATAGCAGCTATGCAATTGGCACAATACACACTAGAGCATGGCTTAAGAGCATCCGATGGTAGGGCTAGTCTCAAAAATAATGACAACTCTTCCCTATACACGTTCAAAAGGGGTACCGCATGATCTAAGATAGATTATGTGCTACACAGCACAATAACATGGCATAGGCTCACTAACTTCAAAATAGACAATGAAAGCGAAGATAGCGACCATTTCCCTTTATGCCTAGAAATGACAGGGTGCCTCACTGAAGCAAGATCATATGGTAGAGACACTCCACTAAATCAACCAACAATTAGTAACAACCATAGGACGCTCAAATGGCCCCGTATTGTGAATAATTTAGAAACAATGACTAACATCTATAATACTTTTTCTGAGGTGGTGGGCCCCCATGCTGAGAGCAACCCATCGGGAACTTTAACCACAACCATCCATCAATCCCTGTAGGAGAGTAGGATCTGCTTCACATGGGTACCCCCACTTTTTGCTGATGCTTCACTGTTTTTCGACATTAGTCTGGCTGGGGCCCTGCTAATCAGAACCCCAGCCTAGCTGCTTCCTCTCTAAAATGGTTTCCATGTGCCTTAGGCACATCACTGATTGGGATCTGGAGTGCCCTTATAAGTCCCTAGTATATGGTATACTATGTACCAAGGGCATAGGTACCTCAGAGGCCTGCCAGGGGCTGCAGAATGTATTATGCCACCCCTGGAAGGCCATCCAAACTGACACCACAGGTCTGCTACTGCAGCCTGGGTAAGGTGGTGCATGCACCCCTTACTGTGATATAGGTTACCTATATCACGAAATACATACACACATATAAACCTATAAGTCACTCCTAAGGCAGGCCTTATCAATCCTAAAGGCAGAGTGCATGGTTCCTATGTGAGAGGGTGCCCCTGCATGAGCAGGGCCCCTCTGCAGCGTTCGGAGACCATCTCTGATGCTGTTTGTAGTGCAGCCTGACCATATACTCTTAAGCGCATTATATCCTCGCGGTAAAATGCTAACTTTGGAATGGCTGCACCTAAACATGTCGTGTTTGGTGTCAAACATCTTGGAATACTACCCCCCGCCAATCCTGGCGGCGGGGGTAGCATTCCACCCTTCTAGAGGGAAAGACATGTTAACTCTGACGAGTCCGGTAACTTCTTTCCAGAGCCCTGGCATCACAAAATGGATGCTGCTGCCACAGACACGAGTCTGGCCTCCTGCTGCTGGACGAAACTCCGGCAGGGGAGGCCTGGACAATAGGTTTCCTGTCCCAGGGAGGTGTGACCACCTCCCCAGACAGGATAATGTGTATTGGGGCTGGGCGGGAGCACTTTCGGGTGCTTTGAAGTCCTGCACTGGGGGCACATTTGGTGTCCCTGTGCATACCCCAGTTCAAACCGGATCAGGGGCTTGCAGCCCCTGCTTTGGCGCGAACTGGACAAAGGGAAAGGGGTGTAGCCACCCCTCTGCCCTGACCCACCCATAGGTGGGGCCACAGAGTAGTCCAACCCCTATTTTTAGAATAAAGGTAGGAACCCAGTCCTTAGGACTTTAGATTATACCTGGACGAAACTCTGAAACTGAATCCTGGACCTTCGACGCTCTACGACAAGATTAGAGGACTGAAGAATCTCCCTTGGGGTCAAGGAGTGACTCCCCTGCTTGGCAGGCACCAAAGAAGCATCTGTCCGGTTCGCATTTCTGAAGCTCCCGTCGGACGCCGAAGTCATCGCATCACCAGAGGTGGATTCTCAGACTTCCCCGAGGCTACCCTGAGTCCCCAGCAAAGCTGAGGCCCGTGGCTATCGTGGGTGACTTGAGACCGTGACCCCTGGACACCGAGCACATTTGCAAGTGCATCATCTTCTGGGTCTCCCAAGAAGTCGTGCTTTGGGCTCCGAGTAGCCCTAGCCTCCAGCACCACCTGCACCAAAGATCACTGGCCCCCACTCCACGAGTGTCCTGTAAGCCAGCTCCACGTGCGGCGTCATGAGGCTCCTTCGCGGTCGCTAGCCCGTTGGCTAGTAGCCCTTAACGAAGGCCAATCTTTTTCTTCCTTGGCATCCTGGTTGCTCCAGGCCTGCCCTCACTTACCCTCGCTGGGTGAGTTCCACAGACCTTGCTGGTCTGCACCATCGACGATCTACATCTTAATCGAGACTTGCCGTTGCCAAGGCTTGTTGGGTCCAATCCGGTCGCCGACACCTCAGCACTCGACAGACATCGGGTACCAGCCCGAATCCTGCTCCTGGTCGCCGACAACGCCTCCTGGACCTCGTGGCTGAAGAGTCAAGACGACCGTCAACGCACCTGAAGCACTCGACATCGGTGGGCATCTGTCCATCGCCTTCCTGGTCACTGGCTAGTGACCCAGACTCTGTCCCCTCTGCTTTCAGGTTCACCAGAACTCCGATCCACTCTTGGATCCACCCGGACACTTTTCTCTTGGCCGCCAGCAGCACTTTGCAGCAGATCGCCATTCGAATCGACGACGAAACCCGACCCCGAAAGGCACCTATGCACCCGGCTTCCCTGGGTGAGGTAACACGAGTACTCCGGTGCTCCCGTGGGTAGAGACTCTTCAAAGTCCTAGATCTCAAAGGGTTTTGTCCTAGTCCTCTTTTAAGTGTCCCTTTCCTCTATTTTCCCGATCCCGACTTTCTCCATAGAAGTTAACGGCGTATCGCGGTTGTGTATTTACACTGCACGCGTCTCCCGTGGGTCCCCTGTGTCACTACCTTGGGTGGTTCCTTGTGGTCCAAGCACTTCTAGAGGCTCTAGGCCTAGTGTCTAGTTCAGTCGTGGTTCGCATACCACTTTATTGGTATATGGTTTGGTACGCCCCTAGGGCCCAAACGTGTATTTGTGCTATTACTGTGATTTAATAACTTATAACTTATGTACTTCGAACTCTAGCCTCATAAAGAGACTAGAGGGGTGTGTTTAGCAATAAATACATATATTTTGAATATATACCTGGTGTGGTGCTCTTTCATTTGGTCACTCAAGAGATTATAGACTGGTAAAACAAGCTGCTTTACATTCCTTCAAGACTTAGCCTGAAGGCTGCTCTCCATAGCTACCACTAGGATAGCTTTCAATAAGGTTGTCTTTAACCTATCTCCAATAAGGGGTTGTTTGGACTGGTGCAAGGTGCCCACTATAATTAGTGGACAGCATATGCCAGGCCAACTTCTCACATTGGTGTGCAGCGTGTGGGATTCCAGCTTGCTATTGTTTTACCAGATAATCTCAATTGAATTGATCAACTGAAAACCACTAAAGGTACCTAAGGTACATATAATTTAAGCTTAGAATAACAGTAAGTTCTACTGAACTTAGAGTTGTGTGTTAAGGGATAGCACAACCCTTTCTACAACTCAAGAGAGTTTAGTAGGCCACACTAGAGTAGGTAGTGCATACACCACACCACACTAGTAATGTCTTTAAGGGCAGGATCCAAAGAATCCTTGCAGGAAGCCATTGAGCTTCCACCCTCCAAGTATGATACACTCCCATTCTTGGAATTGAGAGCTTTATGTAACTTGAGAAAATTAAGGACAGGCCAAAGCCCCACCACCCAACACCTCAAGGAGTTGTTGGTGGCTTATGACCTTAGTAAGCCTGTAGGGACTGAAGGGGTAGGAGCTGAGGGTGGGGCAGACGAAGAGGACGAGGCTAGGGGTACCAATACCCCCAGCCCCCCTCTGAAACTGGCCAGGAGGGTGACAATGACCCTGACCTGGAAAACCCAATCCCTCCTGTGGATGATGATGAGGATGATCAAGATGATGCCCTCTTTGTCCCCCAGGAAGGATTAAGAGTGTGCCCAGGAAGTCTAGATCTCCTTCTCAGGAGTCTAACCACTCTGGCACCTCTATAGGGAGCTCTGTCTCATCTCACAGGAGGGAATCCTCTCATGAGAGGAGAACCAGACTGGTCCAGTATGAGGAAACTCAGCTGGAGATCAGAAAAAAGCAATTGGCTTTAGATAGGGAATCCCTAGATCTCCTTAGAGAGAGAAGAAAGTTGGGACTAGAGTCCCATGGTGGCAGCCATGTCCCTAGAGACAGGGAAAGGTCCTATGACCATAGGAACCTGAGCAAGATTGTCCCTCCCTACCAGAGTGGGGATGATATCCACAAATGGATAACTGCTTTAGAGAGGGCCTGTAAAGTACAGAAGGTCCCTCAGGAGCAGTGGGCAGCAATCTTGTGGCTCTCCTTTGCTGACAAAGGTAGAGATAAGCTCCTCACTGTTAGAGAGGAGGATGCTGATAATTACAAGGTCTTGAAGAGTGCTCTTATTGATGGGTTTGGCCTAACCACTGAACAGTACAGGTTGAAGTTCAGAGACACCCAAAAAGCACAGACTCAAGACTGGGTAGACTATGTGGATTGTTCTGCCAAGGCTCTGGAAGGCTGGTTGATGGGCAGTAAGGTGTGTGACTTCTCAGGATTGTACAATCTGATAATGAGGGAGCAGATTCTTAATAACTGTCAAAATCAGCTGTTGCATCAATACCTGGTAGACTCTGATCTGACCTCTCCCCAAGAATTGGGAAAGAAGGCAGACAAATGGGTCAGAACCAGGGTGAAGCAGAAGGTACAGAACCAAGGTGGGGAAACCAAGAAGCAAGATGCTAAGAACTCTGACAAGGGTGGGGAGAAGGGTAAAGATCAAAAGTCTTCATCAGGCCCCCAAAAATCTTCTTCTGGTGGGGATTCCCAGTCTACCAAAGGTAAAGGCCAAAGAAAACCATGGTGCAAGGTCTGTAAGCAAAAGACCCACTGGACCAGTGATTGCACCAAGTCCAAAGACTCCAGTCCAGCACCCACCAATGCCCCTAAGGCACCTGTTCCCCCTAGTACAGTTGGTGGAAGTGCTCCAGCAAAGGGTTTAGTAGGGTTCACCCTGGGAACTGAGTTGGGCTCTGACTTAGTCAGGGAACTGACTCAGGCTGTGTTAGTCTGTGATGGAGGCATGGATGTGACCTCCACTGTGAGTCCCAGTAATCTGGGCAAGTACAGACAACAGCCTTTAATCAATGGACGTGAGGCTTTGGCATTTAGGGACACAGGGGCAAGTGTCACAATGGTGACACAAGACCTTGTGCTACCTGGGCAAGTTATGCTTGGTGAGATGTACCAAGTGACCAATGCTAGCAATGTCAGAACAGACCATACTCTGGCAGTTGTTAACTTCTCCTGGGGAGGGGTAACTGGCCTTAAGAAGGTTGTGGTAAGTGCAAACCTACCAGTCGAATGCTTGCTTGGCAATGACTTAGAGACTTCTGCTTGGGCAGAAGTGGAGCTCAGGACCCATGCAGAAATGCTGGGGATCCCTGCAGATGTGTTTGCTGTGACCAGGTCACAAGCCAAAATGTCTAGCACTGAACAGGCCTTGGATTCTGGAAGAATGGACCAAGTGCCTTCCAAGAGGAGGAGTAGTAGGGTTAAGGCAGTGCCTTCCCCCTTGGCTCAGGAGGAAGATCAGTCCCTTGAGGGGGATGATCTCAGCCCTGAAGAAGGAACTGTCCCAGAGGAACTTGAACCTGACCAGGTTGAGTTCTTGGGGACAGGGGGACCTTCTAGGGCAGATCTGAGCCAGGAGCAGCAGAGCTGCCCCTCCCTTGAACCCCTCAGACAGCAAGCTGCTGCTGAGGCTGCTGGGAAAGCTAGTGGTCCCCATACAGTGTATTGGGATGATGGACTCCTGTACTCAGAGAGTAGAGACCCCAAGCCTGGTGCTACCAGGAGGTTGGTAATACCTTTGAAGTTCAGGGGCTTCCTATTGACCCTAGCCCATGATATTCCCTTAGCAGGTCACCTGGGCCAGAACAAGACTTGGGACAGAATTGTCCCTCACTTTCACTGGCCCCACATGTCTGAAGACAGTAAGGAGTTTTGTCGCTCCTGTGTAACCTGCCAAGCCAGTGGCAAAGCAGGTGGCACTACAAAGGCCCCCCTGATACCACTACCTGTGGTGGGGGTGCCCTTTGAAAGGGTAGGGATTGACATTGTTGGTCCCATGGATCCCCAAACAGCCTCTGGGCACAGGTTTATCCTGGTGGTAGTGGATCATGCCACCAGGTACCCAGAAGCTATTCCCCTCAGGACCACTACAGCACCTGTGGTGGCAAGGGCCCTCCTGGGAATCTTCTCAAGAGTGGGCTTTCCTAAGGAGGTAGTCTCAGACAGGGGTGCTAACTTCATGTCTGGGTACTTAAAAGCAATGTGGAAGGAGTGTGGAGTGACTTATAAGTTCACCACACCCTATCACCCACAATGCAATGGTTTAGTTGAGAGATTCAACAAAACCTTGAAGGGCATGATTAAAGGGCTCCCAGAAAAGCTTAGGCGTAGATGGGACATACTCTTGCCCTGCCTTTTATTCGCATATAGGGAGGTGCCTCAGAAGGGGTTGGTTACAGCCCTTTTGAACTTCTGTTTGGCCACCCTGTGAGGGGTCCACTGTGCTTGGTGAAGGAAGGATGGGAGTTACCTCTCAAGCCCCCAAAGCAAGATATAGTGGACTATGTACTTGGTCTCCGCTCCAGGATGGCTGAGTACATGAAAAAGGCAACCAAAAACCTTGAGGCTAGCCAGGAACTTCAAAAGGCCTGGCATGACCAAAGAGCTGTTCTGACTGTTTACCAGCCAGGACAGAAGGTGTGGGTGTTGGAGCCAGTGGCCCCAGCAGCTCTCCAAGATAAATGGAGTGGACCCCACACTATTGTTGAGCAGAAGGGTGAGGTCACTTATTTAGTGGACCTAGGAACACCCAGGAGTCCCCACAGGGTTCTCCATGTCAACAGGTTAAAACCATATGTGGACAGGGCAGACATGGGCTTGCTCATGGCTACTGATGAAGGGCAGGAGGAAGAGAGTGACCCACTCCCTGACCTGCTCTCACAGAACCCTGACGATGGGTCAGTTGATGGTGTAGCCTTGGCAGGCAGCCTCACTACCCAGCAACAAACTGATTGCAGGCAAGTCCTCAATCAGTTTCGACATATGTTTTCACTGACACCCAGTCAGACCACCTGGTGCACTCATGAAGTGGACACTGGGGACAGTCTGCCTATTAAAAACAAGATTTATAGGCAACCTGACCATGTCAGGGACTGTATCAGGACTGAAGTCCAGAAAATGTTGGAATTGGGAGTAATTGAACCCTCAGATAGCCCTTGGGCTAGTCCAGTAGTCCTAGTACCGAAACCTCACACCAGTGGTGGAAAAAGAGAGATGAGGTTTTGTGTAGACTACAGGGGTCTCAATGCAGTCACTAGGACTGATGCCCATCCAATACCCAGGGCAGATGAGCTCATAGATACTTTGGCCTCTGCCAAATATCTCAGCACATTTGACCTAACAGCTGGCTACTGGCAGATCAGACTAGCTGATACTGCAAAGCCCAAGACAGCATTCTCAACCCCTAGTGGGCATTATCAATTTGTGGTAATGCCCTTTGGTCTGAAGAATGCACCTGCCACTTTCCAGAGGTTGGTGAATACAGTTCTCACAGGACTGGAAGCCTATAGTGCAGCTTATCTAGATGATATTGCTGTCTTTAGCTCCACCTGGGAGGATCACCTGGTCCACCTCAGGAATGTTTTACAGGCCCTGCAAAAGGCAGGCCTGACTATCAAGGCCACTAAGTGCCAGATAGGGCAGAGTCAGGTTGTGTACCTGGGCCACCTTGTGGGTGGAGGCCAGGTTCAACCTTTGCAGAGCAAGATCCAGACCATCATGGACTGGACTGCTCCCACTACCCAGACTCAGGTGAGAGCCTTCTTAGGCCTGACTGGGTACTATAGGAGATTTGTCAAGGGGTATGGATCAATAGTGACACCCTTGAATGACTTAACTTCTAAGAAAATGCCCAAAAAGGTTCAGTGGACAGTTAGCTGTCAAAAGGCATTTGATGACCTCAAGCAGGCCATGTGCACTGCTCCAATTCTGCAGAGTCCTGATTACTCCAAGAAGTTCATTGTTCAAACTGATGCATCTGAATTGGGGGTAGGGGCTGTACTGTCACAATTGAATGAAGAAGGTCAGGATCAGCCAGTAGCTTTTATTAGCAGAAGGCTGACCCCTAGAGAGAAACGTTGGTCAGCCATAGAGAGGGAGGCCTTTGCTGTGGTCTGGGCTCTGAAGAAGTTGAGGCCATACTTGTTTGGTACACACTTCCTGGTTCAGACAGACCATAAGCCCCTCTTATGGCTAAAACAAATGAAGGGTGAAAACCCCAAACTGCTTAGGTGGTCCATTTCCCTACAGGGGATGGACTTTACAGTGGAACATAGGCCTGGGAGTAACCATGCGAATGCAGATGGACTCTCTAGGTATTTCCACTTAGAACATGAAGACTTAACTGGGCAAGGTTAGTTTAATGTCCCTACGTTTGGGGGGGGTTGTGTAGGAGAGTAGGATCTGCTTCACATGGGTACCCCCACTTTTTGCTGATGCTTCACTGTTTTTCGACATTAGTCTGGCTGGGGCCCTGCTAATCAGAACCCCAGCCTAGCTGCTTCCTCTCTAAAATGGTTTCCATGTGCCTTAGGCACATCACTGATTGGGATCTGGAGTGCCCTTATAAGTCCCTAGTATATGGTATACTATGTACCAAGGGCATAGGTACCTCAGAGGCCTGCCAGGGGCTGCAGCATGTATTATGCCACCCCTGGAAGGCCATCCAAACTGACACCACAGGTCTGCTACTGCAGCCTGGGTAAGGTGGTGCATGCACCCCTTACTGTGATATAGGTTACCTATATCACGAAATACATACACACATATAAACCTATAAGTCACTCCTAAGGCAGGCCTTATCAATCCTAAAGGCAGAGTGCGTGGTTCCTATGTGAGAGGGTGCCCCTGCATGAGCAGGGCCCCTCTGCAGCGTTCGGAGACCATCTCTGATGCTGTTTGTAGTGCAGCCTGACCATATACTCTTAAGCGCATTATATCCTCGCGGTAAAATGCTAACTTTGGAATGGCTGCACCTAAACATGTCGTGTTTGGTGTCAAACATCTTGGAATACTACCCCCCGCCAATCCTGGCGGCGGGGGTAGCATTCCACCCTTCTAGAGGGAAAGACATGTTAACTCTGACTAGTCCGGTAACTTCTTTCCAGAGCCCTGGCATCACAAAATGGATGCTGCTGCCACAGACACGAGTCTGGCCTCCTGCTGCTGGACGAAACTCCGGCAGGGGAGGCCTGGACAATAGGTTTCCTGTCCCAGGGAGGTGTGACCACCTCCCCAGACAGGATAATGTGTATTGGGGCTGGGCGGGAGCACTTTCGGGTGCTTTGAAGTCCTGCACTGGGGGCACATTTGGTGTCCCTGTGCATACCCCAGTTCAAACCGGATCAGGGGCTTGCAGCCCCTGCTTTGGCGCGAACTGGACAAAGGGAAAGGGGTGTAGCCACCCCTCTGCCCTGACCCACCCATAGGTGGGGCCACAGAGTAGTCCAACCCCTATTTTTAGAATAAAGGTAGGAACCCAGTCCTTAGGACTTTAGATTATACCTGGACGAAACTCTGAAACTGAATCCTGGACCTTCGACGCTCTACGACAAGATTAGAGGACTGAAGAATCTCCCTTGGGGTCAAGGAGTGACTCCCCTGCTTGGCAGGCACCAAAGAAGCATCTGTCCGGTTCGCATTTCTGAAGCTCCCGTCGGACGCCGAAGTCATCGCATCACCAGAGGTGGATTCTCAGACTTCCCCGAGGCTACCCTGAGTCCCCAGCAAAGCTGAGGCCCGTGGCTATCGTGGGTGACTTGAGACCGTGACCCCTGGACACCGAGCACATTTGCAAGTGCATCATCTTCTGGGTCTCCCAAGAAGTCGTGCTTTGGGCTCCGAGTAGCCCTAGCCTCCAGCACCACCTGCACCGAAGATCACTGGCCCCCACTCCACGAGTGTCCTGTAAGCCAGCTCCACGTGCGGCGTCACGAGGCTCCTTCGCGGTCGCTAGCCCGTTGGCTAGTAGCCCTTAACGAAGGCCAATCCTTTTCTTACTTGGCATCCTGGTTGCTCCAGGCCTGCCCTCACTTACCCTCGCTGGGTGAGTTCCACAGACCTTGCTGGTCTGCACCATCGACGATCTACATCTTCACCGAGACTTGCCGTTGCCAAGGCTTGTTGGGTCCAATCCGGTCGCCGACACCTCAGCACTCGACAGACATCGTGTACCAGCCCGAATCCTGCTCCTGGTCGCCGACAACGCCTCCTGGACCTCGTGGCTGAAGAGTCAAGACGACCGTCAACGCACCTGAAGCACTCGACATCGGTGGGCATCTGTCCATCGCCTTCCTGGTCACTGGCTAGTGACCCAGACTCTGTCCCCTCTGCTTTCAGGTTCACCAGAACTCCGATCCACTCTTGGATCCACCCGGACACTTTTCTCTTGGCCGCCAGCAGCACTTTGCAGCAGATCGCCATTCGAATCGACGACGAAACCCGACCCCGAAAGGCACCTATGCACCCGGCTTCCCTGGGTGAGGTAACACGAGTACTCCGGTGCTCCCGTGGGTAGAGACTCTTCAAAGTCCTAGATCTCAAAGGGTTTTGTCCTAGTCCTCTTTTAAGTGTCCCTTTCCTCTATTTTCCCGATCCCGACTTTCTCCATAGAAGTTAACGGCGTATCGCGGTTGTGTATTTACACTGCACGCGTCTCCCGTGGGTCCCCTGTGTCACTACCTTGGGTGGTTCCTTGTGGTCCAAGCACTTCTAGAGGCTCTAGGCCTAGTGTCTAGTTCAGTCGTGGTTCGCATACCACTTTATTGGTATATGGTTTGGTACGCCCCTAGGGCCCAAACGTGTATTTGTGCTATTACTGTGATTTAATAACTTATAACTTATGTACTTCGAACTCTAGCCTCATAAAGAGACTAGAGGGGTGTGTTTAGCAATAAATACATATATTTTGAATATATACCTGGTGTGGTGCTCTTTCATTTGGTCACTCAAGAGATTATAGACTGGTAAAACAAGCTGCTTTACATTCCTTCAAGACTTAGCCTGAAGGCTGCTCTCCATAGCTACCACTAGGATAGCTTTCAATAAGGTTGTCTTTAACCTATCTCCAATAAGGGGTTGTTTGGACTGGTGCAAGGTGCCCACTATAATTAGTGGACAGCATATGCCAGGCCAACTTCTCACATTGGTGTGCAGCGTGTGGGATTCCAGCTTGCTATTGTTTTACCAGATAATCTCAATTGAATTGATCAACTGAAAACCACTAAAGGTACCTAAGGTACATATAATTTAAGCTTAGAATAACAGTAAGTTCTACTGAACTTAGAGTTGTGTGTTAAGGGATAGCACAACCCTTTCTACAACTCAAGAGAGTTTAGTAGGCCACACTAGAGTAGGTAGTGCATACACCACACCACACTAGTAATGTCTTTAAGGGCAGGATCCAAAGAATCCTTGCAGGAAGCCATTGAGCTTCCACCCTCCAAGTATGATACACTCCCATTCTTGGAATTGAGAGCTTTATGTAACTTGAGAAAATTAAGGACAGGCCAAAGCCCCACCACCCAACACCTCAAGGAGTTGTTGGTGGCTTATGACCTTAGTAAGCCTGTAGGGACTGAAGGGGTAGGAGCTGAGGGTGGGGCAGGACGAAGAGGACGAGGCTAGGGGTACCAATACCCCCAGCCCCCCTCTGAAACTGGCCAGGAGGGTGACAATGACCCTGACCTGGAAAACCCAATCCCTCCTGTGGATGATGATGAGGATGATCAAGATGATGCCCTCTTTGTCCCCCCAGGAAGGATTAAGAGTGTGCCCAGGAAGTCTAGATCTCCTTCTCAGGAGTCTAACCACTCTGGCACCTCTATAGGGAGCTCTGTCTCATCTCACAGGAGGGAATCCTCTCATGAGAGGAGAACCAGACTGGTCCAGTATGAGGAAACTCAGCTGGAGATCAGAAAAAAGCAATTGGCTTTAGATAGGGAATCCCTAGATCTCCTTAGAGAGAGAAGAAAGTTGGGACTAGAGTCCCATGGTGGCAGCCATGTCCCTAGAGACAGGGAAAGGTCCTATGACCATAGGAACCTGAGCAAGATTGTCCCTCCCTACCAGAGTGGGGATGATATCCACAAATGGATAACTGCTTTAGAGAGGGCCTGTAAAGTACAGAAGGTCCCTCAGGAGCAGTGGGCAGCAATCTTGTGGCTCTCCTTTGCTGACAAAGGTAGAGATAAGCTCCTCACTGTTAGAGAGGAGGATGCTGATAATTACAAGGTCTTGAAGAGTGCTCTTATTGATGGGTTTGGCCTAACCACTGAACAGTACAGGTTGAAGTTCAGAGACACCCAAAAAGCACAGACTCAAGACTGGGTAGACTATGTGGATTGTTCTGCCAAGGCTCTGGAAGGCTGGTTGATGGGCAGTAAGGTGTGTGACTTCTCAGGATTGTACAATCTGATAATGAGGGAGCAGATTCTTAATAACTGTCAAAATCAGCTGTTGCATCAATACCTGGTAGACTCTGATCTGACCTCTCCCCAAGAATTGGGAAAGAAGGCAGACAAATGGGTCAGAACCAGGGTGAAGCAGAAGGTACAGAACCAAGGTGGGGAAACCAAGAAGCAAGATGCTAAGAACTCTGACAAGGGTGGGGAGAAGGGTAAAGATCAAAAGTCTTCATCAGGCCCCCAAAAATCTTCTTCTGGTGGGGATTCCCAGTCTACCAAAGGTAAAGGCCAAAGAAAACCATGGTGCAAGGTCTGTAAGCAAAAGACCCACTGGACCAGTGATTGCACCAAGTCCAAAGACTCCAGTCCAGCACCCACCAATGCCCCTAAGGCACCTGTTCCCCCTAGTACAGTTGGTGGAAGTGCTCCAGCAAAGGGTTTAGTAGGGTTCACCCTGGGAACTGAGTTGGGCTCTGACTTAGTCAGGGAACTGACTCAGGCTGTGTTAGTCTGTGATGGAGGCATGGATGTGACCTCCACTGTGAGTCCCAGTAATCTGGGCAAGTACAGACAACAGCCTTTAATCAATGGACGTGAGGCTTTGGCATTTAGGGACACAGGGGCAAGTGTCACAATGGTGACACAAGACCTTGTGCTACCTGGGCAAGTTATGCTTGGTGAGATGTACCAAGTGACCAATGCTAGCAATGTCAGAACAGACCATACTCTGGCAGTTGTTAACTTCTCCTGGGGAGGGGTAACTGGCCTTAAGAAGGTTGTGGTAAGTGCAAACCTACCAGTCGAATGCTTGCTTGGCAATGACTTAGAGACTTCTGCTTGGGCAGAAGTGGAGCTCAGGACCCATGCAGAAATGCTGGGGATCCCTGCAGATGTGTTTGCTGTGACCAGGTCACAAGCCAAAATGTCTAGCACTGAACAGGCCTTGGATTCTGGAAGAATGGACCAAGTGCCTTCCAAGAGGAGGAGTAGTAGGGTTAAGGCAGTGCCTTCCCCCTTGGCTCAGGAGGAAGATCAGTCCCTTGAGGGGGATGATCTCAGCCCTGAAGAAGGAACTGTCCCAGAGGAACTTGAACCTGACCAGGTTGAGTTCTTGGGGACAGGGGGACCTTCTAGGGCAGATCTGAGCCAGGAGCAGCAGAGCTGCCCCTCCCTTGAACCCCTCAGACAGCAAGCTGCTGCTGAGGCTGCTGGGAAAGCTAGTGGTCCCCATACAGTGTATTGGGATGATGGACTCCTGTACTCAGAGAGTAGAGACCCCAAGCCTGGTGCTACCAGGAGGTTGGTAATACCTTTGAAGTTCAGGGGCTTCCTATTGACCCTAGCCCATGATATTCCCTTAGCAGGTCACCTGGGCCAGAACAAGACTTGGGACAGAATTGTCCCTCACTTTCACTGGCCCCACATGTCTGAAGACAGTAAGGAGTTTTGTCGCTCCTGTGTAACCTGCCAAGCCAGTGGCAAAGCAGGTGGCACTACAAAGGCCCCCTGATACCACTACCTGTGGTGGGGGTGCCCTTTGAAAGGGTAGGGATTGACATTGTTGGTCCCATGGATCCCCAAACAGCCTCTGGGCACAGGTTTATCCTGGTGGTAGTGGATCATGCCACCAGGTACCCAGAAGCTATTCCCCTCAGGACCACTACAGCACCTGTGGTGGCAAGGGCCCTCCTGGGAATCTTCTCAAGAGTGGGCTTTCCTAAGGAGGTAGTCTCAGACAGGGGTGCTAACTTCATGTCTGGGTACTTAAAAGCAATGTGGAAGGAGTGTGGAGTGACTTATAAGTTCACCACACCCTATCACCCACAATGCAATGGTTTAGTTGAGAGATTCAACAAAACCTTGAAGGGCATGATTAAAGGGCTCCCAGAAAAGCTTAGGCGTAGATGGGACATACTCTTGCCCTGCCTTTTATTCGCATATAGGGAGGTGCCTCAGAAGGGGGTTGGTTACAGCCCTTTTGAACTTCTGTTTGGCCACCCTGTGAGGGGTCCACTGTGCTTGGTGAAGGAAGGATGGGAGTTACCTCTCAAGCCCCCAAAGCAAGATATAGTGGACTATGTACTTGGTCTCCGCTCCAGGATGGCTGAGTACATGAAAAAGGCAACCAAAAACCTTGAGGCTAGCCAGGAACTTCAAAAGGCCTGGCATGACCAAAAGGCTGTTCTGACTGTTTACCAGCCAGGACAGAAGGTGTGGGTGTTGGAGCCAGTGGCCCCAGCAGCTCTCCAAGATAAATGGAGTGGACCCCACACTATTGTTGAGCAGAAGGGTGAGGTCACTTATTTAGTGGACCTAGGAACACCCAGGAGTCCCCACAGGGTTCTCCATGTCAACAGGTTAAAACCATATGTGGACAGGGCAGACATGGGCTTGCTCATGGCTACTGATGAAGGGCAGGAGGAAGAGAGTGACCCACTCCCTGACCTGCTCTCACAGAACCCTGACGATGGGTCAGTTGATGGTGTAGCCTTGGCAGGCAGCCTCACTACCCAGCAACAAACTGATTGCAGGCAAGTCCTCAATCAGTTTCAGACATATGTTTTCACTGACACCCAGTCAGACCACCTGGTGCACTCATGAAGTGGACACTGGGGACAGTCTGCCTATTAAAAACAAGATTTATAGGCAACCTGACCATGTCAGGGACTGTATCAGGACTGAAGTCCAGAAAATGTTGGAATTGGGAGTAATTGAACCCTCAGATAGCCCTTGGGCTAGTCCAGTAGTCCTAGTACCGAAACCTCACACCAGTGGTGGAAAAAGAGAGATGAGGTTTTGTGTAGACTACAGGGGTCTCAATGCAGTCACTAGGACTGATGCCCATCCAATACCCAGGGCAGATGAGCTCATAGATACTTTGGCCTCTGCCAAATATCTCAGCACATTTGACCTAACAGCTGGCTACTGGCAGATCAGACTAGCTGATACTGCAAAGCCCAAGACAGCATTCTCAACCCCTAGTGGGCATTATCAATTTGTGGTAATGCCCTTTGGTCTGAAGAATGCACCTGCCACTTTCCAGAGGTTGGTGAATACAGTTCTCACAGGACTGGAAGCCTATAGTGCAGCTTATCTAGATGATATTGCTGTCTTTAGCTCCACCTGGGAGGATCACCTGGTCCACCTCAGGAATGTTTTACAGGCCCTGCAAAAGGCAGGCCTG
The DNA here is from genome assembly GCA_963921515.1 of Calotriton arnoldi. Taxonomy (NCBI): domain Eukaryota; kingdom Metazoa; phylum Chordata; class Amphibia; order Caudata; family Salamandridae; genus Calotriton; species Calotriton arnoldi. The sequence goes on along the minus strand of CAWUFW010009815.1, from coordinate 3,513 downwards.
ACTATCAAGGCCACTAAGTGCCAGATAGGGCAGAGTCAGGTTGTGTACCTGGGCCACCTTGTGGGTGGAGGCCAGGTTCAACCTTTGCAGAGCAAGATCCAGACCATCATGGACTGGACTGCTCCCACTACCCAGACTCAGGTGAGAGCCTTCTTAGGCCTGACTGGGTACTATAGGAGATTTGTCAAGGGGTATGGATCAATAGTGACACCCTTGAATGACTTAACTTCTAAGAAAATGCCCAAAAAGGTTCAGTGGACAGTTAGCTGTCAAAAGGCATTTGATGACCTCAAGCAGGCCATGTGCACTGCTCCAATTCTGCAGAGTCCTGATTACTCCAAGAAGTTCATTGTTCAAACTGATGCATCTGAATTGGGGGTAGGGGCTGTACTGTCACAATTGAATGAAGAAGGTCAGGATCAGCCAGTAGCTTTTATTAGCAGAAGGCTGACCCCTAGAGAGAAACGTTGGTCAGCCATAGAGAGGGAGGCCTTTGCTGTGGTCTGGGCTCTGAAGAAGTTGAGGCCATACTTGTTTGGTACACACTTCCTGGTTCAGACAGACCATAAGCCCCTCTTATGGCTAAAACAAATGAAGGGTGAAAACCCCAAACTGCTTAGGTGGTCCATTTCCCTACAGGGGATGGACTTTACAGTGGAACATAGGCCTGGGAGTAACCATGCGAATGCAGATGGACTCTCTAGGTATTTCCACTTAGAACATGAAGACTTAACTGGGCAAGGTTAGTTTAATGTCCCTACGTTTGGGGGGGGTTGTGTAGGAGAGTAGGATCTGCTTCACATGGGTACCCCCACTTTTTGCTGATGCTTCACTGTTTTTCGACATTAGTCTGGCTGGGGCCCTGCTAATCAGAACCCCAGCCTAGCTGCTTCCTCTCTAAAATGGTTTCCATGTGCCTTAGGCACATCACTGATTGGGATCTGGAGTGCCCTTATAAGTCCCTAGTATATGGTATACTATGTACCAAGGGCATAGGTACCTCAGAGGCCTGCCAGGGGCTGCAGCATGTATTATGCCACCCCTGGAAGGCCATCCAAACTGACACCACAGGTCTGCTACTGCAGCCTGGGTAAGGTGGTGCATGCACCCCTTACTGTGATATAGGTTACCTATATCACGAAATACATACACACATATAAACCTATAAGTCACTCCTAAGGCAGGCCTTATCAATCCTAAAGGCAGAGTGCGTGGTTCCTATGTGAGAGGGTGCCCCTGCATGAGCAGGGCCCCTCTGCAGCGTTCGGAGACCATCTCTGATGCTGTTTGTAGTGCAGCCTGACCATATACTCTTAAGCGCATTATATCCTCGCGGTAAAATGCTAACTTTGGAATGGCTGCACCTAAACATGTCGTGTTTGGTGTCAAACATCTTGGAATACTACCCCCCCGCCAATCCTGGCGGCGGGGTAGCATTCCACCCTTCTAGAGGGAAAGACATGTTAACTCTGACTAGTCCGGTAACTTCTTTCCAGAGCCCTGGCATCACAAAATGGATGCTGCTGCCACAGACACGAGTCTGGCCTCCTGCTGCTGGACGAAACTCCGGCAGGGGAGGCCTGGACAATAGGTTTCCTGTCCCAGGGAGGTGTGACCACCTCCCCAGACAGGATAATGTGTATTGGGGCTGGGCGGGAGCACTTTCGGGTGCTTTGAAGTCCTGCACTGGGGGCACATTTGGTGTCCCTGTGCATACCCCAGTTCAAACCGGATCAGGGGCTTGCAGCCCCTGCTTTGGCGCGAACTGGACAAAGGGAAAGGGGTGTAGCCACCCCTCTGCCCTGACCCACCCATAGGTGGGGCCACAGAGTAGTCCAACCCCTATTTTTAGAATAAAGGTAGGAACCCAGTCCTTAGGACTTTAGATTATACCTGGACGAAACTCTGAAACTGAATCCTGGACCTTCGACGCTCTACGACAAGATTAGAGGACTGAAGAATCTCCCTTGGGGTCAAGGAGTGACTCCCCTGCTTGGCAGGCACCAAAGAAGCATCTGTCCGGTTCGCATTTCTGAAGCTCCCGTCGGACGCCGAAGTCATCGCATCACCAGAGGTGGATTCTCAGACTTCCCCGAGGCTACCCTGAGTCCCCAGCAAAGCTGAGGCCCGTGGCTATCGTGGGTGACTTGAGACCGTGACCCCTGGACACCGAGCACATTTGCAAGTGCATCATCTTCTGGGTCTCCCAAGAAGTCGTGCTTTGGGCTCCGAGTAGCCCTAGCCTCCAGCACCACCTGCACCGAAGATCACTGGCCCCCACTCCACGAGTGTCCTGTAAGCCAGCTCCACGTGCGGCGTCACGAGGCTCCTTCGCGGTCGCTAGCCCGTTGGCTAGTAGCCCTTAACGAAGGCCAATCCTTTTCTTACTTGGCATCCTGGTTGCTCCAGGCCTGCCCTCACTTACCCTCGCTGGGTGAGTTCCACAGACCTTGCTGGTCTGCACCATCGACGATCTACATCTTCATCGAGACTTGCCGTTGCCAAGGCTTGTTGGGTCCAATCCGGTCGCCGACACCTCAGCACTCGACAGACATCGTGTACCAGCCCGAATCCTGCTCCTGGTCGCCGACAACGCCTCCTGGACCTCGTGGCTGAAGAGTCAAGACGACCGTCAACGCACCTGAAGCACTCGACATCGGTGGGCATCTGTCCATCGCCTTCCTGGTCACTGGCTAGTGACCCAGACTCTGTCCCCTCTGCTTTCAGGTTCACCAGAACTCCGATCCACTCTTGGATCCACCCGGACACTTTTCTCTTGGCCGCCAGCAGCACTTTGCAGCAGATCGCCATTCGAATCGACGACGAAACCCGACCCCGAAAGGCACCTATGCACCCGGCTTCCCTGGGTGAGGTAACACGAGTACTCCGGTGCTCCCGTGGGTAGAGACTCTTCAAAGTCCTAGATCTCAAAGGGTTTTGTCCTAGTCCTCTTTTAAGTGTCCCTTTCCTCTATTTTCCCGATCCCGACTTTCTCCATAGAAGTTAACGGCGTATCGCGGTTGTGTATTTACACTGCACGCGTCTCCCGTGGGTCCCCTGTGTCACTACCTTGGGTGGTTCCTTGTGGTCCAAGCACTTCTAGAGGCTCTAGGCCTAGTGTCTAGTTCAGTCGTGGTTCGCATACCACTTTATTGGTATATGGTTTGGTACGCCCCTAGGGCCCAAACGTGTATTTGTGCTATTACTGTGATTTAATAACTTATAACTTATGTACTTCGAACTCTAGCCTCATAAAGAGACTAGAGGGGTGTGTTTAGCAATAAATACATATATTTTGAATATATACCTGGTGTGGTGCTCTTTCATTTGGTCACTCAAGAGATTATAGACTGGTAAAACAAGCTGCTTTACATTCCTTCAAGACTTAGCCTGAAGGCTGCTCTCCATAGCTACCACTAGGATAGCTTTCAATAAGGTTGTCTTTAACCTATCTCCAATAAGGGGTTGTTTGGACTGGTGCAAGGTGCCCACTATAATTAGTGGACAGCATAT